>CM062815.1:1088139246-1089339246 GCA_031772625.1 Pinus tabuliformis | reverse complement strand
GTTCCATACCCTAAAATAACAAGGTCAGCTAATTACATCATATCCCAGAAGCTCTCCATGAAAAATTGCTCAGAACTGGTCAAAACTAGACCATCTCACCTGCTCCATGGTCAAAGTGCGATGCATCCCACCTAATGAACATGGGAGGTACGATGCATACTGAAAAGGCCTTCTATGGGGTGCGATGGGTGAGAGTGGACAAATGGCAGAGATAGTTTGCGAGGTGGATGATCATGGAATCTTCCAGAAACTTCTCCTGTGACACTTGCCTCTCTGAATTCACCTAGGGATGAGTAAGAGATCATCAATCTTCAAGTGGAATAAAGAACTATGAGAGAGAGGACACTAATTAGAATCCCAGAAGCTGACTCACCCCTTGCAATCATCTATAAATGGATCCCTCATCCCAGAGATCCAGAGGCTGGAATTTTGTATCTTGTAAGGAAGTGTTGTTGGTTTCTTGTTGGAATATCATAGTGTTGGGTGATCTAAGCTTTTCATGAGGTGAAAAAAGGGCTTTCATGTTGGAAGGTGACGCTGGGTCAGAACAATTGGTTGTAATCCTCTTTGCATATTCTTGATATTAATAAAGCTATTCACGTTTTTCTCCACATTCTTGTATGTTTGATGATATATGCATTTGTGTGGTCAATATACATCTGGTCCTATATTGTTTATGATTTTAGATCTCTGTTATTCGATAGTATTTATCTGCTTTGATTCCACAGGTGCTCTTTGAAGCTGGGCAAATGAAGGAGAAGTGGCAAGGATCTGTCAAAAGGGATAGGAACTGAGTAAGGAACCAAGAGCAAGACTGAGGTTGGTGTCCTTCATTCCACTCTTATTTACTTCTCATAAAGGAAAACGAAAGTGGTTTTAGTTTGTTTGTTTCTAAGATAGCTACTAGTCTTAGTGGGACTAGCAACTCCGAGTGGAAACTAGATTTCCCGATAACAAAATGGTGACTCCGCTGGGGATCGAATAGATTGTTTGTTTGTCTATATTTTTTTGTTTTATAAACTTACAGACGGAGCCTAAAGTCAAGCCAGCTAGCCTTCGAACTGCATTTGCTATGCAAGTGCAAAGTAGATCAATGCTGCTCCAGTCTATCTCTGGGTTTTGTTTATAAACTGAACAATTGATTTGAAAACCTTCTAATTTCCATAGTGGTGGCTCTAGTAACCTCATTAGATCAGCCACTATGATTTCTATTTACTGTGCATCATTTTCTCGGCCTAAATCCCTGAACTAAGCTACAAACTGTGACCAAGAGCCAAGTAAAGTCTCGTCCTGGTACCATCGCACCCTCTCTTCAAGGAAACCAGTATGCATCACACCTCCCATGTGTAGTAGGTGGGATGCATCCCTGTTTCCCTGTGTTACAGGTGCGATGATCAGAAAAGGCTAATTTTGCCTCCAGGTCTTGGTTTTTCTTCACTCTTTTCAACTCTATTATGGAGTTTTGTTGTCTGTGATCAGTATACCACTGTGGAAACCCCATTTCTTTCCATCATTCCACCTCCATTATGCAAAGAACTGTAAATGTTTTTATGTATTTTCCGCCATTTTCAGTTCTCTTTTGCAAAGTAGTAGCATAGTCGTATTGTCGTCTTTTGATTTGAAAGTGTCGTTTTCAGCCAAAGAAAAGAATTCTATTGTTCTTGATGGTCGATTATACAGTTACTCTTGTATTTGATTTGAATTAGTAGTTTTTCAAGTGTCGAAAGCAGTTTTCAATTCAAAATAGTAAAGTGTCATCATTATCTTCCTTTCGTTTTGAAGAGAAATCTGTTAGTACTGTTGCTTTGAAAAGATAATTTGGTTTGTACTTAGCATTCTTCTTGTCATTCACACATTAAGAAAGCTGAAAACAAATACATGCATGTGCATTTTCATTTAGACTGCTTGTTGGTTTGATTTAGGATCGTGCATCTAGTGTGTGCTCTCTGCTCTATGTTGAAAGAATACTGTCTCTCTTTCTTTAGTAGCTATGATTTTCATTGCAAAAAGAAGATTAAACAATTGTTTATCATCTTAGATTGCATTTTAGGAATTGTACATCTACATCACGTGGTGAACCTGAAAGGAAAATTTCTTAAGAAAGATCAACTGTAAATAAATTTAATGAACCTAAAAATGCTTTGGAACCTAACGCACAACATCTAGAAGTCTAGGCTAGAGACGTATTCCGACGTCGTAAAGCCTGGTAACTGTCGCTTTCACTGTTGGTTGGGTGATTCCTCCTCTTTGAGACGACAAGTTCTAGTGCGGACTTGTGCTCCCACGTACTATCAAGTATATATTGGGAGACCACAATAGGCTATATCCTTTATCCATAGGAAGCTGTGTTTGCCGCCCTATCGATCACAATGCACTGAACACAACATTCGGGAAGATTAACTGTCGTACCGTAAAAAGTATTCTACAGTTTTGCGATTGGTTTGGTAATCCCTCTGTCTAGATTTCTAGAGTAGTCTCTTTCATTCCTTTTCAGACTCCTTAAAGGAAAAGTTCCATCTGAGCACTTGTCACTTCAGGCTCATAAAAAATTGAAGGCGACTAGAGTCATCTTTTGTTTTTTCTTGACTCTTAAAAATTGAAAAAACAAGTTGTGTCAAAGCGTCTAAAATTCATTTAATTCGGAAAGTCAATTGAAACCCCGTCATTCGTGGAGAGTTACAAGTCAACCGTCTTTGTCCCCAGAATAAAAACTATTCCTGACAAAGCGAACTCATTTAACTAGCTCAAAGTCCCCTGGTCGGGTTGGAACAGGTGTTCCGACACCCTCGGAGACTCCGGTTACTCCAAACATTTCTGATACCCCTGCCTTTACAGAAGAAGTTTCGTAGCCACAAGAGGATAGTAAAACTGATCCTAGTGTAAAGGTAAACACTTCTATCCCTGAACCAGCTCCATCCTTAGCTGATTCGGAAGGTGTTGTTCCCAAAAAATTAGTCGCTGCAGAATCTATTCCTTCTTCGGCACCAGAAATATTTTATGGACCTGACGGTCTACCTCTTCCACCCGGTTTGATTGCTATAGAAGAGATTGTAGAGGATCCACCATCTAGTACTCCATCGCCATTTGGAGTAGGGGTCACTCTATATCCTTCTTCATCAGAAATTAGTCTACCATTATTGGAAGTTCCTGTAGAATCGCTACGAAACCTTTTGGATAGACTAGATATGTCTGAACAACCGTCGACATCTAGGATTGTGTCATCTGACACAGTAGCAGCAGAACTTCCTGCTGCTACTCCAACAATGTTCACCGGCGTACCATCTATCGCAACTAGCTCTCAATCATTGGATGGGATCCATCCAGGGGCTGTTTCGACAGTATGGTCTGTTCCCGTTTGTTCGTCTGGAATAATATTTGGAATCTCTTATGTTGAGTCTCAGGAAATTGATCCTTCGCAATGTCAATTTGGGCAGTCTGGTCCTCAAAGGAAAATAATTCCCTTAAGCACCGGATTACCACCGTATGGGGGGCAATATGCCCTTTCGTTGTCTCCTCCAAGAGGTCAAACATAAGAGAGTTCCCAACATAATTCAGGTTATGCTGGAATTACATCCAGTGGTTGGATGTCAATACTGCCTGAACAACCAAGAGTTGTATACTCAATGCAACAAAGTTTTCCTATGTCAAATATCCCCACTACACCAGCTATTGTGACGGTGTCGCAAGTACAAGCATTACCTGTTGTATGCCAACCTCAAGTCTCTCAGGTCGCAATCCAACAGCCCCTTGTCCCTGCGACGCCACCACAATCATCGGTAAGTGGCTCCTTAACTGGAGTGACCCAGGCTCAAACGGGTACCATTCCCCCTCATCTAGGTCAAATAGCCAGTATTGGGCAACAACACATGGTCTCACAACCATGGCTGGTGCAATATCAACAACCACAATTCCAACAAGTTTACCAAGGATCTGAGCACCAAGTCTTTGCAAGTAATGGGCAGCCGTACATTCAAAACGGACAACATCAACCATTTCATAATGTTATGCCCATCAACCTTATCATAGTTATCAACATCAAATGCACTATGTCAGTATGAAAAGACCCACTTCTCAGGAAATCCCATCTTATCCTGGGTATGCTTCGCCAAACCTGAATCAACAGTTGCCCTTCATGGCAGCTTTAGAGTTACCAGATCTAAACTAGCTAACAAACGATCCAATCGCTTACGCCCCTTGGTGGCCAGTGAGTCCTCATAGAGTTCCATCAAATATTCCTAAATTTAATGGAAATCTGGGTGAAGACCCGTCGAATCATGAGGTGACCTTTCACCTGTGGTGTTCATCTAACACTCTAAATGATGATTCGATCAAGCTTCGACTTTTTTTAGCGAACGTTAACTGGTTCGGTAGCAAAATGGTATATCGAATTGCCTAGAGCTTTGTTTGATAACTTCAGCCCCCTAGCCACAACTGTTTTAACCCATTTTCAGTTACCCATAAGGTATGAAACGGGAACAGGACTTCTTACCAATTTCAAGCAAACGACGGTGTCGTCGTAGAATGGTATAAACATATGTTCCTGATCAGCTATTGGCTGAATGGTTTATTAATTCATTGTTACCTTCTATTACGGAAGATGTGGCAAAGGGAGGAGTCGTCAATGAAGAGCAATTAATTGATCATGTGCAATATCTAGACTTGATCTATACTCATTCTGGCATGCTCTACGATAAAATCCCTAATGCGCCTAGACCAGAATTTTCCATTCCTCCATCTCGTAAATCAAACAAAGACTCTCATGCCGGGGACGGCGTGATAGGAACGACCAGCATGAAAATCGTAAAGGCTAAGTCGAAGAAAGCTTGTACAGTTTCAGGTCAAAATGAAAATGAAGAACTTCTCACCTTGGAAGTAAATTCCGTATCGACTGACAAAGTGAAAGAAACCAAGCAACCAGGAGGCAAGAAGAAAAAGAAAGGGAAGAAGAAAAAACAGGAGGAGTCGTCCCCTGAAAAATCTTCTGCAAACCCTTCTGGAGAAAGGAAACCAAATTGTCCATGCCTAATATGTGATGAGGATCATTGGACAAGAGAATGTCCGTATAAAGCTGAGCTTAGAAAATTCTTCAAGAATTCAAAAACCTCAGCAGTATTGACTGATCTGTTTCCAAATCCAAGAACGAATCTCGTTGCTAGTGACAATGCTTCCCCATCCCAAGTGCTAATGTTGTTGGTTTGAAATCAGCAAAAAAATGCTTTGATATCGACAAGGAATAAAGATTACAGGAATCCACAGTTGTCAGACAACAAGGCCAATGATCAACCCAATAGTTCGACAACAACTTCGACCGAAGTTGTGCCACCCATCATTCCTGAGCTAACGATAAAGCTGCCAAAGGGAATAGTACACGAATCGACATTTAATCCTCGTGCTAGAGCAGCACAGAATTATAATATAGCGGAAGATTTGGCCCAATCTCCATCCGCTATGTCGACACTTGAGGTACTGCAAAATTGCCCCTCCCAAAAGAAGGCTTTATTATTAGCAATAGGTGGGATTGACCCAACGAATTCCAATCTTGTGTCCTTTAATCACAAAGGATATGACCATCAGTTACCGGCTCAACTAGCTTTCCTCATACAAGTGAAAGACCTCAATAAAACTATTCATCAAACAATTATTGATGAGGGGGAATCTACATGTATTATGTTTATGAGTTGCTAGAAAACTTTAGGATCTCCACCCTTGTCGCGATATGTGACAACATTAAAGCATTTTATGGACGATCATACACCCCATATGGGATTTTAAGTAACTTGCAAGTCGAACTGGGGGGCAAAATAGTAGAAGTAGATGTTGAAGTAATTGACGTAAACCTCGATTACAACATCCTACTGGGAAGGCCCTGGATATATGCTATGGCAGCCGTTGTGTCGACCTACTTCAGGAAGATTTCATTTCCCTTTCAAGGAGGAATTACAATCATCGACCAACAGACATTTCTCCCCAACAGTTCACAAGTTACGGGAAGCATTCCGATGATCCACGGAAGCCCTCACTTGCTTCAAAATATCGGAGTAGGCCTACTAAAAGACCCTATATTAATGGGGAATTTTTCCCTACTGCCTCCAATCAATCTGGCGGAAGTGGCAATAGTGGGAACCTGCAACATGATATCTTCTATTCAAAAGATCTCTAAAAACGATATTAAAACGGATCATCTGCAGGTATTGCCTCCAAGCCCAATAGAAGTCTTGTAGCAAACAATTTTTTCGGCATGGGAGGCAAACCCAAATCAACGCTCATCAAGTGTTTGGATAGATAGGTCTAAGGAATATGGTACCCCTTCAGATCCTTGGTTGCGAGTACATTATACAGATGAAGGAATTGTTCATTCAATGATGATTGATGGGGCACCATGGGAAGATTACCACCATCGTTCCCATCTTCTGGATTACAAAGAAGATACTCCTAGTGACCTTCATCATCCCTTAGTTTTTGATTTTCTGTCAAATACTGTAAACATGGTGGATTCTGAGAGAAACTTGTCCAATGTTGAAGAGACTATTGCCATAAATATCTCGACCAAAATAGATGTTGTAGAGAATATTAATGTCGGAAAATATTGTTCTCCTTCAGAACTGGAAATATATAACGCTCTTTTTTGCAAATTCAGAGATGTCTTTTCTTTGTCACATGATGAAATGCCAGGCATTGACTCGAGCATAGTTGAACATGAAATTAAGATGTATCCAAATGTCAAACTGGTACGACAACGGCTATAGCAGGTGCACCCCAAGAAAGCCGCTGCCATCAAGGCAGAAGTTGAAAAACTTCTCCATGCTGGTTTTATTTACCCAGTTCCTCTAACCAATTGGGTATCAAATATTGTTCCTGTAATGAAAAAACAATGAAAGAGTGTGCATCGATTATAGGGATGTAAATCAAGCTTGTCCGAAAGACAACTACCCTAAACCCTTAATTGACCAAATAATAGATGAATGCGCCGGATGTGAAATCTTCTCATATATGGATGGATTTTCCAGGTATAATCAAATAAATATCCACCCACAGGACCAGTCAACGACCACATTTATTTTTCCGTGGGGCACATTTGCATATCGCAAGCTACCCTTTGGTTTAAAGAAAGCAGGGGCAACATTTCAAAGGGCAACGAATTATGCTTTCCATGACATCAAAAACATCGTTCAACCATATCTCGACGATCTTCTGGCTCATTCGCGAAAGCAGACCGATCATCCGCAACATTTTAGAGAAATATTTCTACGTTGCCGACACTACAAGATACGACTCAATCCACACAAATGTGTATTCTGTGTCAGTTCTGGTCGTTTACTTGGCTTTGTGGTCTCAAAGGACGGGATTCATCTCGACCCATGTAAGGTTGAGGCAATCATTAATTTGCCTCCACCTTCAAATTTGCTTCAGATTCAGAAACTCCAAGGGAAAGCAAACTTTCTGAGGAGGTTCATTCCAAATTATGCCAAACTTGCTAAAGGTTATACTTGTCTATTGAAAAAAGAAGTACCCTTCGTCTGGGATCAGGTCACACAAGCTTCCTTTGATGCTTTAAAAGAATCCCTAATAAAAGAACCATTAATGTATGCTCCTGATTATCAAAAAGACATTAACCTGTATCTAGCTGCAGTGGATAAACCATCGCAATGGTTTTAGTTCAAGAAGACAATGGAATTGAACATCCTATATATTATTTAAGTAGAAACTTAAATCATACAGAAAGCAAGTACTCCTACATTGAAAAGCTAGCTCTCGTAGTTGTTCAAGCGATACAGAGATTTCAACACTATATCCTCTTTTGAAAAAATACCATTCTGTCATATTGTAACCCAATGACTTATATATTGTCGCGACAGTTGCTGGGGGGAAAATATTCAAAATGGATAGCAATTCTACAAGAGTTTGATCTGGAATTTATAAAATCCAAATCAAAGAAATCCCTGGTTTTCACAGAGTTACTATGTGATCTCTCATCGTTGTCCAATGATGTAACATCAGAAGAAACAATCGTGGACAAATCTTTGTTTCTGATATCTTCAAGCAATCCGTGGTATGGAGACATAATAATCTATCTCCAAACCCAAACATATAGGTCTAATACCTCCCGCTTGGAACAACGATGCATTCGATACCAAGCAAAAGACTACATGATCGTCGGCGATACACTTTACCGTCATGGTGTCGATACAGTTCTGAGGAGGTGCCTCATCCACAAGGAGGTCGAAAAATTCCAGAATTATTGTCATTCATTCGTGTGTGGGGGGCATGAATCTGGTTACGCTATGGTGCAAAATATTGTACGAGCAGGATACTTCTAGCCAACAATGTCTAAATATTGCATAACCGTAGTCAGAAGTTGCCATGCATGTCAAATCTTTGATCGAAAAACCAGAATACCACCCACACCTCTGCAACCAGTAGTTGGTGTTGGGCCATTTTCCAAATGGGGCATAGATTTCATGACATGTAACCCCACCTCTGCCGGGGGGCATGGGTATATCATAGTCGTAGTAGACTATTTTACCAAATGGGCCGAGGCGATGCCTACATTAAATAACAGCGGAGAAACGACTGCCCTCTTCTTTTTCAATCATGTATTCTCCAGATTCGGCGTTCCACAGGCCATAGTCACAGATCATGGATCACATTTTCGCAATCACACGATGGTTGAGTTGGCTGCCAAGTTAGGGTTGTCCCACGATGGCTCTACTCCGTATTATCCGCAGGCTAATGGAAAAGTTGAGGCAATCAACAAGGTCCTGAAGTGGATGCTGCAAAGGATGATTGGAGTCCACAAAAGGAGTTGGCACCTGATCCTGTACTCAGCCTTGTGGGCATACTGGACATCGGTGAGGAATGAAACTGGGTTTACACCCTTTCAATTGGTGTATGGCCTGGAAGCAATCTTACCAGTTTAGTGTGAAATCTCGTCCCTCAAACTCGCAGTCGACCTTCTCCCCGGAACTTCTGAAGAAGAGGCTCATTTCTTGGAACTAATCCAATTGGATGAAACCCGTCGTGATGCTGCTTTGGCTAACGAAGCCCATAAGAAATGAGTCAAGGCACAGTTCGACAAGAATGTCAAACCCCGTGTCTTCTCAGAAGGTGACCTAGTCTTACTTTACGACCAGGAATCCGACAAATTGGGAGCAGGTAAGTTCAAATCCTTGTGGATGGGCCCCTATATTGTTAAACGTGTATTAGCAAAAGGAGCCTACGAGTTAGTATATTATGATGGGATTCCACTGGCGCAACCTCGCAACGGGTTGTACCTTAAGCGTTACTATGCTTGACTCAAGATAGTAATCCCTATGCATTTGTTACATTTTCATTTTTGCTAAGGGTAATTGTTTTGGTTAAGTGATCCGCTTTTACATTTGTTGCAGATGTCAGACCTATTGGAATCATTTGTTGGATATGCCGACGAAGCGAGTCGTAGTTCGCGAAACCTATCTTCTGCGGCCTGGGCCATCTTCGATCCAAGCGGCAAGTTAGTGAGTTTCAAAGGGGTATGTATTGGTCGATCAACAAACAATATTGTTGAATACAACGCATTGATAGAGCTCCTCTCTGATGCCATTACGTGTGGCATACGCCGAATAGTCGTCAGGCTAGACTCACAACTCGTCATCCTACAGCTCACTGGTATCTACTCCGTACAGAATCCGGCTATCTATTGCATGTTCCTAAGGGTCAAGATTTTGGAAAGGCAGCCTGATTCTATTCAATATCATCATATTTCCAGAAACTTAAACACATTACCAGACTCATTGGCAAATTATGTGTTAGATAGACATTTGCAACATTTATAAAAGAAGCATTTCATCAAATATTTGCATCAAGATCACATAACTCAACCAAAATAAAGCTCCGAAAATCAAAATTATATATAGTTGTTTATGGTTCATATATAATGTTCTGTAACCAGGACAAAATCATTCAAATGGCCCAAAACTCAAAATTCTAGGGGGCACCCTAGTCTAATGATGTTGGTGATAACAAGTCACCGCATGTGCAATCATGTGTAAAATCCTAGTCCATCGACTCGGCATGCCAGTAGTATGTTGCTGCAACCTCAGGGGCAGCTCGTCGGTCCTCATGTATGAAATACCAAGAGTGAGGCCCTCGACCTGGTCCTGCAATGCTGAAAGAGTCTCGGCCACATCAAGGTCGCGAAGGATAGCTCTCCCCATAGCCTCTCCTGCTGCAGCGGCAACTGGTACTCTCAAACGTACTACTGGCCGAACTGGTCCAATATCTGCATGAGCACATGAGTTTTGATTAGTCTTGATAGAAGAAAGAACAAGAACATTATAAAAAGAAACGATGAACATATATATGGTCAAAGAATTTACAGATAGCACCCCACTGCTCACCAGCCGACAATACCAAATCCGGGTCACCTTGGAAATCCATACCAGCATATGGATACTCGGAAAAAACCATCTCTTGACGATTGAACCACTCAAAAAAGGTATCAGAAAAGGAAACCTGGGACTCACCAGCATGTCGAGCCATAAGGTCGACCCATCTCTGCATCCGTGGCTCAGTCGGTAGAGGTAAGCCAAGTGAGATGTACCACGGCTGCATCAGTCGTATCTTTTCCAAGGCAAAAGCGGTCAAAATAGAACCATAGCTGAAGTTCTTCAATTTTCCATTTTTTACCTTGGTCAATTGTTCTTTCATCACAGGGAGTACTGCTTCACACCAGTTGAACACCTTGTGTTCAAGGCATTCCAAGGCATACTGCATATAGGACCTGTTAGCCACGTGGGGAGCCGCACTACCAGCTAGTCTAGTAAAAGTGAACATAATGGTCCTCAAAGACCGGTCATCAACATCTCGGATGTTGATATTGCTGTCCCTACTCGACTGAGATCCCTCTTTGCAAAACCGGCGAATATAATCTCTCGCGGATTCGCCCCCAGGGGCGGAACTTGATAGTGAAAGAGGGGCACCACACCTCGATAAACCAATGAAAAAATAGATGTTGACGACAGTCAAGGGGATAGATTTGCCTATGATATAAAACAACTAGTTGGTAGGATCCCATGCAATGAGAAAATATTGCAACAAGTTGATTTGTTGCCTCATGCTAGAAATGCGGAAAAACTTGAACAGGCCACAGTTGCACAGTGCAGTTACCGTAACCAGATCATGTAGAGCAAGCATGTCCTCTTCTTCATGCTTGTGTTCTCACCATGTAACAACCATTTTGCTCTGATAAATATCTGCAAAACAAGCAAGAGAAGAATCAGGATCCTGATTTGGAAAAAAACAGGCAAAAATTCCATGAGAAAACTGTTCAAAAACTTCCCTTCTCGCACCCATCACACCCCCAGCAGTGTACTGGGTGGGATGCATCCTGACTGGCCAATGGCCAAGCTAGTATGCATCACACCTTTCAATATAGAAAGGGTGCGATGGAGCCAGGGTGAATTTTTCAAATCCCAAAGGCTCAGAAAAACAGGGAAACATGCACAGAATTCAAAAAGGAAGGAATGCAACTGAAGAGCTCAGGTTTAGCTCCTACCTGGTCCAGACAGCGTCGAGAATCATCCACAGAATCTCCCGAAATCAGCTTGTGAAAATCAAGGGGGAAAAGCACCTCCAGAACTCTAACAAACCAAAGTTCAAATGAAATGGTAAAATTAGGGGTAAAAAACCACTTTTAAATTACTTTTCACGTAATTCAAGTAAAATATTAGTGTTTTAACTCATTTTGAAACATATATTGTCCATTTCTAATTGGTTTGATGAAGCAATTGGACAGGTGGTACAACCTTTGAAGGAACAAAGTGATTAATGGTGAAATTAAATCAATGACCATTATCACGAGCAGTTTTTATGTGGAGTTCAAGCTCGTTAAAATTAAACATAAGCAATGAGCAAACATTCCCCCAGAGTTTAAGCTCATTAAAAAATGAACCAATTTCCGGTAAATAACCATTGTGAATGCATTATCATCAGCTTTTGAGCCCTAGTCGTGTTCTCATCATCACCTCCACTGTGTTTTAGCCGATCATTCACCTCCATTGGATTGTTTACCCCTTTTGAGGAACAGGTGTGAAGAGTGATCCTATTAGCCATCCTTGTGACACTGCCATGATTGGAAAATTCCAAACCTTACCTGGAATCAGTTGCTACCTGAAATTATCACTCGTTCCTCAAAAACGAGTCTCCTTTAAGCTCTTTTCACCTGACTCGTAAAATATGAAAAGATTTCCGAGCGATTGGCCTCTCTAGCTTGTTAAAGTGACCGGAAGTGCTATCCCTCCTCTAGATTTTAATCTTTTTGGACTTGAGGGATAATTACACAAAAAGATCGAGCACTTTTTTTGTTCAGCTCGTTAAAATTACCAAAAATTCATCCCTTTCGTATTATTTTATACTTTTTCAGACTTAAGGGATTATATGATGAAAAACGATTATTGGAGTTTCCTTTACGTCCCTTTCAGACTCTCTAAAAATTGAAAAGGACTGAGTTATGTTTGTCGTTAAACTCGTTAAAACCGAATAGCGACAAACTTGTCCATACAGACAAGAATGAGTTTTACTATCGCTAGGCTCATTAAAATATAGTGACGGGTTTTCCCGAAGGGAAAATTATAGAACAAGCATATGTTATCCTCCTCAAGCTTGAAAAAAATAAAGAGGTACTGGTCAGCAATGACTGGGGAAAATTGGGAAGAAAACTTGAAGAAAACTTTATTGGTAGCAAGTCGCTCTTGAACATGACACTTTCACTTCGCATCTGAGTCGGGTTGGGTTGTTCCGTTCATTGGTCATATCACCATTGGTCCATCACACCATCCACATTTGGAGTTAACACTACCAATCCATCATGTCAGTGTCGCTGGTATGTTCAAGAGAAGCCGCTCAGAGAATTCACTTGTGTCTCATTCGCTGCAATACATTCACGCTCCATTATTTGATGACCACCACCCTGAACCCTGTATCATCAAATCATTTTCACCTCCAAGATCATTTACTCTGTTCCATGTTGTAGATGTTGGATTCATTAAGGCCCTCCTACGACGAGTCGCTTCTTGTCGACATCAGCTCATTATCCAAGAAGTCAACTTAGGAACAACCCTTTCAGTACTTTGAAGCTTGCATGTCTCAATGGCAAGTTTCTCACTTCCGGCGACAGGCTTACATCAATGGCCTTCAACCGAAAGATTTTGCATGGTGTTCAACGCCAAGTCCCTTATTCACACCACGCGAATTGTACTGTAGTACCTTTAGGGTCATCATCATTATCGGTGATTCCTCTCATGCCTGTTAATAGCTTACATCATTGGCTGGTAATCAGGTGATGTTTGTCCATGTTTGACTCCAGAACATCTTTCACATGGATCGACTTGTACTCGGAGTGAAGATTGAACGAGTTTGAAGACCCCGGATCTAGTTTCATCCATCTGGGCTACGATATATTCAGGAAAATAAAGACATCAAATGTACATTGTTGCTGCACATATGATCATCCGAATCAAAGGATGATGGCTCTATCAGAATCATCAGTCTCCCGCACAGACAGTTGTCTGTCTTATGTACATGAAAATGAATTTATAAAGCTGAGCATGGGAATGCCCAAATCAACTAGATCATGAAAAATATTATGAAGATAATGTATTGTATTGTATCTTATTACAGGTCACCTTCCAGCTCGAAAAAACTTCGGATCCTCATGATAAATCATTTCACCCGACATTAAAAGATTAACGACCTCATGCTTTTGGGGGCAACTGTTATTGAAATTTTTGGGCACTACAACCCCAGTCAAACATGTCCATAAACCAAGGGCTCCTAAGTCCCTAAAAGTGTTGTTCCATACCCTAAAAGAACAAGGTCAGCTGATTACATCATCTCCCAGAAGTTCTCCATGAAAAATTGCTCAGAACTGGTCAAAACTGGACCATCTCACCTGCTTCATGGTCAAAGTGTGATGCATCCCACCTAATGCAAACAGGAGGTGCGATGCATACTAAAAAGCCCTTCTATGGGCTGCAATGGGTGAGAGTGGACAAATGGCAGAGACAGTTTGCGAGGTGGATGATCATGGAATCTTCCAGAAACTTCTCCTGTGACACTTGCCTCTCTAAATTCGCTCAGGGATGAGTAAGAGATCATCAATCTCCAAGTGGAATCAAGAACTATCAGAGTGAAGACACTAATTAGAATCCCAAAAGCTGACTCACTCCCCTGCAATCATCTATATATGGATCCCTCATCCCAGAGATCCAGAGGCTAGAATTTTGTATCTTGTAAGAAAGTGTTGTTGGTTTCTTGTTGGAATATCATAGTGTTGGGTGATCTAAGCTTTTCATGAGGTGAAAGAAGGGCTTTCATGCTGGAGGATGATGCTGGGTCAGAACAATTGGTTGTAATCCTCTTTGCTTATTCTTGATATTAATAAAGCTATTCAAGTTTTCCTCCACATTCTTGTATGTTTGATGATATATGCATTTGTATGGTCAATATACATCTGGTCCTATATTGTGTATGATTGTAGATCTTTGTTCTTCGATAGTATTATGCTACTTTGATTCCACAGGTGCTCTTTGAAGCTGGGTAGATGAATGAGAAGCGGAAAGGATCTGTCAGAAGGGAGAGGAACCGAGTAAGGAACCAAGCGCAAGACTGAGGTTAGTGTCCTTCATTCCACCCTTATCTACTTCTCATAAAGGAAAATGAAAGTGGTTTTAGTTTGTTTGTTTCTAAGATAGCTACCAGTCTTAGTGGGACTAGCAGCTCTGAGTGGACAATACATTTCCCGATAAAGAAATGGAGACTCCACTGGGGATCAAATAGATTGTTTGTTTGTCTATATTTGTTTGTTTTATAAACTTACAGATGGAGCCTGAAGTCAAGCCAACTAGCCTTCAAACTGTATTTGCTATGAAAGTGCAAAGTAGATCAATGCTGCTCTAGTCTATCTCCGGGTTTTGTTTATAAACTAAACAATTGATTTGCAAACCTTCTAATTTCCCTAGTGGTGGCTCTAGTAACCTCATTAGATCAGCCCCTGTGATTTGTACTTACTGTACATCACTTTCTCGGCCTAAATCCCTGAATTGAGCTGCAAACTGTGACCAAGAGCCAAGTAAAGTCTCGTTTGAGTACCATCGCACCCTCACTTCAAGGAAACTAGTATGCATTGCACCTCCCGTGTGCAGCAAGTTGGATGCATCCTTGTTTCCCTGTGTTACAGGTGCGATGATCAGAAAAGGCTAATTTTGCCTCCAGGTCTTGGTTTTTCTTCACTCTTTTTAGCTCTATTCTGGAGTTTTTTATTATCTATGATCAGTATACCACTGTGGAAAACCCCTTTCTTTCCATCATTCCACCTCCATTGTGCAAAGAACTGTGAATGTTTTTATGTATTTTCCGCCATTTTCAGTTCTCTTTTGCAAAGTAGTAGCATAGTCATACTGTCGTCTTTTGATTTGAAAGTGTCATTTTCAGTCAAAGAAAAGAATTCTATTGTTCTTGATGGTCGATTATACAATTACTCTTGTATTTGATTTGAATTAGTAGTTTTTCAATTGTTGAAGGGAGTTTTCAATTCAAAATAGTAAAGTGTCGTCATTATCTTCCTTTCGTTTTGAAGAGAAATCTATTAGAACTGTCGCTTTGAAAAGATAATTCAGATTTGTACTTAGCATTCTTCTTGTCACTCACACATTAAGAAAGCTAAAAACAAATACATGCATGTGCATTTGCATTTAGACTACTTGTTGGTTTGATTTAGGCCAGTGCATCTAGTGTGTGCTCTCTGCTCTATGTTGAAAGAATACCATCTCTCTTTCTTTAGTAGCTAGGATTTTCATTGCAAAAAGAAGATTAAACAATTATTTATCATCTTAGATTGCATTTTAGGAATTGTACATCTACATCACGTGGTGAACCTGAAAGGAAAATTTCTTAAGAAAGATCAATTGTAAAATAAATTTAATGAACCTAAAAACACTTTGGAACCTAACGCACAACATCTAGAAGTCTAGGCTAGAGACGTATTCTGGCGTCGTAAAGCCTGGTAACTGTCGCTTTCACTGTTGGTTGGGTGATTCCTCCTCTTTGAGACGACAAGTGCCAGTATGGACTTGTGCTCCCACGTACCATCGAGTATATATTGGGAGAGCACAATAGGCTATATCCTTTATCCATAGGAAGCCGTGTCTGCCACCCTATCGATCGAAATGCACTAAACACAGCATTCGGGAAGATTGAATGTCGTATCGTAAAAGGTATTTTGCAGTTTTGCGATTGGTTTGGTAATCCCTCTATCTAGATTTCCAAAGTAGTCTCTTTCGTTCCTTTTCAAACTCCTTAAAGGAAAAGGCCCATCTAAGCACTTGTCACTTCAGGCTCATTAAAAATAGAAGGCGACTAGAGTCATCTTTTGTTTTTTCTCGACTCTTAAAAATTGAAAAAACAAGTTGTGTCAAAGCGTCTAAAATTCATTTAATTCAAAAACATTTTCCCCTTTAGGTTTAGTTGATCAAGTAATCCACAATCGTGGAAGAATGTCAATTGAAACCCGTTGTTCGCGGTGACTTACGAGTCAACCGTCTTTTTCCCAGAATCAAAACTATTCCGGACAAAGCGAACTCGTTTAACCGGCTCAATGTCCCATGGTTAGGTTGGAACAAGTGTTTTGACACCCTCAGAGACTCCAGTTACTCCAAACATTTTTGGTACCCCTGCCTTTACGGAAGAAGTTCCGCAGCCACAAGAGGACAGTAGAACTCATCCTAGTGTGAAGGTAAACACTTCTATACTTGAACCGGCCCCATCCATAGCTGATTCTCAACAATTGCAGGTCAATCCTTACTAAAATTTCCAGCAACCACATGTTTCTCCTGCAGGCCAAGTTGGTAATCAATGGAATGCTGGGGGGGAAATCCAGAGTCAACCATCTAGCTATAGCTATATCCCCTATGGACAAAATCCCTATGGACAAAACCCTTATGGGCCAAATCCGTTAGGACAAAATCAATGGGGACAACATCTAGCTGGGTGGAACACTGGTGCTACTTCCTACCCATGGCCTCAGATGTCCTTTAACCCTCAATTACCTTGTTTAGCAAATTTGGAGTTACCGGATGTGTCCAAACTGACAAATGATCCTATTCTTCATAATCCGTATTGGCCAGTGGTTCCAGCTAAAATTCCCAGTGATTGTCCCAAGTTTGATGGTAAAGCTGGAGAAGATCCCCAAGCCCATGTCATGACTTATCATCTATGGTGTTCATCAAACTCAATGCTTGATGATTCAAACTGGCTCCACTTTTTTCAATGCACTCTCACTGGCTTTGCTGCTAAATGGTATATTGAGCTAGCTCGTGGATCTTTTCAGGACTTTAACTCGTTGGCTATGGCGTTTTTAACTCATTTTCAGTTTTTGATTCGATATGAAATAAGCACACATCTCCTAACATCATTAAAACAGACCATGGCCTTGCATATCTCCAATCATATCCATGAATGGAGACGACGTCACAGTTTGATTAAGTTTTGGCTTCCCCATTAGCTTTTGACTAACTGGTTCACAACCTCAATTATCGGTCCGATATCCTGAGACATTTCTATGGGGGCGTGTGTAACTAAAGAGCAAGATATTACGCGTTCCCAGTACCTCGACTTGGTTTACTCCCAGTCCGGTACACTATAGGATTATTTTCCTAATGCTCCGAGGCCCGAAACTTCCAAAGCCTCGCCAACACCATCTATTGACGGTGTCATTGGTTCTGTCAATACATCCACTAAGAAATCTTCCACGAACCCTGGGAAGCAAAAGTCAAACGCTTCAAGTGAAAACACTTCTTAGGCTGTATACAATTCTGGTAACACTTCTAAGGTTAACGCCATTCAGTCCACCATGGCGGACAAAGCCTTGAAAGGGAAAAAGTAGGGAAAAGGAAAGAATAAGGCTGATCAACCGAAGTAGGATTCCCTGAAACCTCCACCTGAGGAAGGTGCCAAATGCAAGCCTAAGTATCCTTGCCTTATCTGTGACAAGGATCACTATACTAAGGACTGCCCCAGGTGGTTTGAAGTTAGTCGTTTGTTGAAAGGCACCCCTATGACTCCAGTCATGCTTAAAGAGCATTTTCCCTCATAGCAAACACAAACGGTGGCCGATCCATCTCAATCCTCTTTTCCCTTTGGTTCTTAGGTGTTTATGGATGGGACGATTCCCGTCCACTTTAGTACTCAGGAAAAAGGATATTCATCGCCTGCAGGGAAGGAGATTGAGGTCCCCTCTAGTGGTCCTCCGTCCAGTTCTAGTCCCCTCCATATTGAGCGACCTAGCACTGAAGCGGTCATCTGACCTCCTCCTAAAGGCGTGCTCCAAAAGTCTTCATACAACCCTAATTCTCATGCTGCTCAGCACTATAGCATCATTGAGGACTTAGCCTAGGCTCCGTCAGCTATTTCTGCATTAGAAGTCCTCCAGAGCTGCCCCTCCCAGAGGAAGTCCTTGCTATCGGCTATCGGTGGCATCGACCCGGCAGACTCAGACCTGATCACTTTTGACCTAGACAATCATATACCGAGACTGCCTCACCAAATTGCCTTCCTTATCCAGGTCATCATCAATTCTAAAACGATTCATCGTACCATCATTGATGAAGGTGCTTCTACTTGCATAATGTCTATTGCTTGTTGGAAGGCTATTGGTTCTCTGAGCTTGAGCCAGTCTCCTACGACCTTGGAAGCCTTTGATGGGAGTGAGTCTCATCCATATGGTATACTCCAACACTTGCCTATTACTCTGGAAGGGAAGACGGTTGAAGTGGAGGTCGAAGTTGTTGATGCCAATTTAACTTACAACCTCCTTTTAGGACGAAGCTGGAAATATGCCACGCAAGTTGTGGCTTCATCTCTATTTCATGTTATTCGTTTTCCTCATTAGGGGAAAATCGTCACGGTAGACCAATTGTCATTCTTCGCCTCTTCATCCTCTGATGGAAACGTGCCTTTCATGGAGCATACCTCCGTTCCATGTGAGAGTGTGGGTGCTAGACTCTTGAAATATCCTACCCTTATGGGTGTTTTTTCACTCCCACCTCCCAACATCACTCCCATTAATATGATTTTTGTTCGCTCTGATCCTTGGGTTCTTCCTCCTACTGATCAGATAGAGTCCTGGGGAAATTAGATGCCGTTGAGTCTTTCCGAGCTCAACTATTTTGAAATTGTTTCTGTGTCGGCTCCATCCCCTGAACCTGCTCCGTCTAGCAGAGCTCTTGACTCGTACACTCAATCCCCTTGGCTTGGTGATGCTGCTTCTTCAGACCCTTTGAAGGAAATTTTTCCTACTGATGAAGCAATTATTGAAACCATGTCTTTTGAGGAACCTCCTTGGTTTGACCATCACCATTGTTCCTCATTTATCCCTACCCATCGGGAAATTTTTACTTGTCTCGAGTGCTTTGCTCCTTGTCTCCCCTCCCAACCCCTTCAGACACCCATCCAAATTCATCAAGTGTATTCTGAAGGGAATATGGGGAACATTACGCAAACTTAACCAATCGACATCTCTGTTAAACCAAGGATTGTCGAGCACATCCATGTTGGAGTAACTTGTACTCCGGAAGAGATTCAGCTTTATATTGATATTTTTCACAAATTTCATGATGTGTTTGCTTGGTCTTACAAAGAAATGCTCAGCATCGATCCTAGCATCGTGGTGCATGAGATACCTACATATCCGAGTGCCAAACCTGTTTGGCAGCGTTCAAGCCCTATGCACACCTGAAAGGCTGCAACTATTAAAGTGGATGTTCAAAAGTTCCTTAAAGCTGACTTCATTTACCCCATCCCACTCACAGATTGGGTTTCTAACATTGTCCTTGTGACTAAAAAACAGGGCACTATTAGGGTATGTGTTGATTATCGTGATATTAATCATGCCTATCGCAAAGATAACTACCCTACACTCTTCATTGACCGGATCATTGATGAGTGTGCTGGGAGTGAAATATATTCATTTATGGACGACTTCTCTAGTTATAACATGATTAATATTTCGTCTGCGGATCAACACAAGATCACCTTTATCTGTCCATGGGGCACTTTCGCTTATAAAAAGATCCCCTTTGGTTTAAAAAATGCTGGTGCCACCTTCCAACACACAATGTCTAATGCATTTCATGATATTTGACACATTTTGTAGCCTTACCTGGACGACCTTTCGGTTCATTTAGCGAAGTGCCAGGACCATCCAACCCACCTTCGCGAAATTTTCTTCTACTGTCGACACTATCATATCCGACTTAATCTGCATAAGTGTGTCTTCTGTGTTGAGTTAGGCAGGCTTCTCGGGTTCATCATCTCCCAATAGGGTATCCATCTCGATCCCCTTAAAGTTGAAGCCATCCTAAATCTCCCTCCCTTGCTTCTTTGCAGCAACTGCAGAGTTTGCAAGGTAAAGCGAATTTTTTACGACGATTTATTTCGAATTATGCTGAAGTGGCCAAAGGCTATAAGGCGGGACAACCCTTTTCTTGGGGATACCGTTGCATAAGAATCATTCGAGCACCTCAAGGCCCTCCTTGTTTCTGCTCCATTGTTGCACCCCCCTGACTATTGCCGTGACCCTGACTATCGTCGTGACTACACTCTTTATTTGGCTACTGCCACTACCACTATTGGCATGGTTCTAGTTCAAGATGCTGATGAGGGTATTGAGCATGTTGTTTACTATCTCAGCCGCAATTTAGTAGATACAAAAGCTTGATAAGCCTATGTCCAAAAGTTGGCTTTGGCCGCCCTTTCTGCCGTCTACCGTTTCCACCACTATATATTACTGCATACCACAACGGTGATTTCTGATTGCAACTCGATGACGTACATTTTGTCACCTCAGTTACTGGGGAAAAAATACTCACAATGGATTGTTATCCTTTAAGAGTTTAATTTGGAGTTCACCAACGCCAAGTCTAAGAAGTCCCTTGTCTTTGCTGAGTTGCTTTGCTCTCTGCCCTCTATTACTGCGCCCTCTTAGTTAGAGGACCATATTCCGGATGAAACACTGTTCTTGATTAGTACCCTCGACCCTTGGTACGGGGATATTATTATCTATCTCCAAACATCCACTTTTTGTCTTGATTTGTCCAAGGATGCTCAGCAACGGATTCACCATCATTCTCAACCTTATCGCATTATTGGGGACACCCTGTACCGTCTCAACGCCGACTCTGTTCTTCGCCGATGCTTAACATTTGAGGAAGCCGAACGAGTTCTAAACGACTGCCATTCTGGCACCTGTGGTGGTCATATGTCCGGGTATGCTACTCCTCAGAAGATCCTCCGTGCTAGTTATTTTTGGCCCTCTATCTTCAAGAATTGCATTCTTACCATCTGCTCTTGTCATGAGTGCCGAATCTACCAACGTAAGATGCGCGTGCCTCCCGCTCCGTTGCACCCTGTCGTTATCGTCGGCCCTTTTGCCAAATGGGGCATTGACTATATGACCTGTAACCCTCGCTCAGCTAGGGGGCATGGGTATATCATCATTGCCATTGATTATTTCACAAAATGGGCCGAGGAAATGCATACACTATCCGAAGACGGTCACACAACAGCGCAATTTTTATTTAATCATATCATTTCACAGTTCGGAGTCCCTCAGGTTATCGTCACTAATCACGGCAAACATTTATGTAATCATATGATGACTAAATTAACGACCCATCTAGGCTTGTGGCATGATAGCTCGACATTGTACTATCCTCAGGGCAATGGCCAAGTGGAAGCCGTCAACAAAGTTTTAGTGACGATACTTCAATACACCATCAGCATGAACAAGTCCAACTGGCATTTGATGTTGTTCTCCGCCTTATGGGCCTACCAAACTTCAGTGAAGGATGCCACCGGGTTCACCCCATTCCAATTAGATTACGATCTGGAGGCTACCCTTCTGATTGAGTGTGAGATCCCTTCTTTGAAATTATCCATCGAATTACTCCCCAACACTACTTCGGTAGAACAACATCTTCTCTATCTAGAACGGCTGGACGAGACCCGTCGGCTAGATTCTCTAGCCATTGAAGCATAGAAGAAGAGAGTGAAAACTCACTTCGAACATACTGTCCATCCTTGTTCTTTTGTTGAAGAAGATTTAGTCTTGCTCTATGATCAAGTAAATGATAAGCTGGGGGTAGGAAAATTCGAGCCTATGTGGCATGGGCCTTATATTGTAAAGCTAGTTTTGCAAAAAGGGGCATATGAGTTGATTGATTATGAAGGGAACCCTCTAGATAAGCCCCGAAATGGGCTTTATCTGAAAAAATATTATGCATGAACACCATGCATCTAATTTGTACATACCTGTGTTTTCAACGGGTGTGTTATGTGTGTGTTTTCATGTCTGGCTTGGTGTGTAGGTGTAATTGCCGCTTATTCTGTCTTTTTGCTTCTTGTGCAGATGTCTGATACACCTTACATTGGTTTCACCAATGGTGCCTGCTGCAGTACCCGGAATCTTTCTTCTACGACATGAGTGATCCACGATCCTCACGGTGAGTTGGTAGACCTTCAAGGTGTTTGGCTGGGTTGCACCACAAACAATGTCACTAAATATAGTTGTTATTGAATTACTAACCGAGGCTATCAACCTCGGTATTCATATATTGGTTGTGAATCTGGATTCTCAGCTTGTTGTCCACTAGTTTAATGGGCATTATTTCGTCAAAGATCATCGGATTTTAAGGTTTTATTTACGTGTTAAATTGTTAAAAAGAAATTTTGATTTTATTACATATCAACACATTCCAAGGAGATTAAACACATTAACTGATACATTAGCAAACCATGTATTAGACAGACATTTACGCAACATGTAATCAAAACAACATATAGAAGCATCTAAAACACAATAATGAACCATAGGAATATGTGTGTGTGTATATATATATATATGTTTCTCATGTGGTGCACCAAGGCGCTCAAAAAATAAGTGTATTTGTCCAAATAGAGTCGGTGCTCTTTGTACATTCGAGACACATGTCTCTTAAAAAATCAACAGGAAATAAAACCTAGGCGTCTAACTGTGGTGGGTTATGCTCCTTATAGCACACCACTGCTCGTGCGACTCACCTCAAAAGTCGGTGCACCCTAGGTATCACCCATACTGTATGTATCTGGTACTCTATAGGGACCTCCTCGATCCCCCTGTAATTAGGGATCCCCTCCGTCAGGCCCTCAAGATTACGAGCCACTGTCTCCAATGAATTTCCAACTGGGGGGAGCAAGGCCAGCTCTCTGATGCCTTGTGGATCCCTCCATGCCTCTGGAGCTAGTCCCATAGGCCTCTCTGGTCCCATGTCTACAAACACCATAGAGTACATCATTAGGACATATGCATTAAAAAAAAAATCTAAAAAAACATCATAAAAGACAAAATACAAAAAATAGTGTAATCAAGTGTTTTACCACCATCGTCCCACTGCTCGCCAGTGGGCAGCTGCATGTCGGGGTCTCCATGAAAGTCCTTACCAGCATATGGCCAGTCCTCGATGAATATCGTCTGGCAATCTAGCCACTCGCGGAATAGTGTCCCCCCATGACACTGGTCGTCTGCCACCCCCTCGTGGCATAACATGTGCCCACCATGTGATCCTGGTCTCCCATGGTTTGCAGCTGTCCAAGTTAGTATCCTGCAACTGAAGTGCCAGCATGCACTCTAGGATAAGCGGGATCAAGATAGACCTATAACCAAATTGCTTCACCTCCCTGCAACGACAATTGGTGAGGTGTCTCTTCATGTTGGTGGTCACCGCTTCCACCCAGTTATACATGGTCAGGTTGAGGCACTCAAGATCCAACCAGAGTTGGGTCTTTGTTGCCTCGTGTTGGGCTTGGGAGCCTGCTACCCTCATCACCATGAATAGAACTACACAAGGAACCAAGTCTGCCACCGTGGGAATTGCCACCTTCCTGCTTTTTGATTTGCGTGCTTGTGGGCACACTTGTGCTATCAGCATGTCTAATGATTTTCCCCCGATTCGTTGGCCCTCTACAATCGGCCTCTCCCCATGACAGGATAATCTGGTCAGGAAATATATGTTTGTAGCATCGAACTCAATGTATCTGCCACAGATAATGAATTTTCCATCTGTTGGGTTCCAAGCACGAATTAGCAACTCTAGCAAATCGGGTTGATCCCGAAGATGTAGAGTGAGAAAAAATTTCAGTAGCCCGCAAGCCCGTAAATCATTTCGACACCCAGCATCATTGAATGCTTCCTCATCGTTGACATCGTGAGTTCGTTCCTACCAAACAAATGCCATGTTTCCTTGCATGACAAGAAAAATGAATTAGAGCTCCTTTTATAAATTTAAATTCATAATTTACGAAAAAAAAAAATCAATTTCACGCCACAGCTGCGGCTGTTTTCAAAACAGTGGCGACGACGCTAAGTCAATAGTTCATTTTTCCCGTGATTGTCGTGAGAGTACATCAGTTTCTCGCGACGATCACAGAGGTGGTACGTGTAATCATGCTCAGTCATTGCAGACCCGAGTGGCTTTTCTGCGACGACCGAGAGGTGGACTCAGATTCAAAAATCCACCTAAACCCACTTACCTAACACTAAATTGCATGAAAAAACTACTAAAATGCAACACAAGGAGAAATGTACTTACTTGGCGAAGGTTGCAGGATGAACCGTGGATGGATGAGGCCAGAACCAGCTTGAGAAATTTGCTCAGGTTGGTGCTCCAAATGCTCAAAGGTAAAATGTGCAATGTAAATGGTAAAACAAATGAGTCACCCCACCCTTTAGGATGTGGGTTTTCTCATTTTTATTGCATTGTTAATTAGGGTTTTTTGGTTTTTAACTGTATTTCCACATATATTAATCGTTTATGTCAAATGGGTTTTACGTTTGACGTGTTTCATGCAGAACTACAGGTGGTGAGGTTATGTCATACTTTCTGTGCACTTGATCCGTAAAGTCTTCTTTAACGCTCTTTCCATACTTAAAATACGAAAAGATAGCCGAGTTATTCCTTTTGACTTGTTAAACGAAATAAGAGGCGGTCTGCTTTAAGCTCTTTTCCGACCGTATAAATCTGAAAAAAAATTCGAGCTTTGTTGTTTCGGGTTCGTTATTGGTTACGAAATGACATGGCTTTAATCGCTTTTCTACTCTCTCGGATCGAGGTCACTAATGACAAAAAGTACTCCTTGATCTCATGGTCAAGCGATTATCTCAAGTATCGTTTTATACTTTTTCGGGCTCGAGAGACACAAATCTACGAAAAAGGACCCCCCTGGAGTTTTCTTTTCTGTGTCTTTTTCAAAATCTCTAAACATGAAAAAGACTTCGAGTTTTATCTATGTTGGACTCGTTAAACCCTGATGGAACTGGACTCATCACCATGACAAGACTCGAGCTTCTCCTCCCTAGGGCTCACTAAAATATTACTAGGTTGGATTCGACCAAAGGTCGAACTTATATTACAAGCATATGCTATCCCCTTCAAGCTTGTTTTCAGAAATAATTGGGGTACTCGCCAGCAATGGTGGGGGGAAATTTGGAAGTTGTCATTGGTTACCTGTGGCAGCTAGTGTTACACTAAAAAATGTCACCATGACTACTTACAGTTAGTATGGCTCAAATCAACAGTCATGCTACCCTCTTAGGCAAGTCTTATGCCTCTGCTATCCATCTCAAACTCAAAGAAGAGAGAAAGTCTTGTAAAAAATGTGTTTATCTCTGGGGTCGCAGGTTCTCTCTAGCCTTACCTGCGGGGACGCTCACAATGTTCACAAAAGTTGCGTCCATGGACGCTCTGTATGTTAAGGGACAGGTGCGTCCTTCTGTAAAAGGAAAAATGCGTGAGTTTCATTTTAAAAAAGTTACTTGTGGTTACTTCTAGAACTTTCTAGAGGTCGGTTTGATGAAATGGATGCGCCTCCAGTTGGTTCATGTATCCCTATTAAGGAGGAACTTATCCCATCAATAAGGGAGCTATCCCACCCAAAGAGGGGGATTATCCCATTGATGGTGGACCTGAATAACCTCTTTACAGCACTATAAATAAAGACATTGAGCCAGAGGGAGGGGAGGTTGGAGCTATACATTTTCTTTGGGTAAATGCTGCAGGATTTAGGTCTTCCATTAGAGCCTTTGTGAGGAGAGATTGCCTTTACTTGATTCTACTTGGAAGAGGGTGAGCTTTGTCAAAGTAGAGGAAAACCCTTGATGGACCCTGGGAGGAACTTGCACAACACCAAGGCCAGGTTGTAAGAGTTTCTTTGTTTCGTTATAAATACAAACTGGTTTATTTTTCTCAATAGCTTGTGTTAATGAGTTATTTCATGTGTTCCTTGGTCTACATGTTGAATATATGTTTTATTATATGAAATGCAAGTGCTTGGTAATTGTTTGATTGTTTGTGGTTGCAGGAATTGACTTGAAGGAGGAGCTCATCCGGATTGGCAAGGACAAACTACAACAACAGCGTTTTGGAATAAGGTAAGCCTAAACACTTGTAGTTTTCATGTTGTAAAAGGTGTATTTAGAGAAAGATCACTCCATTTTGTCTTGTTTGTCATTAGAATGTCTTAGACTTCTAGGAAGGTCAGCTGTGTCCGCACCCTTGACCAATTCCGTGTGACAAATTGGCGACTCCACTGGGGAATCCATTAATGAGAAAGTCTTTTCCTTTGTGTGAACTTTGCTCTGAGAAAATCATTTATATTTTCTGGTTTTTGACTGTGAGAATTAGTATTTGGGTGGCTTAGCTTTAGATTTAGTTAGATTTGGTTTTTCTTAACTTTTCCAGAAGGACGCACCCTCTGAGTACTGCACAGTGCGTCTTTGGACGCGCTGTTGCCGTTTGCACAGAGCGGGCCCGCGCCTGTTCTAACGGGTTGCCTGCGTCTTCCTGTAAAAATTTAGGAAAACTCCATTTTTGCTTTAATTGCTTTTATATTTTGGTTTTTCTTAGTGTTTTCTGCCCAGATCCTTTAGTACCCTGTAAAAAATTTTCACCTGAACTTGTTTCATTAGCATTCCTGCTTTTAGCTTTCATCAATTGGGTGTTTTGAGTCTCTTTTTTGAGAAATTCTTAATTTGATTTCCTTTGGTCATTACTTGGAGGTTTCTCTCAGTCTTTTCACAATTTTGCATCTTTTTGCTTTTGTGTATGAGTGTTAATCGCCTTTGAGTGTTTTTATGTTTCGATCTTTGGAACTCTCACCCAATTTTCTCAATTTGCACTTGATTGGTTCTTAGATCACATTAGAATCGTCTTTTGTTTGAGAATTCTTTTGCATAGATCACATTTGCACAATTAGAATTCTCATTTTCAGAATATTATTGAAAAATGTGCATAGATTACATTTGCATACTTTTCGAGTGAATTGTGCTTAGATTACAATTGCATAGTTTACATTCTGAAAAATCAATCGTAGATTTAGATCAGCTTTCTTTGATTTGAATTTACACAAAAATAAAAATAAAAATTGGTTTGGAATTGATTTGCATTAGTTTTTCTTGATGAAATTAGTGCATTAGAGAATTTGTTAAATTTTCTCTTAATGATCAATTTTTTGCATTGTTGGAAGTGAATGGAAACTCTCTCCTTACTCTAGTTAGGATTCATCGAATTGAAAGGATTGCATTATCATATTCGATTGCATTCAGTTGAGTCGGGTCATAACACCATTGGTTTCGTATCCATTTACCCATTTGAGTAATAACAGCCTTAATAACACAGCGCTTAATTAAAATTCATCTAGTAATTTTTACATTTCTAGGGCTCTGAAACACCAACATAGCTTAGGCTAGGGTCTTGGAGTAGGTGAGTACTTAACTCTCCAAGACTACAAAACCAAACAGATAGTTTATCTTGAGTAGAATAAATCCAATTGTTTCAATTGCACTCTGGGAAAGCTCCTCTTAAAGGAGAAGCACGAGCTCGTGTCCGAACCAGTGAGGGGATCATTCCCCCCTCGTTGGGAACGACGCCAGACAGTACGTATTACAAACGGTAAACCTCGGATTAACCATTGTCGAGGAGCCAGGGGTCACTTATCGGTAAACCTTGGATTACTATCAAGGAGCCGGTAAGGGGATTGAGCTTGTTACTCTGCCCTTGCGTGCTGTCGGAGTTTAGACTGTTCCCCCAGGTGTAATTGTTGTGATTGGTAACTTTAGTGACCATAATCTTTAGGGTTCTACCGAGGTGACGGTGGAGGGAAGGTCCCACTGTACCTGGAGCAGACGTCGGTTATACTCACTTGGATTTTCCGGGGGGTTCACTTCACTTCGAGACGGTTAAAGTGGAGGAACTTGTGCCGGTCTATTCATTAAGCAGGTTGCCGGGGTAACTGTTCCACCCGCCATTTCTGTACTGAATTCTGCGAGGTTGGGCTTCATCACCAACTAGTGTTTTCGGTCCGGAGAGCTTACTGTTTGTGTGTGGTTTGACTCCTAGATTTGATAGCGCGTGTTAATTTGTTTGTTTTTACTTTTAGAGACCAGAGGTGTGAATTGTGAATTTTAGTTGTTAAGTGTGAATTGTGAATTGTTAATTTTAGTTTTAAATTGTTAATAAAATTCACTGAAGTTGAATATAATGGCAAATGTTCCGGAATTTATCAACCTAGGAACCCCTCCTAATGAGAATCCTAGTACTTTTCCTTACTTTGGAAATGTTGGTCCTCCTTATATGGCTACTTTGTCATTACCTGGATTTACAATAGGTTTACCGATATGGTTATTTTCAACTTCGTTGGCCCAAAATAATCCAATTGTTCCATCTCAACCGGATGCTTCACCTCAACAGAGTTCACCATCTCAACATCACCAACCTTCTGTTGACCCTTTACCTTCTTCGCCTAATTTTTCTTCCTCCATTTCTTCCTCTTCGCCTGGTAAAAGCCTTGATGCTAGTAACCAGGAGGCTAAGAAGAAGAAGAAGAAGCAAGATAAGAAAGAAGTAGAAGAAGAAGCAAGATAAGAAAGAAGTCAACCAACCAACCATGGCTGTAAGTGTTAGTTGTGTTAAGGAAAATTCCGACATGCATCGTAAACCCAAATACCCTTGCAGGCTTTGTAAGGGTGACCACTTCCTTGTCAATTGTCCTGGTATTCCAAAGGTCTTGGAAGTATGGTCAGAAAAATCTCATCAACTTTCCATTGATCCATCAACCAGTGATAGTCAGGTTCCTGGGAAAAAGGGTAAAGTTAGGTTTCCTTGTAAGTTATGCAAAGGGAGTCATCACACTCACATTTGCCCTCACATGGATGAAGCCTCAACATTGTTGGAAAAACTTACTGTTCCACAGCAAGAATTTCCAACTGGTTACCGTAAACTTTCTCCCAACCTACCGTCAACTGACGGAGTGATTTATTTAAATTCAAGTAC
This sequence comes from Pinus tabuliformis, assembly GCA_031772625.1. Lineage (NCBI taxonomy): Eukaryota > Viridiplantae > Streptophyta > Pinopsida > Pinales > Pinaceae > Pinus > Pinus tabuliformis. Next base: position 1,089,309,853 of record CM062815.1, on the reverse strand, counting down.
GGTCGATCACACTCTTCCATTGGAGAGTGAAACTCATGTCACTTAGGTTGGTGATCAATTAGTTGATCAAGTGGTCGATTCAATTTCACATTCGGTCGATCACACTCTCCCTTTCGAGAGTAAATTTCATACCGCTGATGTTCTTCTTGTTACATCGGATTCTTCTATGCCGGGGGTCATTTCACCTGTTTCTACAGAACCCCCTCCAAGTACTGAGGTCTTTTCCTTTGATTGGAATAGACTGACAGAACCTCGTCTTCCTTCCTCCATCCCTTTCCAAATCATTGTCAAGGCTGGTGGTAGGGACATACATCGTACTCAGGTAGATAAAGGTGCTTCTGTTAGTATTTTATCCTCAGCTGTTTGGAAAGCTTTGGGTTCCCCTCAGCTTGCGCCTATTACACAGAATCTGAAATCTTTTAACAGAACCATTAGTGAACCTTTAGGGATCCTTCCTAAGTTTTCTATTACCTTGGAAGGTAAAACTGTTTGTGTTGATCTTATGGTAGTTCGAGGTCCCTTGGATTTCAATTTACTCCTTGGGCGAGACTATGTTTATGCAATGAAAGCTATCGTATCGACACTCTTTCGCGTGATGTCTTTCCCTCACAATGGACATATTGTGACTGTAGACCAGCTTTCGTTCCCTAGTCTTGTCTCAACTGCCAATAATATGACAGCCCCAAATGTTCCTGATTCTCAAGTGGTATCTACCCCGCCACGGGTAAATTATGTGGCAACCGGTCCCATGATTTCAGTTACCGATGTAAGTGAGCCTCTCACTGTTTGCTCATCTTCCTTTGATATAGCTCCGGTAATTGACATGGAAAACTCTATGGGATTACTTGAACACGATGTTCTTATCCCTTTTGATTCCCTTGACATGTGTTCCTTCCCAAGAAGTATTCTTCCTTCGGATGAAGACCTCTTGGAAGCCATGATCAAGGTGTGTCCATTGACATGTCTTTCCTCCAGTTGGAAGCCATGATCAATGTTGCGAGGATAGTTCCTTTTACTGTGTCAACCTCGTTAAAAAATGAATCAGTGAGTGCGAGGACAGTTCTTTTCCTGTGTCAACCTCGTTAAAAAATGAATCAGTTAGGCGAGGATAGTTCCTTTTACTGTGTCAACCTCGTTAAAAAATGAATCAGTGAGTGCGAGGACAGTTCTTTTCCTGTGTCAACCTCGTTAAAAAATGAATCAGTTAGGTGAGGAAAGTTCCTTTTACTGTGTCAACCTCATTAAACAATGAATCAGTGTGTACGAGGATAGTTTGTTCCTCTCTCAACCTCGTTAAAAAATGAAATTGGATGGTACGAGGATAGTTTGTTCCTCTCTCAACCTCGTTAAAAAATGAAATTGGATGTCATGAGGACAGTTCTTTTACTGAGTCAACCTCATTAAAAAATGAATCAGCTAGTTTTTAGGTCATATAGATAGTTAGAAATTAGGATGTAATGAGGAAAGTTCCTTTTACTGTGTCAACCTCGTTAAAAAATGAATCAGTGTGTACGAGGAAAGTTCCTTTTACTGTGTCAACCTCGTTAAAAAATGAATCAGTGTATGAGGATAGTTCTTTTACTGAGTCAACCTCATTAAAAAATGAATCAGGTAGATTTTAGGATATGTAGGTAGACTGTAGAAAGTAGGATTTTGAGGACAATTCCTGTCACTGAGTCAACCTCATTAAAAAATGAATCAGCTTTGAGGACAGTTCCTGTTACTAAGTCAACCTCGTTAAAAAATGAATTAGGTATGAGGATAGTTCTTTTCTTGTGTCAACCTCCTTAAAAATGAAACAACTCCCTTTTCAAGTTCAATATTGAAAGTAAACCTTCATTGCATCCAGCCGGTTGAATGCAATGAAGCCTGGGGGGCATGTACCTCGTTTTGCATCGTTATGCTGGGGGCATGCGAACTTTTTGAGCATAGTTCCTTGTCTTGTGTCAAGCTCGTTAAAAAATGAAACAAGGGTAGGTTAAGTAGGTAGATTGTAGAGAGTAGTCATGAGCATAGTTCCTTGTCTTGTGTCAAGCTCATTAAAAAATGAATCAAGGATTTTAGAGCATAGTTCCTTGTCTTGTGTCAAGCTCGTTAAAAAATGAATCAAGGTTTTTAGAGTTAAGTTTTTGTTAGGTAGATTGTAGAGAGTAGTTATGAGCATAGTTCCTTGTCTTGTGTCAAGCTCACTAAAAAATGAAACAACTCCCACAATTCTTTCCAAGATCTTGAAAGTAAAGCTTCATTCCATCCACCTCATTGAATGCAATGAAGCTTGGGGGGCATGTACCTTGGTTTGCATCTTTATGCTGGGGGCATGTGAACTTATAACAAGCATAGTTTTTCGTTTCAAGCTTGCATAAACATGAAACTGAATCCGAGCATAGTTCTTTTCCTGTGTCAAGCTCGTTAAAAAATGAAACAAATCCTCCTCTAATTGAGTCGAGAGTTTGACTAGACCTCATAGATGTTAGGTTGTACGTTTAGGTTAGTTATTTCAGTTTTTGCATAATTTTCTTACAGTTTTAGGTCGAGTCTTTCAAATGATCTCGTTCATGAACCTTCATTTCATCCAACTGGTTGAATGAAATGAAGCTGGGGGGCATGCGCTCTAGCAATCATGCTTAGGGGGCATCAAGCACAGTTTTATCTCTGTTTCAAGCTTGTGTAAAAATGAAACTACTCTGAAGCATAGTTTTTCTCTGTTTCAAGCTTTTGTAAAAATGAAACCTATCTCGAGTCAATTTCAGTTATTTCCAAGACTCGTTAAACTCATGAAAATACCGAGATTATTTTGCTATCTTTCATTCTCGTAAAACAAATGAAAATGCCGAGTTCTTTCCGTCTTTTCCTACTCGTAAATTAAAATTGAAAGTCGGCCATATGAGTACATTTTTATCATTTTTTCGAACTCGTTAAAACTTATGAAAAAGTGAAAACCATGAGTACATTTTTATCCCTTTTTCGAACTCGTTAAAATTTACGAAAAAGTGAAACCTCAGAGTCATCTTTTAAGCCCTTTTCTGACTCCTAAAACATGAAAAGATCGCCGAGCGTTTCTTTTACACTCGTTAAAACGGAATTAAAAGACGGTCCCCTTTTAGCTCTTTTCTGACCGCAAAATCAGGAAAAGATTGTCGGGTTTTTGTCGTTTCAAACTCGATAAGGAAATAAAACGACGTGTCCTTGATCGCTTTTTACTTTTCAGGTCAACAACACTATTATGAAAGTACTCCTTGGTCGCAAGATCAAGCGGTTCCCCCAGGTATTATTTTATACTTTTTCGGGCTTGAGGGACACAAATGTACGAAAAAGTTCAACATGGAGTCTCCTTTAGTTTTTTCAGACTCTCTAAAATTGAAAAACGTCGAGTTTCTCCTATACTGGGCTCGTTAAACTTTTACAGTAGAGGACCTGTTCAATTACAAACAGGAACGAACCACTCCTTCCTAGGGTTCGAATTTAAACTAGGTTGGACTCGTCCGAAGGATGAGCTTATAATCAAGCATATGTTATCCTCCTCAAGCTTGTTAAAAATAAAGAGGTACTTGCCAGAAATGGTGGGGGAAAAGAGAGAAGAATGAACCTGTTTGTTACCTTTTGTCTCAAAAGAAACTTTATTACCACTCTTGAACACGACACTTTTTCATTCACTTGGGTTGGGAAATCTTTTACCTCACAGTTGACCAAACCACTTTGAAAGTCTTTAACCGGGTTTCGGGGATTAACTTTGAGTTATTAGTCACCAAGCCATCTGTCGTGTCGTTATGTGTTCAAGAGGTCTGCAAGCAAAAACTTTCATCTGCAAAATACTTGTCATCCATTTGACCATCCCTGAGTCAGTCCTTACAGCAACATTTCTTCAACTTGAACAATGATTTCGTGTTGCGGGCTTGCCTGCAACGGGTCGCTTTCTATCGACATCGACACATTATCTAGAAAGATGACTTAGGAATCGACAGCACCTTGAAGTCTGCATGCATCAATGGTAGGTTTCTCGCCTTTGACGTCAGTTTACATCATTGACTTTCGATCAAAGGATTCCGTGAAGTGTTCGACATCAAAACATCTATTCACATTTCACGGGTTGTGCTTGGTACTTTGAGAACCATTGACATTGCTGGTGGTTTCTCTCACGCTTGTTAACAGTTTACATCATCGACTGGTAATCAAGTGGTTTCTAACATGTTCGACATCGAATCATTTAATCACATGGCTAGAATCGTACCAATTCGGGAAGTAGAAGTGAAGACCCTGGATCTAGTTTCTACCATCCAGGCTGTGAGGAGTTTTGTATTCATTATCTATGTAGACTAATCATAAACAGATGGCTGCGTCCATACTGTGTCTACAAAAGTCTATAAAAATGATGTACTGCAAGATCATTCCTGTATCAGAATAGTTAGTCCATTAGTTAAAGTTTTGAATCTGAGTATGGGAATGCCTACCTCAGTGATGATATAATCTTATACATGTATTTTGTGTTGAAAATTGCAGGTTCCAACCAGATCATCCACAAGACAATCCTTGAAATGATAAAGCGCTTCACCCTTCCTAGAATTACAAAACCCTAATCTATTCCAGGCTTCGCACTTTAGGGGGCAATCTGTTACACTAAAAAATGTCACCATGACTACTTACAGTTAGTATGGCTCAAATCAACAGTCATGCTACCCTCTTAGGCAAGTCTTATGCCTCTGCTATCCATCTCAAACTCAAAGAAGAGAGAAAGTCTTGTAAAAAATGTGTTTATCTCTGGGGTCGCAGGTTCTCTCTAGCCTTACCTGCGGGGACGCTCACAATGTTCACAAAAGTTGCGTCCATGGACGCTCTGTATGTTAAGGGACAGGTGCGTCCTTCTGTAAAAGGAAAAATGCGTGAGTTTCATTTTAAAAAAGTTACTTGTGGTTACTTCTAGAACTTTCTAGAGGTCGGTTTGATGAAATGGATGCGCCTCCAGTTGGTTCATGTATCCCTATTAAGGAGGAACTTATCCCATCAATAAGGGAGCTATCCCACCCAAAGAGGGGGATTATCCCATTGATGGTGGACCTGAATAACCTCTTTACAGCACTATAAATAAAGACATTGAGCCAGAGGGAGGGGAGGTTGGAGCTATACATTTTCTTTGGGTAAATGCTGCAGGATTTAGGTCTTCCATTAGAGCCTTTGTGAGGAGAGATTGCCTTTACTTGATTCTACTTGGAAGAGGGTGAGCTTTGTCAAAGTAGAGGAAAACCCTTGATGGACCCTGGGAGGAACTTGCACAACACCAAGGCCAGGTTGTAAGAGTTTCTTTGTTTCGTTATAAATACAAACTGGTTTATTTTTCTCAATAGCTTGTGTTAATGAGTTATTTCATGTGTTCCTTGGTCTACATGTTGAATATATGTTTTATTATATGAAATGCAAGTGCTTGGTAATTGTTTGATTGTTTGTGGTTGCAGGAATTGACTTGAAGGAGGAGCTCATCCGGATTGGCAAGGACAAACTACAACAACAGCGTTTTGGAATAAGGTAAGCCTAAACACTTGTAGTTTTCATGTTGTAAAAGGTGTATTTAGAGAAAGATCACTCCATTTTGTCTTGTTTGTCATTAGAATGTCTTAGACTTCTAGGAAGGTCAGCTGTGTCCGCACCCTTGACCAATTCCGTGTGACAGCTAGTCACTCTTGAACATCGACACTTTTGCTTCTTATCAAGTTGGGATATCCATACATCATCTTTTGGCCTTTCGGGGTTTGAGGTTGCCATTTAGCCTCATTTCATCTGATCTATGTTGTCTCCATTAAGCCTCTGATCCCTTGGTACTAGAATGTGTACTATCATCAGTTGGGTTTCAAGACCCCAAACTCAGATCACATGTGTTCAGGATGCGTGGATTGGTTCGTGATTACATGACTTGTTGATGGATGGCTACGACCATACCTTTATCATTATCATGGTCTTACTAGCTGGATGGCTGCATCCATACCACAGACCTAGTTCGTATGTCTTTTGGATGGTTACGCCCATACCTAGACTACACGTATTTCACTATCAGAGATATCAGTTGTACTTGCACCTGCAGGTTCTTCTAGATGGTGTTCCAGCTCAGACAGTTTTGTAAAGCATTTCACCCCTCCCACTCTCTCAGGCTTCATACTTTAGGGGGCATCTATTACATAGTAATTTATCACTGCCTTCACCCCAGTCATTCTACTGTGTCATGTGTCCAGTAAACCATGCTCATACTGAACAAATGCTCTCTTATGTTGCCAATTGACCCACGTTTCCTAAGCTTTCTGCCTCGCCGTGATAAGTCACTAAATATACACGACGGACAGCGATCATAAACAGTCCAGTCGCACCTCCATCGCAGGAGTACAACTGATTCCTGCGATGGTTGGATTTCATGCCTTGGTGCGAGGTAATTTGCTATATTTAGCGACAGTTTGACTAATTACATTGCATAATACCGATGTCAGTGCTAAATCTTAGTTATACACTTGCGACAATCTAGATTGGGTGAATTTGTTCCAATAGTCGGCCTTCTGGATGTCTCTGGACCTGGTTGTTGGGTTAGTTTGGGTCGCCCTCCTCCCTCTGGCATGGTAGCTCCATATTTTATGCTGCCTGTCCTGAGGATAAGCTCCCTCTCCCTCATTTCATGGAGACTCCTCCTCCTATAAAATCACTCACCATTGCTATCATCTGCTAGTTCTTTTGGTGGTACAGTGCTGCTGCTACTTTTGAGTTTGATAGATAGATCGTGTGAGTGTGATAAGTGTGGAATTACTTTGTAGTTTGCAAGAAGGTGTGGAGTGCCCTTAACTTTGTGTAAAGATTGTGAATGAGAGAGAGAGATATATTGCTATTTGGGAGACCCATCTTTGAGAGTGAATGCTTGAAGAAACACACTGGTTGGACCCTCTGAGAAGGCTTGCGACATCAAGACTTGGTTTTAAGCTATACTCTTGGTTCATTATTAATACAATCAATGATGATTTCCTATGTCTTGTATGTAATTTACTTGATAGCTCATGACTTCTTGACTTTATGACTAAATAGATTATTGTTGTTTCTCCTTTATGTGCTATGTCATTTCTTTGTGGTGTTTTAAGTTGATTGCTCATTAAGAAGAAGGAAACGGAACCTGGAGTAGCGCAACGAAACTCCATTAACTGCTAGTTTGAGGTAGGCCTCTAATGATGACTATTTAAGGGAATTAATTGTTGTTTTGTCCTTGCTGTGACTAGACCCACTCTAGGGCTAGAGGGGTTGCCTCTGTCTGTAGAGGGAACACTTTCCTGCATCACACTTCAGACTTCGGCCTGCTAAATTCTTTGTTTAGTGCTGCTTGGATATCCACAATTCCCGCATTTGGATTATTGTTGGAGTGCTTAATATACGAGGTCATCGCGCGGTCTTGCAGGGCACTAACCAATGTACTTTCATTATATTGTCATCTATAACTCCTTGCGCTTCCCATACAACCCTTACCACCAACCAGAATTGGTCCAGGTCCTCATTTCCTAAACCTTTGAACACAAGCAACTTCATTGTGCTTGCCATATTGAATCGTGGTGGTGGTGGAGGTGGTACGGGTGAAGATGGAGGTGATGGTGGTGAAGCTGGTGCCGATGTGGGTGGAGGTGGTATTCGCGAAATTCTTTGCCTTATCAGATGGATCGCACTTCGTGATGAGACACTCGTCAGATCTTCCTCATCCCCTTGTGGAGATGAAATCAAGGGGCTAGTTTCTAGTCCCTTACTTCCTTTGTTCCTATAACCTTTTCCACTTTGCGTAGCCCCGAACATCAAGGTAACTGCATAACCATCTTTTTGCACAACAACATTTTAATCCAAGTATTCAAATACTTTACGTACTTACCTCACAGTCCTTTGAGAAAGTGTTGCTCTACCTCATTATAGCTAACTGAGGTGTCAACCGCGAACTCCGTAATGTATCCTCCTATAATACGATCGAGCCAATGATCAACGACACATGTGATCTTATCCTCCGATGCTTCCAACCTTCGCACTAGCTCTGGGGTCCACACAATAGGATTGTCGATTTTCCACCTTCCTTGGCTATCTGCTAGCTTCGTGATCCACTCGTACAACTTAGTAGGGAAAGACGAGAAGAGTATTTAGTGGATCTCTTGTGTACAAGTAGCAGTCTAACCACTCTTTCTTAATAGTCATAGGTTCCTATTCTCTTGCGTCGCGAACTCATGAATTCTTTTGTCGAACCAGCCTTTAATTTCCTTCTTAGTTGGATTCCAATGACACGACATCAAACATCTCTATGCAGATTCCAGTCCCGGCAACGGAACCATTTATTGGCTTGAGGGGGATTGACCCAGGTTTGGAGTTAATTAGCCAAACCAATCCCTACACTATTGGCCCATTCGACATCATCCCGTGAAGCGCGGACTGAATTCTCACTCGAAGTAGTATGGGAGGGATGCTGGAACCAAGTTTTCACACCCTTGAGATGTCTGAGGTGTCGATTTAGTCCAACTGTGCCTAGCTTTGTGCAGGTCACTTCGCACATTGTCCTAACCTTCAATACCTTCCTTATCTATTATAATCACCTTTCACGCAACCCTAACCAGGGGTTGAGATGCTTTCACGCTACTATTGAAGCATCCTGTGCTATTTCCCCAAATTACACAGTGTATATTACTAATCTTCTTAAATATGTTAGTCAACTTCGCGTAAACAAATATTATATCTATATTCACTTAATCAATACAATCATATATATTCACACATCATATAAAAAATAGAATTGCAATTTATACCCAATATATTCAATGCATAAAATAGGAAATGAATACACAAAATAGATATGAAACTTCTCTTTATTAATGCTTCCAACTGTTACAGACTCGACTCACCCTTCACACTCAGTTGCAGGGGTCCGCACACTTAGCTGCGGACTACTAGGCTTTTGTGCACTCAACTGTAGAGCCTTCTCCTACTTTATGACCCAAAATAGACTTTACACTTTAGATACTCTACTATGCTTCTCTTTCATGATCATCAATTGATTGATCTATTAGCTACTTAGAGCCTCGCTCTATTTATACAATCCCATAGTCTACAGACCATGGGTAGATCTCTACAGCTGACACTCCATTACAAAACTAAGGTTGGACAACCCTATGACTCATTTACAAGCTATGTGCTTCGCGCCCACAAAATGCGGAGTCTTTACATCGGGGTTACAACTTTTGACCAAAATCTGGGCTTTTAGCCCCAAAACTTCCCTTTGAGGGATCTCGCGCCTAATAACATGTCAGGGGATCTCCCTAGTAGGAAGTCCCAACTAGACCTCAAACTGTTTGGTGTAGGAGCCCCAACAGTGGGTCGTACAGTATCACCTTGACTGAGTTGCGCGCAGAGGCAAGTAAGATGTCCATGTTGGTAGCAAGGGTGTGACATATGAAACAAGTCAAGGAAGGTGTATGAATGGTTCTAACACATAGAGGGTGAGGTGAGTGCACCCCTTGGAAACCCATGAAAGCATGGAGTTAATAAGGGAACACACGAGAAATGATGCATCACAAACTGGAAGGAAACTAAGCTAACAATCCAAAGTGATGGTTAAACCAATAGTAAATTTCAGTAATATTCATACATTCATATACAGAAAATCCATATGTGCATGCCTAAGAAAACAGATACATATACCATTTAGAGTAAACAAGATCGTTGAAATATAATATGACCTATGCATGAAATGTGTTGGCTCTGTTATATTAAGAAGTGAAAGTTCCAATCATACAATACAACCATGATCGACCACTAGCTCTAATAGCAGAACATTACAGTCACTGTCGCCTGCTCCTCCAAAGACATATACTAGCTCTGCATAGTGGAGAAGCCAAGGCTCATTACAATACTCTCCAAGCTTTCTCTAAGATACTCCTATTAGAAGTTTGGTTGACCAAAAGCCTCTACACTGAGTTATGAGGGACTATATATAGCAAAGGGTGGGGTGGCCCTTGACATTCCCCTTTGTGAATGTTCATCTACCCTCATGATTCTTCATCTACTCTATGACTGTTACATCCAACTATCGACACTTGAACTTCCACTTGACAAGACGTTACATACAATCTGCACATGTACCCATGTGAGACAAAATAGGCTTGAGAAAGCCATGCAAGACATCACTATGACTCGGAAAACTGTTGGAAGACTAGATCTTCGACATCCTCACAATGGTTGACAATAACAAACTGATGCCAACCTCGGTAGTCCGCGATGGTGTCCGTGTACTCTATGGTGACATCTTTCTGGAAATGAACTCTTGCCTCCATTGCATCTAGGTACAATTCCTGGGCTCCTCTATACAATTCGTCCAATAACATGTGCATCATTATCTTCAGTGTGGTCAGATCAACAACATACTGATGCATGGTGTCTGCACTGATCACCAAGTTTGCACTAGTGGCTATGTGCATCATCTTTTCAAAGTACAATTCAAGCTCCAGTCGAACTTGTGCCTTCGTGTTGTCCTTGGTGGGTGTCCTAATAGATGGGATTGCATGTGCGCACACAACAACATCCATACTCCTGAATACCCGTGCATGGGAAGCCTACGGACTAGAGATGAGCTGTGGGATATCTTCATAGTTCTGGATCTGACTCTGGATACGTTCCTTCAGTTTGACCCCTCTGGCTTTGATACGTGCTCTCCTAGCACATCATTGTTGCCAACCGTTGAGATGGAAAACTGCCTTATGCATGGTACCAAACTTGGAATAAAATGCCCACATGACTGTCTCAAGGGACAATACTTCATCTAGTATCACCTTATTCAACTCCACTCGAGTAGATGTTGTAACCATTTCTCCTCCCTCCTTGGCTATCTGTAACTCCATAATCATTCACTCATTTTCTATTATCAAGAAGCAAACACTCAAGCTAGTGGCTTCAGCATATGCTCTAATAGCGTCAGTCAATGTTATTGGATGCTTGCACACATCAGACATGATCAGTCATTCTTCAAACTCTGGAGATATGTTGTCATTTGGAGTAGACACTCTACATGATTGCACAACTCTATGTTGTGACTCGTTGAATGATATGTTGTGTATCCCTCCTTTCAAATTCTCTCCAAGGATCTCAGTATCTCCTTGGTCGCTTGGGACTTTATGTGCTTTTGGATCTGGTGAAGCTTGTGGGTCGACCTCATGTTGATAAGGCATGAGGTCGATGTCTTTCCCTAACTCTTACTACTCCATATCTATAACCATCTGCTCAAGTGCTTGTTCAATCTCTTGTGTGAATTCCTACTCCTGTGACTGTGCACCTTGTCTTCTTGGTGCCAGTTGTTCAAATGAGTCTACTACATGTACGGGCATAGTTTCATCTATCTATATATGTTGCACCCCCTTCTCTACATGTTCTTCCTACGCTTCCTTCTCATGTATGTGGAGCTCCTAATCCTTTTGTAATTTCTCCTTCAACTCATGAAACTCCTTCACTACTTCCTCCATCCTCTATTTTTCTCTCTGCCTTTACATGATCCTCCTTTCACGTTGTTGTGTCTTCGCCTCTGTGATGCAGGAAAGTGTTCCCTCTATGGATAGAGGCAACCCCTCTAGCCCTAGAGTGGGTATAGTCACAAACGATGACAAATCAACAATAACTTTCCTTAAACAGTCATAGTTGGAGGCCTACCTCAACTAGTGGTTGATGGAGTTCCGTTGCGCTGCTCCAGCTTCCGCTTCCTAATGAGTGATCAACTTGAAACAATGCAAAGGAAATACAAAAAAGCACATAACCGGAACAACAATGATCTATTTACTCATCAAGTCAAGAAGTCATGAGCTATCAAGTACATTACATACAAGACATAGGAAAACATCATTTATTGTATTAATAATGAAATAAGAGTAAGCTTACAACCAAAGTCTTGACGTCACAAGCCTTCTCAGAAGGGTCCAACTAGCATGTTCCTCAAGCATTCACTCTTTGAAGATGGATCTCCCAACATACAAGTCTGTCTCACTCACAAGTTTTACACAAGATTAAGGGAACTTCACAACCTTCCACAAGCTATCAATAATCCCACACGTGTCACACTCACACCAGCTATCTAGCAAAATCACAAACACTAACAACACTGCTCAACTAGCCAACTATTACCAACTATCTCAAAAACTAGCAGCATATAGCAATGTTGAGAGTTTAAATAGGAGAAGGAGTCTCCATGAAAGGTCGAAGAGCGAGCTTATCTCCAAGGAAGGTAACACAAATGATGGAATAGCCACGCCAAAGAAAGGAGGGCGACACAAAATATTCCAACAACCAAGTCTGGAGTCGTCTGGAAGGCTGACTGTTGAAACAAATTCGCCCAATCTAGATCATCGCGGGTGCGTAACTAATCTTTTGCGTTGACATCGCTATTGAATAACGTAGCTAGTCAGGTCATTGCAGAATATTACAAGCAACCTCGCGCTGGCACATAAAATCGGACCATCACAGGAATCAGGTGTACTTCCATGATGGCAGCGCTTTTGGACTGTTTAGGAGTGCCCTTCAGCGCGTTTATTTAGCCAACAGACGCGATGAGGCAGATAACCTAGGAAAAGTGGGTCATTTGGCAACATCAGAGAGCATTTGTCTCATATGAGCATGTTTGACTTGGACATATGACACAGTAGGAAGACTGGGGTGAAGACAGTGACAAATTACTGTGTAACAGATGCCCCCTAAAGTATGAAGCCCGAGGGAGTGGGAGGGGTGAAATGCTTTATGAAACTAGCTGAGCTGTAACACCATCTGGAAGAACCTGCACGCAATTACAACTGACATCTCTGATAATGAAGTACATGTAGTCTAGGCATGGGCGCAACCATCCAAAAGACATACGAAATAGGTCTATGGTATGGATGCAGCCATCTAGCTAATGAGACCATGATGATGATAAAGGTATGGTCGCAGCCATCCATGAAGAATCAGGTATGGTTGTAGCCATCCATCAATGAGTCATGTAATCATAAACCAATCCACGCAGCCCGAACATATGTAATCTGAGTTCGGGATCTTGAACCCATCTGATGATAGTACAAATCCTAACATGCGAATAGATGTGCTGAGGTCGAGCATGATAGAAAGTCGCTTGATTACCGGTCAATGATGAAAACCGTTAACAAGTGCGAGAGAGACCACCAATAATGCCAATGGATCTCAAGGTACTATCTAGCACAATCCATGAAGTGTGAAAAAGGAGCTGAAGTCGAACACTCGTGGAATCACCCAATCGATGACCAGTGATGAAAGTCGACTGTCAGGTGTGAAGAACTTGCCATTGAGGCATGCAAGCTCTAAGGTACCACAAGGGATCTCTAAATCAATCTCCTAGATAATGAGTTGATGTCGACAGGAGACGACCCGTCGCAGGAGGGCCATAATGTTTCCCCCATCAACGACACGAGATAAGGAACAAGTGGTAGATGGTGAAACAGAGTATCAAAGGAGAAGGCGAGGGTGTAAACTGCAGAAGGATTATACTCTTGAACATGTCGGCGACACGACTCCCGGGGGGGGTGGTAGCATTCAGGCACCAAGGGATCAGAGGCTCGATGGAGAGAGCATGAATAATATGGAATGAGGCTAGAATGATAACCCGAACCCATAGAAGGCCAAATGACGATGTATGGATGTCCCAACCTGAGAAGAAGCAAACGTGTCGATGTTCAAGAGTGACTAGCTGCCATAGACAATCAATGATAAACTTGTTGTTGAATCCAACCTAGTAATATTTTAACAAGCCCTAGGAAGAAGAAGCTCGAGTCTCATCATGGTGATGAGTCCAATGTCATCAGGGTTTAACGAGTCCGATATAGGTAAAACTCAGAGTCCTTTTCATGTTTAGAGAGTTTGAAAAAGACATGGAAAAGAAAACTCCAGGGGGGGTCCTTTTTCATAAATTTGTGTCTCTCGAGCCCGAAAAAAGTATAAAATGATCCTCGAAAGAACTGCCCGATCATTATGATCGAGGAGTACTTTTTGTAACTAGTGATCTTGACCTGAAAAAGTAGAAAAGTGATCGAAATCACGTCATTTCGTAACCGATAACGAGCTTGAAACGATAAAGGCCCGACGATCTTTTCGTGTTTACACGGTCGAAAAAGAGCTTAAAGTCGAGCGCCTCTTATTTCTTTTAACGAGTAAAGAGGAAAAAATCGGCAATCTTTTCGTCTTTAAATGGTTGGAAAAGAGCTGAAAGTAGACCTCCATTTTTATTTTCTTTAACGAGTCAAAAAGGGAAAAATACTCGGCAATCTTTTCATCTTTTACGAGTCAGAAAAGAGCTTAAAGGAGACTCATCCTAGAGGAACGAGTGGTATAAAGGGTAGCAACTGGTTTTGGCAATGGTGGAACTGCTCAAAACATGTAATGGTCAAGAGGCTAGCTAATAAAACCACTCATCGCTGCGGTTCCTCAGGAAAGGATAAACAACCAATTGAAAGCATATGATTGGCTAAAGAGATGGTGGCAATGGAATGAAACAACCTAGGATCATCTAGCAAAATTTAGAAAATAAAAACGACAATCACGAGGTGTAAATCAGGTATCGGTTCATTTTTACACAAGCTTGAACCATGGAGAACTCTGCTTGGATTTGGTTTCATGTTTACACAAGCTTGAAATGAAAAAGTATGCTTGTTATGAGTTTGCATGCCCCTAGCATAATAACGCAAATCAAGGTACATGCCCCCCAAGCTTCATTGCATTCAACAAGGTGGATGGAATGAAGGTTCACATTCGAGATCTTGGAAGGACTTGACTTGGATTTTGAGATATTAATCAAAGACTCGATTTGGAAAGAGGAGTTGTTTCATTTTTTAATGAGGTTGACATAAGATCAAGAACTTTCCTCATAATCCTTGTTTCATTTTTTAACGAGGTTGACACAGGAACGAACTATCCTTAGACACCTTGTTTCATTTTTTAACGAGGTCGACACAAGATCAGAATTATCCTCAGACACCTTGTTTCATTTTTTAATGAGGTCGACACAATATTAGAATTATCCTCGGGCACCTTGTTTCGTTTTTTAACGAGGTCAACACAAGGTTAGAACTATCCTCGGGCACCTTGTTTCATTTTTTAACGAGGTCGACACAAGGTCAAAACTATTCTCGGGAAACCTTGTTTCATTTTTTAACGAGGTTGACACAAGATCAAAACTATCCTCGCGACACCTTGTTTTGTTTTTTAACGAGGTTGACACAAGATCAAAACTATCCTCGGGACACCTATTCATGGGCCATACGAGAACATGGCTCCCAAGAGGTATTCACGGGATGGAAGAAATGCACTCTGGGAGGAATACATGTCATGAGGCGCTAATGACAGAGAGGGTTCCAATGCCCCCAATACATGATGTACCAGACCATCTGCATGATCATCAGCAGAGGCGGAGATGGAATGGGTAGCCACATAATTGACCTGTGGCAAGGAAGGTACTACTTGCGAGCAAGAACTGAGAGGGGATGATAGCTGCACAGGAGGCACTAGGGGATTGAAGAACAATAATTGATCTATGGCCACCATTCTTGCATCGTGTGGAAAACCAACCACACGGAAAAGTGAAGAGATGAGGGCCCCCATGGCATAAACATAGTCACGGCCAAGGAGAAGACTGAAATCTAAAGCACATTGGACAACCATAATGTCTATATAGATGGTTTTCCCCCCCAAAGTAACAGGAAGCTTCAATAGGATCCCTAAAGGTTGACTGGTTCCTCCGTCAAATGCCAAAAGATCCTATGTGACTGGCACAAGTTGTGGGGAGCCCAAAGCTTGCCAAGTAGTGGAAGGCATAAGACTGACAGATGCACCCTCATCCAAGATAGTGCCAGGTACTGCCTTATCATAGGCATGTACTGTAATCTGGAAAGGCACATGGGATGGAAGCGGGAAGGTGGTCAAATTACTCTAATCGAAGGAAAAGACTGAACTACTTGGTGGGGAAATCGTATGATTGCCCCCTTGCTCTATAGGAATCGAAGGAGGACTCTCCGAATCAGCTAGGATAGGAGCGTCGTTCTCAGACTTAGGAGAATCTGATGAGAGGAGGAGAACATGAGCACAACGCTCTTCCAAAATAGAGTGATCAATAGGTAGTGAACCCAAGTCGACACTCTCTCTGACCAACGGTTGGTTTGGAACAGGCTTAGCACAGCCAGGTTTGGAAAGAGGAGGACAGCCAAGAGAAGAATCTAAGTCAATCTCTTGGTTGATGGGGAGAGGGTCTGAAGAGAGCCTCTGGCAACCAACAGGAAGTTGGGGTTAAGAAGTTGTAAGACTTTCCAAAATGGCGGAAGCTTTATCCATGAGTGGACAAAGGTGAAGGGGATGGTTGCCTTCATATAGCCTACAGGGGAATCGAATCTTCCCTTTCTTCTTACCATTTCCAGTTGATAGGGTACCATCGCCATGAGCTTCAGAGGACGATAAGAGATGAGCCGGATCATGAGACCATACTTCTAAGATCCTAGGAATTCCAGGACAATCACAAAGAAGATGGGCACCCTTACACAATGTACAAGGAAACTTAACCTTCCACGGAGGAGCAGAAGGTGGTTCAACCTGAGATGTACTCAGAGTAGTAACTGCACAGATGGCCTTGCATTTATTAGACTTCTTCTTCTTCTTCGTCTTCTTCTTCTTCTTCTTAGTCTCCTTGTTACTAGATGTGAAACTTTCACCAGGTGAAGGAGGAGAGGGGGAGGAAGAAATAGGGGAAGAAGGCGTAGGCTCAACCTCAGAATCATGGTGTCATGGTTCAGACAAAGTAGACGGTGGAGCAGGAGTCATGACACTCGGGACCATCGAGGTTGAAAACAACCATACGGGCAAACCGATGGTTAACCCAGGCAAAGACAAATTCGCCATATATGGAGCACCGACATTTCCAAAAGAAGGAAATGGACTAGGATTCCGATCTGGGGAAAGACCTTGGCCGGTAGACTCGGAGAATGTTGCCATCAGGAACGAGCCTGAAAGACACTCTTCTCACAACCAAGAACTCGAACTATTACCAAGAATATTTCGTGGGCAGTAAATTTTATGACGCAGGAACAAAACTTGACCTTTTCATGTTTCAAGAGTCGGGAAAAGGATGAAAAGATGACTCTATCCCTTTCGAGGTTTAATGAGCCTGAAAGGACAAGTGCTTAGATGGACCTTTTCTTTTAAGGAGTCTGAAAAGGAACGAAAGTGACTACTCTGGAGAACTAGGCAAAAGGTTTACCAAACAACCCATAAAACTGCATATACACCTTGGCAGTCATATGAAAACCAAGGACTTTCCGTATGGCAGTCAATCTTCCCGAATGTTGTGTTTGGTTTGTTACAGCTTGTAAGGCAGCAGACATGGCTTCCTATGGATAAAGGATGATAACCTAGTGGGGTCTCCCAGCATATACTCGACGGTACATGGGAGCACAATTCCGTGCTAGACCACTATTGAGTCATAGAAGGAGGAATCACCCAACCTTGAGTCGAAACAAAAGTGACTAGGTTTAACGACGCCGGAGCACGTCTCTAGCCTAGACCTCTAAATAGTGCGCGTTATGTTCCAATGCGTTGTTAGATTTCTTCAGTTCATTTTAGAATTGATCTTGGATTATGTTTCAGTTTTCAGGCCTTACCGTATGTAGATAACAAATCCTAGGATGCAGATAGAATGAATGTAATATCCTTTTTCTTCAATGAACACCCACCTATGAGAGGGTAGAGAGATCATTCCCAAACCAAGAAAACAAAGACAACAAAGTCAGTCACTCAATGCAAACAAACATCAATTCCTAAAGTGCACGGATACTACTAATGAGAGATTTAATCATTCGCTTTTCAATAAGCAACTTGAAATGAAAATTCACTTTCACTTTCGTAGACTAAATGAATGTAATTCTTTTTTATTTTGATGTCTCTTACCTCTAAAAGAAACAAATAAGCAACAAGCAAGTGTGGAAAAAATGGTTGATCCAAACAATTGTAATCTATGCCTGGGTAGTAAAGAGAAATCGAATCAATGCCAAGATTGGTCCAATAACAATCACTAAATGATCAACCAAAAGTAAGCAAATGGGAAGGCTCAATCAAACCAACAGCAAGTTGCAAACGAATCTTTGAGCAACCAAGCAACCAAGTGAAACTGATCCAAAAGACTTGAAATAATGAAACTAGGTCACAAAGCATGAAAAACAAGATTCATTCAACAAAGCTCACAAGAGAGTGCCTCAACCTATTAACAGTGAAAAAAAAGTTATCAAACAAGTTAGAATAGCAAGGTACTAGCAAGACTGATGGATTCAGGAGGTAGAATTGGAAAAATCAATTCTACAACAATCAGTGCAGGTGATACATAGGCAACAAGCGCTGATGAAGCACTAGTAGCAGCAACAAAGTGATGTCAGCGTGGAAGTACACAACTTTTCTGTGATGGTCCGATTTGCAGAACGGTCACGACTATTAGGTGTAATAACGCGACAAACAGGATATTGCAAAAGGGTGGATGCGATGACACCACGACTGTTAAATTTAAAGCTGTGTTGACGTTCAAAACAGTAACATGCAAACCAAAAACTCCCAAATCAAAGACAGTCAATCCTTCAAATCAAAAAGGGCATTTCCCAGATAGCCCAGGAAACTCAGAAGACTGGTAACTAATCCCCAAAACTTCAAAGAGACCAAAACAAAAATCAAGACAAGAGTAAATAAGAAAAGATCAAAGGCCAAAGTTCCCCTGTGAAGTCACCAATTTGTGATGCAGGAAAGTGTTCCCTCTGCGGACAGAGGCAACCCCTCTAGTCCTAGAGTGGGTCTAGTCACAAACGAGGACAAATCAACAATAGCTTTCCTTAGATAGTCATAGTTGGAGGCCTACCTCAACCAGTGGTCGATGGAGTTCCTTTGCACTGCTCCAGCTTCTGCTTCCTAATGAGTGATCAACCTGAAACAATGCAAAGGAAATACAACAAAGCACATAACCGGAACAACAATGATCTATTTACTCACAAAGTCAAGAAGTCATGAGCTATCAAGTACATTACATACAAGACATAGGAAAACATCATTGATTGTATTAATAATGAAATAAGAGTAAGCTTACAACCAAAGTCTTGATGTCACAAGCCTTCTAAGAAGGGTCCACCCAGCATGTTCCTCAAGCATTCACTCTTTGAAGATGGATCTCCCAACATACAAGTCTCTCTCACTCACAAGTTTTACACAAGATTAAGGGCACTTCACAACCTTCCACAAGCTATCAACAATCCCACACTTGTCACACTCACACCAACTATCTAGCAAACTCACAAACACTAACAACACTGCTCAACTAGCCAACTATCAGCAACTATCCCAAAAACTAGCAGCACATAGCAATGGTGAGAGTTTAAATAGGAGAAGGAGTCTCCATGAAAGGTGGAAGAGCAAGCTTATCTCTAAGGAAGGTAGCACAAATTATGGAACAACCACGCTAGAGAAAGGAGGGCGACACAAACTATGCCAACAACCAGTCCTGGAGTCACCTGGAAGGCTGACTGTTGGAACAAATTCGCCCAATCTGGATCATCACGGGTGCATAACTGATCTTCTGCGCTGACATCGCTATTGAATAACGTAGCTAGTCAGGTCATCGCAGAATATTACAAGCAACCTCGCGCTGGCACATAAAATCGGACCATCACGAGAATCAGGTGTACTTCCATGATGGCAGTGCTTCCGGACTGTTTAAGAGCGCCCTTCAGTGCGTTTATTTAGCCAACAGATGCGATGAGGCAGATAACTTAGGAAAAGTGGGTCATTTGGAAACATCATAGAGCATTTGTTTGATGTGAGCATGTTTGACTTGGACACATGACACAGTAGGAAGACTGGGGTGAAGACAGTGACAAATTATTGTGTAACAACCTCTATTACCAAAGCTGCTTTCTACACAAGTGGGTCTACTCTAAAATTGTAGCTTTGTTCTGCCTCTGCATTGTCGATAATCTTTCTCTTTCCTTTGTCGCATGCCGTATGTTTACCTCTGTTGCTGCTGCTACTGTTTCTCTCCTGGATGCTGCTTCACACTGCTTTGTTAACCATTCCACAGTGATGCCGACCAGTTCATTGGGCCTACAGAAGCTATGAAAATATCTCCATGGGTCTTCCTCCACCCAATGACACACCCCATGGATCCATTGAAACTGTACTCTCCCGCAGTGATCTTTCACAATGCAATGTGTGTCATACAGATTGAAGATTCAGACATCGAAACGATATATCTTGATCTCCTCTATTCTAATATCCGCATGATTTAGGTTTCGTATCTCATACAATCTAATCCACAACAGAAGAGTGGGCCAAGGTGCCTTCTTCTTCCCGTGCAGCCTAGTTGATAGTCCTATTGAGATGTGGTATGATACTTCTTGCATGACAAGCCTATCCATGGAAAACTTTGGCAAAACATGCGGAGGCTTCTCCGCATTATACATCCGTATGAAGGTGCCGGATGGTGAGGCATACCAATTCGCTATGTTGATCAGTGCCTCCATGCTTGCCTTTCAAATGCAAAGTGGATCCTACTCAAATATGATCTTATACAACAGGGTGACAAAATGATCTGACAGTTGTGTGATGACTCCTCGAAAGCTTCATTAAGAAAATATTTTACAATAACTATTGAACGAGGTTTCCATCAATGTCCATGCCCACTTCAAGCCTGGGAACCCTTTACAGGTACAGATTGAATCCAAGATGTAAGTGAACATGTATATTTCTGCTTGCTGGCCTTTGAGCAGCTATTGAGCCCCTGTTACCTATTCCTTCAGCCTATGAGCCAACATGTCAGACCAGTTGCATGCATTGCCTTCACTGACCAGTTGGTCCAATGCAATCACCCAACTCTGCGGGGAGGTCTCCCTGCTCTCTTTGCCATAAAAGTGACATGCAAGGATGACCAAGTATTGATATGCCTTTCACAGTATCTTCTTCTTGTAAATCTGGTTGGGTGTCATCCTAGATTTGACTGGCTCCGTTGTTCTTCAAGATATCCCTAAAGTTGGCATTTCTATTGGGTATGTTGAAGGGTGTCTCCATGGTGATTACTGGATTTGAAAAATGGTACATCTGTTGATAATCCTATGCCATAAAGGTAGCAATCTTCATCCTATTGACATTGTTCAATGTCATCGTCTCGAGATTAGTGTGCAAGATGATCCAATGTATCATGTCCACGCATGGGAATGGGGAATATCTGCATGGAAGCTGGTACAAGCTGCACTTGTGAATGTTAACATAGACTTGGTGGTCTTCAACATCTTCCCCAAATGTGGCTGATAATACTTCATTGACCTCTTTCCATTTCATCTTGATGTCTATTTCTACAATCATCTTTGTGTCTTCAAAGATCAGCAAACTCGTAGACACTCGTTCAGTTGTTGCTCCAGTTGCGCCTCCATCAGTTTCCTTTGATATTGGTCTCTTTGAGGCCATTGATCCTAAAATTTTGAGAGATGGATGAACACCTGCTATATCTGGAGACATGGCAACATGCATGGCAAGAAATCTATCAGCTAAAACCAAAGAAAACTTGAGGAACAACATGCAACATACCTAGAGACTGACTAGTAAGGATTGCACAATTTTCACTGGGAGGTCTGGAGATTAACTGTCAAAACTGCGCAAAAGGTAGTCCAGAATGTCAGAAGGCTGGTTGAATGCTTGGATTACACATGAACAATCTATACTAGCCTACTGGGTGCTAGGATTATGTAATGTGCAATTTTCGTTGGCAAGTGATGGAGGCCCACGGACTACATTGCGCAATTTTTTGGGCGAGCAATCACTACCTCTCAGAATTATGTAAGGAAATATTGGAGGATAGTCATTGGCTAGAATTTCGCATTTCCTGGGAGGAAGGCAAAACCTTCCCTCTCAGAATTATGCAATATTGTCTTGGTGAGGTAGTGTCTGGGCCAAGGTTGCCCAAACTCGCCTACAGGCAGCTAAAAGAAAATAAAGATGTGAATGCATGGTGATATTGAGTGTAAGCATGAGTGAATGATGATGCATGTAAATAGTGAATGCAAGATTCATAAAATGGAACAACATGCATGTATGTGAAATGAGTCACCGAATCGATGACCGTTTGTCCAAAATAGTGTCATGCATGCGACAACAGTCAGATGCTAACAAAAAATAAAACAATGCTTGTACAAACTAACATGCATGAAAATGACAGCAAGCATTCACAGAAATTAAGAAAATAGCACTCACACAAGCCAAAACACAAGAAGCAACAGAAATGCTGCAAAAGACAAGTTAGGCGGACTTACCCAGAAATAGCTAAGTTGGATGTGTCGAAGACTCCTAGATGTGTTGTGGGATGTCAGAGCTCCAAGATATATGTGAAGAATGAGCTCTGAAGAGTCAAATAAATAATTTGGAGGCTCATGATGTGCATAGGAAAAAGTGACAATTGGAGGAAAGTTTCTAAAACGATCTTTGCATGTAATCTCCAGTTGATAAAAATAGCTCCATAAAATCTAGGGATGTTTTTTTCATGTTGATTTTTTCTATTTCAGGAAAAATAAGCCCATGCATGCAATTCATGTTTTCTCAATCCCGGGTGGAACCGGTCAACCTGAGGGCACATGCAACAGCTTACTTGACTGAGGGAAATTTTTGCACAATTTCTAAGAGGAAGCTAGGCTGGCTGTCCAAAGAGATTGCGAAATTTCTAGGAGGAGAAACTGACTACTGGCTAGAATTTCACGATTTCTAGGCTGAGCTATCATGTTGGGCCAGATTGCGTAATTTTGTAGAGGAAGACTAATTGACAAGATTGCGCAATTTCTAAGCCCAGCAGGCTGCTATTCAGATTTGCATAATTTCTAGAGGGAAGGCTGGTTCCCCTACAGAATTGTGCAATTTCTCGAGGGAGATGCTCATCCGACAACTAGACCAAGTCTGGAGTGACACCCTGTGAGGGGGGTGAAGCAAACTATCATGCACGGGCTAGCAAGCTGCTAGAAAACCAATGAAGCTCATGTACTTGACAATGCAAAACATGCTATGGAGGATGGTTGGTAGGGAGGCTCCAAAACAAAGCTAAGGTAAATTCTGGAGGGTGGTTGTATCTGCTACAACAATTGGGTATCGAGATCTGTTTAACAAATCATGAGATCTACAGAATAGGGGATTGGATTAGTCAAGGCCATGGTGGTGTATAAGTGCCGAAAGGCACTAAGCTTTATGGTTTCGTGCAAAAAGTTTCAGTCTGTGGTGAATGCATATGATTTTTGGAACATCAAGTATGCATGATTGCAGAACATGGGAGAGGAAGACATTGGTACGATCCAAGGGTTTAAGACTATTTATTAAAAGAGGATTTTAACCTCTTGTGATCTAAAAAGGGAAATTTTGGCCTTCGTAGGCCACTATAAAGGAGGTTTCCTCCTCGAAGAGGCTAATTTTGAAGTCATTGATCTATGTCTTTTGTGATATGGTTACATAACATTATCTATCTTGAGAAAAAATTCAAGTGATAATGGATTGGCTGAGGAATTTATTTTGTATACTAAAAATTAGAAATTGGAATTTCTACATGAGATAGTTAAGAACCCCAGTGAGTTCTTAAGTCTTCAATTTCATGTATCAACAAAATTATTCAAGCCTTTGTATCAAATAATGAACTATCTTCTAGCACCTATTTTATAATACAATGATATCTTCAAGGTGGATGGTGTCATGTTTATGTTTTTAGAATAAACAATGGTAAATTATGCAGAGATTAGGATCAAATTTTCGGCTTACTTGGCTCATAGTATTATTATAGACATCAGTAGAACTCCTGCCTTCCAACTCTTTAAGCATTTATCATATTTGATATATCTAATTTGGTTTAATTACAATAATTATTTTACCATTACAAAATTATTAGAGGTGGGTGTTTCCGGGAAAACTAGTGTCTTTTCGATCAAATAGCCCTCTAGGATTGGTAGCTATCCTACAAACAAACCATTTAAATCAATTTGTGATTTCCTCTATGTATGATAGATAAGAGAGAGGCAAAGGAACCAACCTGGATCTTCCACTTAACTCCTTGCTTGATCTCTCTCCCCCTTGACAGAGATTGCACCTCCTCTCCTACTTATCCCTCTTAGTAAATACCTATAGAGACAAAGTAACAAAACACCATCAAAGCATCTTGATCTATTAGATCATAAGCATTGCAAAATCAGAAATACAATGAACATACAATAGCATTCAGAAATAACAACATTCAGAAATACACAATTGTATGGAGGAAAACTCAAAGAACTTTATTAAAATAGAAGGGAGAATTACAACCCAGTTGTCTGATCCAGCATCATCCTCCCAGCATCAAAGCCCTCTTCACCTCATGAAAAGCAAGATCACCCAACAATATAATGCTCTTTCTCAGATACAAACTATCAACACTTCTGTACAAATTACCAAATTCTAGCCTCTAGATCTCTCAAATGAGGGATCCATTTATAGATGTCTACAAGGGTGTGAGTCATCTATATGTTTTTTATTAGTGTCATTCCACTTGTTGTTTTTGGTTCCACTTGGAGATTTCTTGGATCTCTTACTCATCCCTAGGTGAATTCAGAGAAGTAAGTGTCATAGGAGAAGTTTCTAGAACATTCCATGAGCATCCACTTAGAAAACTGTCTCGGACATTTGTCCATTCTTGCTCATGGCACCTCACAGAAGGCCTCTTCAGTATGCATCACATTTGGCTAGTGTAGAAGTCAGTATGCATTGCACCCTGATAGTGGAGCTCTCTGTATGGTCCAATTCAGGCCAATTCTGGATGGTTTTTCAGGTGGAACTTTTGGGAAATGATGTAATCAGTTGACCGTGATCATTTAGGGTATGAAACAACACTTTTAGGGATTAAAGAGCCCTAGTTTATCGAAATATAAGATTGGGGTTGAAGTGCCCAAATGTGTCTATAACAGTTGCCCCTAAAGCATGAAGTCGTAAATCTTTGATATCAGGTGAAATGCTTTAACATGAGGATCCAAGGTTTTCGAATCTGGAAGGTGACCTATATAAGATACAATACAATACATAATCATCATATAATTTTCATGATCTAGCTAAGGCGGGCATTCCCATGCTCAGCTTTATAAATTCATTTCATGTACATAGAATAGATAATCGTCTACAGTTGCAGACTAGTGATTGTTCATACGTAGGGTCATCGTCCCTGGCTTGGATGACCATCTATGTACATTTGATGTCTTTATATTCCCAAATATATCGCAGCCCAGATGGATGAAACTAGATCCGGGGTCGACACGAGAGAAATCACCGATAATGATAATGACCCTGAAGGTACTACAATACAATTCACGTGGTGTGAATATATGATCCGATGTCAAACACCACGCAAAATCTTTTGGTCGAAGGCCATTGATGTCAACCGGTCGCCGGAAGTGAGAAACTTGCCATTAAGGCATGCAAGCTTCAAAGTACTGAAAGGGTTGTTTCAATGTCAACTTCTTGGATAATTAGCTGATTTCGACAAGAAGTGACCCATCATAGGAGGGCCTTAATGTATCCCACATCTACGACACGAAACGAAGCAAACGATTTTCTGGAGGTGAAAACAACCGACGACACAAGGTTCAGGAATGACGGTCATGAAAAATGGAGGTTGAAGGTATTGTAGTGGATGAGGCATTAAGTGGATGGTGAATTCTCAACTGAATGACTTCTCTTGAACATATCGGCAACACTGAGATGGATTGGTAGCGTTAACCCCAAAAATGGATGGTGTGAAAGACCAATGGTGAAATGACCGGTGAATGGAATAACCCAACCTGACTCAATCATGGTGATGGAGTGAAAGTTTCATGTTCAAGAGCGACCTGCTACCATAAAATTTTTAAAGTTTTCTTCCCTTTTTTCCCAGTCATTGCTGACCAATACCTCTTTATTTTTGTCAAGCTTGAGGAGGATAACATATGCTTGTTCTATAATTTTCCCTTCGGGCAAACCTGTCACTATGTTCTTATCGAGTCTAGTGACAGTAAAACGCGTTCATGTCTTGTTGGACAATTTTGTCGCTATTGTTTTAATGAGTTTAACGACAAAGATAACTCGGTCCTTTTCGTGTTTATAGAATTTGAAAAAGGATTAAAAGAAAACTCCAGTAGTTCTTTTTCGTGGCATAATCCATTAGGTTCGAAAAATATTAAAATAATACAAAAGGGATGACTTTTCGATCACTTTAGCGAGCCGAAATAGACAAACACTCGAACGGTTTCATGAGATAATCCCTCAGGTCCGAAAAATATTAAAATCTACATGACGGATGGCACTTTCGATTACTTTAGCAAGCTAGAAAGGCCAATAGCTCAACAATCTTTTCATGTTTAACTAGTCTAAAAAGGGTTTAAAGAGGACTCATTTTTGAGGAACGAGTGGTGTCTAAGATAGCAACTAGTTTTGAGTAAGCTTGGAACTTCTCAAAACATGGTGGTGTGAAGAGGATGGCTAATAGGACCACTTGTCGCAGTTGTTCCTGAAAAAAGGTAAACAATCAATTGGAAGCGTATGATCGGCCAAAAGAATGGAGGTGATGGCAGGAACACAACCAAGGCTCAAAAGGTTGATGTAATGGCAATCACAAAGGTTATTTATCGATGGTAGGTTCATTTTTTAAAGGGTTTGAACATTGGGGGAACATATGCTCTGTTTCGGTGCGGGTTCATTTTTTAACGAGCTTGAACCTTGGGGAAACTATGCTCAGTGTGGGTTTATCTTCTTATGTGAACTAGAAATGATCGAACTAAAAGCTATAAAAACTTAAAAAAAAACTAACTACTGAGGTTAGGTAGGATGGTTTCGTCAGCAGTTAGACAAAACACTTTCTTTGTTTTGTACGTAGAATAGACTAAGGTGAATGGTGTGTCAAACCAATCACCTAACTTCAGGAGTTAAAAAACTAAAAAGCTAAAAAGTTAAAAAAACTAGGAAATAAAATTGGTCATTTTTAGCTTGCATAAAGAGTTTGCATGCCCCCAGCATGATGAAAAGGAGAGTCTCCAGTAGCCATATGGAAACTTACCGTGGTTATGCAGGATGGTTTCGTCCGCGGAACAGACAAAACACTTCCTGCACTTTGTCCGCCAAATAGACAAAGGTGAAAGGTATCCCAGACCAATCACATAACCTACAGGGAGACCTATTTTTTCAGTTGGGTTCGTCTACAAAATAGACAAGGGTGCATGCCCCCTAAGCTTCATTACATTCACCAGATTACTCGCGGTAATTAGGTGGATAGAATGAAGGTTGAAGAGACACCGTGGATATAAAAGGACCATTTAGGGATGATGGTTGACTTGGAGCTATGCTTGAATCGAGAAATGAAAGCTGGTCAATGGTGACAATTTTTCCTTCAAGCATGAAACACATCTTTCAGAAGAGTGTTGAAACAATAGCTTCCATGTTATAAACATAGTCATGTCCAAGGAGTAGATTGTAATCTAACGGTCCTGGGACTACCATCACATTCAGGTGAATGGTTTTCCTTCCTAAAGTTATTGGTAATTTAGGAAGGATCCCTAACGGTCAACTGGTTCCTTTGTTAAAGCCTGACAAATTCTGTGTAACAGGCATAAGCGATGGTGAACCAAGCGCTTTCCAAGTAATTGAGGAAAGGATACTCACTGACGCACTCTCATCTATGATAGTGCATGACATGATCATTTTGTAAACTTGTATTATGATCTGGAAAGGTATAGAAGAAGGAAAGTGAGATCTTGCTAGTCGATTCCAATCAGAGGAAGTGATTAGATTGCTTGGAGGGTGTACCAAATAAATGAGTGAAATAACCCCTTGAGTAGCGGGAACTGGGGGATTCTCTTCTTGTTGTGAAGGAATGGGCGGATTTCCCCCAAGTTCGTTGGACTCTGAAGTAACAAAGAGAATTTGAATAGTATCGTTCTCACTCTCTTAAGGATGGATATGATATTTTGAAGGTAAAACGAGGTCAACTACCATCTCGACCTGTTGACTTTGGTCTGATATGGACTCAAAATATTCACTCTCAATGATAGGTGTTCCGACTGATGGTTCAGTTAAGTCAGTTGAATTTTCCACTAGTAAATGACTAGGGAAGAGTTTCATGTATCCAGGTGGAAGTCATTGCAGTGAAGCAGGACAGTTATGCAAGACTCTTTTGGCCTCACCCAAAAAAGGAAAACGGGGAAGTGTATGGTTCCCTTCAAATAACTCACATAGAACTTTGACTTTTCCTTTCTGTCCGTGGACTTCACCATCACTAGTTGATGGTGTATTATCAACATGATCAACAGAGGTTGATGACACCAGTTGGGGACCATTCTCTCAAGATCCGAGGAATGCATGGACAATATCGATGAAAATGATCTCCTCTACATATTACGCATGGATATCTAGGTTTATGATCTTTAATGTGCAGATTTTCACCAGCTAATGCATCCAAATCTATGGTTGGTTGGTTGCCCCCTTGCTGAATTGGCTTCTTCTTCTTCTCCTTACCTTTCTTCTTCTTCTTAGTCACTTGGTTATTAGCATCACTACTTTCAACAAGTGAAGAGGAAGAATGGGAGGGAGAAACAAATGAAGAAGAAGGCAAGGGGTCAACCTTAGCATCAACTGGATATTGATTCGGTTGTTGAGGAATCGCGTTATTTGAACCACAGAGATTGAGAATAGCCATATTGGTAGGCCAATAGTAAGTCCCGGAAGGGACAAAGTGGCCATATGAGGAGCACCAATATTTCTCCAAGATGTAAAAGGACTAGGATTCCCCTCAAAAGGGATGCAATGATTGGTGGACTCCATTATCTCAACCTAAGATCAACGATGGAAACATGGATGTTTTTTCGAAATTAATAAATTTTAATGATGCTTTGACACAACTTTGCTTTTTCAATTTTTAAGAGTCGAGAAAAAGCTAAAGATGACTCTAGTCCCCTTCGATTTTTAATGAGCCTAAAGTGACAAGTGCTCAAATGGACTGTTGGGTGAAAATATTGTCGTTCAATTTTGTTGTAGTACTTGCCCAACTATTTAATTTTTCAATCCGAGGTTCGTAGGCTTACGAGGCACATGCACTATATATGCAGGACTGAAGTGGAACTAATCCAATCTAATCTAATCTAAATTACTGAAATCAAATTAATCTAGGAAGGAATTGAAACATTAACTATAAAAGCAAGAAATTGCATAAGGGAAAAGCAATACAACATGTGAAGAATTTGAATGACAAACAACATATGTGAGCTCACAACAATAAAGATATCTTAAATTATATTACAAGAACCAAATAACAAATCATGAAAGTGTAACAATAAAAGAATATAAATCAAAGCTAAGAATCCCCTTCTCCTAATTACAAACTATCTCTTAAAGCTAATCTCCATCCTTTTTAAAATGAAGAGAGAGCACTCTCTTATATACATGAATAATATAACCATCTCATATTTACATATCCAATATTCTCTCAAGCACTCTCAACCACTTTCCCATTATTACAAAATATGATCCCTTTGAATCCTCCACACATCTCTCACATATCTTGGATAAGATATGCCAACCAAATCCTCCATGATCTTCTCCTTAGGATTAGACTTGAATAATTATCTCCTTAATATGGTGGAGGAGATATTTGAGAAGTCTCTTGAAATTAATTCTTCACATATTTCCTACACATCACAAAACTCACATATTCTTGAGATATATATATAAATATGTATATTTTCTAATTTTTAATCATAAATTCACTTGTAATACAAAAATGAATAAAATGGAAAATAAGAATGTGAAACGCAAATGTATTTATGAAAATGATATGATAAAAGGTTAATGGGATTACGAAATGTAAGAAATAGTGAAGAAAAAGGTGGATGAAAATATGACATTTCTGAGTCCCAACATGGACCTTTTCTTTTAAAGAGTCAAAAAGGAACGAAAGTGACTACTCTGGAGATCTAGACAGAGGGATTACCAAACCAATCGCAAAACTGCAATATACACCTTGGTGCAAAATTAAAGAGAAATTACTAAGGACTTATGTATGGCAGTCAATCTTCCTGAATGTTGTGTTCAGTGCATTGCGATCGATAGGGCAGCAAACACGGATTCCTATGGATAAAAAATATAAGCCTATTTTTGTCTCCCAATATATACACGATGGTAAGAGGAGCACAAGTCTGTGCTAGCACTTTTCGTATCAAGGAGGAGGAATCACCCAACCTTCAATGAAAACGATAGTTACTAGATTTTATGACACCAGAACACATCTCTAGCCTAGACCTCTAGATGTGTTGCGTTAGGTTCCAAAGCATTGTTAAGTTCATTGAAATTTATTTTAGAGTTGATCTTGTTTAAAAGTTTTCCTTTCAATGGTTCACCGCATGATGTAGATTTAAAATTCCTAAATATGCAGTCTACAATGATAAACAATCGTTGTTTATTTTGATCAATGAAAATCCTAGCTACTAAGGAAAGAAGATTACGATTCTTTCAAACAAAGAGAAAAGAGCACACACTAATTTCACTTTTCCTAAATCATTTTTTGCACACAGTCTAAATGCAAATGTAAATGAATGTATTTTTTTTCATTATCTTTAATGTCAAAATGCAAAAAAGAAAACTAAATGTAGTAAAGACCTGAAATATTTTTGCTCAAAGCGACATTTTGATAATTTCTTTTTCAAAATAGAAAGGAAGACTAAATGACACTTTTCGATTTCGAACAGAAAATGCTTTTGACACTTCAAATATCAACAAATCAAATAAAATACATGACAAAAAGTTCAATCAACTATCCAAGGAAGGAAGACTCAATGACACTTCTCTTTTTGACACAAAATGATAGTTACGACACTTTTTACACCAAAACGACAATTTGATTTAAGCAAATTTTTGACAAAGGATCATAAATTATGGACAAATACATAAAAACATTTACTAATCCTAATCAATGGAGGCTTATCTATCTGATGCAAGGATTCTTCAATAATGAGGTATTGTTCATAAGCAGCAAAACAACTAAACAGAGTTGAAAGCAAGGACAAAAACCCCAAATTTCAAGAAGGGAAATAGGCTCAGTCAGTCATCGCACCTGGGCTTCACAGAAACAAGGATGCATTGCACTTTTCAGACTTGGGAGGAGCAATGCATACTGACAGATAGTGCCAGAAAGTGCGATGGGCTAGGGAGCGCAACTGAGATGGGTTTTGGCTCAAATTTGCAGCCAATTTTAGTGAGTTAAGCTTAGCTATGATAGATAGTAAAAGAAAAGTATAGAGGTATGATCTTGGGAGGCTATTGAGCTACCACAAGGGCATCTAGAATGTTTGTAAGTCAGATGTTCAGTTCATAAACTAAACTAGAGATTGACAGAAGCAACATTCATCTACTACGCAAGTACAGAGCAAGAGCAGTTCGAAGGCTATCTGGTTAACTTCAGGCTCTGTCTATAGTTTATAAAACAAACAACAATAACCAATAGACATCTATTCGATCCCCAATGGAGGCGCCATTTTGTTTTTTGGAAAACTAGTGTCTTTTCGATGAACTAACCCTCTAGGATTGGCAGTTATCCTAGAAACAAACAGTTTAAAGAAATTTGTGATTTCCTCTATGTATGATAGATAAGAGAGAGGTAAAGGAACCAACCTAGATCTTCTTCTTAACTCCTTGCTTGATCTCTCTCCCCCTTGACAGAGCTTGCACCTCTTCTCATACTATCCCGCTTAGTAAATACCTGTAGAGACAAAGTAACAAAACACCATCAAAGCATCTTGATCTATTATATCATAAGCATTGCAGAATAAAAAATACAATGAACATACAACAACATTCACAAATAACAACATTCAAAAATACATAATTGTATCGAGGAAAACTCAAAGAACTTTATTAAAATAGAAGGGATAATTACAACCCAGCTGTTTGATCCAGCATCATCCTCCCAACATCAAAGCCCTCTTCACCTCGTGAAATGCAATATCACCCAACAATATAATGCTCTTTCTCAGATACAAACTATCAGCACTTCCTTACAAATTACCAAATTCCAGCCTCTAGATCTCTCAGATGAGGGATCCATTTATAGATGTCTGCAAGGGTGTGAGTCATCTCTGGGTTTTTGATTAGTGTCATTCCACTTGTTGTTTTTGGTTCCACTTTGAGACTTCTTGGATCTCTTACTCATCCCTAGACGAATTCAGAGAAGCAAGTGTCATAGGAGAAGTTTCTAGAAGATTCAATGAGCATCCACTTAGCAAACTGTCTCGGACATTTGTCCATTCTTGCTCATCGCACCTCACAGAAGGCCTCTTCAGTATGCATCACAACTAGCTAGTGTAGAAATCAGTATGCATCGCACCCTGAGAGTGGAGCTCTCAGTATGGTCCAATTCAGGCCAGTTCTGGATGGTCTTTCAGGTGGAACTTTTGGGGAATGATGTAATCAGTTGACCATGATCTTTTAGGGTATGAAATTACACTTTTAGGGATTAAAGAGCCCTAATTTATTGACATATAAGATTGGGGTTGAAGTGCCCAAATATGTCTATAACAGCAGGGAATGATATAAAAGGGGAAGATAAGCATATTGATAGGAGGACTAATATATTATAACCTAGAAGAATCCCAAGGGGGTATGGAAAATATGTGAATAATTTTTCTTATTACCTTCAAATTAATTTTTTAAGAAATCTCCCTAACAGGATAAAATAAGACTTCAAAAGAGCCTTGAAATTAACCAAAGAGAGCAGTATAGATGACAGGTACCATTTTACTGACTATTGGTAACTTTCTGTATTAACTACACAACACCAAAATTAGAATTTATTTGATAAGTTCAAAACATACAATTTACAGATTGTATAGAAATTTTTCCATAAACCCAAACTTGAGGATACAAAAACACTCAAAATTATTTACTAAGCCTCAAAACATATTAATTTGATATCTCAAATGATTTCTTAAGAAGGATTATTTGAGTCTCTTTATTCATTATCATATCAACCTATCATAGGGAACAGGTTCTGAACAAGTTGTAGGATACTTCGAAGAAACAAGAGTTTCTCTTCCATTCTAGTTAATTTTACCTTGAGTTCTTCCATTCCTTCCAAAAATAAACCTACCTTTGAATGGTGTGTCTCACAACGTGAACCCCTAGATTGATATGTTTCTACCATGAGCCTACGTACTTCTTGAAGCTTTCCACTACTCATAGTTGGCTAGGCGAGTAAGTTAAAAAGTACAAATGGAATCACAATTCATGTATCATCATACCTTATAAGTCCAATAATCACTACTATTATCATTGTGAATATGTTTTTTAACCACTTCAGACAATTTGTGTATTAATAGTTTGTACAAAATTATTTATTTCACACATGCAATTATGACATTTAGATTTAACTAAACATTGTTAGTTTCTCAAAAGACTCCATGGCCCAACCAAAGGCTCCTGTTTTTTGTTCTTGCCACTTTGCAATTAAGTGAAATCCCCAATTGGAGCCAAATGTTGTAGCTAAAATCAATCGACACCCTAATTTTTCTCTTGAAATTTCTAAGACTTTCATTCCACTCATTGATTTCCTACGAAAATAAATCGCATGCATATGGCTTCTATGAATTATACACAAAAACATTTGTAATATTAATAAATTTCACACAACGATTCATGCTCATGTTTTTATCTCAATATTTGACTATGTCTATCAGAGTTAATTCCTTTGAACATAAAAAAAAGGTATCCTAAATTCATAAGACGTGTGGCCTTCCATGAAACATGTCGAACAACTTAAATTCATTCCATCCAATGGTTATATCATGATTTTGGATGGAAATTTTAAGGTGCATTAATGCTACTTTTCACATCAGTGTTGGCTTGAGGGGGCTTGGACCCAGGTTCGGAGTTAGCTGCGCTAAACAACAAATCCCTACACTACCGACCTCTTCAGCAACAACCCGCGTAGCGCAAGATGTTGTCTCACCTGAGGCAGTATTGGAGGATGCTAGAACCAATCTTCTGCATCCAGAAGGCTATGTGATGAGGTTTAAGGCACTTTCTGTAGTTTATTTCATATCTAACCTTCGCGAACTCTTATTCATGAGACTTAGATGATTTCCAGTTAAAGAAGGTGTTAGCTTCACATGACTATAGAATCATGCATAAAACAACATTTAACAGTTGATCCAGATCTTTGTGGAGTAATTAAGATAAAATACAAACAAATGTCATTCAGTTTCACGTAAAGAAAGAAAATGCACAGTGCATAAAAATAGACACATATTTGCTTCAAATATGTTTCTATTACTTCAGATCTTCATTTACAACTCTTCAAGAACCTGCGCACACATGTGCAGGGGCCCATGCACTCAGCTGTAGGAGCCTTCCCCTTTGCCAAAAACACAAAAAGATTTATAATTACAGACCCAAAATCATATCATCATGAGTTACTTAATTGATTTATTGATTGATTTCCTTAGACTTGCTAAGACATCTCTTTATATATCCTGCACTATTACAAAACCATGGTCCACAAACCATGGGTGTATCTTAAAACAATACCAAAATATAAGGGGTTTTGACCTTCCTAAAACCCCTTAACTCTTATTTGACCTACACTACTCATGCTCCACTCCTTAAAATGTGGAGACTTACAATATTTTAACAAAATTTTACCCAAGGGACCTCGTCCCAAAAATTCCCAGACACAATTATGTGACTCATCCTCGAGTCACTCCACTGGTATGCTCTGGATCTTTACTTTCAGGCTATTGAATGAAGACTTCACTGGGTGAAGTGCCTTCGTGCATTGAAAAACTGCTTGTCACACTTCTTCCACAAACTTTTCCGTAGTTGGCCCATCCGTTGCTAAGTCGATGGTTCGTTGTGTCTACTGCATACTGTTAGGCGTGCCTTCATTGATCTATGAGAGCTTCCCTGTTTCTTTCTCCCATGGATGCATTCATGTAGTGATGATTTGCATCTTCTTTCGCAACTCCTCAATCCGTCCTTATAGGGATGTCCCCTATGTCAATCAAGTGATCCATTGCATAGGGGTTAGGGTACGTGCCTTTTACTTTATCTCATCGTATTGCAACTAATTATCCTAAATGAAAACTTTTATTTTCTTCACATGTGGGTCGTCCTGCAACGAAGCCCACAATTATAGAGCTTCATCAAATAGATGGCTACACACCTTTACTACAACATTGAGCTTCATCCTATCTCCTCTGATGTGAGCCTCACACTACTCTCTAATATTCGATGGTGTGGTGGGATACAGCTTAAATTGAAGCTCAGCAATTTGGATTTGCAGATCGAGAAGAACTCTATCCACCTACACCTTGGATTCTCTAAAAGCATCTTCCAATTGTCGCACTTTGTCTTCAAAAGAAGCCTCCGACTGAATTTGGAGCTCGAGGAACTTATTACATACTCTTGAAATGGCCTACTCCAGTTGCGCCCTTCTTCTAGCTGCCTCATCACGGTCCTAGAGAGATCTATGCCTTTCATCACGCATTTGCTAACTAGTGATCTGTGCATCCTTGATCACCATGAGAGCCCATTTCTCTCGCACCTTAATCTCATCTGCTACATGTTGGAAATAATACTGAGAGGGGGTGGGTGAATCAGTATTATCAAATCAATAAAACTTTTTCATCTCCATACTTAGATACATATACGCTACTTCAATTAAGGGAACCCGCGTGTATACGCAACTGTGTCTAATGCAACTAGCGTATATCCAGAATACTTATGATTCAGTTAATCCATTAAATGTTGATCTTTAGTTAGTGCATCAGAACTTTATTAACCATATTTACAGTAAGCAGGTGTAGTAAAACAGAATAGATCATCACACACAAGAAGCACACATGAACACCATGATATAAGGTGGAAACCCAATGTGAGTGAAAACCACCTACTACAAGTCATCTCTATCTTCTTTTAATAAGAAACTTCATTTTACAATAGTTTTGTACTGGTGCAGTCTTATACCAGTATGCAGGCTTCTACTTGAAGAGGGCTACAACCCTCTCTCTCGTTTTCAAGACTCTCCTGGATGGGAGCTTACAACCCCTTTGCTCTTGTACTAGCTGATCCATTTACTAGTACGTAGGTGCCTGCCTACTGAATGCTCCAATCTTCACTCGTCCTCTAGCACCCACTTTGCTCTTGTACTAGCTGATATACTAGTACGTAGGCACTGGCCTATAATATCCTTTCATCCTCCGGGGACCACATTTCATACATTTTCAGACTAGATACTCCTGAAGCACAACACTATAATCTGAAGGCCACGTTTCATCCAATTTTCATACTGGACCCATCAATATCATTGAAGCACAAGCAATCAATACTGGCTTCATCAATTTCTGAATCACTAAAACACTGAAACCCTGTCAACAACACAATCACCAGAACATAGAGCAGACAACAAAACTTTGCAATAACAATCAGACCCAACTGCAACTTCAAACATCATACTTCATAATGTATACGCTACTACGATGAATCAAACCCGTGTACATACGCGCTTTCACCAAAGCCAATCGGCGTACAGATCTATAAATATTCAATCATGACCCTCGGCTATTTCAAACTTAAATTATACTTAGTTTAGAAAATTACATGCGTTAGTATGTAGATCTAGAATAACATAATCAACCATATAGAGACAGTTCATTTCAAACCATTTGATCCCGATCTATCCTTAGATCTTGTTCTCCATCAATCGATGAGATTCCTCCTTAGCTCAGATCAAGCAATGCATCATCAACCCATAACCTACATATTGGATCTCATGCTTCATCAAATATTCAAGACTTTCTGAATGAATTTGCCTAATGATCTTCCTCTCCTTTTATAGTCTTAGGCCTTACTCAATACCATGGTCCAAAAACATTAAGAACCAATACTAGGGACCCAATACCTGGGTTCAACACTTTGGACCCAATACCAAGGACCAAAACCATGGGTCTAAATACCATGGACCCAAAAATAAGTTTTCCCACATGTACGCGCTTTTCCGTGCATGAAAGTGCATGCATACGCATACACAACTTTTGATCAGAAATCCCGCGTGTATACGCTCCTTTGTATATATGAACCTACGTGTATAACCTGCTGTTATCAATAAATCTAGTGTCTATGCAGAGCTGCTAGTCCCACTAAGGTTGGTAGCTACCTTAGAAACAAACAAACTAAAACCACTTTCGTTTTCCTTTATGAAAAATAGATAAGAGGGGCGCTTGGTTCCTTGCTTGATTCCTCTCCCTTCTGATAGATCTTTTCCACTCGCTTCCTCATCTACTTAGCTTCAAAGAGAACCTATAGAATCAAAGCAACATAACACTATCCAAGAACATAGATTTGTTATCATAAACAATATAGGACCAGATATATATTGACCACACAAATGCATATATCATCAATCATACAAGAATGTGGAGGAAAAATTGAATAGCTTTATTAATAATCAAGAATAGCAAAGAGGATTACAACCAATTGTTCTGACCCAGCATCATCCTCTCAGCAAGAAAGCCCTTCTTCACCTCATGAAAATCTTAGATCATCCAACACTATGATGTTGCACCAAGAAACTAGCAGCACTTCCTTACAAGATACAAAATTCCAGCCTCTGGATCTCTGGGATGAGGGATCCATATATAGATGTTTGCAAGGGGGTGAGTCAGCTTTTGAGATTTTATTAGTGTCCTCTCTCTGATAGTTATTGATTCCACTTGGAGATTGATGATCTCTTACTCATCCCTGGGCGAATGCAGAGAGGCAAGTATCACAGGAGAAGTTTCTGGAAGATTCCATAATCCTCCACCTTGCAGATTGACCCTGCCATTTGTCCACTCTCACCCATCGCACCCCATAGAAGGGCTTCTCAAGATGCATCGCACCTCCCGTGTGTATTTAGGTGGGATGCAGCGCACTTTGACCATGGAGCAGGTGAGATGGTCCAGTTTTGACCAGTTCTGAGCAGTTTTTCATGGAGAACTTCTGGGAGAAGATGTAATCAATTGACCTTGTTCTTTTAGAGGTTGGAACAAAACTTTTGGGGACTTAAGAGCCCTTGGTTTATGGACATTTATTATTGGGGTTGCAGTGCCCAAAAATGTCTATAACAGTTGCCCGCTAAAGCACGAGGTCGTTAATTTGTTGATGTCGGGTGAAATGCTTTATCATGAGGATCTAAAGTTTATTCAAGCTGGAAGGCGACCTGTAATAAGATAAAATACAATACATTATCTTCATAATATTTTCATGATCTAGCTGAGGCAGGCATTCCCATGCTTAGCTTTATAAATTCATTTTCATGTACATAAGACAGACAATCGTCTGAGTGTAGACTGATGATTCTGGTAGAGCCATCATCCCTTAGGTTGGATGATTATCTGTGCAGTAATGATGTACATTTGATGTCTTTATTTTCCTGAATATATATCGAAGCCCGGATGGATGAAACTAAATCCGGGGTCTTCAATCTTGTTCGATCTTCACTCAAAGTACAAGTCGATCCATGTGAGAGATGTTCTCGAGTCGAACATGGAAAGACATTCCCTGATTACCAGCCAATGATGTAAGTTGTTAACAAGCGCGAGAGGAATCACTGATAATGATGATGACCCTCAAGGTACTACAGTACAATTCACGTGGTGTGAATAAGGGAATTGGCGTCAAACACCACGCAAAATATTTCGGTCGAAGGCCATTGATGTAAACCTGTCGCCGGAAGTGAGAAACTTGCCATTGAGCCGTGCAAGCTTCAAAGTACTGAAAGGGGTGTTCCTAGATCGACTTCTTGGATAATGAGCTGATGTCGACAAGAAGCGATCTGTCATATGAGGGCCTTAATGAATCCAACATCAATGACACGGAACGGAGCAAATGATTTTAATGGAGGTGAAAATGATCTGGTGATATAAGGTTTAGGGTGGCGGTCATGAACAAATGGAGTGTAAATGTATTGCAGCGGGTGAGACACAGGTGAATTCTCTTAGCGACTTCTCTTGAACATATCGGTGACACTGACATGATGGATTGGTAGCGTTAACCCCAAATATGGATGGTGTGATGGAGCCATGGTGATATGACCAGTGAACGGAACAACCCAACCCGACTCGGATGTGGAGCGAAAGTGTCATGTTCAAGAGCGACTTGCTACCAATAAAGTTTCTTCAAGTTTTCTTCCCAATTTTTCCCCAGTCATTGCTGACCAGTACCTCTTTATTTTTTTCAAGTTTGAGGAGGATAACATATGCTTGTTCTATAATTTTCCCTTCAGGAAAACCCATAACTATGTTTTAACGAGCCTAGCGATAGTGAAACTCGTTCTTGTCTGTATGGACAAGTTTGTCGCTATTCGGTTTTAACGAGTTTAACGACAAGTATAACTCGGTCCTTTTCAATTTTAAAGAGTTTGAAAAAGGGACGTAAAGAAAACTCCAATAATCCTTTTTCGTCATATAATCCCTTGAGTTCGAAAAAGTATAAAACAATACAAAAGGGATGAATTTTCAGTACTTTTAACGATCCGAACAAAACAAGCGCTCGACCTTTGTGTGTAATAATCCCTCAAGTCCAAAAAGATTAAAATCTAAAGGAGGGATAGCACTTCCAGTCACTTTAATGAGCTAGAGAGGCCAATGGCTCGACAATCTTTTCATATTTTACGAGTCAGTTGAAAAGATCTTAAAGGAGACTTGTTTTTTGAGGAACAAGTGATAAATTCGGGTAGCAGCCGATTCTAGGTAAGGTTTGGAATTTTCCAATCACGGCAGTGTCACAAGGATGGCTAACAGGATCACTCTTCACAGTTGTTCCTCAAAAAGGGTAAAAAATCAAATGGGGGTGAATGATCGGCCAATACAGAGTGGAGGTGATGATGAGAACACGACCAAGGCTTCAAAGGTTGATGATAATACATTCACGATGGTTATTTACTGGAAATTGGTTCATTTTTTAATGAGCTTTAACTCTGGGGGAACATTTGCTCATTTCTTATGTTTATTTTTTAATGAGCTTGAATTCTGTGTTAAAACTGCTCGATCCAGTCGTAAAATAAGGATGTCTCATATAATTGGCATTTTTTCAAAGCTTTGCCCCGCATCCTTTCTTTATGAAAGTTAGGAAATGACCAATCCTATGAGTTTAAAGGGTTAGAGGACCTACAAATTTAAACAATAAATGGTCGCTCTTCGCTTGCATGCCAAAAGGTTTGCATGCCCCCAGGTATAGTGAAGTAGAGTTTCCAGGCTACCCCTCAATTTGCAGACAAAACATTTGTTTTATCGGGAAAGTCCTACCTTTTCCAGGTTACCCCTCGATTTGCAGACAAAACATTTGTTCTATCGGGAAAGGCATATCTTCTAACAGAGGTATCTTATTCTGGTTTAACCCCATTTTCCTAAATGGACGGGTGTGTCAACCAGTCATATATCCTTTGCGGAAACCTACCCTATACCTAAGGTTTTCCTATCGAAACAGGCTAGGGTGCATGCCCCCTGGGTTTCAGTCATATCCTCTGAATCACTCGTGCTCATCAGGAGGACGGGCTGGGGATTGATGAGACATTCCTTGCGTGAAAAGACCATTCAGGGTTGGTGTATGACTATTTGCTATGTGTGAATCGGGGAATGAAAGCTGGTCTACGAGCTTGACCACTCTTCCTTCATGCGGAAAACACATTACTCTAAAGAGTGAGGAGACAATGACTCCCATGAAATAAATATAGTATCGTCCAAGGAGTAGATTATAATCCAAGGGTCCTTAGACTACCATTACGTTCACATGAACGGTTTTCCTTCTCAATGTTATCAGCACATTGGGAAGGATCCCTAACGGTCGTCTGGTTCCTTTGTCAAAGCCTGTTATATTTCTCATTTCAGGAAAAAGCGATGGCGAGCCAAGCGTTTTCCGAGCAGTCAAGGAAAGGATACTCATGGAAGCCCCTTCATCTATGATGGTACCGGCCATGACCATTCTATATATTTGAGCAATGATTCGAAATGGTACACTAGCCGGTAAGCGGGGTCTGCCTAGTAGATTCCAATCGAAGGAAACAACTAGGTTGCTTGGAGGTGGGACCGAATAGACGGCCAGATATGACTCAGACGAACTTCCTTCCTGCGGTAAAGGAACGGGTAGACTGCCACCATGTTCATCGAAGTCTATGCTTACGAAGAGAATTTGGACGGTGTCATTCTTGTTCTCTCCGGTGACTGTATCATCTAAAGATGGATCCTCTGAAGGCAAGACTGGGTTAACTGCCGCCTCGACCTTTTGAATTTCGTCTGGTGTGGATTCAGATGGTTTATCTTCAATGATAGATGCTTCGGCCAACCAAAATGGTGTGTCAGCCAGATTTTCAACTAGTGACAGACTCGGCAAGAGTTTCTTATATCTAGGAGGAAGTCGTAACAGTGAAACTGGAAGGTCATCCAAAACTCTTTTAGCCTCGTCTAAGAAGGGACAATGGTGGACGGCATGATCTCCTTCACACAGTTTACAAGGAAATTTACATTTTTCTTTTTGTACGGGGTTTCACTTTCACTAGTCGACGGCGTATTTTCAACATGATCATCAGAGGTTGATGACACCGGATTGTGCAAACGAGGAGACCAGTCCCTTAAGAGCCGAGGGATGCAAGGACAATCTCGATGATAGTGGTCTCCTTTGCAAATGACACATGGAGATATAGGTGTGGACGGTGCAGTGTTTGGATTTTCACTAGACGATGCTTGGTTGCCCCTTTTTGCCTTTGGCTTCTTCATCTTCTTCTCCTTCTTCTTCTCGGTTACTTGATTTTTGGCTTTACCAGCTTCATCAAGCGAAGAGGAAGGAGGAGAGGAAGAATTGGACGAAGTAGAAGGTTGGGGGCTAACTCTGGTATCGTTTAGTTGTTGACTCGTTTGTTCAGGAATCATGGTGTTCTGAACGACATAGGTTGAGAAGAGCCATACGGGCAAGCCGATTGTCAATCCTGGAAGCGACAATGTGGCCATATGGGGCGCACCAACATCTCCACAAGAGTAGAAAGGACTAGGATTTCCCCTAAGGGGAAGTCCTTGGTTGGTGGACTCCATTTTTCTCAACCTAAGACCAACGTAGGAAAGGTGATATTTATTCCGATTAAAATAAATTTTAGACGCTTTGACACAACTTTCTTTTCCAATTTTTAAGAGTTGAGAAAAAACAAAAGATGACTCTAGTCACCTTCGATTTTTAATTAGCCTGAAGTGACAAGTGCTCAGATGGACCTTTTCCTTTAAGGAGTCTGAAAAGGAACAAAAGAGACTTCTCTAGAAATATAGACAGAGGGATTACCAAAATGTTATA
This sequence comes from Pinus tabuliformis, assembly GCA_031772625.1. Classification (NCBI taxonomy): domain Eukaryota; kingdom Viridiplantae; phylum Streptophyta; class Pinopsida; order Pinales; family Pinaceae; genus Pinus; species Pinus tabuliformis. Next base: position 1,089,267,442 of record CM062815.1, on the reverse strand, counting down.
GACATTTTTGGGCCCTACAACCCCAAGCATGAAATGTCCATAAACCAAGGGCTGCTAAGTCCCTAAAAGTGTTTTTCTAACCCCTAAAGGAACAAGGTCAACATATTACATCTTCTCCCAAAAGTTCTCCATGAGAAACTGCTCAGAATTGGTCAAAACAGGATCATTGCAACTGCTCCACTAGCTAAGGGCGTTGCATCTCACCCAAGTACACTGTGAGGGTGCATTGCCTTTCAAAAGTCCCTTCTGTGGGGTGCGATGGGCGAGAAATGACAAATGGCAGTGTCATTCCACGAGGTGGAGAGGCAATGGAAGCTTCCAGAATCTTCTCCTGTGACACTTGCCTCACTGAATTCGACCAAGGATGAGTAAGAGGCCATCAGTCTCCAAGTGGAAGCAAGAACTATCAGAGAGAAGACACTAATCAAATCACAAGCTGACTCATCCCCCTTACAGATATCTATATATGGATCCCTCATCCCAGAGATACAGAGGCTGGAATTTTGCATATTGTAAGGAATTGATGTTGGTTTCTTGAGACAAAACATCAGATTGTTGGGTGATCTAAGCTTTGTTTGAGGTGAAGAGGGGCTTCTTTGCTGGGAGGTTGATGCTTGGTCAGAACAACTGGTTGTAACTCCTCTTGGCTCTTTTCTTGTTTATCAATAAAAGCTATTTGAGTTTTCCTCCATGCTTTCATGTCATTGATGCTTGTTACATTTGTATGGTCAATTTACATCTGATCCTAGATTGATTATAGATCCATGTCTTTGTATAGTGCTATGCTTCTGTGATCTTACAGGTACTTTGTGAAGTTGGGCGTGCAAGGGAGCAGGTAGCTGAGGACTATCAAAGAAGAGAGGGATCAAATCGAGAGATTAGCGCAAGACAGAGGTTGGTCTTTCTGTTCGTCTCTATCTATAGTTCATAAAGGAAAAACAAAAGTAGCTTTTCTCTGTTTGTTTCTAAGGCAACTGTCACACCTTAGTGGGATAGAGCAGTTCTATATAGACACTTTTCCCTGTAACAAAATGGTGACTCCACTGGGGAAGTAATTAGTTTATTTGTTTATCATTCTTTGTTGTTTGTTTCATGAACTTACAAGTAGCATTCGAACTGCATTTGCCTTAACAAATGCAAAGTAGATAACTGTTGCTTCAATCCATCCACTGGATTTTCTTATGATTTAAACGACTGATTCACAAACTATCTGATTGCCCTTGTGATAGCTCTTAGATCCTCCTTAGATCTACCCCTGATTGTTGCATTACTGATTGCTTTTTTCTTGGCCAAAACCCAAGAACTGAACTGCAAACTGTCACCCGGAACCCGAACAGAGTCTCGTTTCTGGCCCAGCGTAGGTACTATTCAGAGATTCTGAATTTCAGCGCACTTCCCGAGTGGACAACCTGCACTGCATTTCAGATTCTCTGTGTTACAGGTGCTCTGTGCAGTTGTGGCTTCTGTGGTTCATTCTTTCTAGTTCTATTCCTAAATTTTGTTGTCTGTGATCAGTATATGTCTGTTTGAAACCCCTTTTCCTTGCTGTTATTCTGCCTCCTTTGTACAAAAGAACTGTAGATGTTTTTGTGTGTTTGTTGAGCCATTTACAGTTCTCCTTTGCAAAAGTAGCGTAATCGTACTGTCGTCCTTTGGTTTGAATCTGTCGCAAGTGTCGATTTCAATCGTAGGAAAGAGCTTGATTGCTGTTGATGGTTGATTATCCTGTTACTATTGCTTTTGGTCTGAATTTGTAATTTTCTAGTGTTAAGAACAAGTATTCAGTTCAAAATTGTAAAGTGTTGTGATCGTCTCCATTTTTGATTTCGAAAAGAAACTTGTTGATATTTGTTGCTTGAAAAGAAATTCAGATTTGTGCATCAACTTTCTTTTTAGCATTCATATACTAAGAAAGTCGAAAACAAATACATGCATGTGCATTTGCATATAGACAATCTGATTGGCTTGATTTAGGAAAGTGCATTTAGAGTGTGCTCTTTGCTCTTTGTGAAAAGATTCTGTCTTTCTTTTCCCTAGTAGCTAGGATTTTCATTGCATAAAGGAGATAAAAAGTTTGTTTATCATCTTAGATTGCATTTTAGGAATTACATCTACATCTCGTGGTGAACACGAAAGGCAAACTTCATAAACAAGATCAACTTAAAATAAATTCAATGAATCTAACAATGCTTTGGAACTTAACGCACAACATTTAGAAGTCTAGGCTAGAGACGTATTCCGGCATCATAAAGCCTGGTAACTGTTGTTCTCACTGATGGTTGGGTGATTCCTCCACTTTGAGACGATAAGTGATAGTACGGACTTGTGCTCCCACGTACTGTCGAGTATATTTTGGGAGACCCCAATAGGCTTAATCCTTTATCCATAGGAAGCCATGTCTGCCGCCCTATCAATCGCAATGCACTAAACATAGCATTCGGGAAGATTGACTGCCATACCATAAAAAGTATTCTACAGTTTTGCGATTGGTTTGGTAATCCCTCTACCTAGATTTCCAGAGCAGTCCCTTTTGTTCCTTTTAAGACTCCTTAACGGAAAAGGTCCATCTGAGCACTTGTCACTTCGGGCTCATTAAAAATTGAAGGAGACTAGAGTCATCTTTTGTTTTTTCTCGACTCTTAAAAATTGAAAAAACAAGTTGTGTCAAAGCGTCTAAAATTCATCTAATTCAGAAACATACTTCCCCTTTATTTTAGTTGATCGAGTAAATCGCAATCGTGGAAGAAAGTCAATTGAAACCTCGTTGTTCGCGGAGGCTTACGAGTCAGCCGTCTTTGTCTCCGGAATCGAAGCTAGTACGGACAAAGCGAACTCGTTTAACCGGTTCCAAATCTCCTGTTAAAATTAGAACAAGTGTTCCAACAACATCAGAGACTCCGGTTACTCCAAACATTTCTAGAACCCCTGCCTCTACAGAAGAAGTTCAACAGCCACAGAAGGATGGTGATACTGATCCTAATCTGAGAGTAAACACTTGTGTTACCGAAACAGTTCCATTTTCAACCGGTTCGGAGAGTCTTGCTCTTCAAACATCTGTCGCTGCCGATTCCATACCTTCTTCGGCACCAGAAATATTCTACGGACCTGACGGTCTTCCCCTTCCACCTAGTCTGATTGCCATAGAAGAGATTGTAGAAGATCCTCTAACGAGTACTCCATCGAAATTTGGAGTCGGGATCACTCTATATCCTTCTTCATTAGAAGTCAGTCTACCACCAGCTGAAGTTCCTGTAGAATCGCTAGGTAATCTTTTGGATAGACTACAAATGTCGGAACAACCGTCAACATCTAGGACTGTGTCGTCTGACACAACGACGGCAGAACTCCCTGCTATCACTCCGACAATGTTCGCTAGTATACCATCTGTCCCGACTAGCTCTCAACCGCTAGAAGGAGCCCACTCAGGGGCCATTTCGACAGTATGGTCTGTTCCTGTTTGTTCATCTAGAATAATATCCGGAAACTCTTATGTTGAGTCTCAACAAATTGATCCATTTGGAGGTCAATTTGGGCAGTCCGGCCCCCAAGGGCAAACCATTCCCTTGAGTTCTGGATTACCACCGTATGGGGGGCAGTATTCCCTTTCATTATCCCCTCCGGGAGGAAATCCATACGGGAGTTCACAACAACATTCAGGTTATACTGGAATTAGCTCAAGCAGTTGGGTACCTATGCTACCTCAACAACCAAGAGTTGTATACTCGATGCAACAATGCTTACCTATGTCAAATATACCAACTACGCCAGCTATTGTGACGGTGTCGTAAGTTCAAGCGCTACCTGTTGTATGCCAACCTCAGGATTCTCAGGTTGTAATGCAACAGCCCCTTGACCCTGCGACTTAACCACAATCGCCAACTGGTGGAATGGCACAGGTTCAGACGGGTATAATTACCCCTCATCTTGATCAAATTGTTAGTATTGGTCAACAACACATGGCTTCACAACCATGGTTAGTACAATACCAACAACCGCAATTCCAACAAGTATACCAAGGTTTTGAGCAACAAATCTTTGCAAATAGTGGATAGCCGTATATTCAAAATGGTTAGAATCAACCATTTTACGATGGTCATGCCCACCAACCTTACCAAAGTTACCAGCATCAAATGCATTATGCCGGTATGCAAAGATCAACTGCTCATGCAATCCCATCTTATCCTGGGTATGCTTCACCTAACCTGAATCAACAGTTACCCTTTGTGGCAACTTTAGAGTTACCTGATTTAAATCGGTTAACAAATGATCCAATCGCTTACGCCCCTTGGTGGCCAGTGATTCCGCATAAACTTCCATCAGATATTCCTAAATTTAATGGAAATCCGGGTGAAGATCCATCGAATCACGTGATGACCTTTCATCTATGGTGTTCATCAAACACCCTAAATGATGATTTGATAAGACTTCGCCTCTTTTAGAGGACGTTAACGGGTCCAGCGGCAAAATGGTACATCGAATTTCCTAAAGCTTCGTTCGACAACTTCAGTACCTTAGCCACAACCTTTTTAACCCATTTTCAGTTACCAATAAGGTACGAAACAGGAACAAAACTTCTTACCAATTTCAAACAGACAATGGCCACTCACATATCTGATCATATACATGAGTGGCCACGTCATCATAGAATGGTAAAAACGTATGTCCCCGATTAGCTCTTAGCTGAATGGTTTATCAAGTCATTACTACCTTCCATCACGGAAGATGTGGCAAAGGGGGGAGTCATAACAGAAGAGCAAGTCATCGCTCGTGCGCAATATTTGGACTTGATTTACACTCAGTCCGGCATGCTCTACGATAAAATACCTAACGCCCCTAGACCGGAATTCTCAATTCCTCCTCCTCCTAAATCAAACAATGACTCTCATGCTGGCGATGGCGTGATTGGCACAAAAGACACGAAATCGACAAAGGCTACATCCAAAAAGGCCCGTAAGATTTCAAGTCAAAATGCAAAAGATGAACTTCTTGCTTCGGAAGTAAATGCCGTATCAACAGATAGAGGCAAAGAAACCAAACAACCAGGGAGCAAGAAGAAAGGCAAAGGGAAGAAGAAGAAACAAGAGGAATCATCACCTGAAAAATCTTCTTCAAACCCTCCTGGAGATAGGAAATCAAAAAATCCATGCTTTATATGCGATGAGGATCATCGGACCGTAAATTGTCCGCATAGAGCTGAGCTTAAGAAATTCTTCAAGAATTCAAAAACCTCCGCAGTGTTAACTGATCCGTTTCCAAATCTAGGAACAAATCTGGTTGAAAGTGGAAATGCTTGCCCGTCTCAAGTGCTAATGTTATCGGTTTCAAAAAAGCAAAATGATGATTTGATATCAACAAGGAACAAAGATTATGGGAATCCACAGCTGTCGAACAACAAGGATAAAGATCAACCTAGTAGTTCAACAACAACTTCGACAGAAGTTGCGCCACCCATCATTCCTGAATTGACAATAAAACCGCCAAAGGGAGTAGTACACAAGTCGACGTTTAATCCCCGCGCTAGAGTGGCACCGCATTATAATATAGTGGAAGATTTGGCCCAATCGCCATCCGCTATGTCGACTCTTGAAGTACTACAGAATTGCCCATCCCAAAGGCAGGATTTATTATCAACCATTGGTGGGATAGACCCAAAGGATTCCGATCTTGTATCCTTCAAACATAAAGGATACGATCCTAAATTACCAGCTCAACTAGCTTTCCTTGTTCAAGTGAAAGCCCTCAACAAAACTATTCATCGAACAATTGTTGATGAGGGGGCATCTACATGTATTATGTCGATGAGTTGCTAGAAAACTTTAGGATCTCCGACCTTGTCGCAATCTTCGACGACATTAAAGGCATTTGACGGAAGGACATATACCCCATATGGTATTCTAAGTAACTTGAAAGTTGAACTAGGAGGGAAAACAGTAGAAATAGATGTTGAAGTAATCGATGGAAATCTTGATTACAACATCCTACTAGGAAGACCATGGATATATGCTATGGCTGCTGTTGTGTCGACCTATTTTAGGAAGATTCCATTTCCCTTTCAAGGAGGGATTACAATCGTCGATCAACAAAACTTCCTACCCAATGTTTCTCAAGTTACGGGAAGCATTCCCATGATCCATGGAAGCCCCCATTCGCTTCAAAATATCAGAGTAGGCCTACTAAAAGATCCTATATTAATGGGAACTTTTGCCCTTCCACCTCCAATCAACCTGGCGGAAGTAGCGTCAGTAGGAACCTGCAATATGATATCTTCTAAAAAGATCTCAGAAAATGATATCGACATGGATAATGCAATGGTTTTGCCCCCAAGCCCAATGGAAATATTGTAGCAATCAATGTTCCTAGCATGGGAGGCAAACCCAAATCAACGCTCATCAAGCGTTTGGATAGATAGGTCTAAAGAATATGGTACCCCTTCAGATCCTTGGTCACGAGTGCATGTCACCGACGAAGGAATTGTCCAATCAATGGTAATTGAAGGGGCACCATGGAATGATTCCCACCATCGTTCCCTTCTTCCGGATTGTGGAGAAGATACTCAAGATGACCTTTATCATCCTTCAATTTTTGATTTCCTATCAAATACTATAAACACGGTGGATTCCGAGGGAAATTTGTCCAACATTGAAGAGACTATCGCCATAAATATCTCGACCAAAACAGATGTTGTAGAGAATATTTATGTTGGCAAATGTTGTTCTCCTTCAGAACTAGAAATATATAACGCTTTTTTTCGCAAATTCAGAGATGTCTTTGCTTGGTCATATAGTGAAATGCCAGGCATTGACTCAAGTATCGTCAAACATGAAATTAAGATGTATTCAGATGTCAAACCAGTACGACAATGGCTACTGCAGGTGCACCCCAAGAAAGCCGCTGCCATTAAGGCAGAAGTTGAAAAACTTCTCCATGCTGGTTTCTTCTACCTGGTTCCTCTAACCGATTGGGTATCGAATATTGTCCCTGTTATGAAAAAACAAGGAACAATTAGAGTGTGTGTCGATTAAAGGGATGTAAATCAAGCTTGTCCAAAAGAAAACTACCCTACACCCTTCATTGACCAGATAATTGATGAATGCGCCAGATGTGAAATCTTTTCATTCATGGATGGATTCTCCGGGTATAAAATCAAATAAATATCCGCCCACAGGACCAGTCAAAGACTGCATTTATTTGTCTGTGGGGCACATTCGCATATCGAAAATTACCCTTTGGTTTAAAGAACGCAGGGGCGACATTTCAGAGGGCAATGAATTATGCCTTCCATGACATCAAAAACATCATTAAACCATACCTCGACGACCTTCCGGCTCATTTGCGAAAGTGGACTGATCACCCGCAGCATTTAAGAGCGATATTTCTACGTTGCCGACACTACAAGATACGACTCAATCCACACAAATGTGTATTTTGCATTAGTTCTGGTCGTTTACTTGGCTTTGTAGTCTCGAAGGACGGGATTCGTCTCGACCCATGTAAGGTCCAGGCAATCATAAATTTGCCTCCACCTTTGAATTTGCTTCAGATTCAGAAACTCCAAGGGAAAGCAAACTTTCTGACGAGGTTCATTCCAAATTACGCCGAACTTGCTAAAGGTTATACACGTCTTTTGAAAAAGGAAGTGCCCTTTGTCTGGGATCAGGTTGCGCAAGCTTCCTTTGATGCTTTAAAAGAATCACTAATGAAAGCATCATTAATGTACGCTCCTGATTATCAAAAAGATTTTAACCTGTATCTCGCTGCAACAGATACGGCCATCACAATGGTTTTAGTTCAAGAAGTCAATGGAATTGAACATCCTATATATTATTTAAGTAAAAACTTAAATTATACAGAAAGAAAATATTCTTACATTGAAAAGCTAGCACTCGCAGCTGTTCAGGCGATACAGAGATTTCGACACTATGTCCTCTTTCGGAAAACTACCATTCTATCAGATTGCAACCCCATGACTTATATATTGTCGCGACAGTTGCTAGGGGGAAAATATTCAAAATGGATAGCAATCCTACAAGAGTTTGATCTGGAATTTGTAAAATCCAAGTCAAAGAAAGCTCTAGTTTTCGCAGAATTATTGTGCGATCTCCCATCGTCATCCAATGATGAAACATCCAATGAAACAATCGTGGACGAAAGTTTGTTTCTAATATCTTCAAGCAATAAGTGGTATGGGGATATAATCATTTATCTCCAAACCCAAAAATGTAGGCCAAACACCTCCCACTTCAAACAAAAACGTATTCGATACCAAGCAAAAGACTACATGATCATCGGTGATACACTTTACCGTCGTGGTATCGATACAGTTCTGAGAAGGTGCCTCACCCATGAGGAGGCCGAAAAAGTCCTTAATGATTGTCATTCAGGCGCGTGTGGGGGGCATCAATCTGGATATGCTACAACGCAAAAAATCTTACGAGCAGGATACTTCTGGCCAACAATGTTCAAAGATTGCATAACCGCACTCAGAAGTTGCCATGCTTGTCAAATTTTCGATAGCAAAACCAGAAGACCACCCGCACCTCTGCAGCCGATAGTTGTAGTTGGGCCATTCGCCAAATGAGGCATCGATTTCATGACATGTAACCCCACCTCGACCGAGGCGCATGGGTATATCATAGTCGCAGTTGACTATTTTACCAAATGGGCCGAGGCGATGCCTACATTAGATAATACTGGTGAAACAGCTGCCCTCTTCTTTTTCAATCATGTAGTCACCAGATTCGGCATGCCACAGGCTATAGTCATAGATCATGGATAGCATTTTCGCAATCACATGATGGTCGAATTAGCTGCCAAACTAGGGTTGTCTCACGACAACTCTACTCCATATTATCTGCAAGCCAACGGACAAGTTGAAGCAATAAACAAGGTCCTGAAACGCATGCTGCAAAGGATGATTGGAGTTCACAAGAGAAGATGGCATCTAATCCTGTACTCAGCTTTGTGGGCTTACCGGACATCGCTAAGGAATGCAACCGGGTTTACACCTTTCCAACTGGTATATGGCCTGGAAGCAGTCTTACCAATCCAGTGCGAAATCCCGTCTCTCAAACTCGCAATTGATATCCTCCCCGGAACTTCAGAAGAAGAAGCTCGTTTCTTGGAATTAATCCAATTGGATGAAACCCGTTGTGATACCGCTTTGGCTAACGAAGCCCATAAGAAACGAGTCAAGGCGCAGTTCGACAAAAATGTCAAACCCCGTGTCTTCTCAGAAGGTGACTTGGTCTTGCTTTACGACCAAGAATCCGATAAATTGGGAGCAGGTAAATTTAAGTCTTTATGGATGGGCCCCTATATTGTTAAACGAGTGTTAGCAAAAGTAGCCTACAAGTTAATGTATTATGACGGAATTCCACTAGCACAACCTCATAATGGGTTGTACCTCAAGCGTTACTATGCGTAATGGTAACCGGTATGCTTTTGTTATGTTTTTGTTTTCGCTAAAGTGTTTATTTTGGTCAAGTAATCCACTTTTTACATTTGTTGCAGATGTCAAACCTATTGGAGTCATGTGTTGGATATGCTGACGGAGCAAGTCGTAGTTCACGGAACCTATCTTCCACAGCCTGGGCTATTTTTGATCCAAGCGGCGAGTTAGTAAGTTTCAGAGGGGTATGTATTGGTCGATCAACAAATAACATCGCTGAATATAGCGCGTTGATAGAACTTCTTTCTGATGCCATCACACATGGTATACACCGACTAATTGTCAAGCTAGACTCACAATTCGTAATACTACAACTCACTAGTATCTATTCCGTCCGAAACCCAACTATTTATCGTATGTTCCTAAGGGTTAAGATTTTGGAAAGACAATTTGATTTTATCCAATATCAACACATTTCCATAAACTTAAACACATTAACTGACTCATTGGCAAATTATGTGTTAGATAGACATTTGCAACATTTATAAAAAGAAACATACCATCAATGTTTGCATGTGGATCATATAACTTAACCAAAATAAAACTCTGAAAATCAAAAATATATATAACTGTTTATGGTTTACACATAATGTTCTGTAACCAAGACAAAATCGGTCAAGTGACCCAGAAAACTCAAAATGATAGGGGGCACCCTAGTCTAATGCTGCTCATGATAGCAAGTCACAGCCTGTACAATCATGCATAAGAGACGAGTCCATCGTCTTGGCACACCAGTAGTATGTCGTTGTAGCCTAAAAGGTAGCTCGTTAGTCCTCACATCTGGAATACCAAGAGTGAGGCCCTCAACCTGCTCCTGTAACGCTGTGAGATTCTCCGCCAGATCGAGGTCATGAAGGATAGCCCTTCCGACAGCCTCTCCTACTGGGGCGGCAACTGGTACTCTTAGGCGAGCTACTGGATGAACAGGACCAACATCTGCATGTACACATGAGTTTGATTAAAGTCTTGATAGAATAAAGCACAAGGACATTATAAATGAAAAACGATAAACAGGAATATGGTAAAACAAAAAAGGGACCATTCAACCGAGCAGTTTTAGCACATAATTCAAGCTCGTTAAAAAATAAACATAAGACATGAGCAAATGTTTCCCCCCACGTTTAAGCTCATTAAAAAATGAACTATTCCTCGGTAAATAACCATCGTGAATGTAGTACTTTAGCCATTAAAGCCTTGGTCATGTTTGCACCGTCACCTCCACTTTTTCATTGGCCGATCATTCACCTCCATTTGATTGTTTACCCATTTTGAGGAACAGCTGCGAAGAGTGATTTCACTAGCCATCCTTGTGACATTGCCGTGATTGGAAAATTCCAAACCTTACCTGGAATTAGCTGCTACCCATTTTATCACTCGTTCCTCAAAAGAAAAGTCTCCTTTAAGTTCTTTTCAACTGACTCGTAAAATATGAAAAGATTGCCGAGCCATTGGCCTCTCCAGCTCATTAAAGGGACAGGAAGTTCTATCCCTCCTCTAGATTTTAATCTTTTTGGACCTGAGGGATTATTACACAAAACGATCGAGCGCTTGTTTTGTTCGGCTCGTTAAAAGTATCGAAAATTCATCCCTTCTGTATTGTTTTATACTTTTTTGGACTTAAGGGATTAGATGACGAAAAAGGGATTTTGGAGTTACCTTTACGTTCCTTTTCAGACTCTCTAAAATTGAAAAGGACCGAGTTATCTTTGTTGTTAAACTCGTTAAAAGTATAATAGCGACAAACTTGTCTATAGACGAGAACGAGTTTCACTATCGCTATGCTCGTTAAAACATAGCGATGGGTTTGCCCGAAGGGAAAATTATATAACAAGCATATGTTATCCTCCTCAAGCTTGACAAAAATAAAGAGGTACTAGTTAGCAATGACTAGGGAAAATTGGGAAGAAAACTTGAAGAAACTTTGTTGGGAGCAAGTCGCTCTTGAACATGACACTTCCACTCTGTGTCCGAGTTGGGTTGGGTTGTTTCATTCACCAGTCACATCACCATGGTCACGCCATACCATCCACATTTGAGGTTAATGCTACCAATCCATCACATCAGTGTCGCCAATATGTTCAAGAGAAATCATTCAGAGAATTCACCTGTGTCTCACCCACTACCATACATTATACTCCATTCTTTCATGACCGCCACCCTGAACCTTATTTCACCAGATCGTTTTTGCCTCCATTAAAATCATTTGCTTTGTTCCATGTCATTGATGTGGGATTCATTAAGGCCCTCCTGTGAAGGATCACTTCTTTTCGACATCAGCTCATTATCCAAGAAGTTGATCTACGAACACCCCATTCAGTACTTTGAAGCTTGCATGCCTCAATGGCAAGTTTCTCACTTCCGGCGATAGGTTTCAATCAATGGCCTTCGACCGAAATATTTTGCGTGGTGTTCGACGCCAAGTCATTTATTCACACCACGTGAATTGTACTGCAGTACCTTGAGGGTCATTATCATTATCAGTGATTCCTCTCGCGCTTTTTAACAGTTTACATCATTGACTGGTAATCAAGCGATGTCTTTCCATGTTCGACTTCAAAACATTTCTCACATGGATCGACTTGTACTTTGAGTGAAGGTCGGACGAGATTGAAGACCCCGGATCTAGTTTCATCCGTCCGGGCTGCGATATATATTCAGGGAAATAAAGACATTAAATGTACATCATTGCTGCACAGATAATCATCCACTCAAAAGGATGATGGCTCTATCAGAATCATCAGTCTACACTCAGACGATTGTCTGTCCTATGTACATGAAAATGAATTTATAAAGTTGAGCATGGGAATGCCCGCCTCAGCTAGATCATGAAAATAATATGAAGATAATGTATTGTATTGTATCTTATTACAGGTCTCCTCCCAGCATTGAAAGAACTTTGGATCCTCATAATAAAGCATTTCACCCGACATCAAAAGATTAACGACCTCATGCTTTAGGGGGCAATTGTTATAGACATTTTTGGGCCCTACAATCCCAAGCATGAAATTTCCATAAACCAAGGGCTCCTAAGTCCCTAAAAGCGTTGTTCTAACCCCTAAAGGAACAAGGTCAATAGATTACAGCTTCTCCCAGAAGTTCTCCATCAGAAACTGCTCAGAATTGGTCAAAACAGGATCATTGCAGCTGCCCCACTGGCTAAGTGCGTTGCATATCACCCAAATAAATTGTGAGGGTGCGTTGCATTTCAAAAGTCCCTTCTGTGGGGTGCGATTGGCGAGAAATGACAAATGGCAGTGTCATTCCACGAGGTGGAGAGGCAATGGAAGCTTCCAGAATCTTCTCATGTGACACTTGCCTCACTGAATTCGACCAAGGATGAGTAAGAGGCCATCAGTCTCCAAGTGGAAGCAAGAACTATCAGAGAGAAGACACTAATCAAATCACAAGCTGACTCATCCCCCTTACAGATATCTATATATGGATCCCTCATCCCAGAGATCCAGAGGCTGGAATTTTGCATATTGTAAGGAATTGTTGTTGGTTTCTTGAGACAAAACATCAGATTGTTGGGTGATCTAAGCTTTGTTTGAGGTGAAGAGGGGCTTCTTTGCTGGGAGGTTGATGTTGGGTCAGAACAACTAGTTGTAACTCCTCTTGGCTCTTTTCTTGTTTATCAATAAAAGCTATTTGGGTTTTCCTCCATGCTTTTGTGTCATTGATGCTTGTTACATTTGTATGGTCAATTTACATTTGATCCTAGATTGTTTATGATTATAGATCCATGTCTTTGTATAGTGCTATGCTTCTGTGATCTTACAGGTACTTTGTGAAGCTGGGCGTGCAAGGGAGCAGGTAGTTGAGGACTATCAAAGAAGAGAGGGATCAAATCGAGAGATTAGCGCAAGACAGAGGTTGGTCTTTCTATTCCTCTCTATCTATAGTTCATAAAGGAAAAACGAAAGTATCTATTCTCTGTTTGTTTCTAAGGCAACTCTCACACCTTAGTGGGATAGAGCAGTTCTATATAGACACTTTTCCCTGTAACGCAAACCAATCGCAAAACTACAAAATACTTTTTATAGTATGGCAGTCAATCTTCCCAAATGTTGTGTTCAGTGCATTGCAATCGATAGGGCGATAGACACGGCTTCCTATGGATAAAGGATAAAGCCTATTGTGGTCTCCCAATATATACTCAACAGTACGTGGGAGCACAAGTCCGTACTGGCACTTATTATCTCAAAGTGGAGGAATCACCCAACCATCAATGAGAACAACAGTTACCAGGCTTTACGACGTCAGAATATGTCTCTAGCCTAGACATCTAAATGTTGTGCGTTAGGTTCCAAAGCGTTTTTAGAATCATTAAATTTATTTTACAGTTGATCTTGCTTAAGAAATTTGCATTTCAGGTTCACCGCGTGATGTAGATGTACAATTCCTAAAATGCAATCTAAGATGATAAACAATCATTTAATCTTCTTTTTGCAATGAAAATCCTAGCTACTAAGGAAAGAGACACGATATTCTTTCAACATAGAGCAAAGAGCACACACTATATGCATTGTCCTAAATCAAACCAACAAATAGTCTAAATGCAAATGCACATGCATGTATTTGTTTTCAGCCTTCTTAATGTGTGAATGATAAAAATAAAGCCAGTGCAAATCTGAATTATTTTTCAAAGCGACATTACTAACAAGTTTCTTTTCAAGACAAAATGAAGACAATGACGACACTTTGCGATTTGGAATTGAAAACTTGATTTTGACACTTGAAAAACTATTAATTCAAATCAAATACAAGAGTAACAGTCTAATCAACTATCAAGAACAATCGGATTCTCTTCTATGACTGAAAACGACACTTACAACACTTTCAAATCAAGAAACGACAGTTCAATTACGCTACTTCTTTGTAAAGGAGAACTGAAAATGGCTCAAAATACATAAAAAAATTACAGTTCTTTGCAAAATAGAGGCGGAATAATGGCAAGGAAGGGGGTTTCAACAGAGGTATACTGACTACAAACATCAAAACTCCTGAATAGAGCTGAAAAGAGTGAAAACAGAAACCAAAATCTAAGAGCAGAAAAGTCCTTGTCTGATCAGCGCACCTGTAACACAGGGAAAAAGAGATGCAGCACACCTACTACACTTGGGAAGTGTGATGTATCCAGAATCCAAAGAAGAGATAGCGCGATGGACCAGGGACGAGACTTCAACTGGGTTTCGGGTCACAGTTTGTAGCTCAGTTTAGGGATTTAGGCCGAGCAAGTGGTAATCAGTAAATCAATCATAGGGGTAGATATAAAGAGGTTACTATAGCCGCCACAAGGGCAATTAGAGAGCTTGTAAATCGATTGTTTAGTTCATAAACAAAACCCGGAGATAGAGTGAAGCAACATTGATCTACTTTGCACTTGCATAGGAAATGCAGTTCGAAGGCTAGCTGGCTTGACTTCAAGCTCCGTCTGTAAGTTTATAAAGTAAGAAAATGTAGATAAACAAACAATCTATTCTCTCCCCAGTGGAGTCGCCATTTTGTTATCGAGAAATCTAGTGTCTATGCAGAGCTGCTAGTCCCACTAAGGCTGGTAGCTACCCTAGAAACAAACAAACTAAAACCACTTTGGTTTTCCTTTATGAAAAATAGATAAGAGGGGAATAAAGGAGACCAACCTCTGTCTTGCGCTTGGTTCCTTGCTTGATTCCTCTCCCCTCTGATAGATCTTTGCCACTCGCTTCCTCGTCTACTCAGCTTCAAAGAGCACTTGTAGAATCAAAGCAGCATAACACTATCCAAGAAAATAGATCTGTTATCATAAACAATATAGGACCAGATATACATTGACCACACAAATGCATATATCATCAATCATAAAATAATGTCGAGGAAAACTTGAATAGCTTTATTAATAATCAAGAATAGCAAAGAGGATTACAACCAATTGTTCTGACCCAGCATTATCCTCTCAGCAAGAAAGCCCTTCTTCACCTCATGAAAAGCTTAGATCACCCAACACTATGATGTTGCACCAAGAAACCATCAGCACTTCCTTACAAGATACAAAATTCCAGCCTCTGGATCTCTGGGATGAGGGATCCATATATAGATGTTTGCAAGGGGGGTGAGTTAGCTTTTGAGATTTGATTAGTGTCCTCTCTCTGATAGTTCTTGGTTTCACTTGGAGATTGATGATCTCATACTCATCCCTGGGTGAATGCAGAGAGGCAAGTGTCACAGGAGAAGTTTTTGGAAGATTCCATGATCCTCCACCTTGCAGATTGACCCTGCCATTTGTCCACTCTCGCCCTTCGTACCCCATATAAGGGCTTCTCAAGATGCATCGCACCTCCCATGTGTATTTAGGTGGGATGCAGCGCACTTTGACCATGGAGCAAGTGAGATGGTCCAGTTTTGACCAGTTCTGAGCAGTTTTTCATGGAGAACTTCTGGGAGAAGATGTAATCAATTGACCTTGTTCTTTTAGAGGTTGGAACAACACTTTTAGGGACTTAAGAGCCCTTGGTTTATGGACATTTATGATTGGGGTTGCAGTGCCCAAAAATGTCTATAACACCTGCGTGTATACCCTACTTGGTATATAGTGAACCTGCGTATATACACGACTTGGTACATAGTGAACCTGCGTATAACCTGTGTGTGTACCCTACTTGGTATATAGTGAACCTACGCATATACTCTGAACCTGCATATATACTCTTCTTCTTCATTCTTTGTAGTCTGATCATCAATTCTTTGCTACTGACCTGCTACACTATGATCTGTCATCTGTGTGATTTTCCATCAAGGACAACACTTGTCTCATAATGCCAACAATCTCCCCCTTTGGACTTGATGGAAAAGCTAACTTGTCACACTTAGAAATATCATCTGATTCCTTTGAGCTGTCATGCATCCCATGCATTCAGTCACATCTGATATCTCTTTTGAAGACTCATCTAGTTATAAATAAGTGAGATGCTTTTCTATGAGTGGGTTGCCATCAAGTACAACACATGCATCATAATGCCAACAATCTCCCCCTTTGGACTTGATGGCAACAACAACAAATCACTCTCCCCCTTTGACATCAAGGGCAAAGGGCGGACCAAGATATTCACTTTCCTTGATAAAGATCATGCTGACCATACTCCCCCTGAGTACCTGCTGAAATTTCTGAATGAGCTCCCCCTTTGTATATGCCAAGGTGTACTAATTTGTCCATGCTCCCTTTGAATACATGCTGAAGTCTCTGATCTGCTGAGGTGTGTTGTTCATGCTCCCCCTGACTGTAAGCAAGGTCTGCAAAAAGATGTTCTACAGGAAAGAACATGACTCTATCATAAATGACCTTCCTATCACCAAAGGCTCATACATACATCCATCTCCCATCCTAGTGGGGATATACCAATATTGATTCATCCACCCAACCAAGTGGGGATACATCAAAATTTTGCACATGATAAAACAAGAACATTACATCATCCATCCCAGGCATAGTGGGGAAACCAACATAGGTCGTTACATGACCTTGATAATAAAAGAAATACATGACTGAAATATTTCAACATCCTTCCTTATGCATAGAGGGGGTACATATTACATTATATGACCAGAAGAGATTTCATCAAATGACTACAACAGATAGAGACACACTATTACATCATGAGTCTTGATATGACCTTCACATGAGACCAAACATCTAAATGAGACCATGATAGTCATTAGCAACTATCATACATAATGTATGATCTGCTCCATAAGCATCTTTCAACAACATCTAGACCAGCAATCATGTTCTCCCTCTGTACTTGTTCCATCTGTGCCAGATGGTTTCTGTCAGCACCATATCAGACTCTTCTCATTCTGAGTTGGCCCACTGATTTCCTTCAAATTAAAATATACGTGACTGTACCCATAGAAACAAGCATATATACGTGGATACTCCTTATGAAATTCGCGTACAACCATTTCTAGATCAGTAACCTGTAAATGTCCTATGAGAGGGTATGTCTGCATATAGATATCAACTCATCATCATAAAATCATTCACATTATATCATATGTGTAAAACAGGGAAAATTTTAAGAACCCCCCCTAAATTTATAAATATAATAAATGGGCGAATCTCCATGGTATATAGGAAAAATGGAAGGCGATTTTATCAATAATATAATATGTATATATAATTTTTTGGCAAATCTCTCACCAGGCATGGCGAATATTTTACTCAATTATAAAATCTTGTAAGATCTTGGCGAGTCTTTCACTAAATAATAAAACTTTGTAAAGTCCTAGTGAATCTTAGCATAGGCTACATGCTGGTTTAATTCCCCCATTTAAATAGGCTACATTCCAGGTGAATACCATGGGTCAATACCATGTGCCATTTTGGTGAATACCATGGGTCAATACCATGTGCCATTTTTATTTTTATTAATTCTAATATTAGGGTTAATAATGGTTTTTTGCATGGTATTAATAACAATCTAGTCCATGGTATTTGTCCCATAGTATTTTGGCCATAGGTTTCACCTAAATATAACCCATTTTTTGAGTGTTCATAAATATAAGGTGACTTATGGAGTAAATATAAAAAAATGTTTTATTTGTTTACCATACCTCTCGTTTATTTATATTTTTATTAATTTACCATACCTCTTTTACAAATATGGTATTTGGCCCATAGGATTCACTTAAATAAAACCTCTTTCTTGAGCCTTCATAAATAGAACGAGGGTTATGGACTAAATATAAAAAGATGTTTTATTTATTTACGATACGTCTAGTTTATTTATATTTTTATTTACTTACCATACCTTTTGAGTAAGTATAAAAAGACGTTTTATTTATTTATCATACCTCCACTTTACTTACATTTTTATTTGTTGACACCCTTACATGTATATAAGGTGACTTATGGAGTAAATATAAAAAATGTTTTATTTATTTACCATACTTCTCATTTATTTATATTTTTATTAATTTACCATACCTCTTTTATAAATATGGTATTTGGCCCATAGGATTCACTTAAATAAAACCTATTCTTGAAAATGGGCGAATGGATTCACTTAAATAAAACCTATTCTTGAAAATGGGCGAATGGAAGGATGTAAGTCCTAATTTCAAGGGCTAAATTTACCTTTTTTACCCTCTCCCTTAAAATAAGGTGGGCTATTTGAGGTGATTTGTAAAAATGTACTATGATACAAAATATTCGCCCACTAAAAATTTAAAACCCCTTAATTTCGCCAAAGGGCGAACATTCGCCCCTAAAATTATCCTTGGTGTAAAACACCCTAGCCATCTTATCAACAAGATCATTCATGTATCATCACTTGGGAATATCTGCATCAATAAACATATGTAAGTATCAACATATCAACATAGAGGTAAGAACTCATCATCATCATGTCTCCAAAAATGCAACTTTGAGTAAGCATTCATGTATCCAGCGCTATGTATCTCGAGCTCAAGATATTTTGTCAAGACTTCTTTATATCATCAACTTCAACAATCCTCATCCACATGAGCACCAAGAACTATAGGAATCCTGCATCATAACTGTATTATATGATCTTTATGCATATGACGACAGCATCATATGAGTGACTCATCATCAAGTAATGAAGTTGTGTATTCAAGCTTTGTACTTATCCTTATCCTTATGAATATCACCATGTAAGCATTATATATGCACCATCTAAGAATCAATCCACAAATATGATCTGAACATCAACTATGTAACCCCAAGAATCATATGAGATTTTATCATGGACAACTCATAACCACATCATAGCAAGCTATATCATTTAGCCATATAAGCATCATTGCCAAGGACTATTAACCATAATGCCAACAATGCATTATTAAAGGCATATGATCCCCCTCAACCTGTGCCATCTGTTTACTGATAGATCTGATCATGCATATATCAGCAATAAGCATCAAGTTAGGATCAAAACACTTCTAAACATCTTACAAATATAAAGACATTTCCACACATCCTCAGCAGACTGTAACTATTAACCAATAGAGTAAATAATGGACTGAATCATATTAGACCCTTTTTCTGAGCCTGTCCCCACTGCTTTTCCTCAGAATGACATATACGTGACTTTGCAGGTCTAACTCCCGTATATACGTGACTTCCCTTTATGAAACTTGCGTATGATATTTAGGACACTGAAGTTTTACACTTTCAACTCCCCCTGAGTCTATGATGTCTGTGTTGTGTTGTGTCTGTGCGGTGCCACATCTTTCTGACGGAACTTCCTTCTTTTTCCATATCTTCAAGCGTGATGATGTTTTCTCCTTTTCATATGGTTCATGTACTTTGTTCTTGCATTCCTTTTCTATATGTCCAAGCTTGTTATAGGCATAACATCTTACCTATTTCATATTCCTTCTATAGCAATCAATAACTTTGTGACCAAACATATTGCAAGAGAAACAATATCCCTTGAAGTACCTGGAATGTGATGTTCTTTCTGTGTGATGGTCTTGAACCATGCTACTTCAGCATCTGGCTGCAACATGTCCAAGATTATGATATACATAACATTCAACATTATTTATTCGAGGAGTAAAAGATTTTCTTTGAAGAATTTCTTTCCTTGGTTGTTGATGGGGTCGACCTTTCATCTCCTTGTTGAGCATTTCAGATGTTGCATTATAGTTCCTTGTCTTATTTTCTGAAATAGATTCACCTTCAATAGATTCATGAAAACCAAGACCAGTTTTGATAGCAGGAGACCTTTGACTACTAAGAATATCATCCAAGATCTTAGTACTATCTTGAAATCGTAAGAGCTTATCTTTTTCTTCTAATTTATCTTTTAGAATATTTACCTCAACTTGATGTTGCTCTTCCTTTTGAAGATACTGCTTCTTCACGTTTTCTTCAGCATTTCTTTCTTCTTCCAACAGACGTCTTAGTTCAAGAACTTCATTTTCATGAGCTTGGAGTAGTTCTTTATTCTGCTTCTTTGATTCTTCAATATCTTCTTTTAGTGAGTGGATTGTGGCTTCAAGACTTTCATAGTAACTGGATCTATCTCTGAGTTTCTTGATGGTTGTGCTCCTTTTGTTGACTTCATTTCTTAATGATGTCACTTCATCCTGCAACTTTTGACATAGATTTTCCTTGACCTTGAGTAACTTCCTTACCTTGTTTCCTTCCTCTAGTTGAGCTTTTAGTTTGGTAACTTCTTCTTTGAAAGCACATTCCCTTTTGTTCAATAGATCTTTTTGTTCTCTAATTTTGTCTATAAGCCTTCTAAATACTGCCTCTATTTGATATCTTTCTTGCTCACCCATAAGAGCAAATTCAGTTTCTTCGCTATCACTTTCATCATCTTCACATGGATGGATACTAGAGGATAAAAAATTCATACCTGATAGATCTTGTTCATCTTCATTCTGAAGTGATTCTGAATTTGAAGTGCTTCTTCCACATAATCCCCAATCGATGCTCCCACTATCATAGTTCTTCTTCTTCTTAGATGCTTTCTTCTTAAGCTTATTTCCCATTATTCTACGGATCTCCCTCAAGCGATCAAGCTTCTACCAAAGGACCTGCTCTGATACCAATTGTTGGAAATAATACTGAGAGGGGGGGTGAATCAGTATTATCAATTCAATAAAACTTTTTCATCTCCGTACTTAGATACATATACGCTACTTCAATTAAGGGAACTCGCGTGTATATGCAACTGTGTCTAATGCAACTAGAATATATCCAGAATACTTATTATTCAGTTAATCCATTAAATGTTGATCTTTAGTTAGTGCATCGGAACTTTATTAACCATATGTACAGTAAGAAGGTGCAGTAAAATAGAACAGATCATCACACACAAGAAGCACACATGAACACCATGATATAAGGTGGAAACCCAATGTGAGTGAAAACCACCTGCTGCAAGTCATCTCTATCTTATTTTAATAAGAAACTTCATTTTACAATAGTTTTGTACTGGTGCAGTCTTATACCAGTATGCAGGCTTCTACCTGCAGAGGGATACAACCCTCTCTCTCATTTTCCAGACTCTCCTGGATGGGAGCTTACAACCCCCTTTGCTCTTGTACTAGCTGATCCATTTACTAGTACGTAGGTGCCTGCCTACTGAATGCTCCAATCTTCACTCATTCTCTAGCACCCCCTTTTCTCTTGTACTAGCTGATCCATTTACTAGTACGTAGGTGCCTGCCTACTGAATGCTCCAATCTTCACTCATTCTCTAGCACCCCCTTTGCTCTTGTACTAGCTGATGTACCAGTACGTAGGCGCTGGCCTACAATCTACTTTCATCCTCCAAGGACCACATTTCATACATTTTCGGACTAGATACTCCTGAAGCACAACAATATCATTGAAGCACAAAACAATCAATACTAGCATCATCAATTTTTGAATCACTGAAACACTAAAACCCTGTCAACAACACAGTCACCAGAACACAGAGCAGACAACAAAACTCTGCAATAACAATCAGACCCAATTGCAACTTCAAACATCATACTTCATAATGTATACGCTACTACGATGAATCAAACCCGCGTACATACACACTTTCACCAAATCCAACCCACGTACAGATCTATAAATATTCAATCATGACTTGCAACTATTTCAAACTTAAATTATACTCAGTTCAGAACATTACATGCGTTAGTATGCAGATCTAGAATAACATAATCAACCATATAGAGATAGTTCATTTCAAACCATTTGATCCCGATCTATCCTTAGATCTTGTTCTCCATCAACTGATGAGATTCCTCCTTAGCTCAGACCAAGCAATGCATCATCAACCCATAACCTGCATATTGGATCTCATGCTTCATTAGATATTCAAGACTTTCTGAATGAATTTGCCTAATGATCTTCCTCTCCTTTTATAGTCTTAGGCCTTAATCAATACCATGGTCCAAAACCATTGAGAACCAATACTAGGGACCCAATACCTGGGTTCAACACTTTGGACACAACACCAAGGACCAAAACCATAGGTCTAAATACCATGGACCCAAAAATAAGCTTTTCCACGTGTACACGATTTTCTGTGCATGAAAGTGCGTGCATATGCATATGAAAATTTTGATCAGAAATCCCGCGTGTATATGCTCCTTTGTATATATGAACCTGCATGTATAACCTGTGTGTATACCCTACTTGGTATATAGTGAACCTGCGTATATACGCGACTTGGTACATAGTGAACTTGCGTATAACCTGTGTGTATACCCTACTTGGTATATAGTGAACCTGCGTATATACTCTGAGTCTGCATATATATTCTTCTTCATTCTTTGTAGTTTGATCATCAATTCTTTGCTACTGACCTGCTAGACTATGATCTCTCATCTGTGTGATTTTCCATCAAGGACAACACTTGTCTCATAATGCCAACATGACACCCTAGTGTAGCTCATGTAGTGTGGAGAGGGGGAGCGCCACAAGATTGATACTTATGTCTTTCGGCAATTGGGCACTCTCCCATTCTGCGGCCTTGTTCAAATATAAGGATCCATCAGGTAGGGGTACATCGTGGAGCTCTGAGGTGAGGAACGACTGCACACTACCTAATATCATTAGCTTCACATTCGCTTGTGATCAGCTTGCTTGAACCACACTCACTTGAAACTGGATCGCCTGAACCTGCAACTCTGTGAGGCCCGCTTGGACCTTTGAAAAAGCATACTTGTACTGATCTTCAATATGGCCCCAAATTTCTTCTGTCGTAGTCCAAACAGTATCTCCAATCTCATCAAAGTCCCCGTCAATGAGGACCATGGCCTCTGCAGCAACAGTCTTATCAAACTTGTGCTTCTTGCATGCCTCCCACACCTGAATTTTGTTATCGTTTAAGAATAAAAGGAGAACCAACATTCCTAGGTCTACAAAGGGGTCTTCAATACCCTGATCCAATTCTTCAGTGTAAAGCTCTTGATTGTCCCCGTCCTCTGGTTGTTGCATGGCATATTTCTCGAAATTGATGGTCACCTTATTCTTTTCCTTCTATGCTACTTGACTAGTGCCTAGTGTGCCTTCAGCACTAGCGCCCATGATACCTTCGAAAACATCCACGGGAAGAAGCTAGTCAGCTAAACACTTAACAACTAACTGCGTGATATCATCTTCAGTGACCAAAAACGACAGCATCATCCATTTCTTCATCATTCGGCGCCTCACGTGGATGTATACATGATGGAAATCGGCCTTAAAATCTACAGTCACTGATATTATTTGAACATAGTGGGTGACAATCATGGTTTTTGGTTAATCACCAGACACAATTCTGATTCAAAAAGTACCTAGAACATCTTTTTTTCAATGACATAGTCAGGGTCCTTCGTTTCCCACAACAAGGCAAATTTTGCAGCCTCACACAAGTCTAGATCCATTGTTGGGAACTAGGAATCCTCTGGCATCGTCCAAGCTATCAACACAATCAATAAAAGTAGCCACACGTATTGGAATTATTTTCCTTCCCCATGTGCTTTGCGACAATCATCCAAGAATTCTTGGTAGAGGTACTCTGTCAAGTTGAATTGGACCAACTGGCTGCACTCCATAGCTAAGCATGCCACTTGTGCTAGTACTTCATCGGCATGACACTTCCTCATTAATTTTACTGCTAATATCTGTTTAGAAAGCCACATAGTTCCATTCGATATAGAGCTAATGGTGTATCCATGCAACTTCTTCACTAACCTGAAGTCGCTCTTCATCTGATCCGAGAGAATTTTCTCCTGTGACTTCCCCACAAAAGCATCTGTGGATTTCATGCCCTAATAGGGTAGCACTATGATTCTATGGATCATCATATCATCAATTGGGATGGACCCTCCCAGCTAGAGGCACCCATCATGAACCAACACCAGCAATTGGCACACACAGATGGTATTAATAATGTTGGGGCTAAAATTTGGGATGTATAGCATGTTGAGCAACCCTACACACTCTATATCAGCCACCCACTTCATCGGTTCAAGCCTTCTAACACCTTCCTCTTCATAGTAGACCAATGTCAAGTATTTAGTGGGTTCTAATTGTGGAAATTTCTCATGATCACCCAAATCTCAATCCTCCATCTTCAGAAATGGCACCCAGGCCAACAATTTGCACTCAATAGGTACTTCCTCTAGCAACAATGGCATGAATTCCTTGAATTTCAACAAGTGAGGGTCCTTACAACAAGTGAGGGTCCTTAGTTACTTTGGCAATTGGCTTCCTTGGGGTTATATACAGTGACATCCGAGAAATTGGCTTCGCGCCCTCTACATTAATATTTTCAATCCCCATAGTCAGATCTTCTTCATCCAGGTCCTGGGGTTCCATAGGCTTCTTGTTTTTATCCATACAACCCTTCTGTTTGTGCTCAGTTGGGATTTTGCATGGAGATTACCGAATCAGGGCTTGCTATGGCTTTTTCTTCTTTTTCTCTCCTACCGCAGAGGCAGTAGGTTTTGGCCTCAGCAACCTAGGTACTGTAGTAGGGACTGGCGGTGTTGTAGTCACGATATTTCCTACCCATATCTTCAAGAATTCTTTCTCAATTTATGCCCAACTATGGTTATCGGACATAAAACAATTCACTCAGCTCTTGAAGCACAACAACACATATCATATTCTCAAGAAACAAAGTGGCCAAGTTTGGAGCAGGGTGAAATATTTATAACTTGATTTGATTTCAAAATGTTTGTTCCCCCATAAATCTTGCTCATAAATTTTATTTTGGCAGCAGATCCTCCTAGATTTGCACCTTAAATTCACTTCCACCGATTATTTTAATAAAAAAATAGCCATCAAATTAATTGTAGTTGTTCCAATAGTCATTCTGTGGGCAGATTGCATGGCCATCCTCCTTGTGGCACAGCTATCTCATCGCAACTTCCATCTACAAGCTCCTCCAACACATTATGTAGCCTTCCTTGTTCGATATTTTTTTTCCTTGGAAGCTTAGTTTATAGTCCTGTGTTTTCTTTCAACTGGAAGAAGTGCTAAGACTTTCCTGCGTCCATGTGGTCATTGCGCAGGGGTGGCATCATCCCTATAAACCTTCAACCAGCTCCCATTAATCCTTCCTATAAATACTTCCCCATTCAACTTCGTGAGCTTAACTACACCACCATCTGAGATGTCCTTAATGATATATGGCCCTAGCCAGTGCATCTAGAACTTCCCTAAAAACATGGTAAACATTTTTTCATACATTAGTACCAAATCACCAATTTTGAAGGTGCGTTGCCTGATGTGTCAATCATGCCATGCCTTTTATCTATCTTTTTGTACCCGCTAATGAAAGTTGGCCAAAAATAGGTCTTCCTCTAATGCGAGCAACTGCACAAGGTGTTCCTCCATGATGTCGCATTCTGCCATCTCAGTTGATGCTACAATTCTTAGGTTAGGCAATATGTACTCCAGCAACATTATTGCTTCTTGTCCATAAACTAGTTGAAAAGGTGTTTGCCCAATCAATTTCTTACAAGTATTCCTATAGGCCCATAGAACCACTAGTATGTTCACATCACAGTCATTCCTATTAACATTGCATACCTATGTGGGGCATTCTCCAATATCTTGTTAAAGTCTTCAACAATACCATTCACTTGGGGGTGATATGGTGTACTCTTTTGATGATGCATCTAGAATTCCTCTGTTAACGCTGAAATTATCTCATTGACGAAGTGTCTCCGTCTGTCACTCATCATAATTTTTGGGCATCCAAACCTTGATAGAATAAGCTCAAATATAAACTTTACAACAATGTCTATGCCAGAATCTGTCACAGTCTATGCCTCATCCCAACTAGTTAAGTATTTTGTCGCAGTGATAATATAACATGCTCCCGACTTTTTCCCTAGTGGATGAATAGGTCCAACGAAGTTAATCGCCCACTTATCTAATTCTTGTAATTTCACATGTGGATTTAATGGAATTTCATCCCTTTGTAATGGTCTCACAGTCCTTTGACACACGTCACACGCACTGTAGTATTCCTTGGAATCTTTATGTAATGTTGGCCACCATAGTCCTGCGTGTAGGATCTTCTGCGCAGTAGACTTACCTGCATAGTGTCCTCCAGTGACACCGCCATGTGCTTCTGCTAGAATATTGCCCCTTTCATATTCAGGTACATATCAGCGTAGTACTTCATCCGACCCCATCTTATATAGATGTCCTGCAATCATAGAAAAAACAGTAGCCCGGACAGCTAGTTCCTTCTTTTGATTTGTCATATAAACTTTAGGAGCTACACCAATAGATAAAAATTGAATGATTTCTACAAAATGCTCATCCACAACCCTGATAGCAAATATTTTTGTGTGAGATAATCCTTCCTCAATATTTGTAGCTTCTTTTCCATTTTTTATCTGCGACCGGAGGTCTGGTCCAGCATTCAATCTCCAAGGCTTCTGTTAGGCCCCTATACTACTAGTGTAACCCCTGATTTTTATTAGTATAACCCACTTATTATATTGATGTACCCATGTAGTGCCCATATTGTTACTATTGTGCCCCATAGAAGCCCACTATTGTTATTATTACGCCCTTACATTATTATTGTTATGTCGGCTCTGATTATGTTATGACCCCTTAGACTCCTATATATAGAAAGGAGGTCTTTTCATTTGTATCATCCAAGAATTGTTCATTTATGTAATTTAAAGGAGGTTACCCCCTCGAAGAGGCTGAATTATAAGGCGTTGATCTATCTTTTCTATCTTTTCTTGAGCTGGTTTCATAACATTTGGTATCAGAGCTTTGGATTCTAGGGTTCCGCTGCTCCAAACAGGTCATCGTGGAATTTTCACTATAACTTTTTTTCTGCGATGTTTCAGAAGTTGCAAGAAAAACCCATTTGAGAAGAAATTGTACGGAACCTCGGGTCCGAATTTCAAAGCTTTGTGCACTATATTTGCGGAGATATGATCTGAGGAAGTTGGCCTTTTTGCAGACTCCTGAATTACATTCCAAACAGGTGACCTGGAGAAAATCGTCATAACTTTCTCTCTGGGTATCAGATTGAAATTTCATAAGAAGGTACAGAAAGAGGACGGACTGTAGTTTCTTGTATGCATTTTTGAGATCCAAAGGTTGAAATAGTGACTCGTGGCACATCGTACAAGTTCGCTCTACTGAACTAGTCTATAATCAAGTCACTATGGGAGATTTCACATAACTCTTTCTTAGAGAGTCCAATTTGGATTAGACTGGTGGCATTGGAAAGAAGACACAGAGGGCTACTACAAGTCACAATTTCAGAACTTAAGGATTTGAAAGTACAGAGTTATAGTCATTTCAAAATCGAGCTCCTAAAATCAAGAAAAAGCAAGATGAGGAAGTTTGATGGCAAGGATATGGTAAATTGGATACTTCAGATGGAGCAATATTTTGATCTACATGGTGTACCACTGTTACAAAAGGTATGTATTGCATCTTCATATTTAGAACCTGAACAATTTTTATGGTATGAAGGTCTTTGTTCTCGTAAACAACTTGTTACGTGGTCAATTTTCACGGAGGAAATGATAGCACATTATGAGGATACAAAGAGAAACACCTTCTTTAGAGCAACACCAAAACAATTGGAAAGAGTAAAAGGGCTTTGTGACATAGTGGAAAGAAAAATTATGGAAACCAGGAAGAATACCCCTCACAACTATAAAGATGGAAGTGTTGTTTCTCCTAGCCTTCCACAACCTACAAGGGTTACACCACAACAATTGGAAGAAAAAAGAGAAAAAGGGCTTTGTTACAATTGTGATAGAAAATGCACTAAAGGTCATAAGTGTGTTGAGAAGAAATTATTTTACATAGAATATGAAGAGGAGGAAGAAAAGGATCAAGAAACATCAAAAGAAGAAGATATACGCCAGGACCCCACCCCAGAGAAAGAAGAAATGAATCAGACCATATCTTGTAAAGCATTGGCAAGAATTACCACTCCTAAAACTCTCAAGATAGAAGGACATATCAAGAAGGAAAAGGTGCAAGAAGTGAAATATCACATCGAGAAAGAAGAAATGAATCCAACCATATCTTGTAATTCATTGTTCGAAATTACCACTCCTCAAACTATCAAGATAGAAGGACATATAGAGAAGAAAAATGTTCAAGAAGTGAAAGATCACATCGAGCATCAAGAAATGAATCCGACCATTTCTTGCAAAGGATTGGAAGACATTACCACTCCTCAAATTCTAGAGATAGAAGGAAATATCAAGAAGAAAAAGGTTCAAGCAATGAAAGATCACATCGAGCATCAACAACAAGTTCTCCGACTTGTAAAGGATAACGCCACTTCGGTGCAAAATCAAACGAAACAACAGGTAGATCAACATCATAGTGAAAAATGTTTTGATGTAGGTGATTGGGTATTTTTACTGCTACATCTCAAGCAAGCTATTTATGAGAAGGAAATGTTGGCAATACTACATGCACTTAAAAAATGGTGACCTTACCGAATGGGAAGACTCTTCAAGGATGAGGATGTGGAAGCATTGTTTTGTGCTATTTATATTATCCAACCAGAATGTATAAACGAAGAAAGGGATGAATGGAAGAAGGACGAAGAAGTATGGCCACTTATTCAAAAGTTGCAAAAGATCCCAATTCAAACAATATTACCAGAACTTAAAGAGGAAGGAAAAATCATATTGGAACTTGGAGCAGTCACAGAAACAAGAACCCGACAGCTACAAAATCAATCAATTTCAGAGTATCTCATCAAGTGGAAGAACTTACCCGCTGAATATTCCACATGGGAGGACAAGAACTTTATACAGAAGCATCAAGAACTACTCAAGCATTGAGGACAATGCTTTTTGAAGGAGAGAGGCATGTTAGGCCCCTATACTACTACTGTAACCCCTTATTGTTATTAGTATAACCCACTTATTATATTGATGTACCCATTTAGTGCCCATATTGTTACTATTGTGCCCCATAGAAGCCCACTATTGTTATTATTGTGCCCATACATTATTATTGCTATGTCGACTCTGATTATGTTATGACCCCTTAGACTCCTATATATAGAAAGGAGGTATTTTCATTTGTATCATCCAAGAATTGTTCATTTATGTAATGTAAAGGAGGTTTCCCCCTCGAAGAGGCGAAATTATAAGGCGTTCATCTATCTTTTCTATCTTTTCTTGAGCTGGTTTCATAACAGCCTCACTATGACTTCAAAATCATATTCTTGAAAAAGGAACAACCACCTACAGATTCCCCCCCCCAACACAGGCTTATTAACTAGGTACTTCAAAGAATAATGTTCTATGTACATCTTAGAGTGCACACCTAGTAAATAATTCATGAACTTATGTAATGCATAAACCATGGCCAAACCTTCACGATTTGTGGTTGAGTAGTTCCTTTCAGCCTTATATAGTTTCCAACTGGTGAAGGTAATCGGGTGATCGATATCTCCTGCTCTTGGTTGTCTTAAGATGACTCCCAATACTATGCAAGATGCATTCACATGCACATGAAATTCCTTCTTCCAATTTGGGTATACGAGGATTGGTGTTGTAACCATATTCTCCTTCATAGTATCCAAGCTCTTCTAACAATCATCATCCCAGCAAAACATAACATCCTTCTTTAATAGCTTCTCCATGGGCATAGTGATCTGCGCATAGGCCTTAATAAACTTCCTATAATACCCAGTATGACCCAATGTTGCGCGTAGCTACTTTACGTTCCTAGGGGGCTCTAGATTGATAATGACAACAATCTTAGCAGGGTCTACCATCAATCCCTACTTACAAACGATGTGGCCCAACAATATTTCGTAAGGTACATAGAAAATGCATTTCTTCAAGTTCAGAGAGATTTGGTACTTCCTACAGGTATCCAACATCAAGCATAGACTAGAGACATGCTTCTTGACCAATCCAAACAATCATCAAGGTAGAATTCCCAAAACTTATGAATGAACTCTTTGAATTCCGTGACAACCACCCTAGAGAAAATTGCAGGGGAATTTTTGAGTCTAAAGGGCATAACTGTATACTGGAATGACCCCCATTCTGTAGTGAAGGTAGTTTTGCTTTTATCCTCCAGCGTGATCTTAATTTGGTGGTATATCGAGAATCTATCAGTAAACAAGTATGCTTCCTTTCCACCAACATTATCGAGAACTTCATCTGTAAATGACATAGGGAATGGATCATGGACGCGTGCATCATTTAACTTCCATGGGACTGACCTAGTCGAATTTCTCTACAGGCTCGATTATTCCAGCTGCGTGCATTTTATCGAGTTCCTGTCATACATTTTCTTTGTATTTTGGTTTCAACCGATATGGGCACTACTTAATGGGCTTCACATCAGGTTTTAAATTGATCTTCATTATCCCCAAATATCCTACTATCCCCTTGCAGTCAAAAAACTTGGTTGGAAATAAGTCCTAATCTTCATGTAGCAATTCAACTACCTTATCCACTATATCATCATCCCAATAATCACCAATGTTTGTGAATTTTGGTTCTGCCTTTGAAAAATGTTCACCTGCTTTGTGCACATCGGTTGTGAAATATCAAGGATCTCTGCACTTGGTCCCTCAACTCCACACTCTCCTTCTGATTTAGGGATATTAATATTCCTTGGATTCTCATCAGCTTCTTCTGTTGCAACATTGTAACATTCTAAAGTGTGCTGCAACTACGTACTCCAGCCAAGCTATACCCACGTGAAAGGTTTGATGGGTGTTCCAAAGATTGTTGCCTTAATCTACTGAAGCGCTTCATCAATGCATGCGAACCCATCTTCAAAACTAAACGTGAGCAAGAAAATTTCTTTAATCTCATCCCATTCAGTAGTCCCATGTCGCAACTATGTTTCTAAATACAAGTTTTTCAGGATAACATCTAGGGTATGAAAAAATATGTGCACCCACTAAGGTTGAGGTATTTCACCCCACACCTTAGTCCACCCACCAAATGTTCGCATAGATCATCCTTCCCTGTGTATTTTTCAGTGATTTGGGTGTTCGCATGGCCAAATATTAATCACATCATTCGACAATATTCCTTCTAGTTAGCAAAATTATCCCTGTGCGTACTCCACCATCTTGTAGGTGTATCTCTTAATGCTAGATCTAAGGCCTACAACCGATGTTCCTATGGTAGATCCCTTTCAAAATGCTCAAGAGATATAGCTACATTAAGATGATTATTCCTCTAGTTTGTGAAGGTCATATTAAGCCCTAAACTAATATAAATGCTATAGCCACACTGCATAGCCCCTCTGGATGTAGAAACCTAGTTCTAGCATCCCCCAATATTGCCTCGAGTGAGACTGCAGTGTGTGCTACATGGATCGTTGCCGAAAGGGCCAGTCATATAGGGTTTTATTGGTTAGCACAGACTAACTTTGAACATAGGTCTAAGCCCCTAAAGCCAACAAATGGTTCTGTTGTCAGGACCAGGATCTATCTAAAAGATGTGTGATGTGGCGACTGACTAGAAAAGAGATCCAATATTGGGTAGATCTAAAGTTGCATGAATTTGTAGCACAGGAAAATAGAAATCCCTGCCAATCTATAGAAAGGTGATTACAGAGGTATATCTATACAAAATAACATGAGATATTTTTCACATCATTTGCTAACAAGATACACGAGTGGCTTTCAAAACTAGCCACAAACAAGCCATGTTGGAAACATAACAATCCTACTGTGTGGACCCCAGAGCTAATTAAGTGACTTAAGGAGATTGAAAATAAGGTCACAAGAGTTGATGACTACTGGATCGATAGTATTCTCGGATGATTTATTATTGAATTCACGATTGACACATCAGTATCCTACAATGAAGCTGAGTGCCGATTTTTCAAAGGTCCACAAGGTAAGTATCTGAATTCTTTAAAGCTATGGATTAAGATGTTGTTATGTGAAAAGGGTGTACTACCTATGAATTGATGTTTAGGAGAATCTAAACTAGATCTACACGAACTTATCAGAAAAAGGTTCATAATAGACCATGATAAATTCATTGAGGGTGAGTGCATTCCATTATTGGGTGAATCAAAAAGAAAAGAAGAAAGGAGTAACCCTAACACGCCTAGAGGTGTATTGTAGTCAGAAAATAAAGGCATTTATGGGATTCCACATCCACCCACTCCACCTCCACCTCCACCTCCACCTCATACACCTACACCTACACCTCCACCTCCACATCCACCTCCACCATTTAACATGGCTGACGTAGTGAAGATGCCTATTTTCAAGGGTCAAGGATCAGAGGATCCTGATCAATTTTGGTTTTTCGCAGAAGCAGTGTGGAAAGAACAATAAATAAATGACGAATGTTGGGCATGGAATCCCCCCACAAAATGTTTTGGGGCTCAAAACCCAAGTTTTGGTCAAATAATGTGGTAAGACTCCGTGACTTGCGGGCGCAGAGTACGAAATGTATGTTGAGTCAGAGAGTTGTCTGCCCTAATTTTTGTAATGTACTATCAGCCTACCCATGGTCCGTGGACCATGGGATTGTATAAATAGAGTGAGGCTCTAAGTTATAAACAAAATAGGAGATAGATGAAAATGAATGGAGTCTAGAAGATAGCGAGCATAGAGTAAAGGTATAAGTGTCTTCGATCATAGTAGTAGGAAGAGGCCCTGCAGCTGAGTGCGCAAAGGCCTAATAGAGTCTGGAGCTAAGTGTGCAGACCCTTGCAGTTGAGTGCATAGGGCGGAGTCGATTCTATAACCAAGGAATAAAAATAATAAAGAGAAGTTTGATTCTGAATCTTGTGTATCTGTTCTTGTGCTATTTCCTGTTTAAGTATATTATTTTCTTTATCGCGTGCACTTATATGAATATTGAACACTGTTAAATATAACTAGACACATACTGATAAGCTAATTGATTGACAATTATCAGGTTAATCGTAATGAATTGGGTAATAACACGGATTTCACCTCAAGCAGGGTTGCACGAAGGAAGCATTGCAGGCTGCGAGGTACTGATAGATGTGTGTAGTGACGTGCACGCAGGGCAAATCTACAGACCACTAAAAATCATCAAACATCTCTAGGGTGTGGAAACCTGGTTCTAGTATGCTCCCATACTACTTCGAGTGAGACCTTAGTTTGCGCTCCACAAGCTGTTGCTGAAAGGGCCAGTAGTACCGAGATTTTTTGGCTAAATCACCTCTGAACCTGGGTCAGGCCCCTATAAGCCAACAAATGGTTCTGTTGCCATGACTGGGATCTACATAAGGGATGTCTGATGTCATGTCACTAGAATCCAACAAAGAAAGAAATTGAAGGGTGGTTGGACAAGAAGATTCACGAGTTCACCACACAGGAAAATAGGAATCCGTGAGTATTTAAGAAATAATGGTTGGAGCAATACTTATATACGGAAATCTGTGAAATTTTCTTTGCATCCTTTCCTTCTAAGCTATATGAGTGGATTTTGAAGCTAGCAGATAGTCAGGGAAGGTGTAGGCTCGACAAACCAATTGTGCAGACTCCATAATTAGTGCGTAGACTAGAAGCATCAGGAGATAAGATCGCGCAAGCTGTGGACCATTGGCATGATCAAATTACAAAAGGATTTATCACTGAGTTCGCGGTAGATACAACCGTCAGCTACAGTGAAGCGGAATGATGCTTCCTTAAATCTTTGAACACTTGGATTAAGATGCTACTGTGTGAAAAGTGGGTTATGCGAATAAATTAATGTTTGGAACTACGCGAAGTGGGAAGATCTACAGAAGCAGAGGTAGTGAAGAATTAGAAAATAGTCCCTTAATTTCACCACGCGGGATGGTGAGCTCCAGTATTGGAGCAATGATGCTACAACTCCTTGGACTCCCTACTTTACCTTTATCAACTTGGTAGTTCGTAACAAACTTGGAAGCGACTGTGCTATATGCACAAGTACTAGCTCTTACTGCAGGCTATCACTTGATCAGCTGGCACAAATTCACTAGGAGCTCAAGCCAGCTTCTATGAGTTCTCAGAAGAAGCTTTTAACTGTGATGGAAGGAAGCTAACTCAAAAGAGGCTAATCTACTTACAAAAAGAAGATGAAAGCTGAAAGGAAACACAAACCCTAGTTTTACCAACTAACAATACTTGTGCAAGAAAAGAGATGTAAACTACTAAAATGGATGCCATTGACTATTGAAAAGGTAAAATTCATATGTTTAAGCTACTTCTAAAGGAAAATATGGAAAAATAATCTTTTTTTATTTTTGAGCAATTTTAGGCAGAATTATTATGCTTGTGTTTTAACTATTTGTGATTGTGCAGACGTTTATTGGCAAAAGGAAATGGAGTGGGCATTTGTAGGAGGTTGGGAAGGTGTGGAGAGGACCTAAGGAGTCCCTAGCACCCTTCTGGATATTTCCACCACGATCAGATTTCTAAAAATCGCTCACATGAACTTCTGCAGAAGGCTGCAAGGGATCTACAAGAAGTTCTACAGGAAGAGGCTGAAAGTGGTTTTTAGAGGGTTGAAGGTGGAAAAATGGTGGGAAAGTGGAAATGAAGGATGGATAGAGATTTTAAGGGGTCTAGGACCTTGTAAATGGAGCTCATGAGTGAAGAATATGGTTGGATTTGTTCAAAGGTGAAGGAAGAAATTTTGACAAGAATGTAGAAATTAGGGCAGTTTGGGAAAGTATGGCGAATGAGTGAAGGAAATATTGAGAGAGGAACTAGAGTAGGTTGTATGATGGAGGAAGGATAGGCTGGAGTGTCTTACAGGTGTTCTGCACACTTCTTTTCAAAACTGACCCAAGCAAAAACTAAGAAAATAGAGTTTTACCTATTTTGACCTAATTCTGACCTAAAAACCAGAAAAGTGCTGAACATAACTTTATGGACAGGAAGTTATGAAATAAAGCTATGGAAACTGAGAAAGAATATATCTAAGCATGAAAACACAACTGATTTCAACTTTTCCAACTCGAAATCTAACACTAGCAATTGCATCGGAAGGCAAACACAATGTTTTGTGGCAACAAAAGTGCCTTGGTCTCAATTCATGGTCCCAAGGAGGGATAAAGGAGACAAAGACCTGCTTGGTAGCCTTTTTGTGGATATTTTCTGTTATCAAACTATCAAATCAACCTGAAGCAAGAACAATTATCTTAATCATCAAAAACAACCTAAGTAACAAAGCAAGGTTTAACTTAAATAACAGAAATTATTCTATGAATGCAATAAAAACACATAGAAGTACACAAAGGAGGTACTGGGCACTTGGGTGGGGCCCAACCACAAGAGCTACAGCCCCCTAGGAAAGATTAGTGCTGGTTCAAAGCTGGATTCATCTTCATTGATAAAAAATAATAGTTACATCACAAAAATATTTGCAAAAGGAGCTCGAAATGAGCTGAGTACAAGGCTGCACTAAAGTGCGAAAATAGACTATCAAATGGCTAACCTACTAAGGCTTGAAGCCTTCTTATTTATGCAAGTGAGGACTCCCAATAGTACTCCTAAGCTTTAGGAACTCGTCTACCCAAAACTGCAAATAACAGCCACTTCACTAGACCTGCTCGGCTACCCCTTGAAATCATCTTTGGTGGGTTGTTGAACTCTGAGCTGTTGTTGGAGAACTCAGGGAAAGGGTCATTTAGTGCAGGAGACACCCCTCCAATAAATCCTCAGCCTTTTTTCTTCGAATTTGGCTACCAATCTGCTCATAAATGCCTGGTCTTGGTCCAAAAATGTCCAAAAATCTGCAATAAACAGTATTAGACTGTGGAAAAATGACTATTCCTATTCACTCAATTAACATAAATTTATTCAAAAGCATGCACAAAACTATGGAGAATGGTGGATTAAATGAGAATAATAGGCAGAATGAACTCATATAGTTACCCATTTCTGGGGCTCATCATCACCCCTTGCTGAATGTGTTTCTCATCCTCTGAGAAACTAATCTAGTTCTTCATCTTTGATAGCTTTGACTGCCTCCCTGACATCCCAGGCCTCTGAGGTGATGTCCTCTTCTCTGTCATGAAAACCTGATTTTCTATCCACTTCCTCCCATTGTTTTTGTTCCTCTTCTTCCTTATATCATTCTAACAGACCTAGCAGTAGTGGAGGGATAAACTTAAGGCCAATCCAGTTGGCTTTCATGATTTGCATTGATTTCTTTTATAGGGGTACTCTTCTCATAGCTTCCCTCATTCTGGTTGGGGAGTGATACTCCCTTATTTTCAGACTATGGGACAATGTATTCCATCTTTGTATGCAAGCATGAAGGCAGTTATCACCAAACAATGTTTCCATATCTTCAAAGTGATCTATGGCCTGTGCTTGCCTTTCAACATAGTCAGGTGCAATGTGAGCATTGTCTGCAAGGTACTGATGGGCATATATGAGAGTTGAGGGATCTTCTAGTTCTGCCCTTATCATGAGTGGCTCACTTATCTCCCTAGTCATAATATTCTGAATCTCTACTACCCTCTTTTCCTCATGGCTCAACCAAGAAGCCATAGCCATGAGTTGTAGGTCTCCTAATGTAGCGTTTGGGTCCCATAGATTCATGTTAGGAAGTGTCAGGCTATGTAAATAGAATTCTGCTAACTTGGCCTTATCTTCAGCTGAGCTACTGTCACACAAATGCATAAACTGATTGTAATTCTGGAATGGGGTAGTGCCCCTTTGGGACAATGTTTTAATTTGAAATTGTAGCCATTGGTATTTAAGATATAATGCATAGAATCTAGCAGGTTGCCTACATTGCAAGGCTTCCATTGCCAAGCTAGCCATGTAGGCCATTTGGGCTTCATTTTCTTATAACTGCTACTTTAAAATCTGCACTTCTTCTGTTACCTAAGACTCCTTTTCTTGCAGCAGTTTCATTAGCATTTCAATTTCAGCTTGTGGCTCTCCCTCTTTCTGTTGTTTCTCTGTTGCTTCATCGTCTATTAGAGGACCTTATTGCTATTGTTTCCCTCCCAAAATGGACAGCCTACCTCCCTTATGAACTTCTTGTTGCTACAACTACTTTTTTAGCAGTTCATTCTCTTCCTATAGTTGGGCTCTTTTACTGCTTTCTATGTGCCTTACCATGGCCAACTCCCCTCTTAATTCCTTTAGCTTGTCCTCCATGTGCCCTATGTCCTCAACTCCTAGATTTAGCGAGTTGCATCCATGTGTGGGTTCTGACCCTTTCTTTTTCTAATTCGAAGAATAGGGGCATAGAAAATTTCTGTGGGATGATTTTCCCACCCTCTAGCAGATTGTAATAGGAGCCCAAATTAGGCTGAGGGCTTGGTTCACGTATTTCTTTAGCCTTTCCCTCCCCATATGACTATTCTGCTACCTTCTCGTCCAATCTTTCAGTTTCTTTCAACTTGGCTAGAGTTTCCTGCAGAGATATTTCAGCTTCCTGTAGAACTGCCTTTAAGTCCATCAACTTGATTTTCTCTTTCCAGGTGGAGGTTTTGGGGTTTCCTCTTTCATAGGTGATAGATATCTTGGAAGGAGATTCTTCCTTGTTTTTAGTCAGTGTATCCTCAATGAAACTGGTTCTTTTTATGATGGCTGGGGTTTGCGCACTTTGATCCTTGTGCTTCTTTTGGCTTTAAAATACATGGAGGTTTGCCTTTTTCTTTTTCCTTTTTGTTTTGCAGAAGTGCTTAATGTAGCAAGCACAGTTGCTGCTTCCCTTGCCAATGTTTCAAGGGATGTTTCTTTCTGCTACTCTTTTCCTTCATTTCCTACAGCCTTTCCTATGTCCACCGTTTCTACTTGTGTCACTGATATCTCAGGGTGTGTCTTTTCTTTTTCTTGATGGGTCCCTGCCTTGGCTTTGGAAGTCTTTTTTTGAGATTTCTTGGCCTTTTTCTTCCCAACCTTTGTTCTTTTTCTCTTCTCTATTTTCGAGGTTGTCTCCTTTTCTGCCTTAGGTTCAGTAGTAGTCTTGTCAAATTCCTCCTCTGTTTTTCCTTCTGCTTGAATGTCTTGTGCTTCCTCACTATTTTTCTTCTCAATTCCTTTAGTTTTCTCCTCCTCATCACTGCTGGATGGGCTAATGTCCTCGATCAAAGTTTTGATGTCATCATCCCTAGACATATTTCTGAAAATTTCCCAAGCTATGGGGATAGTATATGTGTGTAAGGAATATTCTACCAATAGTTTGATGAGCCCATGGTAGGCCAACTGATCTGGGACCCCTACATTTAGCTTTGTGCCACATTCAATAAAAGACTGGAGGAGGAAATATGGGAGGCTCATTTTTCTTACTGGAGGCAAGTCCATCCCATATCTCAATTCATGCAACAACCTAAAATGATAACCCTAAATTATGTTGAACCTCCCTTCACATGTGATATACTTCATTATTTGGTAGCTGACTTCACTCCAGAGAGGAGGCAAGCTTGCCCTTTTGACCCCATTTTTATCTTCTACAGGATGCTCCTCAGGCTGAAAAATGTCTTCATAGCAACCTGTCCCAATGATTTCTCCTCCTTGCTTCAAGGGAACCCCAGTGGAAGATCAGTGATTCTACTGATGAAATCAGGTGTAAGCTGTTATGAAACCAGCTCACAAAAAGATAGAAAAGAGAGATCCACGCCTTAGAATTCAGAATCTTCGAGGGGGCAACCTCCTTTACATTACATAAATGAACAATTCTTGGATGATACAAATGACAAAACCTCCTTTCTATATATAGGAGTCTAAGGAGTCACAATATAATCCAGCCGACCTAACAATAATAATATAAAGCCACAAAAATAACAATAGAGGGATTCTATGGGCACAGAAATAATAATATGGGGGTAATAGGGGCACAACAATATAAATAAGGGGTATAAATACAATAGTAATGGGGTAATCACTAGTATTATAGGGACCCAACATGCCCCTCTCCTTCAAAAAAGTGTTGTCCTCAACGCTTGAGTAGTTCTGGATACTTCTGCATAAAATTCTCATCCTCCCATGTGGAATCTTCAGCGGATAAGTTCTTCCACTTGATAAGATACTCTGAAATTGATCGATTTCGTAGCTGTCGAGTTCTTGTTTCTATGACTGCTTCTGGTTCCAATATAATTTTTCCTTCCTCGTCAAGTTCTGGCAATATTGTTTGAACTGGGAGCTTGTCGCCTATAACCTTCTTTAAACATGAAACATGGAAAACTGGGTGCAATCGAGAAGCTGCAGGAAGCTCCAATTTGTATGCCATAGTACCAATCTTTTCCAACACCTTGTACGGACCATAATACTTTGGTGATAATTTATTATCCTTCTTAGCTTGCTTTAGGGACATTTGCTTATATGGTTGTAGCCGTAGGAATACCCAATCACCTACATCAAAACTTCTTTCACTGCGATGTTGATCTGCCTGTTGTTTCATTCTATTTTGTGCCAACACGAGGTTATCCTTTAAGAGTTGGAGGACTTGTTGTTGATGTTCGATGTGATGTTCCACTGCTTGAACCTTAGAATTTTCTCTTAAATATGATGTGAATGATGGTGGTTGGTACCCATAAAGTGCCATAAATGGGGTCATTTTTGTTGCTGTATGGAAGGAAGTGTTATACCACCATTCAGCCAGAGGCAACCATTTGACCCATTGTGTCTGTTTATCAGATACAAAGCAACGAAGATATCCTTCCAAACATTTGTTTACTATCTCAGTTTGCCCATCAGATTGAGGATGATAAGATGAGCTATGAGCTAACTGAGTACCCAGACAAGAAAATAATTCTGTCCAAAAATTTCCAGTGAAAATGGGATCTCTGTCACTTACAATAATCTTTGGGTTTCCATGTAGCTTTTGAACTGTTTCCATAAATGCAGTAGAAACTGTACTGGCTTTAAATGGATGTGATAATGCACAAAAGTGTGCATACTTGGTAAGTCTGTCAACTACCACCATGATGACACTCTTTCCCTCAGACTTGGGTAAACCTGTGATAAAATCCATTGAAACCTCCTCCCAACGTTGGCTTGGAATGGATAAAGGTTGTAATAGACCCGGTGTCTTAATTGTTTCAACTTTATTTTGTTGGCAAACCAAACATTCCGCCACAAACTTTTGAATATCTGATTTAAGGCCATCCCAAAAAAATTCCTTCTTAACCCTGTGGTAAGTTTTTAAAAATCCTGAGTGCCCTCCTAAGGGAGAAGTGTGCAATTCCATAAGAATCTTTTGTTTTAGCTGGGAATTCTTACAGAGGTATAAGCGATCTTTGTACCATAACGAATCATTTTGCCAGCTAAATGTATCAGAAGTACTGGAATCTTGTTGTAGCTTTCGAATAAGTGCCCACACTTCTTCGTCATTCTTCCATTCCTCCTTTGCTTCGTTTATCCAATCTGGTTGGATAATAGAAATGGCACACAACAATGCTTCCACATCCTCATCCTTTCTTGAGAGTGCATCTGCCACCACATTTTGCTTCCCTTTTTTGTAGATGATTTCAAAGTCATAACCCAACATCTTTGTGACCCACTTTTGTTGCTCTTCAGAGGATAATCTTTGTTCTAAAAAGTATTTAAGGCTATCATGATCCGTTTTTACCTTGAAGTGTCTTCCCATTAGGTAGGGTCGCCATTTCTTAAGTGCATGGAGTATTGCCAACATTTCCTTCTCATAAATAGCTTTGCTTAAAAACTTTCCCTTGATTGGACGACTTTCAAAAGCAATGGGTCTTTCATCTTGCATTAGAACAGCACCAATTCCATTTCCTGAAGCATCACATTCCACAATAAAGGTTTTTGTGAAGTCCGGTGTAGCTAAGACCGGTGCTTGGCACATTGCCTCTTTAAGATGTTCAAAGGCCTTTGTTGCTTCCGGAGTCCATGAAAATGAATCTTTCTTCAATAATGTTGTTAGAGGTGCTGCTATTCTCCCATAATTCTTAACAAACTTGCGATAATACCCTGTCAACCCAAGAAATCCTCGCAGATGCTTTATGGATGTGGGGATTTTCCATTCCTTAATGGCTTTAATTTTGCTAGGGTCTACCTTAACTCCTTCATGAGATACAATATGACCCAAATATTCCACCTCCTGGACTCCAAAGAAACATTTGGATCTTTTTGCATATAATTGTTTCTCCTCCAATAGTTGTAGCACCTTGTCAACATGTTCAACATGATCCTTCCAAGACTTGCTGTAGATTAGTATATCATCAAAAAATACTAACACAAATTTTCTAAGGAATGGTTTGAAAATTGAATTCATCAAACCTTGAAATGTTGAAGGTGCATTGGTAAGGCCAAAAGGCATGACCAAAAATTCATAATGACCCTCATGAGTTCTAAATGCCGTTTTCGGAATGTCTTCAATCTTCATTCTGATTTGATGATATCCCGAACGAAGATCCAACTTGGTGAAGTAAATTGATCCATGCAATTCATCCAGTAATTCATCAATGACAGGAATGGGGAACTTATCTTTAATAGTGAGCTTGTTGAGCTCCCTATAATCTGGACACATGCGCCATGATCCATCCTTCTTGTGCACCAATACTACTGGAGCTGAGAAAGAACTTTGACTCGGTTGAATTATACCAGCCTCTAGCATTTCTGCAACCATACGTTCAATTTCACTTTTTTGGACATATGGATATCTGTACGGCCTGATGTTTGGAGGAACACTTCCTGGAATCAGATGAATAGCATGATCATGATCACGCATAGGTGGGAGACCTTTGGGAGTCTCAAATACCTTGGAATGATTGTCCAGGACTTTTTGGAGATCTGGAGAAATAGATGATTCCAATGTGGAAACATCTAGCGAACATAATTGTGCAATTACACCTCTTTGCTCCTTTTTTAGAAGCTTTGTCATGCCATTAGAGCTGATTATCTTTCCTGGTTTCCCTGCAATACCCCTTAATTCAACTTCCTTTCCTTCCACAGAAAATTTCATGAAAAGTTCTTGAAAATTAAAAGCTATTGTACCCAAGGATTGTAGCCATTGGACTCCTAGTACAACATCAACACCTCCCATTGGAATGGAAAGCATTGGGCTAGTCAATACATATTCTCCCATGGATAGCTTGATATTATGGCACTTTCCAGAACAATTTATTGTTCCTCCATTTGCAATCATCACTTGACACTCTGGTGCTGGATATAGGAAGCAATTCAATTCTTTTGCTACCCTACAATGAATAAAATTGTGGGTGCTTCCTGAATCAATCAACACTATTACCTTTTTCTTCTTGATTTGTCCTTCTATCTTGATGGTTTGAGGAGTGGTAATTCTCGCCAATGCATTACAAGATATGGTCGGATTTATTTGTTCTTCATCTAGGCTTTGTTCCTGGAATATATTCTCTTCTTTTGACCTTTCTTGCTCCTTTTCTTCTTCCTCTTCACAATCTATGTAGAATAATTTCTTCTCAGCACACTTATGACCTTTTGTGTATTTGCTATCACAATTGTAACAAAGCCCTTTTGCTCTTTTTTCTTCCAATTGTTGTGGTGTCAACCTTGTAGGTTGTGGAAGACTATGGGCAACAACACTTTTGTCTTTATAGTTGTGAATGGTATGCTTCCTAGTTGCCATAATTTTGCTTTCCATTTTTCTTGCTAACCTGAATGCCTTCTCTAATGAATCAGGTTCCCAAAGGCGCACATCATGTTGGATATTATCCTTTAAAGACCCTATGAACACATCAATCCTATGCTCCTCTGGAATATCTTTTACCCTTATGTTCAATTTTTGGAACTCCTCAATGTGCTCCATTATTGAACCCTTTTGTTTGAGACTTATCAATTGGCTAAAAAAAGTGTTGCTTTTTGTATCCTCATAATGTGCTATCAATTCTTCCGTAAAAATTGCCCAAGTGATAAATTGTTTACGAGAACAAAGCCATTGATACCATACAAACTGATTTGGTTCCAAATATAAAGTTGCCATACGTACCTTTTGTGTGTTTTGCACATTATTGAGATCGAAGAATTGCTCCATCTGTAATATCCATGTGGCGGGATCCTTGCCATCAAACTTCCTCATATCGATTTTTGGAATGTGGTGATTCTTCGATCCAACATTAGCGTCTATGGAATCATGATTAACATTTCTTTTGTTCTCATCATGAGTTTCCTTTACTACCTTTTCACCATTAGTAAGTATTTCTTGTAGAAACTTAGTCAAATCTGTCTTCAAATCTGCCATGCCTGTTTTCAGATTTGTGTTCAAATCTATCTTCAAATTGTCCATCTTAGCTTCCATGCCATTTATCTTAGCATCTGTTAACTTTTGTGAGCGTGACATTTGTTGCACTTGTTCTTGTAATTTTGATATATCATGTAGCATTTCTTCCTCTTCTTCATGAGTCATGCTAGAGCTTTCAGGTTCCTTACTAGGTGTTTTCATTTTCTTTCCTCGGGGCATCAGTTATCGATAATAATGCTCTACTATGCCCTTTGAATTCCTTCAAAATAAATTTTCAAACCAAGCTTAAGCAAAAATTTAAAAAATCTACACACCTTTTTTCACTTTGTAGGAGCTCGATATTGCCTCTGATGTATCTCTGTAATTTCTAGTCATCTAGTTCTGAAATTGTGATCTCTAGTAGCTCTCTGTGTCCTCTTTCCCATGCCACAAGTCTGACCCAAATTGGATTCTCCAAGGAAGAGTTATGCGAAATCTCCCACAGTGACTTGATTATAGACTAGTTCAGTAGAGCTAACTTGTACGACGTGCCGCGAGTCACTGTTTGAACCTTTGGATCTAAAAGACACCCACAAGAAACTACAGTCTGTCCTCTTTCTGCACCTTTTTACGAAATTTCAATCCGATCCTCAGAGAGAAAGTTATGACGATTTTCCCCAGGTCACCTGTTTCAAATGTAATTCAGGAGTCTGCAAAAAGACCAACTTCCTCAGATCATATCTCCGAAAATATCGAGCGAAAAGCTCTGAAATTCTGACCCAAGGTTC
The DNA here is from genome assembly GCA_031772625.1 of Pinus tabuliformis. NCBI lineage: Eukaryota > Viridiplantae > Streptophyta > Pinopsida > Pinales > Pinaceae > Pinus > Pinus tabuliformis. The sequence goes on along the minus strand of CM062815.1, from coordinate 1,089,223,132 downwards.
AGCGCCAATTCTTCTCAAATGGGTTTTTTTTGCGACTTCTGAAACATCACAAAAAAAACGTTATAGTGAAAATGCCACGATGACCTGTTTGGAGCAGCGAAACCCTAGAATCCAAAGCTCTGATACCAAATGTTATGAAACCAGCTCACAAAAAGATAGAAAAGAGAGATCCACGCCTTAGAATTCAGCCTCTTAGAGGGGGCAACCTCCTTTACATTACATAAATGAACAATTCTTGGATGATACAAATGACAAAACCTCCTTTCTATATATAGGAGTCTAAGGAGTCACAATATAATCCAGCCGACCTAACAATAATAATATAAAGCCACAAAAATAACAATAGAGGGATTCTATGGGCACAGAAATAATAATATGGGGGTAATAGGGGCACAAAAATATAAATAAGGGGTATAACTACAATAGTAATGGGGTAATCACTAGTATTATAGGGACCCAACATAAGCTCTAGGGTCAGACCCCTAAAACTAACTGTAGCATGTGTCTTCGAATGTGGTCTTAGGGACATCAAAAATTCTTCAGTCACCTCCTCATCATATCCCTGAATTCTTTCAAAGAAGGATATCCAGTTTTCCATGGTAAAGAGGGCCACCACCTCAGGGTGCTCATGCAATTTTCTAGAGTTTAAAGGTTCTTTTCTCATGAATCCTCTTGGCATGGTGTTGAGTGCTTCTTTTTTGTGTTTTAACTAGAAAAAAAATGCTCAGCTGAGAAAAGCAAGAAAAACTGAAATAGAGGATAGCTAAATTTTGTCTTTCCCTGAAATCAAAGAAGGAATTTCCCATGTGCTTCTCCTTACAACATCAAATTGCAATAATTCCCCTGTTTGAAGCTGTTGTTATCCTGAATTTGACTCTCTACTTTTGAAAAGATTTTTTCTTTTTTTACAAAACAGAAGATAAAGACACGGGTTCTTTTCAGTGAGTAGATAGATATGAAAATTCATTTTTTTTCACACAGGCTAGCTTCTATGGTTGCATGTATTTTCCTTATAGTAGAATTTGAAAAAGGAGGCGACAGATTTTAGATGCAGAAAAGAAAATAGAAAACTGTGTAGAACTCAAGGAAAATATGCAGGCAGACTCTTTTTTAAGCTTCACTCTCTTTTTCAATCCAATATCATGTTTTTAATCCACCACCTTACTAAAACAAGTCATATGCAGAGAGGTTTTCCCGAGCCTACCTTGTTTTAAGTTTGAATTTCGACGAAAATCCCGGGGTTTCCTTCTGCAGAGTTGTTCTCTGCCTTTACTGTAGAAATCTTCTGACTCCTGTTGAATTGGACCAACTGGCTGCACTCCATAGCTAAGCATGCCACTTGTGCTAGTACTTCATCGGCATGACACTTCCTCATTAATTTTACTGCTAATATCTGTTTAGAAAGCCACATAGTTCCATTCGATATAGAGCTAATGGTGTATCCATGCAACTTCTTCACTAACCTGAAGTCGCTCTTCATCTGATCCGAGAGAATTTTCTCCTGTGACTTCCCCACAAAAGCATCTGTGGATTTCATGCCCTAATAGGGTAGCACTATGATTCTATGGATCATCATATCATCAATTGGGATGGACCCTCCCAGCTAGAGGCACCCATCATGAACCAACACCAGCAATTGGCACACACAGATGGTATTAATAATGTTGGGGCTAAAATTTGGGATGTATAGCATGTTGAGCAACCCTACACACTCTATATCAGCCACCCACTTCATCGGTTCAAGCCTTCTGACACCTTCCTCTTCATAGTAGACCAATGTCAAGTATTTAGTGGGTTCTAATTGTGGAAATTTCTCATGATCACCCAAATCTCAATCCTCCATCTTCAGAAATGGCACCCAGGCCAACAATTTGCACTCAATAGGTACTTCCTCTAGCAACAATGGCATGAATTCCTTGAATTTCAACAAGTGAGGGTCCTTACAACAAGTGAGGGTCCTTAGTTACTTTGGCAATTGGTTTCCTTGGGGTTATATACAGTGACATCCGAGAAATTGGCTTCGCGCCCTCTACATTAATATTTTCAATCCCCATAGTCAGATCTTCTTCATCCAGGTCCTGGGGTTCCATAGGCTTCTTGTTTTTATCCATACAACCCTTCTGTTTGTGCTCAGTTGGGATTTTGCATGGAGATTACCGAATCAGGGCTTGCTATGGCTTTTTCTTCTTTTTCTCTCCTACCGCAGAGGCAGTAGGTTTTGGCCTCAGCAACCTAGGTACTGTAGTAGGGACTGGCGGTGTTGTAGTCACGATATTTCCTACCCATATCTTCAAGAATTCTTTCTCAATTTATGCCCAACTATGGTTATCGGACATAAAACAATTCACTCAGCTCTTGAAGCACAACAACACATATCATATTCTCAAGAAACAAAGTGGCCAAGTTTGGAGCAGGGTGAAATATTTATAACTTGATTTGATTTCAAAATGTTTGTTCCCCCATAAATCTTGCTCATAAATTTTATTTTGGCAGCAGATCCTCCTAGATTTGCACCTTAAATTCACTTCCACCGATTATTTTAATAAAAAAATAGCCATCAAATTAATTGTAGTTGTTCCAATAGTCATTCTGTGGGCAGATTGCATGGCCATCCTCCTTGTGGCACAGCTATCTCATCGCAACTTCCATCTACAAGCTCCTCCAACACATTATGTAGCCTTCCTTGTTCGATATTTTTTTTCCTTGGAAGCTTAGTTTATAGTCCTGTGTTTTCTTTCAACTGGAAGAAGTGCTAAGACTTTCCTGCGTCCATGTGGTCATTGCGCAGGGGTGGCATCATCCCTATAAACCTTCAACCAGCTCCCATTAATCCTTCCTATAAATACTTCCCCATTCAACTTCGTGAGCTTAACTACACCACCATCTGAGATGTCCTTAATGATATATGGCCCTAGCCAGTGCATCTAGAACTTCCCTAAAAACATGGTAAACATTTTTTCATACATTAGTACCAAATCACCAATTTTGAAGGTGCGTTGCCTGATGTGTCAATCATGCCATGCCTTTTATCTATCTTTTTGTACCCGCTAATGAAAGTTGGCCAAAAATAGGTCTTCCTCTAATGCGAGCAACTGCACAAGGTGTTCCTCCATGATGTCGCATTCTGCCATCTCAGTTGATGCTACAATTCTTAGGTTAGGCAATATGTACTCCAGCAACATTATTGCTTCTTGTCCATAAACTAGTTGAAAAGGTGTTTGCCCAATCAATTTCTTACAAGTATTCCTATAGGCCCATAGAACCACTAGTATGTTCACATCACAGTCATTCCTATTAACATTGCATACCTATGTGGGGGCATTCTCCAATATCTTGTTAAAGTCTTCAACAATACCATTCACTTGGGGGTGATATGGTGTACTCTTTTGATGATGCATCTAGAATTCCTCTGTTAACGCTGAAATTATCTCATTGACGAAGTGTCTCCGTCTGTCACTCATCATAATTTTTGGGCATCCAAACCTTGATAGAATAAGCTCAAATATAAACTTTACAACAATGTCTATGCCAGAATCTATCACAGTCTATGCCTCATCCCAACTAGTTAAGTATTTTGTCGCAGTGATAATATAACATGCTCCCGACTTTTTCCCTAATGGATGAATAGGTCCAACGAAGTTAATCGCCCACTTATCTAATTCTTGTAATTTCACATGTGGATTTAATGGAATTTCATCCCTTGGTAATGGTCTCACAGTCCTTTGACACACGTCACACGCACTGTAGTATTCCTTGGAATCTTTATGTAATGTTGGCCACCATAGTCCTGCGTGTAGGATCTTCTGCGCAGTAGACTTACCTGCATAGTGTCCTCCAGTGACACCGCCATGTGCTTCTGCTAGAATATTGCCCCTTTCATATTCAGGTACATATCAGCGTAGTACTTCATCCGACCCCATCTTATATAGATGTCCTGCAATCATAGAAAAAACAGTAGCCCGGACAGCTAGTTCCTTCTTTTGATTTGTCATATAAACTTTAGGAGCTACACCAATAGATAAAAATTGAATGATTTCTACAAAATGCTCATCCACAACCCTGATAGAAAATATTTTTGTGTGAGATAATCCTTCCTCAATATTTGTAGCTTCTTTTCCATTTTTTATCTGCGACCGGAGGTCTGGTCCAGCATTCAATCTCCAAGGCTTCTGTTAGGCCCCTATACTACTAGTGTAACCCCTGATTTTTATTAGTATAACCCACTTATTATATTGATGTACCCATGTAGTGCCCATATTGTTACTATTGTGCCCCATAGAAGCCCACTATTGTTATTATTACGCCCTTACATTATTATTGTTATGTCGGCTCTGATTATGTTATGACCCCTTAGACTCCTATATATAGAAAGGAGGTCTTTTCATTTGTATCATCCAAGAATTGTTCATTTATGTAATTTAAAGGAGGTTACCCCCTCGAAGAGGCTGAATTATAAGGCGTTGATCTATCTTTTCTATCTTTTCTTGAGCTGGTTTCATAACATTTGGTATCAGAGCTTTGGATTCTAGGGTTCCGCTGCTCCAAACAGGTCATCGTGGAATTTTCACTATAACTTTTTTTCTACGATGTTTCAGAAGTTGCAAGAAAAACCCATTTGAGAAGAAATTGTGCGGAACCTCGGGTCCGAATTTCAAAGCTTTGTGCACTATATTTGCGGAGATATGATCTGAGGAAGTTGGCCTTTTTGCAGACTCCTGAATTACATTCCAAACAGGTGACCTGGAGAAAATCGTCATAACTTTCTCTCTGGGTATCAGATTGAAATTTCATAAGAAGGTACAGAAAGAGGACGGACTGTAGTTTCTTGTATGCATTTTTGAGATCCAAAGGTCGAAATAGTGACTCGTGGCACATCGTACAAGTTCGCTCTACTGAACTAGTCTATAATCAAGTCACTATGGGAGATTTCACATAACTCTTTCTTAGAGAGTCCAATTTGGATTAGACTGGTGGCATTGGAAAGAAGACACAGAGGGCTACTACAAGTCACAATTTCAGAACTTAAGGATTTGAAAGTACAGAGTTATAGTCATTTCAAAATCGAGCTCCTAAAATCAAGAAAAAGCAAGATGAGGAAGTTTGATGGCAAGGATATGGTAAATTGGATACTTCAGATGGAGCAATATTTTGATCTACATGGTGTACCACTGTTACAAAAGGTATGTATTGCATCTTCATATTTAGAACCTAAACAATTTTTATGGTATGAAGGTCTTTGTTCTCGTAAACAACTTGTTACGTGGTCAATTTTCACGGAGGAAATGATAGCACATTATGAGGATACAAAGAGAAACACCTTCTTTAGAGCAACACCAAAACAATTGGAAAGAGTAAAAGGGCTTTGTGACATAGTGGAAAGAAAAATTATGGAAACCAGGAAGAATACCCCTCACAACTATAAAGATGGAAGTGTTGTTTCTCCTAGCCTTCCACAACCTACAAGGGTTACACCACAACAATTGGAAGAAAAAAGAGAAAAAGGGCTTTGTTACAATTGTGATAGAAAATGCACTAAAGGTCATAAGTGTGTTGAGAAGAAATTATTTTACATAGAATATGAAGAGGAGGAAGAAAAGGATCAAGAAACATCAAAAGAAGAAGATATACGCTAGGACCCCACCCCAGAGAAAGAAGAAATGAATCAGACCATATCTTGTAAAGCATTGGCAAGAATTACCACTCCTAAAACTCTCAAGATAGAAGGACATATCAAGAAGGAAAAGGTGCAAGAAGTGAAATATCACATCGAGAAAGAAGAAATGAATCCAACCATATCTTGTAATTCATTGTTCGAAATTACCACTCCTCAAACTATCAAGATAGAAGGACATATAGAGAAGAAAAATGTTCAAGAAGTGAAAGATCACATCGAGCATCAAGAAATGAATCCGACCATTTCTTGCAAAGGATTGGAAGACATTACCACTCCTCAAATTCTAGAGATAGAAGGAAATATCAAGAAGAAAAAGGTTCAAGCAATGAAAGATCACATCGAGCATCAACAACAAGTTCTCCGACTTGTAAAGGATAACGCCACTTCGGTGCAAAATCAAACGAAACAACAGGTAGATCAACATCATAGTGAAAAATGTTTTGATGTAGGTGATTGGGTATTTTTACTGCTACATCTCAAGCAAGCTATTTATGAGAAGGAAATGTTGGCAATACTACATGCACTTAAAAAATGGTGACCTTACCGAATGGGAAGACTCTTCAAGGATGAGGATGTGGAAGCATTGTTTTGTGCTATTTATATTATCCAACCAGAATGTATAAACGAAGAAAGGGATGAATGGAAGAAGGACGAAGAAGTATGGCCACTTATTCAAAAGTTGCAAAAGATCCCAATTCAAACAATATTACCAGAACTTAAAGAGGAAGGAAAAATCATATTGGAACTTGGAGCAGTCACAGAAACAAGAACCCGACAGCTACAAAATCAATCAATTTCAGAGTATCTCATCAAGTGGAAGAACTTACCCGCTGAATATTCCACATGGGAGGACAAGAACTTTATACAGAAGCATCAAGAACTACTCAAGCATTGAGGACAACGCTTTTTGAAGGAGAGAGGCATGTTAGGCCCCTATACTACTACTGTAACCCCTTATTGTTATTAGTATAACCCACTTATTATATTGATGTACCCATTTAGTGCCCATATTGTTACTATTGTGCCCCATAGAAGCCCACTATTGTTATTATTGTGCCCATACATTATTATTGCTATGTTGACTCTGATTATGTTATGACCCCTTAGACTCCTATATATAGAAAGGAGGTATTTTCATTTGTATCATCCAAGAATTGTTCATTTATGTAATGTAAAGGAGGTTTCCCCCTCGAAGAGGCGAAATTATAAGGCGTTCATCTATCTTTTCTATCTTTTCTTGAGCTGGTTTCATAACAGCCTCACTATGACTTCAAAATCATATTCTTGAAAAAGGAACAACCACCTACAGATTCCCCCCCCCAACACAGGCTTATTAACCAGGTACTTCAAAGAATAATGTTCTATGTACATCTTAGAGTGCACACCTAGTAAATAATTCATGAACTTATGTAATGCATAAACCATGGCCAAACCTTCACGATTTGTGGTTGAGTAGTTCCTTTCAGCCTTATATAGTTTCCAACTGGTGAAGGTAATCGGGTGATCGATATCTCCTGCTCTTGGTTGTCTTAAGATGACTCCCAATACTATGCAAGATGCATTCACATGCACATGAAATTCCTTCTTCCAATTTGGGTATACGAGGATTGGTGTTGTAACCATATTCTCCTTCATAGTATCCAAGCTCTTCTAACAATCATCATCCCAGCAAAACATAACATCCTTCTTTAATAGCTTCTCCATGGGCATAGTGATCTGCTTATAGGCCTTAATAAACTTGCTATAATACCCAGTATGACCCAATGTTGCGCGTAACTACTTTAAGTTCCTAGGGGGGATCTAGATTGATAATGACAACAATCTTAGCAGGGTCTACCACCAATCCCTACTTACAAACGATGTGGCCCAACAATATTTCGTAAGGTACATAGAAAATGCATTTCTTCAAGTTCAGAGAGATTTGGTACTTCCTACAGGTATCCAACATCAAGCATGGACTAGAAACATGCTTCTTGACCAATCCAAACAATCATCAAGGTAGAATTCCCAAAACTTATGAATGAACTCTTTGAATTCCGTGACAACCACCCTAGAGAAAATTGCAGGGGAATTTTTGAGTCTAAAGGGCATAACTGTATACTGGAATGACCCCCATTCTGTAGTGAAGGTAGTTTTGCTTTTATCCTCCAGCGTGATCTTAATTTGGTGGTATATCGAGAATCTATCAGTAAACAAGTATGCTTCCTTTCCACCAACATTATCGAGAACTTCATCTGTAAATGACATAGGGAATGGATCATGGACGCGTGCATCATTTAACTTCCATGGGACTGACCTAGTCGAATTTCTCTACAGGCTCGATTATTCCAGCTGCGTGCATTTTATCGAGTTCCTGTCGTACATTTTCTTTGTATTTTGGTTTCAACCGATATGGGCACTACTTAATGGGCTTCACATCAGGTTTTAAATTGATCTTCATTATCCCCAAATATCCTACTATCCCCTTGCAGTCAAAAAACTTGGTTGGAAATAAGTCCTAATCTTCATGTAGCAATTCAACTACCTTATCCACTATATCATCATCCCAATAATCACCAATGTTTGTGAATTTTGGTTCTGCCTTTGAAAAATGTTCACCTGCTTTGTGCACATCGGTTGTGAAATATCAAGGATCTCTGCACTTGGTCCCTCAACTCCACACTCTCCTTCTGATTTAGGGATATTAATATTCCTTGGATTCTCATCAGCTTCTTCTGTTGCAACATTGTAACATTCTAAAGTGTGCTGCAACTACGTACTCCAGCCAAGCTATACCCACGTGAAAGGTTTGATGGGTGTTCCAAAGATTGTTGCCTTAATCTACTGAAGCGCTTCATCAATGCATGCGAACCCATCTTCAAAACTAAACGTGAGCAAGAAAATTTCTTTAATCTCATCCCATTCAGTAGTCCCATGTCGCAACTATGTTTCTAAATACAAGTTTTTCAGGATAACATCTAGGGTATGAAAAAATATGTGCACCCACTAAGGTTGAGGTATTTCACCCCACACCTTAGTCCACCCACCAAATGTTCGCATAGATCATCCTTCCCTGTGTATTTTTCAGTGATTTGGGTGTTCGCATGGCCAAATATTAATCACATCATTCGACAATATTCCTTCTAGTTAGCAAAATTATCCCTGTGCGTACTCCACCATCTTGTAGGTGTATCTCTTAATGCTAGATCTAAGGCCTACAACCGATGTTCCTATGGTAGATCCCTTTCAAAATGCTCAAGAGATATAGCTACATTAAGATGATTATTCCTCTAGTTTGTGAAGGTCATATTAAGCCCTAAACTAATATAAATGCTATAGCCACACTGCATAGCCCCTCTGGATGTAGAAACCTAGTTCTAGCATCCCCCAATATTGCCTCGAGTGAGACTGCAGTGTGTGCTACATGGATCGTTGCCGAAAGGGCCAGTAATATAGGGTTTTATTGGTTAGCACAGACTAACTTTGAACATAGGTCTAAGCCCCTAAAGCCAACAAATGGTTCTGTTGTCAGGACCAGGATCTATCTAAAAGATGTGTGATGTGGCGACTGACTAGAAAAGAGATCCAATATTGGGTAGATCTAAAGTTGCATGAATTTGTAGCACAGGAAAATAGAAATCCCTGCCAATCTATAGAAAGGTGATTATAGAGGTATATCTATACAAAATAACATGAGATATTTTTCACATCATTTGCTAACAAGATACACGAGTGGCTTTCAAAACTAGCCACAAACAAGCCCTGTTGGAAACATAACAATCCTACTGTGTGGACCCCAGAGCTGATTAAGTGACTTAAGGAGATTGAAAATAAGGTCACAAGAGTTGTTGACTACTGGATCGATAGTATTCTCGGAGGCTTTATTACTGAATTCACGATTGACACATCAGTATCCTACAATGAAGCTGAGCGCCGATTTTTCAAAGGTCCACAAGGTAAGTATCTGAATTCTTTAAAGCTATGGATTAAGATGTTGTTATGTGAAAAGGGTGTACTACCTATGAATTGATGTTTAGGAGAATCTAAACTAGATCTACACGAACTTATCAGAAAAAGGTTCATAATAGACCATGATAAATTCATTGAGGGTGAGTGCATTCCATTATTGGGTGAATCAAAAAGAAAAGAAGAAAGGAGTAACCCTAACACGCCTAGAGGTGTATTGTAGTCAGAAAATAAAGGCATTTATGGGATTCCACATCCACCCACTCCACCTCCACCTCCACCTCCACCTCATACACCTACACCTACACCTCCACCTCCACCTCCACCTCATACACCTACACCTACACCTCCACCTCCACATCCACCTCCACCATTTAACATGGCTGACGTAGTGAAGATGCCTATTTTCAAGGGTCAAGGATCAGAGGATCCTGATCAATTTTGGTTTTTCGCAGAAGCAGTGTGGAAAGAACAATAAATAAATGACGAATGTTGGGCATGGAATCCCCCCACAAAATGTTTTGGGGCTCAAAACCCAAGTTTTGGTCAAATAATGTGGTAAGACTCCGTGACTTGCGGGCGCAGAGTACGAAATGTATGTTGAGTCAGAGAGTTGTCTGCCCTAATTTTTGTAATGTACTATCAGCCTACCCATGGTCCGTGGACCATGGGATTGTATAAATAGAGTGAGGCTCTAAGTTATAAACAAAATAGGAGATAGATGAAAATGAATGGAGTCTAGAAGATAGCGAGCATAGAGTAAAGGTATAAGTGTCTTCGATCATAGTAGTAGGAAGAGGCCCTGCAGCTGAGTGCGCAAAGGCCTAATAGAGTCTTGAGCTAAGTGTGCAGACCCTTGCAGTTGAGTGCATAGGGCGGAGTCGATTCTATAACCAAGGAATAAAAATAATAAAGAGAAGTTTGATTCTGAATCTTGTGTATCTGTTCTTGTGCTATTTCCTGTTTAAGTATATTATTTTCTTTATCGCGTGCACTTATATGAATATTGAACACTGTTAAATATAACTAGACACATACTGATAAGCTAATTGATTGACAATTATCAGGTTAATCGTAATGAATTGGGTAATAACACGGATTTCACCTCAAGCAGGGTTGCACGAAGGAAGCATTGCAGGCTGCGAGGTACTGATAGATGTGTGTAGTGACGTGCACGCAGGGCAAATCTACAGACCACTAAAAATCATCAAACATCTCTAGGGTGTGGAAACTTGGTTCTAGTATGCTCCCATACTACTTCGAGTGAGACCTTAGTTTGCGCTCCACAAGCTGTTGCTGAAAGGGCCAGTAGTACCGAGATTTTTTGGCTAAATCACCTCTGAACCTGGGTCAGGCCCCTATAAGCCAACAAATGGTTCTGTTGCCATGACTGGGATCTACATAAGGGATGTCTGATGTCATGTCACTAGAATCCAACAAAGAAAGAAATTGAAGGGTGGTTGGACAAGAAGATTCACGAGTTCACCACACAGGAAAATAGGAATCTGTGAGTATTTAAGAAACAATGGTTGGAGCAATACTTATATACGGAAATCTGTGAAATTTTCTTTGCATCCTTTCCTTCTAAGCTATATGAGTGGATTTTGAAGCTAGCAGATAGTCAGGGAAGGTGTAGGCTCGACAAACCAATTGTGCAGACTCCATAATTAGTGTGTAGACTAGAAGCATCAGGAGATAAGATCGCGCAAGCTGTGGACCATTGGCATGATCAAATTACAAAAGGATTTATCACTGAGTTCACGGTAGATACAACCGTCAGCTACAGTGAAGCGGAATGATGCTTCCTCAAAGGACTGTGAGGTAAGTATATTAAATCTTTGAACACTTGGATTAAGATGCTACTGTGTGAAAAGTGGGTTATGCGAATAAATTAATGTTTGGAACTACGTGAAGTGGGAAGATCTACAGAAGCAGAGGTAGTGAAGAATTAGAAAATAGTCCCTTAATTTCACCACGCGGGATGGTGAGCTCCAGTATTGGAGCAATGATGCTACAACTCCTTGGACTCCCTACTTTACCTTTATCAACTTGGTAGTTCGTAACAAACTTGGAAGCGACTGTGCTATATGCACAAGTACTAGCTCTTACTGCAGGCTGTCACTTGATCAGCTGGCACAAATTCACTAAGAGCTCAAGCCAGCTTCTATGAGTTCTCAGAAGAAGCTTTTAACTGTGATGGAAGGAAGCTAACTCAAAAGAGGCTAATCTACTTACAAAAAGAAGATGAAAGCTGAAAGGAAACACAAACCCTAGTTTTACCAACTAACAATACTTGTGCAAGAAAAGAGATGTAAACTACTAAAATGGATGCCATTGACTATTGAAAAGGTAAAATTCATATGTTTAAGCTACTTCTAAAGGAAAATATGGAAAAATAATCTTTTTTTATTTTTGAGCAATTTTAGGCAGAATTATTATGCTTGTGTTTTAACTATTTGTGATTGTGCAGACGTTTATTGGCAAAAGGAAATGGAGTGGGCATTTGTAGGAGGTTGGGAAGGTGTGGAGAGGACCTAAGGAGTCCCTAGCACCCTTCTGGATATTTCCACCACGATCAGATTTCTAAAAATCGCTCACATGAACTTCTGCAGAAGGCTGCAAGGGATCTACAAGAAGTTCTACAGGAAGAGGCTGAAAGTGGTTTTTAGAGGGTTGAAGGTGGAAAAATGGTGGGAAAGTGGAAATGAAGGATGGATAGAGATTTTAAGGGGTCTAGGACCTTGTAAATGGAGCTCATGAGTGAAGAATATGGTTGGATTTGTTCAAAGGTGAAGGAAGAAATTTTGACAAGAATGTAGAAATTAGGGCAGTTTGGGAAAGTATGGCGAATGAGTGAAGGAAATATTGAGAGAGGAACTAGAGTAGGTTGTATGATGGAGGAAGGATAGGCTGGAGTGTCTTACAGGTGTTCTGCACACTTCTTTTCAAAACTGACCCAAGCAAAAACTAAGAAAATAGAGTTTTACCTATTTTGACCTAATTCTGACCTAAAAACCAGAAAAGTGCTGAACATAACTTTATGGACAGGAAGTTATGAAATAAAGCTATGGAAACTGAGAAAGAATATATCTAAGCATGAAAACACAACTGATTTCAACTTTTCCAACTCGAAATCTAACACTAGCAATTGCATCGGAAGGCAAACACAATGTTTTGTGGCAACAAAAGTGCCTTGGTCTCAATTCATGGTCCCAAGGAGGGATAAAGGAGACAAAGACCTGCTTGGTAGCCTTTTTGTGGATATTTTCTGTTATCAAACTATCAAATCAACCTGAAGCAAGAACAATTATCTTAATCATCAAAAACAACCTAAGTAACAAAGCAAGGTTTAACTTAAATAACAGAAATTATTCTATGAATGCAATAAAAACACATAGAAGTACACAAAGGAGGTACTGGGCACTTGGGTGGGGCCCAACCACAAGAGCTACAGCCCCCTAGGAAAGATTAGTGCTGGTTCAAAGCTGGATTCATCTTCATTGATAAAAAATAATAGTTACATCACAAAAATATTTGCAAAAGGAGCTCGAAATGAGCTGAGTACAAGGCTGCACTAAAGTGCGAAAATAGACTATCAAATGGCTAACCTACTAAGGCTTGAAGCCTTCTTATTTATGCAAGTGAGGACTCCCAATAGTACTCCTAAGCTTTAGGAACTCGTCTACCCAAAACTGCAAATAACAGCCACTTCACTAGACCTGCTCGGCTACCCCTTGAAATCATCTTTGGTGGGTTGTTGAACTCTGAGCTGTTGTTGGAGAACTCAGGGAAAGGGTCATTTAGTGCAGGAGACACCCCTCCTATAAATCCTCAGCCTTTTTTCTTCGAATTTGGCTACCAATCTGCTCATAAATGCCTGGTCTTGGTCCAAAAATGTCCAAAAATCTGCAATAAACAGTATTAGACTGTGGAAAAATGACTATTCCTATTCACTCAATTAACATAAATTTATTCAAAAGCATGCACAAAACTATGGAGAATGGTGGATTAAATGAGAATAATAGGCAGAATGAGCTCATATAGTTACCCATTTCTGGGGCTCATCATCACCCCTTGCTGAATGTGTTTCTCATCCTCTGAGAAACTAATCTAGTTCTTCATCTTTGATAGCTTTGACTGCCTCCCTGACATCCCAGGCCTCTGAGGTGATGTCCTCTTCTCTGTCATGAAAACCTGATTTTCTATCCACTTCCTCCCATTGTTTTTGTTCCTCTTCTTCCTTATATCATTCTAACAGACCTAGCAGTAGTGGAGGGATAAACTTAAGGCCAATCCAGTTGGCTTTCATGATTTGCATTGATTTTTTTTATAGGGGTACTCTTCTCATAGCTTCCCTCATTCTGGTTGGGGAGTGATACTCCCTTATTTTCAGACTATGGGACAATGTATTCCATCTTTGTATGCAAGCATGAAGGCAGTTATCACCAAACAATGTTTCCATATCTTCAAAGTGATCTATGGCCTGTGCTTGCCTTTCAACATAGTCAGGTGCAATGTGAGCATTGTCTGCAAGGTACTGATGGGCATATATGAGAGTTGAGGGATCTTCTAGTTCTGCCCTTATCATGAGTGGCTCACTTATCTCCCTAGTCATAATATTCTGAATCTCTACTACCCTCTTTTCCTCATGGCTCAACCAAGAAGCCATAGCCATGAGTTGTAGGTCTCCTAATGTAGCGTTTGGGTCCCATAGATTCATGTTAGGAAGTGTCAGGCTATGTAAATAGAATTCTGCTAACTTGGCCTTATCTTCAGCTGAGCTACTGTCACACAAATGCATAAACTGATTGTAATTCTGGAATGGGGTAGTGCCCCTTTGGGACAATGTTTTAATTTGAAATTGTAGCCATTGGTATTTAAGATATAATGCATAGAATCTAGCAGGTTGCCTACATTGCAAGGCTTCCATTGCCAAGCTAGCCATGTAGGCCATTTGGGCTTCATTTTCTTATAACTGCTACTTTAAAATCTGCACTTCTTCTGTTACCTAAGACTCCTTTTCTTGCAGCAGTTTCATTAGCATTTCAATTTCAGCTTGTGGCTCTCCCTCTTTCTGTTGTTTCTCTGTTGCTTCATCGTCTATTAGAGGACCTTATTGCTATTGTTTCCCTCCCAAAATGGACAGCCTACCTCCCTTATGAACTTCTTGTTGCTGCAACTACTTTTTTAGCAGTTCATTCTCTTCCTATAGTTGGGCTCTTTTACTGCTTTCTATGTGCCTTACCATGGCCAACTCCCCTCTTAATTCCTTTAGCTTGTCCTCCATGTGCCCTATGTCCTCAACTCCTAGATTTAGCGAGTTGCATCCATGTGTGGGTTCTGACCCTTTCTTTTTCTAATTCGAAGAATAGGGGCATAGAAAATTTCTGTGGGATGATTTTCCCACCCTCTAGCAGATTGTAATAGGAGCCCAAATTAGGCTGAGGGCTTGGTTCACGTATTTCTTTAGCCTTTCCCTCCCCATATGACTATTCTGCTACCTTCTCGTCCAATCTTTCAGTTTCTTTCAACTTGGCTAGAGTTTCCTGCAGAGATATTTCAGCTTCCTGTAGAACTGCCTTTAAGTCCATCAACTTGATTTTCTCTTTCCAGGTGGAGGTTTTGGGGTTTCCTCTTTCATAGGTGATAGATATCTTGGAAGGAGATTCTTCCTTGTTTTTAGTCGGTGTATCCTCAATGAAACTGGTTCCTTTTATGATGGCTGGGGTTTGCGCACTTTGATCCTTGTGCTTCTTTTGGCTTTAAAATACATGGAGGTTTGCCTTTTTCTTTTTCCTTTTTGTTTTGCAGAAGTGCTTAATGTAGCAAGCACAGTTGCTGCTTCCCTTGCCAATGTTTCAAGGGATGTTTCTTTCTGCTACTCTTTTCCTTCATTTCCTACAGCCTTTCCTATGTCCACCGTTTCTACTTGTGTCACTGATATCTCAGGGTGTGTCTTTTCTTTTTCTTGATGGGTCCCTGCCTTGGCTTTGGAAGTCTTTTTTTGAGATTTCTTGGCCTTTTTCTTCCCAACCTTTGTTCTTTTTCTCTTCTCTATTTTCGAGGTTGTCTCCTTTTCTGCCTTAGGTTCAGTAGTAGTCTTGTCAAATTCCTCCTCTGTTTTTCCTTCTGCTTGAATGTCTTGTGCTTCCTCACTATTTTTCTTCTCAATTCCTTTAGTTTTCTCCTCCTCATCACTGCTGGATGGGCTAATGTCCTCGATCAAAGTTTTGATGTCATCATCCCTAGACATATTTCTGAAAATTTCCCAAGCTATGGGGATAGTATATGTGTGTAAGGAATCTTCTACCAATAGTTTGATGAGCCCATGGTAGGCCAACTGATCTGGGACCCCTACATTTAGCTTTGTGCCACATTCAATAAAAGACTGGAGGAGGAAATATGGGAGGCTCATTTTTCTTACTGGAGGCAAGTCCATCCCATATCTCAATTCATGCAACAACCTAAAATGATAACCCTAAATTATGTTGAACCTCCCTTCACATGTGATATACTTCATTATTTGGTAGCTGACTTCACTCCAGAGAGGAGGCAAGCTTGCCCTTTTGACCCCATTTTTATCTTCTACAGGATGCTCCTCAGGCTGAAAAATGTCTTCATAGCAACCTGTCCCAATGATTTCTCCTCCTTGCTTCAAGGGAACCCCAGTGGAAGATCAGTGATTCTACTGATGAAATCAGGTGTAAGCTGTTATGAAACCAGCTCACAAAAAGATAGAAAAGAGAGATCCACGCCTTAGAATTCAGCCTCTTCGAGGGGGCAACCTCCTTTACATTACATAAATGAACAATTCTTGGATGATACAAATGACAAAACCTCCTTTCTATATATAGGAGTCTAAGGAGTCACAATATAATCCAGCCGACCTAACAATAATAATATAAAGCCACAAAAATAACAATAGAGGGATTCTATGGGCACAGAAATAACAATATGGGGGTAATAGGGGCACAACAATATAAATAAGGGGTATAACTACAATAGTAATGGGGTAATCACTAGTATTATAGGGACCCAACATGCCCCTCTCCTTCAAAAAAGTGTTGTCCTCAACGCTTGAGTAGTTCTGGATACTTCTGCATAAAATTCTCATCCTCCCATGTGGAATCTTCAGCGGATAAGTTCTTCCACTTGATAAGATACTCTGAAATTGATCGATTTCGTAGCTGTCGAGTTCTTGTTTCTGTGACTGCTTCTGGTTCCAATATAATTTTTCCTTCCTCGTCAAGTTCTGGCAATATTGTTTGAACTGGGAGCTTGTCGCCTATAACCTTCTTTAAACATGAAACATGGAAAACTGGGTGCAATCGAGAAGCTGCAGGAAGCTCCAATTTGTATGCCATAGTACCAATCTTTTCCAACACCTTGTACGGACCATAATACTTTGGTGATAATTTATTATCCTTCTTAGCTTGCTTTAGGGACATTTGCTTATATGGTTGTAGCCGTAGGAATACCCAATCACCTACATCAAAACTTCTTTCACTGCGATGTTGATCTGCCTGTTGTTTCATTCTATTTTGTGCCAACACGAGGTTATCCTTTAAGAGTTGGAGGACTTGTTGTTGATGTTCGATGTGATGTTCCACTGCTTGAACCTTAGAATTTTCTCTTAAATATGATGTGATTGATGGTGGTTGATACCCATAAAGTGCCATAAATGGGGTCATTTTTGTTGCTGTATGGAAGGAAGTGTTATACCACCATTCAGCCAGAGGCAACCATTTGACCCATTGTGTCTGTTTATCAGATACAAAGCAACGAAGATATCCTTCCAAACATTTGTTTACTATCTCAGTTTGCCCATCAGATTGAGGATGATAAGATGAGCTATGAGCTAACTGAGTACCAAGACAAGAAAATAATTCTGTCCAAAAATTTCCAGTGAAAATGGGATCTCTGTCACTTACAATAATCTTTGGGTTTCCATGTAGCTTTTGAACTGTTTCCATAAATGCAGTAGAAACTGTACTGGCTTTAAATGGATGTGATAATGCACAAAAGTGTGCATACTTGGTAAGTCTGTCAACTACCACCATGATGACACTCTTTCCCTCAGACTTGGGTAAACCTGTGATAAAATCCATTGAAACCTCCTCCCAACGTTGGCTTGGAATGGATAAAGGTTGTAATAGACCCGGTGTCTTAATTGTTTCAACTTTATTTTGTTGGCAAACCAAACATTCCGCCACAAACTTTTGAATATCTGATTTAAGGCCATCCCAAAAAAATTCCTTCTTAACCCTGTGGTAAGTTTTTAAAAATCCTGAGTGCCCTCCTAAGGGAGAAGTGTGCAATTCCATAAGAATCTTTTGTTTTAGCTGGGAATTCTTACAGAGGTATAAGCGATCTTTGTACCATAACGAATCATTTTGCCAGCTAAATGTATCAGAAGTACTGGAATCTTGTTGTAGCTTTCGAATAAGTGCCCACACTTCTTCGTCATTCTTCCATTCCTCCTTTGCTTCGTTTATCCAATCTGGTTGGATAATAGAAATGGCACACAACAATGCTTCCACATCCTCATCCTTTCTTGAGAGTGCATCTGCCACCACATTTTGCTTCCCTTTTTTGTAGATGATTTCAAAGTCATAACCCAACATCTTTGTGACCCACTTTTGTTGCTCTTCAGAGGATAATCTTTGTTCTAAAAAGTATTTAAGGCTATCATGATCCGTTTTTACCTTGAAGTGTCTTCCCATTAGGTAGGGTCGCCATTTCTTAAGTGCATGGAGTATTGCCAACATTTCCTTCTCATAAATAGCTTTGCTTAAAAACTTTCCCTTGATTGGACGACTTTCAAAAGCAATGGGTCTTTCATCTTGCATTAGAACAGCACCAATTCCATTTCCTGAAGCATCACATTCCACAATAAAGGTTTTTGTGAAGTCCGGTGTAGCTAAGACCGGTGCTTGGCACATTGCCTCTTTAAGATGTTCAAAGGCCTTTGTTGCTTCCGGAGTCCATGAAAATGAATCTTTCTTCAATAATGTTGTTAGAGGTGCTGCTATTCTCCCATAATTCTTAACAAACTTGCGATAATACCCTGTCAACCCAAGAAATCCTCGCAGATGCTTTATGGATGTGGGGATTTTCCATTCCTTAATGGCTTTAATTTTGCTAGGGTCTACCTTAACTCCTTCATGAGATACAATATGACCCAAATATTCCACCTCCTGGACTCCAAAGAAACATTTGGATCTTTTTGCATATAATTGTTTCTCCTCCAATAGTTGTAGCACCTTGTCAACATGTTCAACATGATCCTTCCAAGACTTGCTGTAGATTAGTATATCATCAAAAAATACTAACACAAATTTTCTAAGGAATGGTTTGAAAATTGAATTCATCAAACCTTGAAATGTTGAAGGTGCATTGGTAAGGCCAAAAGGCATGACCAAAAATTCATAATGACCCTCATGAGTTCTAAATGCCGTTTTCGGAATGTCTTCAATCTTCATTCTGATTTGATGATATCCCGAACGAAGATCCAACTTGGTGAAGTAAATTGATCCATGCAATTCATCCAGTAATTCATCAATGACAGGAATGGGGAACTTATCTTTAATAGTGAGCTTGTTGAGCTCCCTATAATCTGGACACATGCGCCATGATCCATCCTTCTTGTGCACCAATACTACTGGAGCTGAGAAAGAACTTTGACTCGGTTGAATTATACCAGCCTCTAGCATTTCTGCAACCATACGTTCAATTTCACTTTTTTGGACATATGGATATCTGTACGGCCTGATGTTTGGAGGAACACTTCCTGGAATCAGATGAATAGCATGATCATGATCACGCATAGGTGGGAGACCTTTGGGAGTCTCAAATACCTTGGAATGATTGTCCAGGACTTTTTGGAGATCTGGAGAAATAGATGATTCCAATGTGGAAACATCTAGCGAACATAATTGTGCAATTACACCTCTTTGCTCCTTTTTTAGAAGCTTTGTCATGCCATTAGAGCTGATTATCTTTCCTGGTTTCCCTGCAATACCCCTTAATTCAACTTCCTTTCCTTCCACAGAAAATTTCATGAAAAGTTCTTGAAAATTAAAAGCTATTGTACCCAAGGATTGTAGCCATTGGACTCCTAGTACAACATCAACACCTCCCATTGGAATGGAAAGCATTGGGCTAGTCAATACATATTCTCCCATGGATAGCTTGATATTATGGCACTTTCCAGAACAATTTATTGTTCCTCCATTTGCAATCATCACTTGACACTCTGGTGCTGGATATAGGAAGCAATTCAATTCTTTTGCTACCCTACAATGAATAAAATTGTGGGTGCTTCCTGAATCAATCAACACTATTACCTTTTTCTTCTTGATTTGTCCTTCTATCTTGATGGTTTGAGGAGTGGTAATTCCCGCCAATGCATTACAAGATATGGTCGGATTTATTTGTTCTTCATCTAGGCTTTGTTCCTGGAATATATTCTCTTCTTTTGACCTTTCTTGCTCCTTTTCTTCTTCCTCTTCACAATCTATGTAGAATAATTTCTTCTCAGCACACTTATGACCTTTTGTGTATTTGCTATCACAATTGTAACAAAGCCCTTTTGCTCTTTTTTCTTCCAATTGTTGTGGTGTCAACCTTGTAGGTTGTGGAAGACTATGGGCAACAACACTTCCGTCTTTATAGTTGTGAATGGTATGCTTCCTAGTTGCCATAATTTTGCTTTCCATTTTTCTTGCTAACCTGAATGCCTTCTCTAATGAATCAGGTTCCCAAAGGCGCACATCATGTTGGATATTATCCTTTAAAGACCCTATGAACACATCAATCCTATGCTCCTCTGGAATATCTTTTACCCTTATGTTCAATTTTTGGAACTCCTCAATGTGCTCCATTATTGAACCCTTTTGTTTGAGACTTATCAATTGGCTAAAAAAAGTGTTGCTTTTTGTATCCTCATAATGTGCTATCAATTCTTCCGTAAAAATTGCCCAAGTGATAAATTGTTTACGAGAACAAAGCCATTGATACCATACAAACTGATTTGGTTCCAAATATAAAGTTGCCATACGTACCTTTTGTGTGTTTTGCACATTATTGAGATCGAAGAATTGCTCCATCTGTAATATCCATGTGGCGGGATCCTTGCCATCAAACTTCCTCATATCGATTTTTGGAATATGGTGATTCTTCGATCCAACATTAGCGTCTATGGAATCATGATTAACATTTCTTTTGTTCTCATCATGAGTTTCCTTTACTACCTTTTCACCATTAGTAAGTATTTCTTGTAGAAACTTAGTCAAATCTGTCTTCAAATCTGCCATGCCTGTCTTCAAATTTGTGTTCAAATCTATCTTCAAATTGTCCATCTTAGCTTCCATGCCATTTATCTTAGCATCTGTTAACTTTTGTGAGCGTGACATTTGTTGCACTTGTTCTTGTAATTTTGATATATCATGTAGCATTTCTTCCTCTTCTTCATGAGTCATGCTAGAGCTTTCAGGTTCCTTACTAGGTGTTTGCATTTTCTTTCCTCGGGGCATCAGTTACCGATAATAATGCTCTACTATGCCCTTTGAATTCCTTCAAAATAAATTTTCAAACCAAGCTTAAGCAAAAATTTAAAAAATCTACACACCTTTTTTCACTTTGTAGGAGCTCGATATTGCCTCTGATGTATCTCTGTAATTTCTAGTCATCTAGTTCTGAAATTGTGATCTGTAGTAGCTCTCTGTGTCCTCTTTCCAATGCCACAAGTCTGACCCAAATTGGATTCTCCAAGGAAGAGTTATGCGAAATCTCCCACAGTGACTTGATTATAGACTAGTTCAGTAGAGCTAACTTGTACGACGTGCCGCGAGTCACTGTTTCAACCTTTGGATCTAAAAGACACCCACAAGAAACTACAGTCTGTCCTCTTTCTGTACCTTTTTACGAAATTTCAATCCGATCCTCAGAGAGAAAGTTATGACGATTTTCCCCAGGTCACCTGTTTCAAATGTAATTCAGGAGTCTGCAAAAAGACCAACTTCCTCAGATCATATCTCCGAAAATATCGAGCGAAAAGCTCTGAAATTCGGACCCAAGGTTCAGCGCCAATTCTTCTCAAATGGGTTTTTTTTTGCGACTTCTGAAACGTCACAAAAAAAACGTTATAGTGAAAATGCCACGATGACCTGTTTGGAGCAGCGAAACCCTAGAATCCAAAGCTCTGATACCAAATGTTATGAAACCAGCTCACAAAAAGATAGAAAAGAGAGATCCACGCCTTAGAATTCAGCCTCTTAGAGGGGGCAACCTCCTTTACATTACATAAATGAACAATTCTTGGATGATACAAATGACAAAACCTCCTTTCTATATATAGGAGTCTAAGGAGTCACAATATAATCCAGCCGACCTAACAATAATAATATAAAGCCACAAAAATAACAATAGAGGGATTCTATGGGCACAGAAATAATAATATGGGGGTAATAGGGGCACAACAATATAAATAAGGGGTATAACTACAATAGTAATGGGGTAATCACTAGTATTATAGGGACCCAACATAAGCTCTAGGGTCAGACCCCTAAAACTAACTGTAGCATGTGTCTTCGAATGTGGTCTTAGGGACATCAAAAATTCTTCAGTCACCTCCTCATCATATCCCTGAATTCTTTCAAAGAAGGATATCCAGTTTTCCATGGTAAAGAGGGCCACCACCTCAGGGTGCTCATGCAATTTTCTAGAGTTTAAAGGTTCTTTTCTCATGAATCCTCTTGGCATGGTGTTGAGTGCTTCTTTTTTGTGTTTTAACTAGAAAAAAAATGCTCAGCTGAGAAAAGCAAGAAAAACTGAAATAGAGGATAGCTAAATTTTGTCTTTCCCTGAAATCAAAGAAGGAATTTCCCATGTGCTTCTCCTTACAACATCAAATTGCAATAATTCCCCTGTTTGAAGCTGTTGTTATCCTGAATTTGACTCTCTACTTTTGAAAATATTTTTTCTTTTTTTACAAAACAGAAGATAAAGACACGGGTTCTTTTCAGTGAGTAGATAGATATGAAAATTCATTTTTTTTCACACAGGCTAGCTTCTATGGTTGCATGTATTTTCCTTATAGTAGAATTTGAAAAAGGAGGCGACAGATTTTAGATGCAGAAAAGAAAATAGAAAACTGTGTAGAACTCAAGGAAAATATGCAGACAGACTCTTTTTTTTAAGCTTCACTCTCTTTTTCAATCCAATATCATGTTTTTAATCCACCACCTTACTAAAACAAGTCATATGCAGAGAGGTTTTCCCGAGCCTACCTTGTTTTAAGTTTGAATTTCGACGAAAATCCCGGGGTTTCCTTCTACAGAGTTGTTCTCTGCCTTTACTGTAGAAATCTTCTGACTCCTGCAGAATGTAACAGTGCTCCTGTAGAGCCTGATAGGCAGGAGGGTTTTAAAAAACAGGCAGAAAAATGGCGAAGGATGACTGGATGGCTGCTCTGGAAGTGGTAGGTCCATACTGCAGTCAAGAATGTAGTGAATGAAAAATGAACAAAGGTTGACGAAGGCTTCAACCGCGTTGTCTTTTAACTGTTGGCATAATCCGTGGTGAGGAGATGAGGTGGCCGGATGGGTAGGTTATCCCCATCCGGACCGTTGGTCCTACGTCATGGTCATAATGGTCCTACATGCCATTTGACTGTCATCACCTCCCTTACTCCCGTTATCTGCCGCCACCACTACCAGTCTCGAATGTTTCTTCCCAAATGGACATACCACAAGTGCTAGCTGTGTATCTGATCGGAAATTTTGAATTTGACAAGGTTCATTTTAATTCCACGAGGGTGTGTAGCTAAACGAGGGTGGCCAATCAGCTAGCCACTGATTCCATTCAATTGTAACCATTCCCATAGTTCATGCAGTTTTGAAATATGATTCATGCAATTGAGGAATAGGTTTAGGCACCTACCTGCTTAGTCGCGGTCGTGTTATGCATATTTTTTATTTTGGCACCCATTTCTTCATTGTTGTTACTGCTTTCGCTCTACATGCTCGGCCTTAAGCTTTTTCTAATGATCTCATGTTCAAACAGAGCTCTTTTCATGTCTCATACACCCTACTGTGCTGACCCTGTCTCTGGAGTATGTTTTTTAGAGGGATCAGCCGCTACAGGAATCCTGTAGGATTTCTTGTAGCTGCTTCTCCTTCTGAAATTCAAGCTAATATCTGAGTAGGGCTACAACTACTAAAGGAGGTCTTGAATAAAAGCAAATCATAGATGGAAGGTATCAGGTAGGGGTGAGTGAAAAGGTTTCTGCTTTTATTTGTCATTATATTTTTTTTTTGTTTGCAGCTTGAAGGACATAGAATTTTCTGTGTGTGACTGTGCAGGGACATCAAAACGAGTGCAATGAAGGTGTACAAGGATAGAATGGTGACATAGGAAAATGGATGGTGGCAGGGAGGTTCATAGGCCTCATAGACAAATTTCCAACCTTCAGGTCATCCTCTAAGATTGTTTTTTTCCTTTCTGTAGTTTCTACAGGATCCTCCTATAGAAGATACAGAGATTCCTATAGGATGCAAAATTTCAGACCAAATGAGACCAAAACTTGGGAAAGGGTAATGGTGATGAAGAAATGGACTATGAGGGATGCATGCAGCCTGATCATGTCCTTTGTTTTTGTCTTGTGCGATCCTACTACAACCTGTAATGACCTTCCTGCAACCTGTAATTTATTCAAAAGAAGTTAGGTTTTATCTTTTTCTTTTCTTCTCTTTTTTTTTGTGTTTTTTTCCATTTTTATTTTTTATTTTGAGACAGTTGGAGCACCTCCAGGAGGTTTTCATTCTCACTATTTGCCCTGGGTGCCTCCAAGAGGTTTTCATCCAGGGATCTTTTATTCCATTTTTTTTTTTTTTTTGGCTCAGGGTGTAGGTGGAATGGAGACAAGGACCTGCTCCAATACCAATATTGATTTACCCAGAGCCTTAATGAACTCTTTCTTGGAAAGGGGCTTCCTGTAGATCTTCAATCTATGCCCCATGACAAGCATGGGGATGGCTTCTTCATCAATGGTCTGGATAAGGACTGAACCATTGTCATTACATGTTTCCACTCTATATGGTCCCAACTATCTTGCCCTCAACTTGCCCTTGAAATCCTTGTATCTTGAATCATACAGCAGCACCCAATCTCCTGGTTGAAATTGCTTTTCTTTGAGGTGTTGGTCATGCCATATCTTTCTCTGAATTTGGACTACCTCTGAGTGGAGAAAAGCCTGCATTCTCAGTTCATCTAATCCATTGAGCTGAAGCAACATTTCCTGTTATGCATGGCTGAGATCTAGGTCCAGCTGAGCTACAATCCTCAATGTGTTATATTTAAATTCTATGGATAGCAAAGCCCTCTTCCAATAGACTAGCTCATAGGGTGTGAAACCTATTGTGGTTTTCCAAGTAGTGTTATAGGCCCAGGAGGCCTCAACCAAGCAATCTGCCCAATATTTTCTGCTGCTACTCACTACCTTAGTCAAAATCACTTCCAAAGCTCTGTTAGTAACTTCCACCTACCCATTTGCTTGCGGAAAGGGGTGGAATTTCTGTGCTTAATCTTGTGATGGGTGCGCAGGTCTTCAATCAGGTTAGAGGTAAACCGACTTCCTTGATCTATGACTAATTCTCTTGGGTAGCCAAACTTGTAGAAGATATTTTCTCTCAAAAACTTAGCTACTTTTTCTTCTATTGCTGCTTTGATTGCCTTTGTTTCTGCCCATTTGTTAGGTAATCCATGCACACAATGATGTAGGACTTCTATTTTGAAGGAGGGTTGATAGGACCCGCAAAGTCCATGCCCCACTTCTCAAATGGATCGAAAGTCACCTAAGGCTGCAAGGGCATCTAATCCTTTGGAGTAGGTTTCCCCATCCTTTGACATTGGTCACATTGGTTGATGTATCTCCTGACATCTTGATGAAGAGTGGACCAATAGTACCCTGCCTGCAGAATTTTGAAGGCGGTTTTCTTTGCTGCAAAGTGGCCCCCACAAATCCCATCATGACTAGTTAGGAGGATGTCAAAAACCTCCTACTCTCTGACACATCGCCTCAAAATCTGATCTGGGCCAAGTTTAAAAATATTGCACCCAATCCAAGTGAATGGGTCTCTTTTCCTCACGATCTTGCTCTTCTCTTTTGAGGACAGGTATGGTGGAAATTATGCTGAAACCGAATAATTTGCTATATCAGCAAACCATGGAGAGAGCACTAAAATAGAAAATATATGTTCATCTGGCATTTGATCATCCACCATCCCTTCTTCACCTGTAGGTAGATCTAGTCTAGATAGAAAATCAGCAACAACATTTTCCTTACATAGCTTATCAACAATGGTCAAATCAAATTGTTGCAATAAGAGTAACCATCTAATGATACGAGCATTTACATTATGTTTATTCATCAAATACCTAATTGCGGCATGATCAGTATGCACGAATGTTTGATAGCCAGTGATATAGTGTCTAAACTTGTTTAGGGAATGGACTACAGCCAGGAGCTCTTTTTCAGTTATAGTATAGTTTAACTCTGCCTTGGATAGGTTTTTATTGACAAAATATATGGCATATGGTAGCTTCTCTTCAACTTGTCCTAAGGTTGCTCCTATAGCTTTGTTCAAGGCATCTGTGTGAATGTGGAAAGCTAGGGCCCAGTTTGGACCTCTCAAGATTGGGGTAGTTATCAGCTTACCTTTCAAAGCATCCAGAGCCTCTTAGTAGTTGTTAGTCCATATGAACTTAGCATATTTTCTTAAAAGACCAAACAATGGAGAGGCTAGCTTACTAAAATCTTTAATGAATATTCTATAATATCCTGCTAAGCCTAGAAAACTCCAAACATCTCTTACCTTTTAAGGAGGCGGGACCCTTTGGATGATAGAAATCTTGTTGGGATCCACCTATAAACCTTGCTGAGAAATTGTATGACCAAGCACGGTCCCTTCAGTCATTATGAATTCACATTTATCAGGAATTAGGGATAGGTTCATTTCAACACACTTGGATAAAACTTTCTTTAGGTTAGTCAGAGCTTCTTGGGAGTTAGAACCATAAGGGGTAAAGTCATCCATGTTGATTTCCACCGAATCATGAACCAACTTAGCGAGTATACTCAGTACTACTCTCTGGAAAGTGGCAGGAGCATTGTACAACCCAAAGGGAAGGACCCAGTAGGCAAAGGTACCCCATGAACAAGTGAAAGTTGTCTTATCTTGGTCTTCTGGGCTGATTTGGATCTGGTTGTACCCGCTAAACCCATCTGGGAAGGAAAAGAACTTCTTCCCTGCCAGGCCATCTAACACTTGATCTATAAAAGGCAAAGGGAAATGGTCCTTCTTGGTGTCTTTTTTAAGTTCTCTATAACCTACACAGATTCTCCACTTCCCATTTTTCTTGGGCACAAGCACCAAAGGAGAAACCCATTCGTTGTCAGAGATGGGGTAGATGAATCTTGCGTCTGGCAACTTTTGTAGTTCTTCTTTGACAATGTCCTTAAGGGATGGATTCATCCTCCTTTGAGGCTATCTGACTGGTTTACAATACTCTTTAATGTAAATGTGATGAGTATAGACTCAAGGGTGGACTCCTTTCATCTCTTTATAGCTCCAAGAAAAAGCATCCAAATGGTCGTTCAATAAGCTACATAGCTCTTTCTCCTGAGAGGTAGATAGGGATGAGTTGATATTCAAGGTTCTTTCAGGGCCAAATTTCACATTCTTAACTTGAAGAGAGGTCGGTTCAGCCACACAGAGATCAACTAAAGCATTGGCTTGGGTTTCTTCCTCCAACTCTTCTAATGGAAACACACTGGAGGGTGGATTTTGAATCAAATTCTCAATAAGGTCATCCTCGGTTTGAGGACCTCCCCTGGTGGGTTCCACTATGCATAGTGGTGCGAAGTAGACTTCGTCCTCATCTCCCTCCTCCAACCAGAGAGGTAAGTCATTTTCTAGCAGAGATTAGGTAGGAGGATATAGGACTAGCTATTTGGACATATGCTCATTCTTGATGGTCATGCTACCAGCTCGACAACTAAAGTAAGCATCTACATTAGCCAACCAAGGCCTCCCCAAGATGAGGGGATACCCAGTGAGCTTTGCCTTTGGCTGAAGAACCAAGAAGCAAGCAAGGTACTCCTAGGAATCAATGGAGACCATGACATCTTTCACAATTCCCTCAGGAGTCATAGTGGAGCGGTTTGCCAACTGCAGTACTGTTGAGGTCTTTCTTAGGGAACCCTTAAGGTTGAGTTTGAGCTTAGTGTCCCTGGTCATTACGTTAATGACAGCCCCTAGATCAATCAAGGTGTGGGGGATTATGGTGCCATTGATGTGGACATTGACTGCAAGATTCCTGGGGTCCAGATATTTTGGACAGATTACCTGTCCCAACATCAGGTTAGATAGTTGTCCTATGACATGGATAGTTGGGGCATCTCTCTTGCGCCTACCTGCATGCCTAAAACACTTCCCTTTGATCAACTTGTTGTAGATTGGTACATCTTTTATGCCCTGGACAAGTGGTATTTTTACACATAACTGTTTAAGTTCTCCCAGAAGTTTAGTTTCTTCTGGGGTTGGTTGTGTGGTTCCAATTAGTCTCTCAGGAAAGGGTGGAATGGCTTTGGGTTCACTTTCCTATTTCTCTTCCTCATCCTCCTTAGGAGGAGGTTGGCTATTTGGGAGGACCTTCCCAGATCATAGGTTGATCTCCTAAATCTCCACAGCATAGGTAGGACATGTTGTTTCTCCAATATATACCTGCTAGGCCTGTCTATTATTGGGGTTCAGGTTTGATTGAGCAAGTATATGGGGTTATCATGGAGGAGTAGGAGGTAATGGTTGTGCTTGAGTAGGTGGTGGAGGAAAAATAATGGGAGGAGAGTTGTATTGAGGTCTCCACCCCTGATGAGGTGCATTCCACCGAGGTTGTGGCTGAGTGTGAGAATGAAATGAGTGAGGAGCTGGTTGAGTATGGTATTGAGATGGATACAACTAAGGAGGGGGTGTGGACTAGGAAGGATGAGCAGGGGAACCCCAAGAAGGCATGGAAGTGACTTGGTTGGGGTTGTAATAAGTCTGAGATGTCCCTTGCATTCCCTGCTGGTAAGGTCTGGGTCCATGTAGGCTCATTTGGTTCATGAAGTAGAGTGGTTCAGTAGCTCCTTTAGCCCCTTGGTACAAAGCTTTAAATCCAGGCAAGGAAGAGCACTGATTTGTAGAATAATCTTCTTCACAAACAAAACAAACTTCTACAAAGTGGAATGGACATTCATTCCTAGGATGCTTCCTAGTGCACCTGGGATAAAAGATGGCCAAAGCCCTCTCGGCTTCCTCTTGCTTATTTTGGATTCACAAGGTATCCATTTGAATGGCAATAATCTATCTCATCTCACTTTTGAAGTCCTCCATATTATTTTCAAATTCGTTTTTAAGGAATGAACTAGATAAGGGGGTATTGGATAAGAGTTAACTTCCCCACCCCTCTTTCTAGCTACCCTAGAATGGTTTCTAAACACAGTCTTTATGTCATCATAAGGTAGCTGGTAGATGTCTCTGCCGACCAACAAATGGAGGGTATTTAGAAGGTCTTCAGGGACTCCTTTGAGCAGAACAAACTTCAAAGATTCAGGGTCAAGTGTGCACCTGGCCCTTTTATAACTAAGTTGAAACCTCTCTTCATAGTCTTCTAAAGATTCATCACTTCCCATGGTCATTCGCAAAAAAATTTCCTTTGTATCCTTTAACCTACAGTAATCCCAATATTTGTTGTTGAAGGTTTGCTGCATCTGAGCCCAAGTTGTGATATTATTTCCAGGCAGCCCCATGAACCAACGTAGTGCTGCATCCTTGAGGGTAGAGGGAAAGAGTTTCAACTTTTCCTCGTCTTCTACATAGTCATAAGTTTGACAAAATACAACAAACTAAAACAAGAAGGTATTAGGGTCTTTAGTAGTCAATCCATGGAATTGAGGTCAGGCTAAGGAACTTATGTTTTTCATTTTTGTGTCCCCATTGGTCTCTCGGATGGGAAAGGCACCTTCTATTCTCTCCCCATTTCCCCTATCGTTTTTATTTTCAGCCATGGTCTCAGGAGGAATGGTTTCTTTCTCTTCTTCTGTTATATGATCTTCGTATATATCTGAAGGTTCACCTATAGGTTCTTCTGGATCATTGCCACCAAAGAAGAGAGAAGGGTGACTTAGTGATGTAGTGGGGGTGTTGGGTAGGAATTTTCCTGAATTGTCTCTATTCCTACGAGGCATAAAAGGGAATCTCTTTTTTTGGGTGATTTTTGTTTCTTTTTTCTGCTTGTACCTGCAAAAACTGGATTAGATTGAACTGCAACTAACTAAAATCTATCTTGTTGAAATGAAAATGCAGAATTGAAATGGAAGTAGGAACGGACCAATCTATTTTGCTGAAATAAAATTGCAGAATTGGAATGAAAGCAGGAAATGCTAATCTACGCTTGCTGAAATGAAATTGCAGAATTGAAATGAAAGAAAGAAATGCTAATATACACTTGCTGAAATGAAATTGTGGAATTGAAATGAAAGCAAGAAATGGACTAATCTACTTTTGCAGAATTGAAATTGCAGAATTGAAATGAAACAACTACTCTGCTCTTGCTAAAATAAACTACTTTAGTAGAAGGTTGCAGTAGAAAATAGAAGAAAAGTAGTAATCTCAAAATACTCTTACGCTTCCCTGGCAATGACGAAGAATGTAAACCTTGAAACGGGAACTATAAAATAAAAACGGGAACTCTAGCCAAAAAACCCCCAAAAAACATCAAAAATAGTGCTAAAAATGAAAAGTGTGTATACTGGAACGATGATTTTATTTTTTAGGGTTCAATTTTGAACATGTTTTAAAAATGTCAGTGACTACAAAATTTACTATGAAATTTTCGTGCAAAATATAGCTTCAAAATGAAAGAAATGATACTGGAACAATGATTTTTCTTTTTAGGGTCAATTTTCAAACTTTTAAAAAAATGCTAGTAAAACCAAATTTTTATGTGCCAAACAAAGTTGTTTATGAGGAAAAAAACACATTAATGATTTTGGTAGGATATCATTTTTCTTTCCATAGTATAAATTCAACATGTTTTCAACCATAACATGCTAGATACAAAAGAAAAATGATTCCGGGAATCGCCCAGCCACCAGCCGGGAGGGCGGGCGGGCCGCCGGGGTGGCGCTAGCCCAGGCCGCGCCACCCTGGCAGCCAGCCTGCCCACCCAGCTGGTGGCTGGGAAATTCTGGGAATCGGTTAGCCACTAGCTGGGCAGGCGGGCAGGCCGACGGGGTGGTGCAGTTGGTGGCTAGGAGATTCCCGGAATTGCCCAGCCACCAGCCGGGTGGGCAGGCAGGCGGGTAGCCGGGGTGGTGCCAGCCCAGGCCGTCCCACCCCGGCGGCCCGCCCGCCCGTCCAGCCACTAGCCGGGCGGGCGGCTGGTGGCTGGGCAATTCCCGAAATCACCCAGCCACCAGCCGGGTGGGTGGGCAGGTCGCCGAGGTGGCACAGCCCAAGCTACGCCACCCCGGTGGCCCGCCCGCCCGCTTGGCTGGTGGTTGGGAAATTCCCGGAATTGCCCAACAATGCGGCTGGTGGCTGGGCGATTCTCAGAATTGCCTAGCCACCAGTGGGGTGGGCAGGTAGGTGGGCCGTTGGCATGGTGCCAGCCCAAGCCGCGCCACTCAAGCAGCCTTCCCATAATCACCCATAGACTAGCCAAGAAGGCAGGCGAGTCGCTGGGGTGGGGCCAACCCAGGCCGTGCAACCCCGGCGGCCCGCCCACCCGCCCGGGTGGTGGCTGGGTGATTCGCGGAATCACCCAGCCACAAGCCTCCTGCCCGGCTATTGGCTGGGTGATTCCCGGAATCACCTAGGTGGCAGCCCGGCTGGTGGCTGGGTGATTCCCTGGGCGGCAGGTAGTTGGGTGATCCCGGAATCACCCAGCCATCAGTCAGGTGGGCGGCTGGTGGCTGGGTGATTTTCGGAATCACCGAGCCACCAGCCGGGCTGGTGGCTGGTGGCTAGGTGATTCTTGGAATCACCCAATCACCAGCCGGGTGGGCGGGCGGGCCACCGGGGTGGCGCCAACCCAGCCCAGGCTGGCGCCACCACGGTGGCCCGCCCGCTCTCCCGGCTGGTGGCTGGGTGATTCACGCTGGCGCCACCCTAGTGGCCAGCCCGCCTACCCAGCCACCAGCCGCCACCAGCTACCCGCCCGGACGGGAAACTAGTGGCTCGACGATTCCTGGAATCGCCCAGCGACTAGTCAGGCAGGTGGGCGGGCTGCAAGGGTGGGCGCCACCTTGGTGGCATGATTGCCCGCTCGGCTGGTGGCTGGGTGATTCCCATAATCACCCAGCCACCATCCTGCTGGTGGCTGGGTGATTCTCGGAATTACCTAGCCACTAGGCGACCGCCCCGTTGGTGGCTAGGTGATTCCTCGGAATCACCCAGCCATCAGATGAGCGGCCGCCCGAGAATCACCCAGCCACAAGCCGGGCATTGACTGGGTGATTCCAGGAATCACCTAGCCACTAGGTGGCCGCCTGGCTGGTGGTTGGGTGATTACCGTCGGGCACCCAACTGGTGGCTGGGCGATTCCTAGCCACCAGCAGGGTGGGCGGGCAGACCAGCGGGTTGGTGCCAGCCCAGGCCGCACCACCCCGGCGGCCAGCTGGTGGCTGGGTGATTCTGGGAATCACCCAGCCACCAGCCTGTTATAGACATTTTTGGGCACTGTAACCCCAAGCATAAAATGTCCATAAACCAAGGGATCATAAGTCCCTAAAATTGTTGTTCCAACCCCTAAAGGAACAAGGTCAACTGATTACAGCTTCTCCCAGAAGTTCTCCATGAAAAACTACTCAGAACTAGTCAAAACAGGATCATTTCACCTGCTCTATAGGCAAAGTGAGTTGCATCTCACCTAAGTACACTCAGTGGGTGCATTGCATTTCAAAAAGCCCTTCTATGGGGTGCGATGGGCGAGAAGAGACAAATGGCAGTGTCAATCCGCGAGGTAGAGAAGCATGGAATCTTCCAAAAACTTCTCCTGTGACACTTGCCTCTCTGAATTCGACCAAGGATGAGTAAGAGATCATAAATTTCCAAGTGGAAGAAAGAACTATCAAATGGAAGACACTAATCAAATCACAAGCTGACTCATCTCCCTTACAGACATCTATATATGGATCCCTCATCCCAGAGATCCAGAGGCTGGAATTTTGCATCTTGTAAGGAATCGTTGTTGGTTTCTTGAGGCAACGTCATAGTGTTGGGTGATCTAAGCTTTGCATGAGGTGAAGAAGGGCTTACTTGCTGAGAGGATGATGCTGGCTTAGAACAACTGGTTGTAACTCTCTTGGCTCTTTCTTGATTATCAATAAGGCTATTCAAGTTTTCCTCCATACTCTTGTGTAATCTATATTTTGTGCATTTGTATGGTCAATTTACATCTGATCCTAGATTGTTTATGATAATAGATCCATGTTCTCGTATAGTGTTATGCTGCTTTGATCCTACAGGTACTCTGTAAAGTTGGGTATACAAGGAAGCAAGTAGCAAAGGACTATCAGAAGAGAGAGGAATCGAGCAAGGAGCTAAGCACAAGACAGAGGTTGGTCTCCTCTATTCTTCTCTCATCTATCTTTCATAAAGGAAAACGAAAGTAGTTTTACCTTGTTTGTTTCTAAGGTAGCTACCACACCTTAGTGGGATTAGCAGTTCTGCATAGACACTTTTCCCTGTAACATAGCCGCTCGACTGGCTGGTGGCTCGGTGATCCTGGGAATCACCTAGCCACCAAGCGGCCCCCCGGCTAGTGACTGGTGGCTGGGTGATTCCAAGAATCACCGAGCCAGCAGCCGCCCACTCGGCTTGTGGCTGGGTAATTCCGGGATCACCCAGCCAGCAGCCTTCCACCAGGTTGGTGGTTGGGTGATTCCGGGAATCACCCAGCCACCAGCCGCTTGGGTGATTCCTGGAATCACCCAGCCACTAGCCGCCTGGGTGATTCCCACTAGCTGGGCACCCAGATGGTGGCTGGGTGATTCCCAAATTCACCTAGCCACATGCCGGCTGGTGGCTAGGTGAATCCAGGAATCACCCAGCCACCAGGCGGCTGCTCGGCTAGTGGCTAGGTGATTCCGGGAATCAGCTAGCCACCAGGCAGCCGCCCGACTGGTGGCTGGGTGATTCCGGGAATCGGCCACCTGGTGGATGGCTAATTTCGGGAATCACCCAGCCTGCAACCGCATGGTGGCTGAGTGATTCGCCTGGTGGCTGGGTGATTCCCAGAATCACCTAGCCACCGCCCAACCCGCTGGTGGCTCAGTGATTCCTAGAATCACCCAGCCACTAGTCAGGCGGGTGGGAGGGCCGCCACGGTGGCGCGGCTGCCCTAGCGGCCCGCCTGCCTGCCCAGCTAGTGGCTAGGAGATTTTGGGAATCGCCCAGCCACCAGCCGCCCGCCCAGCTGGTGGCTGGGCGATTCCAGGAATCGGCCAGCCACTAACCGGGCGGGAGGGCAGGCCACGAGGGTGGTGCCAGCCCAGGCCGTGCCACCCCAGCGGCCTACCTGACCGCCCGGCTGGTGGCTGGGTGATTCCCGCCGGGCAGACGACTGGTCACTAGGTGATTCCCAGAATTGTGCTGCTGCTGGCCGCCCGGCAGGTCACTGGGTGATTCCTGGAATTGTGCAACAGGCGGCCACCCAACTTGTGGCTCGGTGATTCCCAGAATTGTACGGCTAGTGGCTAGGTGATTCTCGGAATCACCCAGCCACCAACCGGGTGGCCACCTAGTGGTTGGGTGATTCCCAGAATCACCTACCCACCAGCCGGGTGGTGGGTGATTCCGAGAATCAACCAACCACTAGCTGGGTAGACGGGAGGGCAGCCAGGGTGGCGCGGCCTGGGCTAGCGCCACCCCGGTGGCCCGCCCACCCGCCCGGCTGGTCGCTGGGCGATTCCGGGAATCGCCCAGCCACCAACCGCCACTAGCCACCTTCCCAGCGAGAATCACCCAGCCACCAGCCAGGCGCCCGCCTGGTGGCTAGGTGATTCCCAGAATCACCCAGCCACCAGGCGACTGCCCATCTGATGGCTGGGTGATTCCCAGAATCACCCAACCACTAGCCGAGTGGTGGCTGGGTCATTCCAGGAATCACCCAGATTCTGAAATCACCCAGCCACCAGTTGGGCAGCCGCCTGGTGGCTAGGTGATTCTGGTAATCACCCAGCCACCAGGCCGCTAGGTGATTTCAGCCAGGCGGGTGGCTGGTGGCTGGGTGATTTCGGGAATCCACCAGCCGGGCGGTGGCTGGGTGATTTCGGTCGCCTCATGGCTAGGTGATTACGGGAATCATCCAACCACCAACCGGGCGGCCGCCTAGTGGTTGGGTGATTCCCGGAATCAGCCAGCCACAAGCGGGGCGATGGCTGGGTGATTCCCCTGGATGATTCTGGGAATCACCCAGCCACTAGTTGGGTGGCCACTTAAGGCTGGGTGATTCCGAGAATCACCCAGCCACCGGGTGATTCCGAGAATCACCTAACCACCAGGCGGCTGGGTGATTCCAGTCGGGCGGGTGGGCGGGCCGCCGGGGTTGATGAGGTGGCTGGGTGATTCAAGCCGGGCGGGCAACTGGTGGCTGGGTGATTCCACTAGCCGCCGAGGTGGGTGCCACCCTAGCAGCACGCCCACCAGCCGTCGGGCCGGAAGGAATCACCCAGCCACCAGGCGGCTACCCAACTAGTGGCTAGGTGATTCTTGAAATCACCCAGCCACCGCCCGGCTGGGTGATTCTCGGAATCACCCAGCCTGGCTAGTGGCTGGGTGATTCCGGCCCGCTCAGCCACCAGCCAGGCGGGCGGGCCACCAGGGTGGCGTCAGCCCAGGCTCGCGCCACCCCAGTGGCCCGCCCTCCCACCCGGCTGGTGGCTGGGTGATTCCCGGAATCACCTAGCCACCAGCCGCCTGCCTAGTGGGAATCACCCAGCCACCAGCTGGGCTGGGTGATTCCCAGCCAACAAGCCACACCACCCCGGTGGCCCGCCCGCCCGCCCCGCTGGTGGCTGGGGATTCCTGAAATCACCCAGCTACCAGTCGCCCGCAGCGCGAAAATCAACCAGCCACCAGGCGGGCACTCGCCTGGTGGCTGGGTGATTCCGCCAGGTGGCTGTGTGATTCCGAGAATCACCCAGCCATTAGCTGGGTGATTCCGAGAATCACCCAACCATTAGGTGGGTGGTGGCTAGGTGTTATAGACATTTTTGTGCCTTACAGCATAGAGCATGAAATGTCAATAATCTAAGGGATCCAAAGTCCCTAAACAAGTTGTTCTTACCCTTAGAGGAACAAGGTCAGCAAACCACAGCACTGCAAATCAGTTCTCCACTGAAAAACACCCAAAAACAGGTCAGTTTTGGATCATTGCAGCTGCTCCACTAGGCATCTGCGCTGCATAGCAGGTACAACAAAGGCTACCTGCATTGCATAGCAAGTAGAACAAAGGCTACCTGCGTTGGGCGTACTTGGACATGTGGGGGAATCTTTTTCTCAAAGTGCCAGTGCCCAGGAAGCTTCTAAAAAGACACTTGATGATAAGATTCGCCTAATGATGAGTTAAGAGCTTCTAAAACTCCAAGTGGAAGACAAAAACTCCAAGTGAAGAACTGAAGAACAACTGGAGTTGAAGAGGACAACAAGTCACATATCAAGCTGACTTATCTTCACTCCAAAACTCTATATAAGGATCTCATCCCATGGGATCTGAGGCCGGAATTTAGTGCAAAGAATTGCTGTTGGTTTACAGTTGTGAGCATTGGGTGATTGCTTGAGGGAGGTGAAGAAGTGATTTCTCTCCGTCGGGAAGGTGATGCTGGATTGGACCTCTCATGGTTGTATCACTGCCTGAACCTTACTTCCATATATCAATAAACCATTTGAGGTTCTTCTATTCGCATGTGTTTCAATGGTGAATTGTCTTACTTGCGTCTTTGATTTATGCTAATCCTTGAATCGATTATGAATGCATGCTTCTTGTAGTTTCCTCTTCTTGTCTTATTTGTAGGATCTCGTGTAGCTGGGCCCGTGAAAAGACTTGGAGCTGGGAGCAAGCGGCAAACAAAGGAGATTGGGTCGACCATTTGTGCAAGACATCGGTAAGTGGATCTCTCCCTTTTATCTCTTGCATGTCATAAAGAAGAAACTTTAGATAGCTTTGCTTTCAGCTGTTGCTAAGGAACCGTCACCCTTAGAGTGGGTTAGGGTCATTCCGAGTTGGATACTTTCCCCCACAACAGACTGGCGACTCCACTGGGGATCGTGTCTTGTTGGTAGCTTGTGTTTATTGCTATTCATTTCTTAAACAAAGGAAGTACCGAATCGAACTGCATTCGAGTCCTTCGAATGCAAAGTAGAGGGCAGCTACTCTAGCCCAGTGCTGGGCATGTTTATGATCTGAAGAGCTGATCCACAGGGACTCTTTTTAGCTCTTTGTGATAGTGTTCATCTTCCTTTAATCATCCTCTAGTGTATACTTGACTGACAGCCTCTGATTTGGCCAAAAACCACTCATTTTTGAGCAAACTGTGACCTGGAATCTGAGAGAGACGTGACTTGTCTCATCAGTGTAGCTGCCACAAAGGCTACCTGCACTGCAACGCAGGTCCCGAAGGGGCTACCTGCGCTGCATCTCAGATTCACAGTGCAGTACCTGCGCTGATCCAGTTTTGCCTTGTGCAACTTGGATTCTCCACTGTCTGTTGCCTAGTTTTCAGTATTGTTTTTTGCAGCCAGTTGTCAACCTGTATACCTAGCTGAAACCACTTCTCTTTGCCTTCATTCCGCCTCAGTTGTATGAAGAAACCGTGATTGTTCTTATTGTATTTCTTGCTGTCATTCACAGTTTTCCATAGCGAAAGTGAACTAGTCTTGCTATGACCTCTTGAATCTAGACCTGTGAGAAAGTGTCGTTGTGATTCTAAGAGTTAGTTTATTGCTGTTCATAGCTGCTTGAGCATTTGCTTTTGTTATATGGTTCGAATTTCAGTATTTCTTGTGTTGAAACGAGTGAATCTTAAGGTGTTCTTTTGATTATTGGACAAAAACTTGTTTTCTTTCGCTTGAAATTGAATTCGAAATTATACAACAGCTTTCTTTTTGTAATACATCAACATTAAGGAAGAAGAAAAGAAATACTTGCATTGTGCATGTGCATTTTGACAGTTTGCATGTCGATTTAGGAAAAGTGCATTAGTGTGTGCTCTATGATCTGTTTGAAAAGATGATGTCTTTCTTTTCCTTCAGTAGTTAAGGTTTTCATAAGTTGAAAGAATTGAAAAAGCTTGCTTATCATTCTTAGACTGCATTTAGGAGTTGTATCATACATCACGTGGTGATCCATAAAGGAAAACTGCTAAGCAAGATCAACCTAAAAAGAACTGAATTTATCTAACAACGCTTTGAAACATAATGAAACACAGTAGAGGTCTAGGTAGAGACGTGAACTGGCGTCGTTAAACATAGTGACTGTTGATCTCTACGAAGGTGGGTGATTCCTCCTGAGGGACGATAGCACTAATACGGACTTGTGCCCCCGCGTACCGTCGCGTATATTGGGGGACCCCTATAGGAACAAAGCCTTTATCCATAGGAAGCCGTGTCGGCCGCCCTACTGATCGCGATGCAGTGAACATAGCATTCACGAAGATCG
Organism: Pinus tabuliformis; assembly: GCA_031772625.1. Lineage (NCBI taxonomy): Eukaryota > Viridiplantae > Streptophyta > Pinopsida > Pinales > Pinaceae > Pinus > Pinus tabuliformis. Next base: position 1,089,184,749 of record CM062815.1, on the reverse strand, counting down.
ACCACTCGTACCGTAAAACGTATTCTGTGGTTTCGCGAAAGGTTTGGCACACCCTTGCCTAGAACTCCAGAGTAGTTTCTTTTGGCCTTTTTCAAACTCTAAAACTGAAAAAATCCATTCGAGCATTTGTCACTTCGGGCTCGTTAATACATCGAAGGAGACTAGAGTCATCTTTAGCTTTTTCTCGACTCTTAAAAAGTGAAAAAGCAAGTTGTGTCTAAAAGCGTCGTCATATAAAATTCATCTTAAACGGAACATAATCACCCCTAATTCCTACGTTGATCTTAAGGTTGAGAACATGGAACACACCAATCAAGGGATTCCACAGCATGGGACCCCTAGCCCTTTCTCCTCTTGGGGAGAAGTTGGTGCGCCCCACATGGCCACATTGTCGCTTCCAGGACTGACAATTGGCCTGCCAATTTGGCTATTCTCAGCCGCTGTAGTTCAGACTACCACGGTTCCTGAACAGTCGAGTCAACAGTTAGACCAGTCTAGAGCTACTCTCCAGCCTTCCACTTCTTATGAGCCTTCTTCCTATCCTTCTTCTTCGAAAGGTCAAGCCGCCAAAAGCGGAGCTCCCATAGAAAAGAAGAAGGAAAAGAAGAAGAAAGAAAAGAAGCAGAAGGAGCCAAAGGCGCCTGGGGGCAAGCAAAAGGCATCTAACGAAAACCCACACACAGCACGGACCAGGCCCAAATCGCCATGTGTCATATGTAGAGGAGACCACCTCAACCGTGATTGTCCCAGTATTCCCCGGATACTAAGGGACTAGTCCCCTCATTTGCACGATTCGGAAGCGTCAACCTCTGACAACCAGGTTGAATGCTTACCATCGACCAACGAAAGTGAAGGTCGCAGACGACGAAGAGGGATGAGATTCCCCTGCGAACTGTGTGAAGGCGATCACACTCTTCGTCGTTGTCCCTTTTTAGACGAGGCAAAGAGAGTTTTGGAAGATCAACCGGTGGCACCGGTGCTACTTCCTCCTGGATATCAAAAACTCACGCCAGGTCCTTCGTTGGTCGAAAATACAACTGTCTTGCTCAGAGGGCCAGCTGAAGTGTCAGTCACTGAAAGTGAACCTACTGAATCCGGACCGGACGAAAGTCCAAAGGTCGAAACGGCAGTTGACCCGGTTCTCCCTTCAGAAGTTTCATCTTCAAACACCACAGTCACTGAGGATTCATCTTCAGTTGACACCCCCGCCGAAGAGAATAAGGATGACACCGTCCATATTCTTTTCGTCAACTCCGATTCTGATGAGCATCTGGGCAAAGCGCCCAATCCTTTATCGCAGGAAGGAGCATCGTCAGGATCATATCCGGCCGTATATTCGGTCCCACCACCAAGCAACCTAGTTGTGTCCTTTGATTGGAACCAACTAGGCAGACCCCGGTTACCAGCCAGCATACCATTTAGAATTATAGTCCAAATATACAAAATGGTGATGGCTGGAACTATCATTGATGAAGGGGCATCTGTGAGTATCCTGTCCTCTATTGCTTGGAAAGCACTGGGTTGCCCGGCGCTTTTGCCCGAGATAAGGCATCTCTCGGGTTTTGACAAAGGAACCAGTCGACCATTAGGGATTCTACCTAATGTGCCTATTACCTTGAAAGGGAAGGCCGTCAAGATGAATTTGATGGTCGTCCAAGGACCCTTGGATTATAACCTACTCCTTAGACGAGACTACATATATTGCATGGAAGCAATAGTCTCCTCACTCTTTCCAATAATGTGTTTTCCATACGAAGGAAGGATGGTCAAGCTCGTAGACCAACTTTCATTTCCGGGATCACGCATCGCGAATAGTCACATACCTATCCTCAATGGTCTTTTCGATCAAGAAAGGTCTCTTCCCCCGGTTCTTCTTCCTGATGAATGCGAGTGATTCGGGAAAGGAACGCAGGAGCCCAGGGGGCATGCATCCTGGTCTGCTCTGGAGGCAGAAAAAACCTTGGGTGTAAAGTAGAATTTCCGCGGGAGAATATGACTAGTCCGTACCCCGTCCCCTCCTTCATCTTTGTGAATCTTCCTCTGAGCCATCTTCGTGGAGAAGAAGGACAAGAAGACGAAGAGAGACTGGGAATCTCAGAAGGGGCTGTTAGGAATGGGGTTGTTCTAGAAAAAGATTCTTTTGTTAAAGTTAAGTGTGTGGCGGAAGCGCCGTCATTCACCTTTGTCTAAATAAGTAGGCTCTGCCAAAGAAGGGGATCCGTTTGCGGCAGCAAGTAGTAACCATCTTTGGGTAAAAGGCAAGCCTCACCCATTAAAACAAATGTTTTAAAGGATAAGTAGGGGCAGCCTCCAAAGAAAGAGATTCTATTGCTGCAACAAATTGTAACCATCTTTGGATAACCTAATGATAGACATCGCCGAAGAAAGTTTCTGTTTAAAAAGAATTAGCAGAACGATCTTCGGATAACCTGAAAGAGGTAAGCCTCACCCGTTGAAAACAAGGGTTTTTGACGGATGAGTAGGGGCGACCTTGAAATTAGACTTACACCTGGGGGCATGCAAACCTCTTGGAATGCAAGCGTGGTCGGCTTTTTAGTTTTAGGTAGGACTAACCCCTCTAACCCGTAGGATAGGCCGATATCCAGCTTGCATAAAGAGAGGATATGGAGCAAAGCGTGAGGAGATGAAGCTCTTTAAAAAATAGTAATCTTCCAGGAGACCTTCCTACTTTATGACTGGTAAAAATGAGCAGTTTTGGCAAAGTTCATGCTCGTTAAAAAATAAACGCAAACATGAGCAGTTTTGGCAAAGTTCATGCTCGTTAAAAAATAAACGCAAAACCGAGCAGTTTTAATGCGGAAATTCATGCTCGTTAAAAAATAAAAATAAGCATGTGAGCAAGCTTCCCCCAGAGTTCAAGCTCATCCAGAAAAAATGAACCGGTAAATGACCATTTGAGACCGTAAATTCATCAGCCATAAAAGCCTTGGTCGTGTTTGTGTACCGTCACCTCCACTTTTCATTTGGTCGATCATTCACATCCACTTGATTGTTTACCTATTTTGAGGAACAGCTGCGAAGAGTGATTTTACCTAGCCATCCTTGTAATACTGCCGTGATTGGAAAATTCCAACCTGTACCTGGAATCTGCTGCTATCCCTGTTTATCACTCGTTCCTCAAAAGACGAGTCTTCTTTGAGCTCTTTTCACTGACTCGTAAAAAATGAAAAGTTTGCCGAGTTTTGGCCTTCCATCTCGTTAAAAGGATTGAAAGAGCTATCCCTCCTCTAGATTTTAATCTTTTTGGACCTGAGGGATTAGTGCACAAAAAGATCGAGCGCTTGTCTAGTTCGGCTCGATAAAGATATCGAACATTCATCCCTTCTGTATTGTTTTATACTTTTTCGGACTTAAGGGATTAGATGACGAAAAAGGACCCCTGGAGTCTACTTTATGTACCCTTTTCAGACTCTCTAAAAATGAAAAGGACCGAGTTGTCTTTGTCGCTGGGCTCGTTAAAAATATTAGATAGCGACAAACTTGTCTTTAGACAAGAACGAGTTTCCCTATCGCTAGGCTCGTTAAAACATAGTGATGGGCTTGCCCGAAGGGCAGGTTATAGATCAAGCATATGTTATCCTCCTCAAGTTTGACAAAAATAAAGAGGTACTGGTCAGAAATGACTGGGGAAAAATTGGGAAGAACCTCAAAGCTTAATGGTAGCAAGTCGCTCTTGAACATGACACTTTTGCCTCCGTAAATATCGGGTTGGGTTATTATCATTCACCGGTCCCTTCACCATGGTCTCGCCATACCATCCATACATGGGGTAATGCTACCGATCCATCACATCAGTGTCGTTATATGTTCAAGAGATGTCATTCAGAAAGTGTCAACCGGGTCCCATCCACTACCATACATCATCTTTCATCCTTCCATGACCGCCACCCTGAATCATATTTCACAGATCGTTTTCACCATCATCACTAGCTCCGTTCCGTGTCACTGATGTGGGATTCATTAAGGCCCTCCTTTGACGGATCACTTCTTGTCGACATCAGCTCATTATCCAAGAAGTTGATCTAGGAACACCCCCTCAGTACTTTGAAGCTTGCATGCCTCAATGGCAAGTTTCTCACTTCCGGCGATAGGTATACATTAATGACCTTCGACCGGGAGACTTTGCGTGGTGTTCGACGTCAGATCCTATATTCACACCACGGGAATTTTGCTGCAGTACCTTGAGGGTCATCATCATTATCGGTGATTCCTCTCGCGCTTGTTAACAGTTTACATTATTGACTGGTAATCAAGCGATGTCTTTCCATGTTCGACTTCAAGAAATTCTCACATGGATCGACTTGTACTAGAGTGAAGATCGGACAAGTTTGAAGACCCCGGATCTAGTTTCATCCATTCGGGCTGCGATATATATTCAGGAGATAAAAACATAGACATGTGCAGTAGATGAGCATCCTACTAAAAGGATGATAATTAAAAGCAGAGAATTATCCGTCTCTTGTCAGACGATCGTCTGTTTATGTACGGAAAATGTATTTATAAAGCTGATCATGGGAAATGCCCGCGTCAGCTAGATCATGAAAAGAAAGTATGAAAAGATAATGTATTGTATTGTATTTTGTTACAGGTCACCTCCCGGCGATTGAATGAACTTCGGATCCTCCTAATAAAGCATTTCACCCGATAAACGACCTCATACTTTAGGGGGCAACTGTTATAGACATTTTTGTGCCTTACAGCATAGAGCATGAAATGTCAATAATCTAAGGGATCCAAAGTCCCTAAACAAGTTGTTCTTACCCTTAGAGGAACAAGGTCAGCAAACCACAGCACTGCAAATCAGTTCTCCACTGAAAAACACTCAAAAACAGGTCAGTTTTGGATCATTACAGCTGCTCCACTAGGCATCTGCGCTGCATAGCAGGTACAACAAAGGCTACCTGCGTTGCATAGCAAGTAGAACAAAGGCTACCTGCGTTGGGTGTACTTGGACATGTGGGGGAATCTTTTTCTCAAAGTGCCAGTGCCCAGGAAGCTTCTAAAAAGACACTTGATGATCAGATTCGCTTAATGATGAGTTAAGAGCTTCTAAAACTCCAAGTGAAGAACTGAAGAACAACTAGAGTTGAAGAGGACAACAAGTCACACATCAAGCTGACTTATCTTCACTCCAAAACTCTATATAAGGATCTCATCCCATGGGATCTGAGGCCGGAATTTAGTGCAAAGAATTGCTGTTGGTTTACAGTTGTGAGCATTGGGTGATTGCTTGAGGGAGGTGAAGAAGAGATTTCTCTCCGTCGGGAAGGTGATGCTGGATTGGACCTCTCATGGTTGTATCACTGCCTGAACCTTACTTCCATATATTAATAAAGCATTTGAGGTTCTTCTATTCGCATGTGTTTCAATGGTGAATTGTCTTACTTGCGTCTTTGATTTATGCTAATCCTTGAATCGATTATGAATGCATGCTTCTTGTAGTTTCCTCTTCTTGTCTTATTTGCAGGATCTCGTGTAGCTGGGCCCGTGAAAAGACTTGGAGCTGGGAGCAAGCGGCAAACAAAGGAGATTGGGTCGACCATTTGCGCAAGACATCGGTAAGTGGATCTCTCCCTTTTATCTCTTGCATGTCATAAAGAAGAAACTTTAGATAGCTTTGCTTTCAGCTGTTGCTAAGGAACTGTCACCCTTAGAGTGGGTTAGGGTCATTCCGAGTTGGATACTTTCCCCCACAACACTAGGTGATTCCAGGAATCACCCAGCTGCCAGCCGCACAATTCCGGGAATCACCCAGCCACCAGCCCCACAATTCCGGGAATCACCCAGCCACCAGCCAGGCAGCTGCCTTGTGGCTGGGTGATTCCGGGAATCACCCAGCCACCAGCCAGGTGGCTGGTGTCTCGGTGATTCCAGGAATCACTGTTACACTAAAATTTTTCACCATGACTATTTGCAGTTAGTATGGCTCCATCAACTGTCATACTATCCTCCTTAGCAAGTCTCATACCTCTGCTCTTCATGTCAAACTCCAAGAAAGAGAGAAAGTCTTTAAAAATCTATATATCTTTGGGTACGCAGTTTCTCTTAGCCTTACCTGTGTGTACGCACCTCAAGTTCACAATACCTGCGTACTTGTACGCTCTGTCTGTAAAGGGGTGGGTGCGTACTCCTGTAAAGGTCAAAAGGCACAAGTTTCACTCCAAAAAAGTTACTTGTGGTCATTTCTAGAGCATTCTAGAAGCTTGTTTGACGTGTATTGAGCGCCTCCAGATGGTTCATGTATCCCTATGAAAGAGGAACTTATCCCATCAAGAGGGGAGCTATCCCATCCAAAGAGGGGCTTATCCCATTGATGGTGGACCTGATTAACTTCCTCTAGAGCACTATAAATACAGGCATTGGGCCAGAAGGAGGGGAGGTTGAAAGCTGAACATTCCTAAGGGTAGATGCTGCTAGAATTAGGACTCCCTTATAGAGCTTGAGAGGAGAGATTCCCATCCTTTCATATCCTTATTTGGAAGTGGGTGAGTTGATCAAAGTAAAGGAAAACTCTTGCTGGACCCTAGGAGGGACCTGCACAACACCAAGGCTCAGGTTGTAATGGTTTCTTTTGTTTCCACTTAATGCAAATAAACTCATTTTTCTCAACAGATTGTTATTCATGATTTGTTTCATATACTCCTTGGTCTGTATGATGAATATGTGTTATTTTATAAGTTTATCAGGTGCTATTTAATCTTTTGGCTTGTTAGTGAATGCAGGTTTCGAAGAGAAGGAGGAGCTCATCCGGATCGGCGAGGCTGGACTACTACAAAGCGTTGGACTAAAGGTATGTTATAATCACCTGATTACTTGTATTCTAAATGCATATTTAGAGAAAGGTAGTGTTTATTTGTCTTGTTTGTCACTAGAAAGCCTTAGCTTCTAGGGAGGTCGGTTTTGTCCACAAAATTGACTCTTTCCGCATGACAATCACCCAGCCACCAGTCAGGCGGCTTGTGTCTCAGTGATTCCAGGAATCACCCAGCCACCAGGTGGCCACCCAGCTGGTGGCTGGGTGATTCCCAGAAACACCGAGCCACTTCCTAGCTGTTGGCTGGGTGATTCCAGGAATCACCCAACCACTAGGCAGCCACCAGCTGCACAATTCCGAGAATCACCCAGCCACCAGCCGCACAATTCTGGGAATCACCCAGCCACTAGCCGCACAATTTTGGGAATCACCCAGCCACCAGGCGGCCGCCCAGCTGGTGGTTGGGTGATTCCCGGAATCACCCAGCCACCGCTCGGCTGGTGGCTGGGTGATTCCGGGAATCACCCAGCCTGCAACCGCCTGGTGGCTGGGTGATTCCTAGAACCACCCAGCCTGTGGACGCCTAGTGGTTGGGTGATTCCCCGAATCACCCAGCCACCGCCTGGTTGTTGGGTGATTCTAAGAATTACCCAGCCACCAACCGGGCGGGCGGGCAGGCCGCTGGGGTGGCGCGGCCTGGGTGCCAGCCCCACCCCGGTGGCCCTCCCGCCCACCCAGCTGGTGGCTGTGTGATTCTGGGAATCGCCCTTCCATTAGTCACCCGCCTGGCTGGTGGCAAGGTGATTCTGTGCCCGGCTTGGTGGCTGGGTGATTCCCAAAATCACCGAGCCACCAGTCGGGCGGCCGACTAGTGGCTGGGTGATTCCAGGAATCATCGAGCAACCAGGAAGCTACAAACTGGGTGATTCCGGGAATCACCCAGCCACTAGAATCACCCAGCATGATTCCCGGAATCACCCAACCGCTGGGCGGGCGCCGAGCTGGTGGCTGGGTGATTCCCGGAATCACCCATCCACAAGCTGGGTGGGTGGGCGGGCCACCGGGGTGGCGCGGCCTAGGCTAGTGCCACCTCGGTGGTCAGCTCGCCTGCTCGGAATCGCCCAGCCACCAGCCAGGCAGGTGGGTGGGCCGTCGAGGTGGCACTCCCCAACCGTGGGCATGGGCGGGTGAGGTGGTAGGGTGGGCATGGGCGTGGGCAAGGACGGGTGAGGGTGTGGGGTGGCGAGGGAAGGTGAGGGGGTGGGGTGGACGAGGATGTGGGTGAGGGCAGGTGAGCGGGTGGCGTGGACGAGGACGTGGGTGAGGGTGGGTGAGGGTGCGGGCGAGGGCGGCTGAGGGGGTGGGGCATGCGTGGGCGTGGGCGAGGGCGAGTGAGGGGGCGGGTGAGCAGGTGAAGGGGTGGGAAAGGGAGACAGTGAGGGCGGGTGAGGGGGTGGGTGGGTGTGTGAGGGAGTGAGGGGGGGTAAGGGCAGGTGAGGGTGTGGTGCAGGCGACTCCCTTCCGGTGCCTTGGAGCCTGCATGCCTCAATGGCAAGTTCTTCATGTTCGACGAGAGGTTTTCATCATTGGCCTCCGATCAAATGATTCTATGGGTGTTGGATGCCAGCTCACTCATTTGCACGCTGTAGATTGTACCTATAGTACCTTGAGGGCCATTGTCATTATTGGTGGTACCTCTCGCGTCTGTTAACCGTTTTCACTATTGGCTGGTAATCAGACGATGTTCATGCATGTTCGACTCCAACTCATATATTCGCATGCCTGAACTTGTACTCTGTTTGGGGCGAGATGGAACGCAAGACCCTGGATTTTGTTTGTTGGAATCTAGGCTGTGATTTGTGGCTTATTATGATCATTACATCACTCATTCATTGGATGGCTGCGACCATGCCTGAGTCTATTTATCGATCCTCACTGGATGGTTGTGCCCATACCTTGGATCTAGATTCTTGTGTGCTTTGTTATTGATGGTTGCATCCATACCACATATCTCATGTACTTGAGATATCAGTTGTGCTTCTTTATGCAGGTTCTCTGGCGACAATGTTTTCAGTTACGCATGTTCTTGTAAAAACATTTCACCCCTCTCTCTCTCGAGCCTCATGCTTTAGGGGGCATCTGTTACACAGTAATTTGTCACCGTTTGTCACCATCCCTGTTACCCCTCTCCCGCACGCTAGAGGAATCATTCCGGGACCTGTCAGAAGTGGCATGACCTGAAACCACTTGTATTATATTCCTCTAAGTATGAGCTTCATATGCCCTGAAGACATCTCCTGCAGAATACCCATAAAAAGACCTCTTTTGCATTGGCACGGTTCCACAGTGTACTGCTTGCCCAATGGGGGAAATCCTCTAAAGAGGGCGTGCCAGTTGGCGCTCTGTCTCAGATTCGCACTCGCGCCAACCCAGTTGGGTAAAGTTTTTAACAAACAAACTTCCGAAGGTTCTCCCTAACCCATTCATCAACTGAATCTATGTTGAGCTAGGATGGTTTTGCTTCGAATCTCCATAGAAGGGAAGTGGTTTGCCACCTTTCATGGAAGCTTATTAGTGATAAAGCCAATCCCATGAATATTGTGGTTGATCCTATCTCCTTCCCCTCTATCTATAAAAGCTTGGTCTTTTTCCTTGAGCAAGCTAGTTCCAGCAGAGTGCTAAGATAGAAAGAATTCCAGGAGTTCAAGAGATTGAAGTTGCAAGAGCCTTCTTTGCATCCATAAGGCCAAATCTAAGTGAGGAGATTCTTGTCACCAAGGAGAGAGAGGCTTGTTTCCCATCCCAACAAGCTTTGCAAGACTTGTGTAGCTGATCACCCAGCCAAAGGAGGATTCGACGTTAGAACTATGGTTGTATTCTTCTTTGTTGTTTATCAATAATAGATGGCTATCATTATGGTTCCACTCTCATTGTCCTTTGTAATGATTGATGTTGAGTTATATCTTTTCTGAGTGATATATAATTGCATCCATTGGATTTTATGCTTGTATTTGTGTTGTTCTTTGCATGTGAAGGTGTCCAATCACGGAGATCATGGGGATCGTGACCGACCGAAGCAAAGGAACGAGAGCGACGTCTCTTCTACGAATATTAGCATTGGAATCCAAGTAGGTTCTCATCATCCACCTTTAAATTGCAATTAGGAACTTGCGTGATAGCATTGTTTGATTGTTGCTAGACCCGGTCTAGGCTGGTAGGGATCGCCTCCGTTCGCAGAGGGGATTTACCTTCACAACACCCCTTCTCAAAATCAGGTCACTTTTTTGCTATCTCTACGAAACGGGTAACAGTATCAGTTCATGTTTCAAAGTTTACATTGTTGGCACCAAAAAGATGGTGAGCTCCCGTATTACAGCAATGATGCTGCAACTCTTGGGACTCCCTACTTTACTTTTATCAACCCAGTAGTTCGTAACAAACTTGGAAGCGATGGTGCTATATGCACAAGTATTGGCTCTTACTGCAGGCTGTCACTTGATCAACTGGCACAAATTTGCTAGGAGCTCAAGCCAACTTCTATGAGTTCACAGAAGAAGCTTCTAACTATGCTGGAAGCAAGCTAACTCAAAAGAGGCTAGTCTACTTGCAAAAAGAAGATGAGAGCTGAAAGGAAACACAAACTCTAGCAAACCCTAGTTTTACCGACTAACCCTACTTGTGAAAGAAAAGAGATGTAAACTACTGAAATGGATGCCATTAACTATTGAAAAGGTAAAATGCATGTGTTTAAGCTACTTCTGAAAGAAAATATGGAAAAATCATCTATTTATATTTTTGAGCAATTTTATGCAGAATTATTATGATTGTGTTTTAACTATTTGTGACTGTGCAGAGGTTTATTGGCAAAAGGAAATGGAGTGGGAATTTGTAGGAGGTTGGGAAGGTGTGGAGAGTACCTAAGGAGTCCCTATCACCCTTTTGGAGATTTCCACCATGATCAGACTTCAAAAAATCGCTCGCATGAACTTCTACAGGAGGCTGCAGGGGATCTCCAGGAAGTTTTACAGGAAGTTCTACAGGAAGAGGCTGAAAGTGATTTTTAGAGAATTAAAGGTGGAAAAACGGTGGGAAAGTGAAAATGAAGAATGGATAGAGATTTTAAGGGGTCGAGGACCTTGTAAATGAAGCTCAGAAGTGAAGAAAATGGTTGGATTTTTTCAAAGGTGAAGGAAGCAATTTTTCACAAGAATGTAGAAATTAGTGTAGTTTGGGAAAGTATGGCGAATGAGTGAAGGAAATCTTGAGAGAGGGACTAGAGTAGGTTGTATGAGGGAGGAAGGATAGGCTGGAGTGTCTTATAGGTGTTCTACAAACTTCTTTTCAAAACTGACCCAAGCAATAAACTAAGAAAACAGAGTTTTACCTATTTTGACCTAATTTTGACCTAAAAATCAGAAAAGTGTTTAATAGAACGTTATGGATAGGAAGTTATGTAAGAAATATATGGAAACTAAGAAAGAGTAGATCTAAGCATGAAAACACAATTGATATCAACTTTTCCAACTCGAAATCTAACACTAGCAATTGCATTGGAAGGCAAAAACAGTGTTTTTGTGGCAGCAAGAGTGCCTTGGTCTCAATTCATGGTCCCTAGGGAGGGAGAAAGGAGATCAAGACCTTCTTGGTAGCCTTTTTTTGGATCTTTTCTGTTATCAAACTATCAAATCAACCTAAATCAAGAACAACTATCTTAATCATCAAAAACAACTTAAGTAACAAAGCAAGATTTAACCTAAATAACAAAAATTATTTTATGAATGAAATAAAAACAAATAGAAGTACACAAATGAGGTACTGGGCACTTGGGTTGGGCCCAACCCCAAGAGCTACAGCCCCTTAGGAAAGATCACTGCTGGTTCAAAGCTGGATTCATCTTCATTGATAAAAAATAATAGTTATATCACAAAATTGTCTGCAAAAGGAGCTTGGAAATGAGCTGACTACAAGGCTGCACTAAAGTGCGAAAATAGACTATCAAATGGCTAACCTACTAAGGCTTGAAGCCTTCTTATTTATGCAAGTGATGACTCCCAACAGTCCTCCTAAACTTTAGGAACTCGACTGCCCAAAACTGCAGATAACAGCCACTTCACTAGACCTGCTCGGCTGCCCCTTGAAATCATCTTTGGTGGGCTGTTGAACTCCGAGCTGTTGATGGAGAACTTGAGGAAGGGGTCATCTAGTGTAGGAGACACCCCTCTTATAAATCCTTAGCCTTGTTTCTTTGAATTTGGCTTCCAATCTTCTCATAAATGCCTGGTCTTGGTCCAAAAATGTCCAAAAACCTGCAATAAACACGTATTAGACTTTGTGGTAAAGTGACTATTCCTATTCACTCAATTAACATAAATATATTCAAAAGCATGCACAAAACTATAGAGAATGGTGGATTAAATGAGAATAATAGGCAGAATGAGCCCATATAGTTATTCATTTCTGGGGCTCATCACAGGAAAGTGAGGAAGAGCTCACAACAGTTTCTCTGAGAAGCACAGTTAGTCTGATAAGGCAACGAATTCTGCGCTTACCACCTCCACCTACACCGCCACCCATCTCATGCTCTTCACCTCCATCTCCACCCACCCCTCCTCTGTCACCACTAGAATTTAGTATGGCGAGTGCGATCAAACTACCGGTATTCAGAGTAGGGAATGAAGATCCAGACCAATTCTGGTTCATGGTAAGGGCGGTATGGGAAGCACAAGGAGTCATGGGTGACAATATAAAGAAGGCTATCCTGGTAAGCACATTGCAGGATCGTGCATTAACATGGTACATTAAGAATTCTAATGGCCATCCAAACAAAAGAATCGCAAAAATCTAGACCGAATTGAACAGGAAATTTAGCAAGCCAAATTCGGAGACACAATCAATTATCGGGTTGAAGGATATCACGATGCTCCTAGGTGAGACCCATTGGGATCTAGACCAGAGGCTAAAGAGTATGATTCACGAATACAACATGACTTTGATGGATGGACAACACCACGCATGGTTTGTAGTATCATTAACACCACATTTAATGATGGCGTTGTCACAACAAAATATTTCCACCCAAGCCAAAGCTTTGGAGATGGCAATGAGATTGCATGAGACCCCTATACAAGGTCCTAGTTTGGGAGTCCAACAAATCCACATGCAACTACAAAATCTGTGTTTGGAATGTAGAGTTTGAAACAAGATAGGACACCTCGACCAGAGGCACGTGAGGAGGTATGGTGCATAAAATGCAAAGGCCAGGTCTTGTATTCATGAATTACTTGGCGAGAGGAGGGTTGATGCCATTAAGACCTAAGGCACAAGCAGGACCAAGTATGGCGCCTTCACTGTGGTGCACAAACAGTTAGATAGGAGTAAAACACACTACGAATAATTGTCATCTATTGCAGAAGTATATGCAGACATCCCAACAATTGTTTTGTAATTTTTATAGGTCGGTAGGCCATGATGAGCACACCTACAGAAGCTATGAACTAATGATGGATCATAAGACCAAAATTCAAGCCCTCGACCAAAATGTAGGAATGGCATGCATTGGATTTCAGGGGCACAAATGAGGCCGAGGTGGAATGGGACCAAGAAGGGGTTGTAGACAACTAATTTGTTACAACATCAAAAATCTAGGAAACTATGACCGCAATTGTACAAACTCAACGAGGACATCATGTTTGTATTGTACTTAGTTTGATCATGAGGTAGAATACTGCCCTACATTGATAGCGAGGTTGCATGAAAAAGGGGTACTCTAACCTCCTCCGACACAAAATTTGCAAATGATGAGGTCTGAACCACGTGAAGAAGACTCGAATTTAAATATAGTGCTTAGAAGTGGTATCACAACTAGATAAGATAAAGGTAAGCATCCAGAAGAAAGTGTGTGGGTTCGCAAGGCTCCTACAAAGGAACTTGAATTTGATTGAAGCAGACATTCATGGAAGCTAAGAAGAGCTTCACGAAGGCCTCCACTTCAGGTAGTAAGGATCAACTAGAACCAGGGATAGATCCTTCAATGCTCACTACCTTTCTGGAGACATGCATGAAACTGCTGCACGGAAACAAGGCAGTAAAAGGACTACAGGAACTTATCACTAGGTATGCGGGGTCAGGAAAACCGTACGTGGTCCGGAAACTTGGAAAGCATGCATTGCACAAAGGAAGGGAAATGAGGTTGACTTCTCAAATTAGCGAGTATGAAATGGATTAGGTAATCTTGGATCTCAGATTGGATGTGAATGTAATGCCAAAACAAACATGGGAACACATGGGCAAACCCGCACTACAACGGTCTCCTATTCAAATGTGAATGGCGAACCAACAGAAGATGTTGCCCATGGGAAGATTACAAGGGGTAATGATGGATATTGAAGGTGCGAGCGCGCTGATGGATTTTGAAGTGATAGAGATTGTCGATGATAGAAATCCCTATCCCGCGCTACTAGGAATAGATTGGGCCATCGATATGAATGGAGTCATAAATCTGAAGAAGCGCAAAATGATTTTTGAGAAAAAGACATTATGTGTAGTAGTAACGCTAGGTCCAGCCGAAGGAGCGCAATACACTGAACAGGTGTTCGATGATGATAGTGATGATGATCTCGATTGCATCTACAAGATAACTGCGTGAGAATAGGATTGGGTAAATCCAATAGCAGATGATAGGATTTCATGGGAGCACGAAAGCTCCTGCACTTCGGATTTGAACGAAGAAATAGAATGATGGAAGAACCGGTTACACAAGGTAACCATGCTAAATTGCAACATGATGGGGTGATAGTGGTGGATGAATTCCTGAACAAATTTGAAAACGCAGTACCAGAACAACAGTGGTTCAATGCTTTAAAATGGGCACTATGTGCGATGCCCGCAAGGTGGTGGGGTACACATGAAAGAAGTTTTGAGGACTAGTGCGGATGCAAGAGGATGATATGCCTACGATTTGGGAAACCACATATGTGGCTAGTTTCTACACAGTATTTTGTCACCAGCCCCACATCCCCTGATCCTGGATAGAGTTGGTCCCTGAATGAAATTTTCTCTTTGTCATATACCAAAATATGTGTCCAAATCTTCCATATTACTCAAGAAGATTTCCTAAGTTCATAAATCCTGAAGTTGACCTATTTTTACCCATGTTTCAAGATCATCGTAGTACATCAGTATCATGCCTGTGATGATAGCCCATATTGAACTAACGCCTTGCGATGTCATCTTTGAGTCTCATTGTTTGACCTACGAAGACCCAGATATGGCGAATTAGTTTAAAAAGAATGCTTCTGGGTGGTTTTGGAGCTAGTTGTTGGGTCAAAGAGGTTCGCCTCCCCTCATTTGAGATGGTGGTTTCACCTTTTGAGTAACCTCCCATGAAGATAAGCTTCCTCTCCCCTCATTTATGGAGGCTTCTCCTCTTATAAAAGCATCCTCCATGACTATGATCAACTAGTTCTTAGTTAGCTAGTTCTTGGTTTGTTGGATTGATAGCTTACAGTTTGGATTGATGATAACCTAGCAATATCTTGTGAGGTATGAGAGTAGCCTTTCATGTTGTGGATTGAAAGTGTGAAATGGTTTTGTAAGAAGGAAACCTTGTTGTGATTGCCTTAGTTTCATACTTGTGCTTTTGGGTGAGAGAGAGTCATCAGCCTTTCTGGGAGACCTTTGAGAGTGAATGCTTATGGAGACATACTGATTGAACCCTTCAAGGAAGCTTGCGACGTCATGGAGTGGTTGTAAGCTTTACTGTTGTTTATATTAATACAATCAATGGTTATTTCCTATATCATGTATGAAATGTATGTTGATAGGTTATGGTTCCTTGACTCTATAAGTAGATAGTTTGTTGTTGTGCTCTATTATGTGCTTTTTCATTTTCATATGTTGTTTCAAGTGAATTATTCATTAAGGAGAAGAAAGCGATAACTGAAGTGACGTGACGAAGACTTCATTAAACACTGGTATAAGGTAGGCCTCTTCAACAATAACTATTTAAGTAATTAGCTATTTTCTTTGTCTTGCTATGACTAGACCCACTCTAGGGCTAGAGGGGTTGTCTCTATCTACAGAGGGAACTTACCTACATCACACTAGTAGACAAGTATGACAAATGGGATGATCCATGTACACACCTCACAAAACGGACGAAGGTCTATGATGAAGAGCCACAACCTAAATGGGTACATTTATTTTATCATACCCTAGATGTCATACCCATGAATTGGTATACTAAGATAGAGTTCCGCCATGGTACAAGCGAATGGGATATTTTGTGCAAGGGATTTTTGTTAACTTTCACGTTTGAAGATCGTTGGTGAGATACTATTGATGATGCGCTATAGACAATAAAAGCAGTTATCTTCAAAATACCCTACGAGCCAATGGACGTACTTCAGCTAGAATGGGCGACACATATGAGTTGCGCGCTAGAGTGTTACAACGTAAATGTTGAGGAGGATGATGAGGACCCGTGAAATATTACCATTCCAAAAATGGAAGGCTATCGCGAGATTTGAGGACCCTCAATTAAGGATCCCAACATCACCTCACCGCTAAAAACAAAGAAAGTAAACATTGGAATGGAGGTGGAGCCAAAGTACGCAACGCTTGGGGACTATTGGGATCATGCAATGGTGGATAAGGTCATTGAGTTACTCCGCGAATACCAAGACTTGTTCCTAACGAAAATTACCTACTTAAAAAGGATCGTTGGCGACTTAGGGGTGATGAAGATTACCTTGAAACCTGATGCAAAGCTAGTTAAGTAGCAACCTTACCGCTTGAATCCGAAATATAAAGAAAAGGTTTGTGAAGAATTAGACAAAATGCTCGTAGCTGGAATTATTGAGCCAGTGGAAGAATCTCACTGGGTGAGTCATATGGTAGTATAGGAGAAAAAGAAAAAGGGTGAAATAAGAATATGTGTGGACCTCAGGAAGCTGAATTATGCATGTGTACACAATCCATTCCCGACACCATTCACAGATGAAGTACTGGAGAATGTTGGTGGTCAGGAAGCATACTCATTCACAGATGGGTTCTTAGGGTACCATCAGATCAATATCGCATCGGAAGACAGGAGAAAAAAAACCTTCACAATAGAATGGGGATGCTTTCAATACACCGTTATGTTGTTTGGATTGAAGAACACGCCAACCATCTTTCGTGCATCATTGTGGCTGCGTTCAAAGAATACATCCACAAGTTCTTGGAGGTCTATCTGGATGATTGGACTATCTTTGGATTAGTTAAGCACCATGTAGCAAGCTTATGCTTGATGCTGCATACTTGTCATGGACACTAGATTGTGCTGAACCTTAAGAAGTTCACATTCCTCATTCCCTTTGGAAACCTATTGGGACATGTGGTCTGCAAACAAGGACTAATGGTGGACCCTGCAAAGATTTTCGTTATTCTAAATTTGGAAACATTGTAAAGTGTTAAACAACTGCACGCTACCTTGGGATAGATACTATAGGAAGTTCATCAAAAGTTATGCCCAAATAACAGTGTCGATGGAAAAGCTATTGAAAAAGGATGTTACATATTGTTGGAATGATGATTGCATGAAGAGTTTGGATGTCCTGAAGGGGAAACTGGCCTCTGCTCCGATCCTGGTCTTCCCAAAATGGGATGTGGAATTTCATGTGCATGTTGATGCGTCGTGTATTGTGCTGAGCGCAGTACTCACACAAGAGGGCGTGGAGGACGTGGATCACCCAATCACATTTACAAGTTGGAGATTGTCCAAAGTAGAAAAGAACTATTCCACCACCGAGCACAAGGGGTTAGTGATGGTGTACGCGCTCCAAAAATACTGACACTATTTACTCGAAGGACATTTCAAGATGTATACCGACCATTCTGCATTAAAATACGTGGTGAATAAGCCTATGTTGGGGGGGTGCATATGCAAATGGCTCTTATTGTTCCAAGAATATGATTTTGAGGTCATAGTCAAGCTGAGATGACTAAACGCAGGACCAGATCACTTGTCACGAATTGAGACGGGCAAGGAACCCATGAACTTTGAGGAGGGAATACCTGATGCAAAGCTCTTTGCAGTGAGCGTCGTGGACGGACACTTTGAAGATATAATCCATTTTTTGACAACAGGGACTGCACTGAAGGAATACTCAATCCAATAGCAAAAGGAATTGGTGGTGCGTGCGGCAGACTTTTCTGTCATCGTGGGGCACCTATACAAAATGGGAAATGTTGAGATATTGCGATGATACGTACCTAAATCTGAACGAGGTCAGATCCTGAACGAGGTCAAATCCTTGTGGAAGCACATGGGGGTGTTGCGGGAGAACACTATGAAGGATGCGTGACCACACATAATATTCTTCACGTAGTGTTATAGATATGATATTGATCAAGAGCTTAGGACCAAGTGTCGTAAGATGGTCAAAAATGAAAGTTCTCAGAACTAGTTTGAACCTAAATGACTGGATAGATCTCGTCCTCCTAATTCTGGCACTGCAAAAGGTTCGAAAAATGGTCTCCGTATGCAGAAGTTATGCCAAAAGCAAAATCGCCCAATGACTCTTAATTTTTGAATTAAAAAAAAAATAAAAAATTAAATAGAATATTTCGCAGAATATTCTTGGGAATATTCTTTTTGGGCAGGCCAATCAGAAGCCACCACATGGCAACGTGATGTCAGCATATATATGTAGCGCATTTCAAAATTTTGTGGGCGGATGGAGGATTGAACACACGACGTCCCATGTATTAGCACTCCGTCTTACCGTTGGGTCACAACAACGGTTCTTGTTATATGAGCGCACTAAACTGTAGTTAAGGTTTAAAACTCATTTGGGGCAGGAAAAGAAGGGGTCCAGCCCCCCATACCATGTGACCTTCCGCCCATAACCACGGGCCATAACATATAACACCAGTTCAGCGCGTAATCCGAGGAAAACTGCCAGTTGTATAAATGCGTTCACATGCGCATTAAAGACAAATAGTTAAATCTGGTAGTCAGGTCAGGATTTGGCGGAGGATATGGTAGAGTGCTACAAAAATGGCAGAATTTCCAAATTTAGCAGGGTTATCTGGCATTTAGCCAGTTTTATCAGGAGTTTTTCTAGGGCAGACTGGAGAAACTTTAATGAGCCATAACTTTGGCTAGGAAAGTCCTTTTTGGACGAATTGTTTTTTGATTTTGGGTCTCTTCGACCTTCTGAAGCCATTGGCACAGGTTTCACAGCCATCTGAGGTCGTTTGCAGGTTTTTTAGCTTCGTGGAAGTTCCAGGAGCCACCAGGGCCAAATCAGTTTGGGAGCTGCATTTGGAATTGTGCAGCCAGTGAATGTGGAACGAAGGTCATTTCTCAAGGTTTTCAGTATTTTGAATCCATTTCTACAACTCACTTTTCCTGCTGAGGCATTCTTCTCATTGTTTAGCTTCAGGGAAGCTTTCAGGGCCACCAAGGCCATTTCAGTGCTTGAGCTGTTTGGGGGCTATGTTCATCCATTTTTGGTGATTCAAAAGCCTATGTCTACTATTTTCGACCTTTTGAGTCTAATGGCAGAAGTTTCAGAACCAATTGAGGTCATCTTCACCTCGAAATTCTCCATGAAAGTTTAAAGGGCCACCAGGGCCAATTGGGGAAAGTATTGTAGAAGGTACAATTTCACTGTTTAGTGTTTGGGAAAGAGCATGTTTAGCTAATTCCTATCTTTTGATTCTGTATTTACAGTCAGATCTATCTTTCGAGACACTCATGTTCTTGTATTAGCCTTTGTAGCATTTTTAATACAAGAGGACAAGCCTACTTTGAGAGGCTTGGTCCAGCAGATGTAGCCCAGAAGGGGTGAACTACTTTGTCATTTTGATGTCTTTATTTGCTGAAGATGATATGCTAAACAAAACTGATATAAAGTGTTAAACAAAAAATATACATAACTTGCATACACACATAATCACCTATTCAGCTGCAGAAAGTTATTTGTCTTATTCTGCAGGACATCAAACTTCAAGTATGTGTATGTCAAAGACTTCTAAGTGTTTACTTCGTTATTTCTTTAGGTAGAGCCTGTAGAAGGCCAGGTAGCCTCTGAAACTCACCTCTCTTTAGAGGTGACATGTCCGGTGAATGCCCCTACAGTCTATCTATGTATAAGAAATAAGAAGTTTTCACATTTTCAGAGGTCACTTGGAGTGTATAGCTCACATTTGAAATTATGGGAAATGGATACCTTCCACCCTTAAACAAGTACATTCCATTTTCAGATCAGATATGAAAATATATGATAATACAAATATACCCAAAAAATAACAAGATCTGAATATAGATAGAAATGCTTCTTTATTGATCAAACCCTTAAGGTAGGGCAACACCATACATTCACTCCTTAAGGAAGGAGAACACTCCACAAGCCATATGCCTGTTCATACAATAATCCTTGACATCTCTCAATGGGGCGTCTCTAGCCTCTATATAGGCCTCATACATATAATACCATGGGTCATTACCATGGTTCCCTCAATACCATCTATCTAATTCCATGGGCTTATTACATTATTGCTAACTACTTGTGGTCCCTTACATGATATGGTTAACCACCTTATTTATTATTATGGCCCATCCCTTATTACATTATTCCCTTGGGTACCTCCCTCTGTACCCCATATTATCCCCCCTAGGTATACTACATTCCACCACCCCTTAACATGTTTCATCCCCGAGACATATGAAGAACACAAATAATAAGATCTACTCAAAAGAGTAGTCCACTGGTAGCATGCACGTGCATCTAGCCATCCAAGAGAAAGGTGAATGCTTGATCCAGCTGGTGCCTCACTCGCTTGAGATGGAAGTTAACCCTGGCAGCTCTTCTATGTTGATGTGTAGTAGGTGGATTGTTGCTCCTTTCTATCTATCATGTGGGGGTTGTTGTCCTTGTGGCTAATTCATTGCCATCTTGTTGGTTGTTTTCTTGTGGGGTGAAGTGGGTGGTGATATGCTAAAGTTTTAACCAACGATATATTTTTCTTTAATTCATCACCTAATGGAGCCTGATTGGTAGCTAGTATATGTTGTGGTGCCTACTGTTTTTTCTTATATTCCAATATTACTTCAACCACTGAGTCCTTATCTGATGTATCTGTAGCTGTAACAGTTTCTACTTCAACCTCCTTGGAATCTACCTAGTTTTCTTGTACTAGGTTTGATGTTTGTGTTTGGTTGTCGATCATCAAGGTCTCATCATCTGATGTGTCAATCCCTGGAACATCTTCTGCTTCAGCCTCCTTGGAATCTACCTGTGTATTGATGGAAATACCCTGTAATGTAATTTTCTTATTTTTATACCGGAGCTTCAAGAATTTCTTCTACACATTAATATTGATAGTAGCCACCCATTCCATCTAAGGGTATCCCAAAACAACATCCACATTAGCCATATCTGAAGCATAAAAATAAAAATGCAATACATACTTGTCCATAGAAATCTTCAAATCTTTATAAACTTGCACCTCCTCATTATTAACGTATGTGTGCTCCATTTGTTTTGGTGGAACTTGCAATTTTTTTGCCAAATTGACATTTCTAAGGTTTTGCTTGCAACTAGGATTTATAGACACAATGATCTTCTCCTTCTGAATATATCCATGAACCTGTAATAAGCAAATACCAGTAGAAAATAACCCCACATGTTTATCATTATCTTGTTTTCTAGCATGAGACCATTTGTCTAAAAGGAATTTTTCAAATTCTTCATCGAGCAAGTTGAAACACTTCTTTTTGTTAAGTAATTCCCACCATGTGGCCGCCTCATCTGAAAAATTAGCCACTACCCAAAATCTCCAATGTTTTTCCCATAATGACTTTTTTAATTTTATGTATTCTTCAATAGTAGGACCATTATCTTTTCCTGTAAAATATAGAACCAGCATGAAGAGGGTTTGGGAAAAAAAATCACTTACTTGTCGAAAATTTGAAATTGTCACAATTTAGTCAATATTTCTCAGAATCCCTATTATGACCTGTTTTCAGAAATGGAACAATCATTCTGCATCTTCCCATGTGATAGAAATCGCTATCTTGTTACTGAAATTTCAGATTCGCGCTGCAACTGTCAAGCCGTCACAAAAATGTCTGAAAGACGTTGTTTTAAATCAACGATGTCTCCCTTATCCGGACTCCGATTCAACTTTTTTTTTTTTTAATTGGGTATTCTTTTGAAAACAACCCATATCTACAATTATATTCTACAAATGTTGCCCTAAAACATACAAATCTGATCTGCAAACTCGCTGCCCTGAAAAATGTCTGCAACACAGCTGATTTTTAAATCAGCGATATCTCCCTCATCCGGACTCCGATTCAGCCGATTTTTTTTTCAAATTTGATATTTCTTCACAAAAAACCCAGGTATACAATTATTTTCTCCATATTTTTCACCATAACATACAAATCTCATCTACAAACTCGCCGCCCCGAAAAATGTCTACAACACACCTGATTTTTAAATCAGAATCGGCTGATTTTTTTTTAATTGGGTATTTTTTCACCAAAATCTCAGATATACAATTAAATTCTACAGATGTTTCACCAGAACATAAAATATGATCTGCAAACTCACCGCACAAAAAATTCCTGCAAAAAAAAAAAAAAAATACTCTATTTTGCTCAAGAAAGTGCTATGATACCACTTGTTATAGATCTGATATGAAAATATATGATAATACAAATATACCCAAAAAATAAGAATATATGAATATAGATATAAATTATTCTTTTTTTATCAAACCATTAAGGTAGAGCAACACCATATATTCACTCCTTAAGGAAGGAGAACACTGCACAAGCCATATGCATGTTCATACAATAATCCTTGACATCTCTCAATGGGGAGTCTCTAGCCTCTATATACGCCTCATACATACAATACCATGGGTCATTACCATGGTTCCCTCAATACCATCTATCTAATACCATGGGCTTATTACATCATTGCTAACTACTTGTGGTCCCTTACATGATATGGGTTAACCACCTTATATATTACTATGGCCCATCCCATTATTACATTATTCCCTTGGGTACCTCCCTCTGTACCTCATATTATACCCCTAGGTATACTACATTATTGTTATAGATATGATCTGATAATATATGAGAATACAAATATACCCAAGAAATAACAAGATCTGAATATAGATAGAAATTCTTCACTTTATTAATCAAAACCCTTAAGGTAGAGCAACACCATACATTCACTCCTTAAGGAAGGAGAACACTCCACAAGCCATATGCCTGTTCATACAATATTTCTTGACATCTCTCAATGGGGAGTCTCTAGCCTCTATATAGGTCTCATACATACAATACCATGGGTCATTACCATTGTTCCCTCAATACCATCTATCTAATACCATGGGCTTATTACATTATTTCTAACTACTTGTGGTCCCTTACATGATATGGGTTAACCACCTTATTTATTACTATGACCCATCCCATTATTACATTATTCCCTTGGGTACCTCCCTCTGTACCCCATATTATCCCCCCTATGTATACTACATTCTACCCCCCTTGATATGTTTCGTCCCCGAAACATACGAATAACACAAATAATAAGATCTACTCAAAATAGTAGTCCATTGGTACCATGCATGTGCATCTAGCCATCCAATAGAAAGTTGAACCCTCGATCTAGTTGGAGCCTTGGTCGCTTGAGATGGAAGTTGACCTTGGCGGCTCTTCTATGTTGATGTGTAGTAGGTGGATCGTCACTCCTCTCTATCTGTCATGCAGGGGTTGTTTTCCTTGTGGTTAATTCGTTCCCATCTTGTCGGTTTTTTATTGTGCGGTGATGTGGGTGGTGATATGTTGAAGTGTTAACCAACAGTGTATCTTTCTTTAATTCATCACCTATTAGAGACTGATTGGTGTTTGGTACATGTTGTGGTGCCTGTTGTTGCTTCTTATTCTCCAATATTACTTCAACCACTGTGTCCTCATCTGATGTATCAGTACCTGTAACCTTTTCTGCTTCAGCCTCCTTGGACGCTACCTATTTTTTTGGTACCTGGTTTGATGTTTGTGTTTGATTGTCGACCATCAAAGGCTCATCATATGATGTGTAAGTTTCATTAGAGTTTTGTGCTTCTGCCTCCATAGACTCTACGTGGGTCTTAATAGAAATATCCCGCAATGTTCTTTTCTTCTTTTTATACCAGAGTTTCATGAATTTCTTCTACACATTAATATTAACAGTACCCACAGATTCCATCCAAGGATATCCCAAAACAACATCCATGTTATCCATATCTGAAATATAAAAATCATGATACAGCACATACTTATCCATAGAAAGCTTCAAATCCTTATAAACTTGAACATCATCATCATCAACCTGTGTTTTTTCAATGTGTTTTGCAATTAGATCTACAATTAGATCTGCAAACTCACTGCCCCAAAAAATGGCTGCAACACAGCTGATTTTTAAATCAGCGATATCTCCCTTATCCGGACTCTGATTCGACTGATTTTTTTTATCAAATTGGATATTTTTTTCCAAAAACTCAGATATTCAATTAGATTCTTCATATTTTGCACCAAAACATACAGATCTGATCTACAAATTGGCCGCGCAAAAAAATTCCTTCAAAAAAATAAAAAAAATACTCTGTTTTTCCCAAGAAAGTGCTATGATACCACTTGTTATAGATCTGATCTGATAATATATGAGAATACAAATATACCCAAGAAATAACAAGATTTGAATATAGATAAAAATGTTTCACTTTATTAATCAAAACCCTTAAGGTAGGGAAACACCATACATTCACTCCTTAAGGAAGGAGAACACTCCACAAGCCATATGCTTGTTCTTATAATATTCATTGGCATCTCTCAATGGGGAGTCTCTAGCCTCTATATAGGCCTCATACATATAATACCATGGGTCATTACCATGGTTCCCTCAATACCATCTATCTAATACCATGGGCTTATTACATTATTGCTAACTACTTGTGGTCCCTTACATGATATGGGTTAACCACCTTATTTATTACTGTAGCCCATCCCATTGTTACATTAGCCTTGGGTACATCCCTCTGTACCCCATACTATCCCCCCTAGGTATACTACACGGAGGGTTATGGTGGCCAACCTTACACCAGGATTCGAAAGCACATTGTAAGACCTGTGATATATGTTAAAGGACAGGAAAACCATCGTGAAGGATGAAATGTTGTTAAATCCATAAATGACATTGCAGTCATTTGAAAAATGGGCAATCGACTTTGTGGGACTGATCAAACCTCAAGGAAAGACGGGTGTGCACTACATCATCACCGTGACGGAGTACCTGACACAATGGGCGGAAGTGCAGCCGGTCAAAGACTACACGGTCACTATGGCTGCGAAGTTTTTGTTCGAAAATGTGTTGACCCGATTTGGCTGTCCGAAAATCTTAATGAGTGATCGTGGAACACATTCCTTGAATGAAACCATCAGTGCACTCACAGAAGAGTTACAGGTGTATCATCAGAAAAGTACACCATACCACCCACAAGCTAATGGGACAATAGAGGCATTCAACAAAATACTGGAGACTGAGCTAACCAAACTATGCAATTCACAATGAAATGATTGGGACCTATGCGTACTTGCCATACTATGGGCTTATAGGAAAATGTGCAAGAAATTGATGATACATACACCTTTCCGGTTAGTTTATGGCGTGAAAGCTGTCATGCTGATGGAATACATCATACCTAGTTTGTGAATAACAGTGCTCATAGGGATGATGGATAGCGAAGCTCTGGAGGAAAAGCTCGCGCAACTAGAAGAACTTGAGGAGGAATGGTTTCTGACTAGATTTCATCAGCAGGTATAAAAGCAACGTGAAAAAGCGTGGCACAACCTCCATATCAAGTTGTAAACCTTCAAGGTAAATGACTTAGTGCTGCTGTATGACAGTAATTTTAAAAAATTTCCAGGAAAATTTAGAATGCACTAGCTGGGACCATACATGGTTCAGGAGGTCACAGACGGAGGCGTGGTCCAGCTAGTCAAACTAAACGGAGAACCCTTCCCAGGCAAAGTAAATGACAGTATCTTGAAGCCCTACATGAGTGGGCCAGCTATCTGACCAACTAGCTAAAGCACAGTCTTTACAACCTGTTAGGGTCCAACCCTAATACCCTTGTTTATGTAATAGGATCAAGTTATTGTTATAGTTAAGTAAAGAGTCAATAAAGCCCATATTAATAATTGTAAGTGGTTAACCCACATTTAATGAAGGGACCACAGTTAGTTGCAAATGGGCAATGGTATTAGATAGATGGTAATAATAAGAACCATGGTATTGCCCCATGTTATTGCATGTATGAATCCTATATAAAGGATAGAGACTCCCATCGAGGAGCATCATGTCTTATTTTGTAATTGAGCTCAGCTCTATTAGAGGTTGCCCCCTCAAAGAGGCAAGTGAACATTACTACCTAAATAATAAAATACTTGTTGTTATTTCTCATTGTTCCATGTTCTGGGTATATTTCTTCGCATGTTTGGTATTCTGGAATCGTCTTGCAAGTTAAGAGCATAAAAAGTGGTATGAGAGCACTTTCCTGGGCTGGTGGGATCTCCAATTTTTATCAAAAAAAAAATTCGCTAGAGACATGTTCCAGCATCTTTTAACCACGAGATCTATCGTTGAGCATATAAACTTATGGATTTGGTGAGGCATGCACGCAGGAAATACAAGAAGTGGTCATGCTTGTTGGACTCCCTTGTAACCCCTGTGGGTACCCCTTGGAGTAGTAGCACATTAGAAAAAACCACACATCGACTTTCTTCCAAGTACCCTCTGGGTATATCGGAAGCGCCCTAGCTCCCTTGAAACCTCGCCACAGAGAAACCATCAGCCATCTTGTTACTATAGTACTCCAAGAAAAGCACTCGGAGAGATTAATCACGCATATGATAGGGTAGTGAGGTTGTATGGCTAAGGGTATGGTTGAATCCTCCTTGGTTAGTGCCCTGAAAAATTGGGTCGAGTACTACTGTCAAACTGTTAACGGGAAAAGTGTCTACTCAGAACGACCCTATCCCACTAAGGTGTGACAGTGACCTTAGAAGCAAACAGAGAAAACTACTTTCTTATTCTTCTTTATGAACTATAAACGAAGAGGAATAGGATGAACCAAACTGTGTCTTGCGCTAGTCCTTTGATCCAATCTCTCTCCTCTTTGACAGCTTCCAGCTACCTGCTCCCTTACTTGCCCAGCTTCACCAAGTTCCTATAAGATCACAGAAGAAGAAAACTACACAAAGACATGGATTTATATTCATAAATAGCTTAGGATCAGATTTAAGCTAAACATACAAATGTAACAAACATCAATGATACACAAGCATGTAGGAGAAACTCAAATAGTTTTATTGATATAACAAGAAGGTCCAGGAGGAGTTACAACCGATGATTTCTGATCCAGCATCAACCTCCCAGCATAGAATCCCCTCTTCACCTCCAACAAAGCATAAATCACCCAATACTCTGATATCTATCTCAAAACCAACAACAATTCTCTGCAATGTGCAAAATTCCAACCTATGGATCTCTGGGATGAGGGATCCATATATAGATGTATGCAAAGAGGATGAGTCAGCTTATGGTTTGACTAGTGGCTTCTCTCTGTCAGTTCTTGCTTCCACTTGGAGACTGAGAGCCTCTTACTCATCCTTGGTCGAACTCAGTGAGGCAAGTGTCATTGGGGAAGATTCTGGAAGCTTCCATTGTCTTCCACCTCGCGGAATGACACTGCCATTTGTCATTTCCTGCTCAACGCACCCTGGTAGTGCATTTAGGTTCGTTTTAACGCACCTAGCTAGTGTACTTGGGTGCTATGCAACGCAGCTAGCTAGTGGAGCAGCTGAAATGATCCTGATTTGACTGATTCTGAGCAGTTTCTGGTGGAGAACTTCTGGGAGAAGCTGTAATTTGTTGACCTTGTTCCTTTAGGGGTCGGAAAAACACTTTTAGGGACTTAGGATCCCTTGGTTTATGGACATTTCATGCTTAGCGTTGTAAGGCACAAAAATGTCTATAACAGTTGCCCCCTAAAGTATGAGGCCGTTTATCGGGTAAAATGCTTTATTAGGAGGATCCGAAGTTCTTTCAATGCTGGGAGGAGACCTGTAATAAGATACAATACAATACATTATCTTCATACTGTTTTGATGATCTAGCTGAGGGGGGCATTCCCATGCTCAGCTTTATAAATTCATTTTCATGTACATAGGACAGACAATCGTCTGATGGTAGACTGATGATTCTAATAGAGCCATCATCCTTTTGGTAGGATGATTATCTGTGCTGCAATGCTGTACATTTCAATGTCTTTATTTTCCTGAATATATATCGCAGCCCGGATGGATGAAACTAGATCCGGGGTCTTCAATCTCGTCCGATCTTCACTCGAAGTACAAGTCGATCCATGTGAGAAATGTTTTGAAGTCGAACATGGAAAGACATCGCTTGATTACCAGTCAATGATGTAAACTGTTAACAAGCGCGAGAGGAATCACCGATAATGATGATGACCCTCAAGGTACTGCAGTACAATTTACGTGGTGTGAATAAAGGACTCGGCGTCGAACACCACGCAAAATCTCTCGGTCGAAGGTCATTGATGTATACCTGTCGCCAGAAGTGAGAAAGTTGCCATTGAGGCATGCAAGCTTCAAAGTACTGAAGGGGGTGTTCCTAGATCAACTTCTTGGATAATGCGCTGATGTCGACAAGAAGTGACCCGTCAAAGGAGGGCCTTAATGAATCCCACATCAATGACACGGAACGGAGCAAATTATTTTGATGGAGGTGAAAACGATCTGATGATATATGGTTCAGGATGGTGGTCATGAAAGAATGAAGTATAATGTATGGTAGTGGATGGGACATGGGTGACTTCTCTGGATGACTTCTCTTGAACATGTCGGCGACACTTATGTGATGGATTGGTAGCATTTACCCCAAATGTGGATGGTATGGCATGACCATGGTGATGTGACCGGTGAATGAAACAACCCAACCCGACTCAGGCACGGAATGGAAGTGTCATGTTCAAGAGCGACTTGCTACCAATAAATATTCTTTGAGTTTTCTTCCCAATTTTTCCCCAGTCATTGCTGACCAGTACCTCTTTATTTTTTTCAAGCTTGAGGAGGATAACATATGCTTGTTCTATAATTTTCCCTTCGGGCAAACCCATCGCTATGTTTTAACGAGCCTAGCGATAGTGAAACTCGTTCTCGTCTAAAGACAAGTTTGTCGCTATTAATCTTTTTAACGAGTTTAACGACAAAGATAACTCGGTCCTTTTCATTTTTAGAGAGTCTGAAAAGGTACGTAAAGGTAACTCCAAAATTCCTTTTTCGTCATCCAATTCCTTAAGTCCGAAAAAGTATAAAACAATACAGAAGCGATGAATTTTCGATAGTTTTAACGAGCCGAACAAAACAAGCGCTCGATCTTTTTGTGTAATAATCCCTCAGGTCCAAAAAGATTAAAATCTAGAGGAGGGATAGCACTTCCGGTCGCTTTAACGAGCTGGAAGGCCAAAAATCGGCAATCTTTTCATATTTTACGAGTCAGTTGAAAAGAGCTTAAAGAAGACTCGTCTTTTGAGGAACGAGTGATAAAATGGGTAGCAGCTGATTCCAGGTAAGGTTTGGAATTTTCCAATCACGGCAGCGTCACAAGGATGGCTAGTGAAATCACTCTTCGCAGCTGTTCCTAAAAATGGGTAAACAATCAAATGGAGGTGAATGATCGGCCAATGGAAAAGTGGAGGTGACGGTGCAAACACGACCAAGGCTTTAATGGCTGAAATGCTTCATTCACGGTGGTTATTTACCGGGGAATAGTTCATTTTTTAACGAGCTTAAATGCGGGTGGAAATATTTGCTCATGTCTTATGTTTATTTTTTAACGAGATTGAACTATGTGCTAAAACTGCTTGATTAGATGGTCTTGTTTTGATTTTTTTACCATAAATAGCTTTGTCCTTCCAAAGATAGTACTGTATTTTTCAACTGCTTCATCAAACTAGTCAGAAATGAACAATATTTACTTGAAAATGAGATTAAAACGCTAATATTTTACTTTGAACTACGTAAAAGCAATCAAAAAGTGTTTTTTACCTCTCATTTTACCATTTCATTTGAACTTGGTTTGTTGGAGCTTTGGAGGTGCTTTTCCCCCTCGGTTTTCATTAGTTGATTTCGGGAGATTCTGTGGACGATTCTCGGCACCGTCTGGACCAGGTAGGAGCTAAACCCGAGCTCTTTCATTTCATGGTTTCCTTTTTGCATTCTGTGCTTTATTCCCTGCTTTTCTGAGCCCCTGGGTTTTGAGGGATTCGTTCTGCCATCAACGCACCCTCAGTATATCGAAACCTGCGTTGAATGCTTGCCTGTATGAAGGCAGTTTGACATTCAATGCACCTGGAACACTGCTGCAGGTGCATTGGGCACAGAAAGGGAATTTGTTGCACAGTTTTTGATGGAATTTTTGCCTGTTTCTCATCAAAATCAGGATCTAACTCCTCTCTTGTTTTTTTTTTCAGAGATCTCGGAGCAAGATGACCCTTACATGGCGAGAACGAGAACATGAAGAAGAGGACATGATTTCCCTACATGATCCAGTTACAGTGAACGCGCTGCGGAATTGTGGCTTGCTGAAGTTCTTCTGCATCTCTAGCATGAGACAGCAGATTAACTTACTGCAGTATTTGCTCGATGCTTGGGATCCTATCAATCAAGTTTTCCAGATTAGGGGCAAATCTATCCCCTTGACTGCAGTAGACATCTATTTCTTGACTGGCTTGTCGAGGCGGGGTGCCCCCATCTCTTTGTCAGGTTCGGCCCGAGGAGGCGATTCTGTGAGAGATTATGTCCGCCGGTATTGCAGGGAAGGATCTCAGCCGAGTAAAGACGGCAAGATCATCATCCGTGATGTCACTGACAGGTCCCTTAGGACTATCCTGTTTACTTTTGGTAGGATGGCTGGTAGTGCGTCTCTTCATGTAGCCAACAGATCCTATATGCAGCATGCCTTGGAATGCCTCCAACCGAAGGTGTTCAACTGGTGCGACGCAGTACTTCTTGTGATGAAAGAACAGTTGACCAAGATAAAGAACGGGAGGTTGAAGAACTTTGGTTTCGCTTCCATTTTGACTGCCTTTGCCTTGGAGAAGATACCACTGATGCAGCCGCAGTACATTGCACTCGATTTGCCTTCTCCTACTGAACCACGTATGCAGAGATGGGTTGACCATATGTCTAGGCATGCTGGCCAGTCTCAGATTTCATTTTCTGATACCTTCTTCAGGTGGTTTGATCGTCAGGAGATGGTTTATTCTGAGTATCCATATGCTGGCATGGACTTACGGGGTGATCCAGATTTAGTACTGCCGGATGGCGAGCAGTGGGGTGCTATTGGTAAAATCTCTGACCATATTTCTGTTTACTGTTTTTGTTTATAATGTCCTTGTGCTTTATTCTATCAAGACTTTAATCAAACTCATGTGTACATGCAGATGTTGGTCCTGTTCGTCCAGTAGTTCGCCTGAGAGTACCAGCTATTGCCCCAGCAGGAGAGGCCGTCGGAAGAGCTATTCTTCACGACCTCGATGTGGCCGAGACTCTCTCAGCTTTACAGGACCAGATTGAGGGCCTCACTCTCGGTATACCAGATGTGAGGACTAATGAGCTACCTTTGCAGTTACAGCGGCATACTACTGGTGTGCCCAGACGATGGACTCGTCTCTTATGCATGATCGCACAGGCTGTGACTTGCTATCACGAGCATCATTAGACTAGGGTGCCCCCTAGCATTTTGAGTTTTTGGGTCATGTGACCGATTTTGTCTTGGTTACAGAACATTATATGTAAACCATAAACAGCTATATATATTTTTGATTTTCGGGGTTTTATTTCGGTTGAGTTATATGATCCACATGTAAAACATTGATGATGTGTTTCCTTTTTATAAATGTTGCAAATGTCTATCTAACACATAGTTTGCTAATGAGTCGGTTAATGTGTTTAAGTTTCTGGAAATACCTTGGTATTGAATAAGATCAAATTGTCTTTCCAAAATCTTAACCCTTAGGAACATGCGATAGATAGCTGGGTTTCGGATGCAATATATAACATTAAGTTATAGTATTATGAGTTGTGAGTCTAGCCTGACAATTAGTCGGCGTATACCATGGGTGATGGCATCAGAGAGAAGTTCTATCAATGCGCTATACTCAGCGATGTTATTCGTTGATTGACCAATACATACACCTCTGAAACTTACTAACTCGCCGCTTGGATCAAAAATGGCCCAGGCTGCGGAGGACAGGTTCCGTGAACTATGACTCGCTCCATCAGCATATCCAACACATGGCTCCAATAGGTTTAACATCTGCAGTAAGTGTAAAAAGTGGATTACTCGACCGAAAAAAACCCTTTAGCGAAAACAAAAATATAACAAAAGCATATTGGTTACTATTTATGCATAGTAATGCTTGAGGTACAACCCATTACGAGGTTGCGCTAGTGGAATTCCGTCATAATCCATTAACTCGTAGGCTCCTTTCGCTAACACTTGTTTAACAATATAGGGGCCCATCCATAAAGACTTAAATTTACCTGCTCCCAATTTATCAGATTCTTGGTCGTAAAGCAAGACCAAGTCACCTTCCGAGAAGACACGGGGTTTGACATTTTTGTCGAACTGCGCCTTGACTTGTTTCTTATGGGCTTCGTTAGCCAAAGCGGCGTCACGACGGGTTTCATCCAATTGGATTAATTCCAAGAAACGAGCCTCTTCTTCTGAAGTTCCGGGGAGGAGATCAATTGCGAGTTTGAGAGACGAGATTTCACACTGGACTGGTAAGACTGCTTCCAGGCCATATACCAGTTGGAAGGGTGTGAACCCGGTTGCATTCCTTACCGATGTTCAGTAAGCCCACAAGGCTGAGTACAGGATTAGGTGCCACCTTCTTTTGTGAACTCCGATCATCCTTTGCAACATGCGCTTCAGGACCTTGTTGATCGCTTCAACTTGTCCGTTGGCTTGCGGATAATATGGAGTAGAGCTGTCGTGAGACAACCCTAGTTTGGCAGCTAATTCGACCATCATGTGATTGCGAAAATGCGATCCATGATCTGTGACTATAGCCTGTGGTACGCTGAATCTAGCGACTACATGATTGAAAAAGAAAATGGCAGCTGTTTCACCAGTATTATCTAATGTAGGCATCGCCTCGGCCCATTTGGTAAAATAGTCAACTGCGACTATGATATACCCATGCCCCCCGGTCGAGGTGGGGTTACATGTCATGAAATCGATGCCCCATTTGGCGAACGGCCCAACAGCAACTATTGGCTGTAGAGGTGCGGGTGGTCTTCTGGTTTTGCTATCAAAAATTTGACAAGCATGGCAACTTCTGACTGCGGTTATGCAATCTTTGAACATTGTTGGCCAGAAGTATCCTGCTTGTAAGATTTTTTGTGTTGTAGCATATCCAGATTGATGCCCCCCACAGGCGCCTGAATGACACTCATTCAGGGCTTTTTCGGTCTCCTCATGGGTGAGGCACCTTCTCAGAACTGTATCGATACCACGACGGTAAAGTGTATCACCGACGATCATGTAGTCTTTTGCTTGGTACCGAATACGTTTTTTTTCAGAGTGTGAGGTGTTTGGCCTAAATTTTTGGGTTTGGAGATAAATTATTATATCTCCATACCACTCATTGCTTGTAGATATCAGAAACAAATTCTCATCCACGATTGATTCTTCGGATGTTTCATTGTTGGACGACGATGGGAGATCGCATAATAGTTCTGCAAAAACTAGAGCTTTCTTTGACTTGGATTTTACAAATTCCAGATCAAACTCTTGAAGGATCGCTATCCATTTTGAATATTTTCCCCCCAGCAACTGTCGCGACAATATATAAGTCATGGGGTTGCAATCTGACAGAATGGTAGTTTTCCGAAAGAGGACATAGTGTCGAAATCTTTGTATCGCTTGAACAGCTGCAAGCGTTAGTTTTTCAACATAAGAATATTTTCTTTCTGTATCATTTAAGTTTTTACTTAAATAATATATAGGATGTTCAATTCCATCGACTTCCTGAACTAAAACCATTGCGATGGTCGTATCTGCTGCAGCTAGATACAGGTTAAAATCTCTTTGATAATCGGGGGCGTACATTAATGATGCTTTCATTAGGGAATCTTTTAAAGCATCAAAGGAAGCTTGTGCAACCTGATCCCAGACAAAGGGTACCTCCTTTTTCAAAAGACGTGTATAACCTTTAGCAAGTTCGGCGTAATTTGGAATGAACCTCCTTAGAAAGTTTGCTTTCCCTTGGAGTTTCTGAATCTGAAGCAAATTTGAAGGTGGAGGAAAATTTATGATTGCCTGTACCTTACACGGGTCGATACAAAACCCATCCTTGGAGACTACAAAGCCAAGTAAACGACCAGAACTGACGCAAAATACACATTTGTGCGGATTGAGTCGTATCTTGTAGTGTCGGCAACGTAGAAATATCGCTCTTAAATGCTGCGGATGATCAGTCCGCTTTCGCGAATGAGCCGGAAGGTCGTCGAGGTATGGTTGAACGATGTTTTTGATGTCATGGAAGGCATAATTCATTGCCCTCTGAAACGTCGCCCCTGCGTTCTTTAAGCCAAAGGGTAATTTTCGATATGCGAATGTGCCCCACGGACAAATGAATGCAGTCTTTGACTGGTCCTGTGGGAGGATATTTATTTGATTATACCCGGAGAATCCATCCATGAATGAAAAGATTTCACATCCGGCGCATTCATCAATTATTTGGTCGATGAAGGGTGTAGGGTAGTTGTCTTTTGGACAAGCTTGATTTACATCCCTATAATCGATACACACTCTAATTGTCCCCTGTTTCTTCATAACAGGGACAATATTCGATACCCAATCGATTAGAGGAACCGGGTAGATGAAACCAGCATGGAGAAGTTTTTCAACTTCCGCCTTAATGGCAGCGGCTTTCTTGGGGTGCAACTAGCTTAGCCGTTGTCGTACTGGTTTGACATCTGGATACATCTTAATTTCGTGTTCAATGATACTTGAATCGATGCCTGGCATTTCACTGTATGACCAAGCAAAGACATCTCTGAATTCGCGAAAAAGAGCGTTATATATTTCCATTTCTGAAGGAGAACAACATTTGCCAACATAAATATTCTCTACAACATTTGTTTTAGTCGAGATATTTATGGCTATAGCCTCTTCAATGTTGGATAAGTTTCGCTCGGAATCCACCGTATTTACAGTATTTGATAGAAAATCAAAGACTGAAGGATGATAAAGGTCATTTTGAGTCTCTTCTTCACAATTTGGAAGAAGGGAACGATGGTGGGAATCATTCCATGGTGCTCCTTCAATTGCCATAGCTTGGAGAATTCCTTCGTCGGTGGCATGCACTTGCGACCAAGGATCTGAAGGAGTACCATATTCTCTAGACCTATCTATCCAAACGCTTGATGAGCGTTGATTTGGGTTTGCCTCCCATGCTAGAAACATTGATTGCTATAATATTTCCATTGGGCTTGGGGGCAAAACCATTGCATGATCCATGTTGATATCGTTTTCTGAGATCTTTGTCGAAGATATCATGTTGCAGGTTCCTATTGACGCTACTTCCGCCAGATTGATTGGAGGTGGAAGAGCAAAAGTTTCCATTAGTATAGGATCTTTTAGTAGGCCTACTCCGATATTCTGAAGCGAATGGGGGCTTCCATGGATCATGGGAATGCTTCCTGTAACTTGAGAACCATTGGGGAGGAAGTTTTGTTGATCGATGATTGTAATCCCTCCTTGAAAGGGAAATGCAATCTTTCTAAAATAGGTCGACACAACAGCTGCCATAGCATATATCCATGGTCTTCCTAGTAGGATGTTGTAATCAAGATTCCCATCGATGATTTCAACATCTATCTCTACTGTTTTCCCTCCTAGTTCGACTTTCAAGTTATTTAGGATACCTTATGCGGTATATGTCCTTCCGTCGAATGCTTTTAATGTCGTCACAGACCGCGACAAGGTTGGAGATCCTAAAGTTTTCCAGCAACTCATCGACATGATACATGTAGATGCCCCCTCATCAATAATTGTTCGATGAACAGTTTTGTTGAGGGCTTTCACTTGAATAAGGAAAGCTAGTTGAGCTGGTAACTGAGGATCGTATCCTTTATGGTCGAAGGATACAAGATCGGAATCCTTTGGGTCAATCTCACCAATGGCTGATAACAAAGCCTGCCTTTGGGATGGGCAATTTTGTAGTACTTCAAGAGTCGACATAGCGGATGGCGATTGGGCCAAATCTTCCACTATGTTATAATGCTGCGTCGCTCTAGCGCGGGGATTAAATGTCGACTTGTGTACTACTCCCTTCGACGGTTTTATTGTCAATTCAGGAATGGTGGGTGGTACAACTTCTGTCGAAGTTGTTGTCGAACTACTTGGTTGATCTTTATCCTTGTTGTTCGACAGCTGCGGATTCCCGTAATCTTTGTTCCTTGTCAAAATCAAAGCATCATTCTGCTGTTTTGAAATCGACAACATCAGCACTTGAGACGGGGAAGCATTTCTACTTTCAACCAAATTTGTTCCTGAATTCGGAAACGGATCAGTTAACACTGCTGAGGTTTTCGAACTTTTAAAGAACTTCTTAAGCTCAGCTTTGTATGGACACTCTTTCTTCCAATGATCCTCATCGCATATATGACACCCCGCAGGGGGTTTCCTATTTCCAGGAGGGTTTGAAGAAGATTTTTCAGGAGATGACTCATCCTGTTTCTTCTTCTTCCCCTTGCCTTTCTTCTTGCTTCCTGGTTGTTTGGTTTCTTTGCCCTTATCTGTCGATATGGCATTTACTTCTGAAGAAAGAAGTTCGTCTTTTGCATTTTGATCTAAAATCTTACGGGCCTTCTTGGATGTAGCCTTTGTCGATTTTGTGTCTATTGTGCCAATCACGCCATCGCCGGCGTGAGAGTCATTGTTCGAATTAGGAGGAGGAGGAATTGAGAATTCTGGTCTAGGGGCGTTAGGTATTTTGTCGTAGAGCATGTCGGACTGAGTATAGATCAAGTCCAGATATTGTGCACGAGCGATAACTTGCTCTTCCATTACGACTCCCCCCTTTGCCACATCTTCCGTGATGGAAGGTAGTAATGACTTGATAAACCATTCAGCTAATAGCTGATCGGGAACGTACGTTTTTACCATCCTACGACGACGTCGCCACTCATGTATATGATCAGATATGTGAGTGGTCGTTGTCTGTTTGAAGTTGGTAAGGAGTTCTGTTCCCGTTTCGTACCTTATTGGTAATTGAAAATGGGTTAAAAAGGTTGTGGCTAAGGTACTGAAGTTGTTGAACGAAGCTCTAGGCAATTCAATGTACCATTTTGCCGCTGGACCCATTAACATCCTCTGAAAGAGGTGAAGTCTTATCGAATCATAATTTAGGGTGTTTGATGAACACCATAGATGAAATGTCATCACGTGATTCGATGTATCTTCACCCGAATTTCCATTAAATTTAGGAATATCTGATGGAAGTTTATGTGGAATCGCTGGCCACCAAGGGGCGTAAGCAATTGGATCGTTTGTTAACCGGTTTAAATCAGGTAACTCTAAAGTTGCCACGAATGGTAATTACTGATTCAGATTAGGTGAAGCATACCCAGGGTAAGATGGGATTCCCTGAGCAGTTGGTCTTTGCATGCCAGCATAATGCATTTGATGCTGGTATGACTGATAAGGTTGGTGGACATGACCATTGTAAAATGGTTGATTTTGACCGTTTTGAATGTACGGCTGTCCACTGTTCGCAAAGATTTGCTGCTCAGAACCTTGGTATACTTGTTGGAATTGTGGTTGTTGGTATTGCACCAGCCATGGTTGTGAAGCCATGTGTTGTTGTGCTATACTAACCGTTGGACCAAGGTGTGGGGTAATTGTACCCGTCTGGACCTGTGTCGCCCCACTAGTTGGCGATTGTGGTTGAGTCACAAGGTCAAGGGGCTGTTGCATTACAACCTGAGAAATCTGAGGTTGGCATACAACAGGCAGCGTTTGAACTTGTGACACCGTCAAAATAGCCGGTGTAGTCAGGATATTCGACATAGGTACACATTGTTGCATCGAATACACAACCCTTGGTTGTTGAGGTAGTATAGGTACCCAACCACTTGAGGTAATTCCAATATAACCTGAATATTGTTGTGAACTCCCGTATGGATATCCTCCCGGAGGGGATAATGAAAGGGCATACTGCCCCCCATACGGTGGTAATCCAGAAATCAAGGGAATTGTTTGTCCTTGGGGACCAGACTGCCCAAATTGACCTCCAAACGGATCAATTTGTTGAGACTCAACATAAGAGTTTCTGGGTATTATTCTGGATGAACAAACAGGAACGGACCAGACTGTCGAAATAGCCCCTGGGTGGGCTCCTTCGAGCGGTTGAGAGCTAGTAGGGACAGATGGTATGCTGGCGAACATTGTCAGAGTGACAGCAGGGAGTTCTGCTGTCGCTGTGTCAGACGACACAGTCCTAGATGTTGACGGTTGTTCAGACATTTGTAGTCTATCCAAAAGATTACCTAGTGATTCTATAGGAACTTTCGTTGGTGGTAGACTAACTTCTGATGAAGAAGGATATAGAGTGATCCCAACTCCAAAGTGCGTTGGAGTACTTGTTTGAGGATCTTCTACAATTTCTTCAATCGCAATCAGACCAGGTGGAAGGGGAAGACCGTCAGGTCCGTAAAATATTTCTGGTGCCGAAGAAGGTGTGGAATTGACAGCGACAGATGTTTGAAGAGCAAGACTCTCTGAACCGGTTGTAGATGGAACTGGTTCGGTAACACAAGTGTTTACTCTCAGACTAGGATCTGTATCATTGTCCTTCTGTGGTTGTTGAACTTCTTCTGTAGAGGCAAGGATTCCAGAAATGTTTGGAGTAACCGGAGTCTCTGATGTCGTTGGAACACTTGTTCTAACTTTAATAGGAGATTTTGAACTGGTTAAACGAGTTCGCTTTGTCCGTACTGGTTTCGATTCCGGAGACAAAGACGGTTGACTTGTAAGCCTCCACGAACGACGGGGTTTCAATTGACTTTCTTCCATGATTGCGGATTACTCGATCAACTAAAATAAAAAAAGGGGAAGTATGTTTCTGAATTAAATGAATTTTAGACGCTTTTGACACAACTTGTTTTTTCAATTTTTAAGAGTCGAGAAAAAACAAAAGATGACTCTAGTCTCATTCGATTTTTAATGAGCCTAAAGTGACAAGTGCTCAGATGGACCTTTTCCGTTAAGGAGTCTGAAAAGGAACGAAAGGGACTGCTCTGGAGATCTAGGTAGAGGGAGTACCAAACCAATCGCAAAACTGCAGAATACTTTTTATGGTGCATTGCGATCAGTAGGGCAGCCGACACGGCTTCCTATGGATAAAAGGTTTTAAGCCTATAGGGGTCTCCCAATATATACTCGACGGTACGTGCGAGCACAAGTCCGTACTGGCACTTATCGTCTCAAAGTGGAGGAATCACCCAACTATCAGTGAGGACAACACTTACCAGGCTTTACGACGTCGGAATACGTCTCTAGCCTAGACCTCTAAATGTTGTGCGTTAAGTTCCAATGCGTTGTTAGATTCTTTCAATTTATTTTAAGTTGATCTTTCTTATGAAGTTTTCCTTTTGGGTTCACCACGAGATGTAGATGTAATTCCTAAAATGCAATCTAAAGATGATAAGCAAACTTTTATCTCTTTTCAGCAATGAAAATCCTAGCTACAAGGGGAAAAGAAAGACACAATCTTTTCTCAAAGAGCAAAGAGCACACTGTAAATGCACTTTTCCTAAATCAAGCCAAATAGACTGTCAATATGCAAATGCACATGTGCATGTATTTGTTTTTCACTTTCTTAATATTGATGCCTAAAAAGAAAGTTGATGTACAAATCTGAATTTGCTTTCAAGTGACAAACACAAACAAGCTTCTTTTCGAAATCAAAAGGTAGAGATGATTACGACACTTTATGATTTTGAAATAAATACTCGTTTCGACACTAGAAAGTCACAAATTCAAACCAAAGGCAAAAGTAAAAGCATAATCGACTGTCAACAGCAAATAAACTTTCTCCTAAGATCAAAATCGACACTTACGACAGATCTAAATCAAAGGACGACAGTATGACTATTCTACTTTTTCAATGGAAAACTGTAAATGATGTAACAAACACACAAAAACATCTACAGTATTTTTGTACAAAGGAGGCGGAATTAAGGCAAAGAAAAGGGGTTTTTAAACAGACACATACACTGATCACAGGCTGCAAAAATCAGAGACAAAATTGAAAAAAATGAAGCAAAGAACCTCAACTGCACAAGGCTAGGCTGATCAGCGCACCTGTTACACAGAGAAACTGGATTGCAGCGCAGGCAGCCCTCTCGGGAACTGCGTTGAAATTCAGAATCTCTTCACAGAGCCTGCGCTGGGGCAGAAATGAGAATTCTATCCGGGTTCTAGGTCACTGTTTAGAGTTTAATCTATGGTTTTTGGCCGAGTAAAAGCAATCAGTAATGCACAATCAGAGGGTAGATTTAAAGGAGGTCTAAGAGCTATCACAAAGGGCAATCAGATCATTTGTGAGTCAGCTGTTCAAATCATAAACAGATCCAGTGAATGGATTGAAGTAGCAGATGTCTACTTTGCATTTGTTAATGGAAAATGCAGTTCAATTGCTACTTCTATGTTTATGAAACAAACAACAAGAGAAACACAAAAAAACTAATTAGACACGATCCCCAATGGAGTCACCATTTTGTTAACGGGAAAAGTGTCTACTCAGAACGACCCTATCCCACTAAGGTGTGACAGTGACCTTAGAAACAAACAGAGAAAACTACTTTCGTATTCTTCTTTATGAACTATAAACGAAGAGGAATAGGATGAACCAACCTGTGTCTTGCGCTAGTCCTTTGATCCAATCTCTCTCCTCTTTGACAGCTTCCAGCTACTTGCTCCCTTACTTGCCCAGCTTCACCAAGTTCCTGTAAGATCACAGAAGAAGAAAACTACACAAAGACATGGATTTATATTCATAAATAGCTTAGGATCATATTTAAGCTAAACATACAAATGTAACAAACATCAATGATACACAAGCATGTAGGAGAAACTCAAATAGTTTTATTGATATAACAAGAAGGTCTAGGAGGAGTTACAACCGATGATTCCTGATCCAGCATCAACCTCCCAGCATAGAATCCCCTCTTCACCTCCAACAAAGCATAAATCACCCAATAATCTGATATCTATCTCAAAACCAACAACAATTCTCTGCAATGTGCAAAATTCCAGCCTCTGGATCTCTGGGATGAGGGATCCATATATAGATGTATGCAAAGAGGATGAGTCAGCTTATGACTTGACTAGTGGCTTCTCTCTGTTAGTTCTTTCTTCCACTTGGAGACTGAGAACCTCTTACTCATCCTTGGTCGAACTCAGTGAGGCAAGTGTCATTGGGGAAGATTATGGAAGCTTCCATTGTCTGTCCACCTCGCGGAATGACACTGCCATTTGTCATTTCCTGCTCAACGCACCCTGGTAGTGCATTTAGGTGCGTTGTAATGCACCTAGCTAGTGTACTTGGGTGCTATGCAACGCAGCTAGCCAGTGGAGCAGCTGAAATGATCCTGATTTGACTGATTCTGAGCAGTTTCTGGTGGAGAACTTCTGGGA
Organism: Pinus tabuliformis; assembly: GCA_031772625.1. Taxonomy (NCBI): domain Eukaryota; kingdom Viridiplantae; phylum Streptophyta; class Pinopsida; order Pinales; family Pinaceae; genus Pinus; species Pinus tabuliformis. Next base: position 1,089,143,124 of record CM062815.1, on the reverse strand, counting down.
GAAGCTGTAATTTGTTGACCTTGTTCCTTTAGGGGTCGGAACAACACTTTTAGGGACTTAGGATCCCTTGGTTTATGGACATTTCATGCTTAGAGTTGTAGGGCACAAAAATGTTTATAACACAAACCCTTATGTATATTGCAATCTGTAGCACCTAACGCTCTTGGAGACCATAGTTCCCTTATCTATCTCTGGATCGTGCATAATCTTTGCTAGATTAGATTAGCCATTTAGATCTATCAGATTCATCAAATCTGTAGCAGCAATTAGTTCCACTGTTTAGACCTATCAGATCAGCCATTCAGATCCCTCATATCCATCAGATCCGCCATCTAGATCTAGCAGTTTGGGCTCTGTAACCGTCGCAACAATCAGATCTGCCATTCAGATCTAACTAATTTTGTGGGTTCCTATACCTGGGCATAATTTTCGCAAGACTTTGGGTAGCATTGACATTTATGGGATTTGACTACTGCAGTATTCCTAAGCAAGGAGTAAAACTCTGTTCGGAGTAAAAAAAAAAAAAAAAAGTCTGAGACCCCTAGGGTGCTTATTGGTGACTTAGCCCATAATAATCAGGTCGACGAGCTAAGCAAGGTGGTACCATTTAATTTTCAGCACCAAAAATTTCGGGCGGTCCCAAATTTCAAGTACATTGGATTGGTGCATGGTACAAACTAGAGCTCAAGCTATGACCAATGAGAGGATTGATAGCCTTGAAGAAAAATTGAAAGATTTTGTATTGCAGCTGAATAAATTAAATGAAACACTCTCTAAGGGCAAGGTGGAGGAACACGCAGAGGCATATATTGGCAATGAAAACAATGAGGGCGAGTCTAGCCAGTCCCTTCACCTCTTTGGCACCCACCAACAATCCCATTCCTGACCACCCAAGCTGGACATGTATAAATTTGATGGCTCTCACCCGGCCGCATGGATAGCACAAATGGATCAATATTTCACACTGAATTATATCCTGGATGATGTGACTCAGCTTAGTGTGGGTATCATATACTTGGACAATGAAAGATGGCAATGGTGGCAATGGTATCAACATTGCTATGGAAGGCCCTTGACTTGGCAGGCATTCAAAAAAGCTCTTACAGATCGCTTTGACCATGAATCTGTTTTTTGGGTCATCTCACTAAGCTCCATAAACAGGAACAGTGAATGAATATATTACAGCCTTTTAAGCCTTAGCTTTCCACATGAGAGGTCTACACGATGAGTTCTAGGTGAAATGTTTTGTCAGTGGTCTCAAAGAAGCCATACAAGCCCATGTCTGACTACACCACCCTAGCTCATGGTTGCATGCTTGCAGGATAGCTCGTGAAGTAGAATGTGTGTTAGCGGCCCAGTCCAATCGCCCAAATTTCATCACCAAGGGTCACCTCACACAGGCTCAAAGCACTACCCAAACACTGAAGGTTTGAAAGGTGTCACCAGCAGATATGGCGAAAAGGAGAAAGTAAGGATTGTGTTACTACAGTGATGAGAAATACTCGCCCCGGCATAAATGCAAGGAGCCAAAATTCTTTCAAATTGAAGCTACTAATCACGGCTCATTAGAGGAAGCCCCACCACTTGAGGAACTAGAGGAAGAAGAGGACAACCAGAAGGACAATGTACCTAAAGAACCAGTTATCTCGCTGCATGCTTAGGTAGGGATTTCTTCTCCCCAAACTCTCAAGGTCAGAGGTTTTCTTAAGCATTGCCCAGTAGTAGTCTTGATTGATAGTGGCAGCACACATAATTTTATCCATCAAAGAGTCATGGAAGCAATGCATTGTTTTGTCTGAGTAGTTTCTAACTTCCAGGTCCAAATTGTTGATGGGGGTACAATGAAATGTGAAGGCCACTGTGAAAATGTTAAACTTCAAATGGGGGATTATCAGTTAAAGACCCACATGTTTTCCATACACATGGGAGGGTGCGACATTGTCCTAGGAGTTGAATGGCTTTGCACACTTGGCCCAATCACAATGGATTTCCAGGAGTTATATATGAGCTTTAAGCAGAACAAACCCACACATACCCTCTGCGGACTCCAGGAGGGAGGTCCCTCTATCATCAGTTCACATCGGATGGAAAAATTGTTAAAAAAGAGCCACCATGGAGTTATAGCCCAATTTAATGCCATCCAGGCCTTCGAACCCAATTCTCTTCATATTCATCCTGAGATGCAACAGATCTTAAACAACCATCTGACAGTCTTTGACAAGACTCATGAGCTTCCACCCTCGAGAGGGGAACATGATCATAGCATTACTTTGGTCCCAAAGGCCCAACCACCAAATGTGCGCCCATATAGATATTCGTTCGTCCAAAAGAATGAAATTGAAAAAATAATCAAGGAACTCTTGGAAGCATGCGTCATTTGTCCCAGCATTAGTCCTTATTCATCGCCAGTGGTTATGGTGCTCAAGAAAGATGGGGAATGGTGTATGTGTCCAAACTTTAGGGCCCTCAATAACTTGACAGTCAAAGATAAATTTTCCATCCCAGTTGTCGATGATTTGCTGGATGAACTAAACGGGGCTCAATTCTTTACTAAGCTCAACCTTCGCTCGAGCTACCACCAAATTCACATGAAAGAAGTAGATATTCCAAAGACTACTTTCCAAACTCATGAAGGCCATTATGAGTTCCTGGTCATGCCATTTGGTCTTTGTAATGCCCCATCCACTTTTCAGAGCCTTATGACCCACCTGCTCAAACCATATCTCAAAAAATTTGTCCTTGTTTTCTTTGATGACATCCTCAACTACAATCGCACCTAGGCCACACATCTTCAGCATGTAGATTTGCTCTTGCAATTGCTTTGCAAGCATAAATTATTTGTCAAGATGTCCAAGTGCTCTTTTGGCATGGAAGAAGTTGAGTATTTGGGCCACATTGTGGGGCATGAAGGTGTCAGGGTGGACCCCAAAAAGATCCAGGCAATGAAGGATTGGCTGCAACCAAAGACCTTGAAGAGCTTGAGAGGATTTTTGGTTCTCACAGGCTACTATCGCAAATTTTTCCGCAATTATGGTCGCATTGCTAGGCCCATCACTCAACTCCTAAAGAAAAATTCATTCCTCTGGAATGATGAAGCACAACAGGCCTTTACAACTCTCAAACATTCCATGTGTTCCACTCCAGTCTTAGCACTTCCCGACTTCACCAAATCTTTTGTGATCAAATGTGATGCTTCTGGTACAGGTATTGGGGCAATCTTAATCCAGGATGGTTGACCCTTGGCCTTCATGAGCCAACAACTAAGTGGGAAGAATCTGGGACAATCTACCTATGAGAAGGAGATGATGACCATCTTACATGCAGTAGATACCTGGCGACCATACTTATTGGGGTGACATTTCCAATTCAGCACAGACCATCAAAGCCTTAAATATTTTTTGGAGCAATGCCTATCCTCACCACAACAAAATAAATGGCTCGCCAAAATGTTGGGATATGATTATGAGATAATTTACAAGAAAGGGCGTGAAAATATTGTAGCAGATGCGTTATCCTGCCAATTTGAGGAGGAAAGTACCCTGCTCGTGATTTCCCTTCCCATTCCAAAATGGATTGAAGAGGCTTGCAAGGAATGGTTTTCACATCCCTGGCTCTCCCAAATCATTAATCAATTGCAGATGGATCCAAATTCCACAGCGGGCTACTTGTGGCAGGATGAGATACTTCACTACAAGGACTGAGTCATTATATCACCAACATCCACCCTCAAAAGCCACATTTTGGGGAGTTGCACTCATCTCCCACTACAGGACATGTAGGCTTTCAGAAGATGTATGCTCGCACTTGAAGATCATTTTTTTGGACAGGCATGAAAAAGGACATTCTTACTTTTATAACTGAATGTAACGTCTGTCAACGCCACAAAGGAGAAACAGTCAAATCCCTAGGCACATTACAACCATTTCCCATCCCAGCCTCAATCTAGATGGAGGTTTCTATGGATTTCATCATAGGTATTCCAAAGTCAGGAAACAAGTTAGTCATCATGGTGGTTGTGGACAGACTTTCTAAGTATGCTCATTTTTGTGCCCTAAACCACCCTCTTACACTGACTTTGGTCGCTCAATCTTTCATGGATCAGATCTTCAAATTGCATGGCATGCCCACTTCCATTGTGTCTGATCGTGACTCAATCTTCACCAGTAACTTTTGGTAGGAACTCTTCCGGCTACAAGGTACCCAACTACAACTCAGTACTTCCTATCATCCACAAACTAATGGTCATACTGAAGCAGTCAATAAATGCTTGGAGACCTACCTTAGGTGTTTCACTTCAGAAAAGCAACATCTCTGGGTACAGTGGTTACCTCTAGCAAAATGGTGGTATAACACCAACTATCATGCCACCACCAAAATGACTCCATATGAAGTAGTTTATGGTCAACTCCCTCCTTCCCCTACTTCTTACATCAAGGGATGCTCGAAGGTACAAGCAGTGGATCAACTCCTATAGAGCCGCACAACCATGCTGGCCCACCTTAGAGAGAATCTTCATCAAGCCTAAGACGCATGAAGCAACAAGAAAATCAACATCACTCAGAACGCCAATTTCAAGAAGGGGATCAGGTATTTGTGAGGCTACAACCATATAAGAAAACATCACTCAAAGACAAGGGTTGTCAGAAATTATCTCCAAAATTCTATGGACTGTATCAAGTACTTCAGCGCATTGGAGAAGTCACCTACAAGCTCGCTTTGCCACCCACTGCCAAAATCCATCTAGTCTTCCATGTCTCATGCCTCAAGAAAGTGATTGGGAACCATTGTAGAATTCAAACTAGTCTACTTGAAGTGGATGAAGAAGGGTCAATCTGGCTCCAACCTGAACAGGTTCTTAATACATGAGAATGACACCTACGTGGCCGCACAATTGAGGAAGTCCTCGTCAAGTGGAAAGACACCTCTCTAGAAGATGCAACCTGGGAACCAGCCAATATCCTTCAGCAGTTTCCACAACTTTAGCCTTGAGGACAAGGCTACTCTTATGGGGGAGGGCATGTTAGGGTCCAACCGTAACCCCCTTATTTATGTAATAGGATCGAATCATAGTTATAGTTAAGTAAAGAGTCAACAAAGCCCATATTAATAATTGTAAGTGGTTAACCTACATTTAATGAAGGGACCACAGTTAGTTGCAAATGGGCCATGGTATTAGATAGAATGCAGTAATAAGAACCATAGTATTGCCCCATGGTATTGCATGTATGAATCCTATATAAAGGATATAGACTCCCCTTGAGGAGCATAGTGTCTCATTTTGTAATTGAGCTCAGCTCTATTGGAGGTTGCCCCCTTGAAGAGGCAAGTGAACATCGCTTCCTGAATAATAAAATACTTGTTGTTATTTCTCATTGTTCTATGTTCTGGGCATATTTCTTTGCATGTTTATTATTATGGAATCGTCTTGCAGGTTAAGAGCATAACACAACCCGAGGAGCCAGACAAGGGTGCAGGACTATAAACATATGCAGCACATACCTGTACAGATGTAAGGACACAATTCAGACACGAAGTTCTCAGAAGAACGGATGCAATAGGTTCAGCAAGCAGCAGCTCAATGAACTGTAGACATTCAGGCTGTTCAAGACCAACTCGAGGGACTCCATGCCAAGATCGTCGTGTCGACATAGTGACTTGAGGGCGAGTCATGATGTTTTTGTTGGGGGCTTGTTGGGCATGGAATCCCCCCACAGCATGTTTTGGGGTTCAAAGCCCAAGTTTTGGTCAAATAATGTGGCAAGACTCCGCGAATTGCGGGCGGAGAGCACGAAATGTATGTTGATTCAGAGGGTTGTCTGCCCCAAGTTTTGTAATGTATTATCAGCCTACCCATGGTTTGCGGACCATGGGATTGTATAAATAGAGTGATGCTCTAAGTTATAAAGAAAAGAGGAGATAGATGAAAATGAATGGATTCTAGAAGATAGAGAGCATAGAGTAAATGTCTAAGTGTCTTAGGTTGTAGTAGTAGGAAGAGGCTCTGCAGCTGAGTGCGCAGAGGCCTAGTAGAGTTCGCAACTGGGTGCGCAGACCCCTACAGCTGAGTGCATAGGGCGGAGTCAAGTCTGTAACCAAGGAAGAAGAATAATAAAGAGAAGTTTGATTCCAAATCTTGTGTATCTTTTCTTGTGTTATTTCCTGTTTAAGTATATTATTTTGTTTATCGCACGCACTTATATGAATACTGAACACTATTAAATATAACTAGACACATATTGATAAGCTAAGTGATCGACAATTATCAAGTTAATAGTAAGGAATTGGGTAATAACACGGACTTCACCTTGAGTAGGGTTGTGTGAAGGCAACATCGCAGGCTGTGAGCTACTAATAGATGCACATAGCGACGTGTGCGTAGAGCAAATCTATGGACCACTGAAAATCATCAAACATATCTAGGGTACGGAAACCTGGTTCTAGCACCCTCCCAGACTACTTCAGGTGAGACCTTAGTCCACGCTCCATAGAATATTGTCGAATGGGCCAGTAGTATCAAGATTTTTTTGGCTACATCACCTCTGAACCTGGGTCAAGCCCCTATAAGCCAACAACAAAGATATGAAGAAAGTGCAACTTGTCACAGCACTGCAGGATACAACGTTGTCATGGTATATCAAGTACAGTACAACTCAACCAACTGCCATATCAAGTACATAAGGGTTTAGCTGATACAGTCTCAGTTAGCAATCTTGCATATGGAGCTACAAGATTTGAAGAAAGGAAAGGAAACTCGGTTTGAGATGCGCTCAGAAGTTTTGTGTACAAAGTGTAAAATGGAGGGTCACTATAAGGACTAGTGTCTTGTTTATTTTTATCACAAAATATGACCCTGATAAGTTGTTGATCAAGTAAACTCTGAGTAACTCTTTCAAACCAATCTTTTGGCTAAGGCTTAGCCTCCCCAACCTCAGAGGGCTCTCTCAATAGGTTTAAGATTTTTTATTAATGATTAGATGGCTAACTCTAGTAGTAAAATTGAACAAAATATATAACTTGGTTGAATCAAGGATTAACATTCATTGGGCTATGGATTCAAGGTAGTCTTCAACAAAACATCATGATTAGCAAAACATGGAAGTCAAGGAACTTGGAGTTTAGGTTTAGAAGTAAAACGATAACATAGTAACTCAACATAGGTTACAAGCATGTGAAGGAAGTTAGAGAATTTTCCAATGAATTCTAAGTATCACAAGCTCATACCACTACAAATAAGTAATTGAACAAGTCCATAAGAACATCAAACACACAAACTCCTTGTGACTCTTGAGTAGTCAAACTGATCTCTGTATCAAGTATGAAAACCATAGTTTCTTACAATAACACAACTTTCTTTTGCTAGTGAACTTACCCACCCTAAGGAATTTGATTCTCAAGCTTTATATAGAGTTTTACAACCTTGTAGACTATGATCCATCTTTGGAGGAATTTGAATTCCTGACTTTGACACCTATCTATTCATAAAACAAACTACTTAATTAGAACTTGACAGCTAGTTGTCTGTAAGAGTCCAAATACAAATAGGAGTGAAACTCCTAAAACATGCTTTCAACAACCTTATCTATGACTTCAATACATTCTTTAATCAGGTGCCAACAGAGGAAAGGATAAAACATGACTGTGCTACGAAAATACTTTGTTTTTGTAGCACAACCTTTATATCACGTGAAATAATTCTTTGAACTTTTCTTTCTACGCCACTGCCATTTGAAACTGCATATATGATCCCATGTCTACTAGAAACTTCAAAATTTGAAATTAATCAGACCTTACCTCCGAAAAGCATCTATAAGTGCTAAATGATCATCTTCAGCAGTTTCGTAGCGCGCTACAAAACTGCTGTGTATGTTCTTTTTTCAACACGACCTTCAAAAATCTATATTTTGGGAGTTTTTCAAAATTCCATGAAGACTGATATGATCAACCAAAAATCAAAACCACTTACCCTCAGAAGATGTTCTTCTTCATAGCTATCCTTCCTTTTATATGCCAAAACTCTTTTTATGTGCCAAAATTGTTTTAAGATATACCCTTCACTACCCTTTTTCATCACCCTATTTCATTATTGTTATAGACCCTTTTCCAAATTTGGTTAACTATATTTCTACGTCTTCAATTTATCTCTGCAATCTCCTGTTAGTAGCTCCCAACTGAGCATTAATCCTCCATAAAAATATGGCTTCTTTGATTGCAAGGACAATCCAGGTAAAGTACTGAGTTTCACTATTTACTATTTCTGGTTTGGAAACTTTTTCATCTTCCCAGAGAGCCTTCATCCTTGTGAAATCTATCCTTTCAGCTGCATGCCCTCTTGCTCTCACTCTTAGTCTAGAAATTTCATTATTAGCAGCTTTTAACCTTTCTTCCATTACCTTGTAACTGGATTTTTCTGTTTGAGTGGCAGGAACTATGTTTTTGTCACCTTCAAGTCTTGGATATGGAAAGTCTATCAACTCTTCTTGAAAAACAGAGGCTTCTTCTATTCTTCCAAACTCAATATTGGATTCTTGCATCTTCTTGTATTGCCTTGTTAAGGGTTTTCTGGGTTTGAAAACAAATGTTGTAACATCATCCTCAAATTCCAATTTCTTGGAGGGTTTCATTTTCTTCGACTTTCCTTGATCAAATTTTATCACATATGCATGTACCAAAGGGGATTCTGCAATATCAATGGCTTTTAAAATATCATTTAAATCACCCTTCAAGCATGAACCTTCTCCCAAGATCATTTTTTTGCTTTTCTCCTTTGCAATTTGACTTCTAGTCAATCTCCTTTGAACTAATTTGTCGACTGACTATTCTTGTGTCATTCCTTTAAACTCAGATATCTTTTCCTTTGTAGATTTAGGAGTTTCAAGAATGACTACTTGTTTTTTGCTTACTTGCTCTTTCACCTACTTCCTAGGTTTCAACTTAACATACCTTTTTGCCCTAGACATTACAAACTTGCTGGCTTCTACTAATGGAGTTCCTTTAACCCTAGGGTTAATGTCTACACCTTGTTTTTCTACTCCAAAGTCACATAAAAAGAAAAACAAAGACCATTCTTTGTTGATCCTTTTGAGTTCATGTAGAACTATTAGTTTAATTAGACCATGATGAAACAGGGAAGTTTCACATCCTTGATATTTCAACTGTTCTTTATCTACCATCTTAGCTACACTTTTACATAAGAAGGCAAATCTAAAGAAATCATACCAGTAAAATGTAACATGATTTTAAAATTATATGAATAAACCTTTTAATATCTCCCTCCACAAGTAAAATAGCATTGAATGTTGAAGAGCAAGTTGGCATAGTTGTCCTTGATGTAGTCTCTGGGAACTGCCTTGGTTAAGTCAGTTTCTACAAACTTTGGCTTTAGAAACACCTTACATGGTTCCATGTTGAATCTGAAGTTTTGGAACCATGTACATTGCCCCCTAAGAATTTATGTTACCAAAGCTATGACCTCTGGAGAAATTTTCAAGTTCAACATTTCGACCATTGTGCTTGAGCCAATGAAATGAGGTGCAAACTCCTTTTGTCACCTGAGTATGTCCTCCCTGCAATTTCTTACAAAACTTCCAGCATCCTGCTTTCTTGAAGGCTTCTACAACTGATTTGTCTCTAACTAAGACCTCGGTGCTTTCAAGCTCTATTCTTAAACAATGACCAGACCTGTGATGTTTCTTCTCCTCTATCATCTTTCCTTCTGAATTCCTGTAACAAAACCAACCTCACTTGAAATTCTGTTGATTAGCCTCACTTTCCAATGGTGGTCAGCTTCGCCTGAATTATGGATGAGAAAGACCTTGGTGAAAAATTACCAAAGCATACTATTCGAAAACAATTATGTCTGAGGGTTTGCATGCAAACTAAAATGATGAGACTAGCTAGCCCTTTCAAATTTGAAATTATCTTTCATAATGAGCCCTAAATTTGAAATGATGAGTTTGGAGGGTGGCATGCTTAAGGACTGACTCCTAGCTAACACTTAATAATGAAAATTTTAATGGAATATTAACGGATTGATGTTTGACAAGACTGTTCTACGAATCTACGCTTTTGTAGCGCGCAGGGAAAAGCGCTACGAAAAGAGCAGCATTTTCGTACCGCAAAACAGACATTTTACACTGTCTGTGCTACGAAAACGTGGTTTCAGGGCTAACTCCAAAAAATTTCAAAATGGCTTAAGCTATGAGTTTCTAAAAGAATGTAAGACTCACAAAACATGGAAAATGGATGTTAAACTTTATTTGGATATGAAAAATGAAACCTTTGAGACTCCTAACCTATCACCTACCTATTAAAACTTACGGTGACTTAACACTTATCTAATACCATGACTAGGAACAATGTAAAACCTTATTTGGTGATAACATTTATCATGATTATGTGGTTCCCAGAGGTCCCAATCCTTTGACGTAGGAGCCTAGTGTTGGACCAAGTACCAGACCGAGTGTCTAGTGTACTATTTGCCAAGTTGTAGGCCAGCACCCGACTGATCACTGTTACTTGTTACAAAAATATGTGCAGTCACCAAAGTAATTATTTTGTAACTTTTTTCGATCAGTAGGACATAACAAGAGGGATTGTCGCAACTATGATTTTATTGTAGAGTGAACTCTGACATATAGGATGCAAGTTGAAGGTCACGTGCAGGAAGATCATGGTTCACTTGTGACCCAAAAAGGATTTCAAGGTCGAGAACGTGGTCGAGGAGGGAGCACTGGATGAGGTCGGGGTCAGATCATATGCTATAATTGTGGCGAAGCTAGACATTTTTTGTAGGATTGTCAACACCCCACTCACCCTTCCTGTCAGTATTGTAGATAGTTTGACCATGTGATAGAGGATTGCCTTGTTTTAGTGGCTAAGATGCAGGAAAATAAGAATAAATATCCCGTGAAAAATTTAAAAATGATGAGACCCAAATAGTGTGAGGATGATCCAAGTGTTAATATAGTGACACCAATTGGTGCAGCTACAGGAGAAGATAAAGTAGAGGGTAAAAAGCCTGTGGCGGATGCATGGGTTAGGAAGGTAGGAGAGAAGAGTATTGGGTTTAATATGCAGATGAAGAAAGAAACCTTCATGGAAGTAAATAATAGTTTCATGGACCCAGGAGCTTCAACATCATGGACATAGCTACAATTAGTGCCACAAAAGAATAATTCTAAAGTCGTTACTACGCTGGAGAATTATGATCCAACTATTCTGAAATCATTTTTGTAGACATGTATGAAGTTGCACAAAAATTAGAAAATAGTAGAAGGATTGCAAGAGATAATTGATAATTGTGCTGGTAAAGAAAAGCCATAGCCTAATCAATGTGCAATAAACAAGGTAAACAAAAATAAGAAAAGAACTAGTTGGGAGATGCGATTAATTGCATAGATCGGTGAATTCAAAATGGATCAGGTAATTCTTGACTTAGGATCTGATGCAAATTTATTGCCGAAGGAAACTTGGGAACGAATGGGGAAACCCAAGTTGCAATGGTCAACAGTTTAGCCGCACATGTCCAGTCAACAGAAGATCATCCCAATGGGTTGATTGCATGGAGTTGTTGTGGATATTGAAGTAGCAAGAGTAGTAGCAGACTTTAAAGTTATTGAGATTTTGGACAACAATAATACGTATCCATCATTACCTGGACTTGATTAGGCTTTTGATATGGATGCAATAATCAATTTGAAGAGGAGTATGGTGTTTGAAAATAATGGTACCAGGGTCGTTTTTCCTTTAGATCCCTCTAAAGGAGCGCGATATACTGAACTCATCCACGAAGAATACGGTGATGAAGATACTGACCACATCTATAAGTTAACTGTGTGAGATGAGGATTGGATCAACCCCAGCATTGATGTGAGGATAAGATGGGAGAAGGATAGTCCATTTCATTCACACTCAGATGAAGAATTAGAGAACTGGTAGAACCAGTTGCCAAAGTTTCTACTCTATGTTGTAATATAATGATAAAATCTCTTTGTTTCATATCAATCAAGGTACGTAATTTTCCATATTATGATGGGATAGGTGATGTCAACCTATTTATTGATAATTTTGAAAGGGACATACCGAAAGAACAGAGATTCCAAGCCTTAGATATAGCTTTGAGGGATATTCCTGTCCAATGGTGGGGCACAAATAAAGATAATATAGGAGATTGGAGGGAGTGTCGTTGTTTGATGAGGCTTAGGTTTGGTTCTGCAAACATAAGGATCGTCGAGAAATATAATGGCAAGGATGATACTTGAGAACATTTGTCTCGTTGGGCTAAAGCATGGGGCAAAAAACCTCAACCAAAGTGGGTACACATATTTTATCATACTTTGGATGTAATACCAATGAATTGGTATCTGGAAACAGAGTTGCGCCATGGCACCGCTGACTAGTATGATATGAAGGAAATATTCCTACTGAATTTTAGTTTCAAAGATGGGTTTTAGTATATAGATGATGCACTTCAGGAGATCAAAGCAACAACTTTTTGGACACTGAAATAGCCTACGACTTGGGTACAACCTGACTGGAACACACAGTTGCAACATGCTCTAGAATGTTATAATATAACCACAGGAAGAAGGTGAGGAGGATCTGCACGACATCAACATTCGTGAATCGAAAGGACATCACAAGGTTGTAGGACAAAATGTTGAGATACCTAACATATCACAACCTGTTAATACGAAGCAAGTTAATATAGATTCAAAAGTGGAGCCCAAGTTTGGGCACATCAGTGATTACTAGGATGAGGATACAATTAGAAAGGTTGTTGAATTATTACATGAGTGCTAGGATCTATTTCCGATGAAGTTTTCTGAGATGGAAGGCATTGTAGGAGATCTAGGTGTAATGAGGATCACTTTGAAGCCCATGTGAAGATAGTAAAACAACGACCATATAGACTATACCCAAAATACAAGGAAAAGGTGAAGTAGGAGCTTAACAAGATACTCACAGCCATAATAATTGAACCCATGGAAGAATATGAATGGGTGAGCTCAATGGTAGTACATGAGAAGAAGACTAAGGGAGACATAAGGATTTGTGGTAATTTAAGAAAGTTGAACGATGCATGCGTACATGATTAGTTTCCAACACCATTCACTAATGAAATTTTAGATAATGTTGGAGGACAGGAGGCCTACTCCTTCACAGATGGGTTTTCAAGATACCATCAGATCAATATCACGCTGCAGGATAGGAGTAAGACCACTTTTGCTACTGAATGGGGATGATTTCAATATACAATCATGTCGTCTAGGCTGAAGAATGCACCTGTGATATTCTCCAGGGTGTTTTTCCCAGCATTTAATGAATTCATCCACAAATTTCTGGAGGTTTACTTTGATGACTGGACAATCTTTGGACTGGTAAAGAAGCATGTTTCAAATATGCGCTTGATGTTAGATACTTGAAGAAAATATCAAATTTCGTTGAATCTGAAGATGTGCATTTTTTGTGTACCGTATGCAAATTATTAGGACATGTTGTTTGGAAACAAGGTTTGATGGTAGACCCTGCCAAAATTGTTATTATTATCAATTTGGATCTACTGAGGAATGTAAAGAAGCTAGATGTGACTCTAGGACATACTGGTTACTATTGGAAGTTCATAAAGGCTTACGCACAGATCACTGCGCCGATGGAAAAGTTACTAAAGAAAGATGCTACCTTTTGTTGGGACGATGAATTTAAGAAAAGCCTTGACATCTTAAAGGAAAAAGTGGTCATGGCGCTAATTATGGTGTTTCCAGATTAGAAGAAAGAATTTCACATCCATGTAGATGCATCATGTATAGCTTTGGACATTGTCTTAACACAACCAAGAGAAGGGGATCTCGATCATCCCATTGCATTTGTGAGTTAGAAATTATCTAAGGCAGAAAGAAATTATTCCACAACAGAATGAGAGGGCTTAGTTATGGTGTATGCACTATAAAAATTTAGGCATTACTTATTAGGGGCGCACTTCAAGATGTTCACGGACCATTCTACACTAAAGTACTTGGTTAAAAAGCTTGTTTCGCGGGGGCGGGGGCAATCTGCAGGTGGCTATTGTTATTCCAAGAGTATGATTCTGAGGTAATAGTTAAGCTAGGATGATTGAACGTTGGGCAAGATCACTTGTCTAGAATTGAGAATGGCGAAGAACCAACAAATATTGAAGGATTTCTTGATGCACAAAATTTTGCAGTAAGGGTTTTTGATGATCATTTTGGTGATATCATCTATCTTTTGTCTACCATAGTAGCCCCTATGGAGTATACAACTCAATAGAAGAAAGAAATCATATTCATAGCTACTGATTTCTCTTTGGTTGTCAGACATTTGTATAAAATGGGCCCCGATGAGATATTGCACAGATATGTCCCTGAGCACGAACAACATGATATTTTTGCGTAAGCACATGGTGGTGTTGCAGGAGGAAACTATGCATGAAAATCCACTTTGCAGAAGATTTCAAGAGTGGGACTATGGTGGCCCATGGTGCATAAGGATTCCAAGGAATATTGTGGTGTTTGCGATGTCTGCTAGAGGAACAGAAGACCGTCGAGAAGGGATGCGTTGTCATTGAATCCATAAGTCACCTTGAAGGCCTTTGATAAGTGCGAGATTGACTTTTTTGGGATGATTAATCGACCAGGAAAGAATACTGGTGCGCGATACATTATTACTGCAACAGATTATCTAACCAAGTGGGTTGAATCATAGTCGGTAAAGGATTGTAGTGCAGACATTGTAACGCACCTCATCTTTAAATATATCTTATCGAGCTTTAGGTGTCCAAAGATCATAATGAGTGATCGAGGTTCGTATTTATTGCATAGCACTATTGAAGCATTAACGGAGGATTTTCAGGTACATCATAATAAAATCTTATCATCCTCAAGCAAATGACACGGTTGACGCTTTCAACAAAAAATTTGATAACGCTTTGACTAAAGTATGCAATGTCAACAAGAATGATTGGGATGTGCACATACCAACAGTTTTATGTGCATTGTTGAGGCAAATTAATTACCTATCATTTAATTGTCAACCCAGGGGTTTCGTAAAACTTGCGAAGCGTGTGTGCACTGTATATACTAGAAATTAAGTTCCAATTTAGATCAATCTAACTATGAAACCAAATAATGACAAACCAAATTCACCTATTCTAATTAAACACTCAATTCAAAAGAAATTATAGTACATCGCGCAGAATTGAAATTGTATGAAATGAAATCTACTCTAAGGGATCATGTGTGCATTATCAAATCAGGATCATATGAAATGAATAATCAAAACCACATGACATAAAATGAAAGAAAAAACAATTATTCTTAACCTCTCACATAGGAAAAGATATGAAAGAAAATAAAAAAATTTCTCTTAACTTCTAGATAGGAAAGAAAATCAAAAAAATTTCTCTTAACCTCTAGGTAGGAAAGCAATTAAAAACAATCACTCTTAACCTCTCACACAGGAAAATACATGAAATAAATAATTCTTAATCTATGAAAGCAATAAATCTAGACAAATAATAAATCTCACAAATTTTAGGTGGTCAATCCAAAAGTATGAGAGATGGCAAGTTGAGAGGCTCCCATTGCAAGCATTACCAATCAAGGTGAACATCACTCATGAGCATGGTGATAAATCTAAATTCCATTCATAAGTAATCTTAACTTTCCACCTAAGTATCTTCAACTTTACACATGCCCTTGAAAGGAGAAGGCTCTCCTATTTATACAAAAACATAAGAAGCTACCTCATTAATGGAGGTCCATTATTCTCTCCCTAGATCTATAGAAAATCTCATAGAGTTACTACTCAAATATTTAATGATGAGACACATATCCTCTTTGACATTTATCCAAATCTTCTTCCATATCTTGAAGAGAATTCGAATTTGAGCATTAGAGTCCACATAAGGGTGGCTTGGAAGCTTCCAAATGACCTACACATGTCATGAAACTCAAGCCACTTTTAAGTATTAGCAAGTATATGTCTTTCTCAAGCCACTTTTAAGTATTAGCAAGTCTATGTATTTTTTCTAAGTTTTAACCATTTAATTGACTTATAGAAATCATTAAATTTTTGAAAAAAACAAATGGAACCCATATAATTATGAAAATGGAGGCTAATGAAAGGTTATATGGTCATGGATTTGCGACATGTGAGTAAAAGGGTGGCGATAAAGGTGAAATTGGATGATATTTTGAATAAATTTTGGAGGTTTTACATACCCCTCAACTAACATTATTACATGTCCTAATGCAATCTACTGCATTACTTAATCATGATTTTCTTTTGAATGAGCATGGATTATATCAATCGTCCTTAAACTTTGCATTTGACAATTTTATTTCTTTTTGCAAGTTATTCCTTGTCATACATGGAATTGCAACATATTTGGTTGGTTATGTTGTGACAACCAAATTTTAATTGGTATTGGTTCTTGTGTATCAATACCTTGTTTCTTTTTGTTGCAACAAGATTCATTGAACATATTTAAGAATGTATCTTTAAATCAACCATATAATATGCTCATCATTTAGGCATTTAATTGCAAACCACATAACTTTTGAACCATAATGCAATCATAATTGATTAGGAAAAGTATGTTAGGATGAAATGAAGTGAAATGGAATGAAGTGATTATGAAGAGTGATCATAAATGGATGTCTCTTGTGCCCCCGCGCCATCCCCCCCCCCCAACTAAAGGTGTTTACGATTTTTTTTTTCAAATGAGAAAGGAAATATGGTGAAGTATTTTCCAAAAATTATAATTTCAGTATTCAAGGAATTCTATGATTAAAAGCTAGAAAAGAACATATCTTTACTTACTGTTAACGGGAAAAGTGTCTATTCAGAACGACCCTATCCCACTAAGGTGTGATAGTGACGTTAGAAAAAAACAGAGAAAACTACTTTCATATTCTTCTTTATGAACTATAAACGAAGAGGAATAGGATGAACCAACCTGTGTCTTGCGCTAGTCCTTTGATCCAATCTCTCTCCTCTTTGACAGCTTCCAGCTACTTGCTCCCTTACTTGCCCAACTTCACCAAGTTCCTGTAAGATCACAGAAGAAGAAAACTACACAAAGACATGGATTTATATTCATAAATAGCTTAGGATCAGATTTAAGCTAAACATACAAATGTAACAAACATCAATGATACACAAGCATGTAGGAGAAACTCAAATAGTTTTATTGATATAACAAGAAGATCCAGGAGGAGTTACAACCGATGATACCTGATCCAGCATCAACCTCCCAGCAAAGAAGCCCCTCTTCACCTCCAACAAAGCAAAAATCACCCAATACTCTGATATCTATCTCAAAACCAACAGCAATTCTCTGCAATGTACAAAATTCCAGCCTCTGGATCTCTGGGATGAGGGATCCATATATAGATGTATGCAAAGAGGATGAGTCAGCTTATGGTTTGACTAGTGTCTTCTCTCTGTCAGTTCTTGCTTCCACTTGGAGACTGAGAGCCTCTTACTCATCCTTGGTCGAACTCAGTGAGGCAAGTTTCATTGGGGAAGATTCTGGAAGCTTCCATTGCCTTTCCACCTCGCGGAATGACACTGCAATTTGTCATTTCCCGCTCAACGCACCCTGGTATGCATTTAGGTGCGTTGCAATGCACCTAGCTAGTGTACTTGGGTGCTATGCAATGCAGCTAGCCAGTGGGGTAGCTGAAATGATCCTGATTTCACTGATTCTGAGCAGTTTCTGGCGGAGAACTTCTGGGAGAAGCTGTAATTTGTTGACCTTGTTCCTTTGGGGGTCGGAACAACACTTTTAGGGACTTAGGATCCCTTGGTTTATGTACATTTCATGTTTAGATCTGTAAGGCACAAAAGTGTCTATAATAGTTGCCCCCTAAAGTATGAGGCCGTTTATCGGGTGAAATGCTTTATTAGGAGGATCCGAAGTTCTTTCAATGCTGGGAGGAGACCTGTAATAAGATACAATACAATACATTATCTTCATACTATTTTTCATTATCTAGCTGAGGCGGGCATTCCCATGCTCAGCTTTATAAATTTATTTTCATGTACAAAGGACAGACAATCGTTTGATAGACTGATGATTCTGATAGAGCCATCATCCTTTTGGTAGGATGATTATCTGTGCTGCAATGTTGTACATTTCAATGTCTTTATTTTCCTGAATATATATCGCAGCCCGGATGGATGAAACTAGGTCTGGGGTCTTCAATCTCGTCCGATCTTCACTCGAAGTACAAGTCGATCCATGTGAGAAATGTTTTGAAGTCGAACATGGAAAGACATCGCTTGATTACCAGTCAATGATGTAAATTGTTAACAAGCGCGAGAGGAATCACCGATAATGATGACAACCCTCAAGGTACTGCAGTACAATTCACGTGGTGTGAATAAAGGACTTGGCGTCGAACACCATGCAAAATCTTTTGGTTGAAGGTCATTGATGTATACCTGTCGCCGGAAGTGAGAAACTTGCCATTGATGCATGCAAGCTTCAAAGTACTGAATGGGGTGTTCCTAGATCAACTTCTTGGATAATGAGTTGATGTCGACAAGAAGTGATCTGTCATAGGAGGGCCTTAATGAATCCCACATTAATGACACGGAACGGAGCAAATGATTTTGATGGAGGTGAAAACGATCTGATGATATACGGTTCGGGATGGCGGTCATGAAAGAATGAAGTATAATGTATGGTAGTGGATGGGACACAGGTGACTTCTCTGGATGACTTCTCTTGAACATGTCGGCAACACTTATGTGATGGATCGGTAGCATTTACCCCAAATGTGGATGGTATGGCGTGACCATGGTGATGTGACCGGTGAATGAAACAACCCAACCCGACTCGGACACGGAGTGGAAGTGTCATGTTCAAGAGCGACTTGCTACCAATAAAGGTTCTTTGAGTTTTCTTCCCAATTTTTCCCCAGTCATTGCTGACCAGTACCTCTTTATTTTTGTCAAGCTTGAGGAGGATAACATATGCTTGTTCTATAATTTGCCCTTCGGGCAAACCCATCGCTATGTTTTAACGAGCCTAGCGATACTGAAACTCGTTCTCGTCTAAAGAGAAGTTTGTCGCTATTAATCTTTTTAACGAGTTTAACGACAAAGATAACTCGGTCCTTTTCATTTTTAGAGAGTCTGAAAAGGTACGTAAAGGTAACTCTAAAATTCCTTTTTCGTCATCTAATCCCTTAAGTCCGAAAAAGTATAAAACAATACAGAAGGGATGAGTTTTCGATAGTTTTAACGAGCCAAACAAAACAAGCGCTCGATCTTTTTGTGCAATAATCCCTTAGGTCCAAAAAGATTAAAATCTAGAGGAGGGATAGCACTTCCCGTCGCTTTAACGAGCTGGAAGGCCAAAACTCGGCAATCTTTTCATATTTTACGAGTCATTTGAAAAGAGCTTAAAGAAGACTCGTCTTTTGAGGAACAAGTGATAAAATGGGTAGCAGCTGATCCCAGGTAAGGTTTGGAATTTTCTAATCATGGCAGTGTCACAAGGATGGCTAGTGAAATCACTCTTCGCGACTGTTGCTCAAAATGGGTAAACAATCAAAAGGAGGTGAATGATCGGCCAATGAAAAAGTGGAGGTGACGGTGCAAACATGACCAAGGCTTTAATGGTTGAAATGCTACATTCACGGTGGTTATTTACCGGGGAATAGTTCATTTTTTAACGAGCTTAAACGCGGGTGGAAAAATTTGCTCATGTCTTATGTTTATTTTTTAACGAGCTTGAACTATGTGCTAAAACTGCTCGATTAATCCAGTCATATGATAAGAATGTCTCATATAAAAATGGCAATTTTTTTACTTTTTCCCCACATCCTTTCTTTATGCAAGTTAGGCGACGACTAATCCTGCGAGTTTAAAGGGTTAGAGGTCCTAAAAATTTAAAAAATAAATAGTCGCCCCTTGCTTGCACTCCAAAAGGTTTGCATGCCCCCAGGTATAGAATATGGTTTCAAGGTTACCCCTCAATTTGCAGACAAAACATTTGTTCTATCAGGAGAGGCCTACCTCTTACAGGTTACCAAATATTGTCTTATTCGCGGTGTAAACAAAACACTTCTTCGGCGATGTCTACCAAGATAAACAAAGGTGAGCGACGATGCCCGCCAACTCACATAACTTTGACAAGAGAATCTTATTCTAGAATAACCCCTCTTCCACTGACGAACGGGGTACAGACTAGTCATATTCTCCCGCAGAAACCTACCCTATACCCGAAGTTTTCCTGCCGAAGCAGACCAGGACGCATGCCCCCTGGGTTTCAGTCATATCCCTCCGAATTACTCGCGCTTATCGGGAGGACGGACTGGGGATTGATACATTTCTTGCGTGAAGAGACCATTTAGGGATGGTATATGACTATTTGCTATGCGTGATCCGGGAAATGAAAGCTGGTCCACGAGCTTGACCACTCTTCCTTCGTGCGGAAAACACATTACTCTAAAGAGTGAGGAGACGATGGCTCCCATGCAATAAATATAGTCTCATCCAAAGAGTAGGTTATAATCCAAGGGTCCTTGAACTACCATTACGTTCATGCGAACTGTCTTCCCTCTCAATATTATGGGCACATCGGGAAGGATCCCTAAAGGTCGACTGGTTCCTTTATCAAAGCCTGTCAGATTTCTCATTTCAGGCAAAAGCGATGGCGAAGCAAGCGCTTTCCAAGCAGTAGAGGAAAGGATACTCACAGAAGCCCCTTCATCTATGATGGTACCAGCCATGACCATTCTATATATTTGAACGATAATTCGGAATGGTATGCTTGCTGGTAAATGGGGTCTGCCTAGTTGGTTCCAGTCGAAGGAGACAACTAGGTTGCTTGGAGGTGGGACCGAGTAGACGGCCGGGTATGGCTCTAACGAACTTCCTTCCTGTGGTAAAGGAATGGGTAGATTTCCCCCATGTTCGTCGGAGTCTGTGTTGATGAAGAGAATTTGGATGGTGTCATCCTTGTTCTCTTCAGTGATTGTATCATCCAAAGATAAAACCTCTGAAGGCAAGACCGGGTCAACTGCTGCCTTAACCTTTTGACTTTTGTCTGGTATGGATCCAGATGGTTTATCTTCAATGATAGGCGCTTCAGCCGACCACTTGAGCGGGCCAGCTGGATTCTCAACTAGTGACGGACTCGACAAGAGTTTTTTATATCCAGGAGGAAGTCGTAACGGTGAAACCGGACGATCATCCAAAATGCTTTTAGCTTCGTCTAAGAAGGGACAACGGTGGACGGCATGATTGCCTTCGCACAGTTTACAAGGAAATCTAGCTTTCCCTTTTTGTCCCGGGGCTTCACTTTCACTAGTTGACGGTGTGCTTTCAACATGATCACCAGAGGTTCATGACACCGGATTGTGCAAACGAGGAGACCAGTCCCTTAGTATCTGGGGGATGCAAGGACAATCTTTGTGAAAGTGGTCTCCTTTGCAAATGACACATGGCGATTTAGGCCTGGTCGGTGCAGTGTGTGGATTTTCATTAGACGACACTCGTTTTCCCCCATTCGCCTTTGGCTCCTTCTTCTTCTTCTTCTCTTTCTTCTTCTTTTCTTTCTTCTCCTTAGGAACATGGTTTTTAGCTTTACCAGTTCCATCAAGCGAAGAGGAAGGAGGAGAGGAAGAATTAGAGGAAGTAGAAGGCTGGTGGGCAACTCTAGATTCGTCTAATTGCTGATTCGATTGTTCAGGAATAGTGGTGTTCTGAACGACATTGGTTGAGAAGAGCCATACCAGCAAGCCAATTGTCAGTCCTGGAAGTGACAATGTGGCCATATGGGGTGCACCAACATCTCCCCAAGAGGAGAAGGGACTAGGATTTCCACCAAGGGGAATTCCTTGGTTGGTAGACTCCATTTTCTCAACCTAAGATCAACGTAGGAAAAGGGTAATGAATATTCCGTTTAAAATAAATTTTTAGACGCTTTGACACAACTTGTTTTTTCAGTTTTTAAGAGTCGAGAAAAAAGAAAAGATGACTCTAGTCTCCTTCGACTTTTAATGAGCCTGAAGTGACAAGTGCTTAGATGGACCTTTTCCGTTAAGGAGTCTGAAAAGGAACGAAAGGGACTGCTCTAGAGATCTAGGTAGAGGGAGTACCAAACCAATCGCAAAACCGCAGAATACTTTTTACGGTACGACAGTCAATCTTCCCGAATGCTGTGTTCGGTGCATTGCGATCAGTAGGGCGGCCGACACGGCTTCCTATGGATAAAAGGATTTAAGCCTGTAGGGGTCTCCCAATATATACTCGATGGTACGTGGGAGCACAAGTCCGTACTGACACTTGCTCAAAGTGGGGGAATCACCCAACCATCAGTGAGGACAACAGTTACCAGGCTTTACGACACCGGAATACGTCTCTAGCCTAGACCTCTAAATGTTGTGCAATAAGTTCCAAAGCGTTGTTAGATTCGTTGAATTTATTTTAAGTTGATCTTTCTTATGAAGTTTTCCTTTTGGGTTCACCACGAGATGTAGATGTAATTCCTAAAATTCAATCTAAAGATGATAAGAAAACTTTTATCTCTTTTCAGCAATGAAAATCCTAGCTACAAGGGGAAAAGTAAGACACAATCTTTTCACAAAGAGCAAAGAGCACACTGTAAATGCACTTTCCTGAATCAAGCCAAACAGACTGCCAATATGCAAATGCACATGTGCATGTATTTGTTTTTCACTTTCTTAATATTGATGCCTAAAAAGAAAGTTGATGTACAAATCTGAATTTGCTTTCAAGTGACCAACACAAACAAGCTTCTTTTCAAAATCAAAAAGTAGAGAAGATTACGACACTTTATGATTTTGAAATAAATACTCGTTTCGACACTAGAAAGTCACAAATTCAAACCAAAGGCAAAAGTAAAAGCATAATCGACTGTCAACAGCAAATAAACTTTCTCCTAAGATCAAAATCGACACTTGTGACAGATCTAAATCAAAGGACGACAGTACGACTATTCTACTTTTGCAATGGAAAACTGTAAATGACGCCACAAACACACAAAAACATCTACAGTCTTTTTGTACAAAGGAGGCCCAATTACGGCAAAGAAAAGGGGTTTTTAAATAGACACATACACTGATCACATGCTGCAAAAATCAGAGACAAAACTGAAAAAATGAAGCAAAGAACCTCAGTTGCACAGGGCTAGGCTGATCAGCGCACTTGTTACATAGAGAAACTACATTTCAGTGCAGGTAGACCTCTCGGGAAGTGCGTTGAAATGCAGAACCTCTTCACAGAGCCTGCGCTGGGGTAGAAACGAGAATTCTATCCGGGTTCTGGGTCACGGTTTGCAATTTACTCTATGGTTTTTGGCCGAGTAAAAGAAATCAGTAATGCACAATCAGAGGGTAGATTTAAAGGAGGTCTAAGAGCTATCACAAAGGGCAATCAGATCATTTTTGAATCAGCTGTTCAGATCATAAATAGATCCAGTGAATGGATTGAAGTAGCAGATGTCTACTTTGCATTTGTTAATGGAAAATGCAGTTCGATTGCTACTTCTAAGTTTATGAAACAAACAACAAGAGAAACACAAACAAAATAATTAGACAACCGTCCCCAGCGGAGTCGCCATTTTGTTAACGGGAAAAGTGTCTATTCAGAATGACCCTATCCCACTAAGGTGTGACAGTGACCTTAGAAACAAACAGAGAAAACTACTTTCGTATTCTTCTTTATGAACTATAAACGAAGAGGAATAGGATGAACCAACCTGTGTCTTGCGCTAGTCCTTTGATCCAATCTCTCTCCTCTTTGACAGCTTCCAGCTACCTGCTCCCTTACTTTCCGAGCTTCACCAAGTTCCTGTAAGATCACAGAAGAAGAAAACTACACAAAGACATGGATTTATATTCATAAATAGCTTAGGATCAGATTTAAGCTAAACATACAAATGTAACAAACATCAATGATACACAAGCATGTAGGAGAAACTCAAATAGTTTTATTGATATAACAAGAAGATCCAGGAGGAGTTACAACCGATGATTCCCGATCCAGCATCAACCTCCCAGCAAAGAAGCCCCTCTTCACCTCCAACAAAGCATAAATCACCCAATACTCTGATATCTATCTCAAAACCAACAACAATTCTCTGCAATGTACAAAATTCCAGCCTCTGGATCTCTGGGATGAGGGATCCATATATAGATGTATGCAAAGAGGATGAGTCAGCTTATGATTTGACTAGTGTCTTCTCTCTATCAGTTCTTGCTTCCACTTGGAGACTGAGAGCCTCTTACTCATCCTTGGTCGAACTCAGTGAGGCAAGTGTCATTGGGGAAGATTCTGGAAGCTTCCATTGTCTTTCCACCTTGCGGAATGACACTTCTATTTGTCATTTCCCGCTCAACGCACCCTGGTAGTGCATTTAGGTGCGTTGCAATGCACCTAGCTAGTGTATTTGGGTGCTATGCAACGCAACTAGCCAGTGGAGCAACTGAAATGATCCTGATTTGACTAATTCTGAGCAGTTTCTGGTGGAGAACTTCTGGGAGAAGCTATAATTTATTGACCTTGTTCCTTTAGGGGTCGGAACAACACTTTTAGGGACTTAGGATCCCTTGGTTTATGGACATTTCATGCTTAGAGCTGTAAGGCACAAAAATGTCTATAACACTTACCTTGGAAGTGGACAAATTGTGCATATGTAGAGAAGTTGTAGCTGCTAATATAGGATAAAATGCACAGTGTATGGAGAATGGAGATACACTCAAAGGTATTCCCGGGACATTTGGAAGACTGTAAGATTATCTGCAACCATCACAAAGTTACATGCATGTTCATAAACAATAACTAACTATCAAAGTAGGACAATTAAATTAACTCAAGGCTTCATGTAGATTCGCTAGAGAGCACAATGCAACTAGGTGGAAGTCCCCTGAGCTGGCTCCAGATCAAGTCTTGCACATAGAAGAGACAAGCATAATCATAACATACAGCTCTGATAGCTAATACATGAATACATAAAAGAGCATCTAGTTACACATAACTAAGCTACTCATGCTAAAAGGTATTGGAAAAAAAAATGAATGAATGATAGTACCAACACCACGGAGTAAACAGTACAACTGAAGTTCTATATTAATGTCGGAAGAGTGATTACAACCATTTGTTGCATCGGCCTTCACTTACCCCTCCAGCTTCTCTCTCTCTCTCTCTCTCTCTCTCTTCTTACCAACTTCTTGTGATTTGAGACAATGCTCAACAATCAAGTATGCTATCCTTTCAAATGATATGACCTCTATCACCATAGCCCTAGCTTTTATTATGTAGTAATTGAGTTAGGGTTGCCAAGTTCCTCCATGAGTTCCTCAGTGTAAAAGCAATGAAGTTGCCATGCTTTTTATCTCTTTCCCATTTTCCTCCTTCATTAGGATTAGAAATCCCCCAAACAGGTTGAACTTGAGATGTTTCCTTGCTTCTCCTGAGTAGATATAGGAGCAAATATCTAGATATTTATGAGTCAATTCGATCCTTTGACCCTTAGAACTTCATTAGGGTCCACTAATGTTGTTCCTGAACTAGCAACTAGAGTTAGTTGGGTCACTAAAGCACCCTTAGGCTTGCAGAGAAGCTTTATAAAGCAGGTTCCCAGTGCATAGCCAACGTTAGTGTGGAAACAAGGCATGTGATCTTGCTCTTTCCTTCAGCTATCATGTCTTTCTCCTCTGAGCTGATGAGGGGGTCAATTTGTTGTATAATAGATACCCCTAAAGTGTGAGATCAGAGGTTGCAATGATGTCCAGAATACTTTATTTAACTGTAATTTTCCTTCTTCAACAAAAAGAGAGAGAGGATCAGAGCTTCGGGTGGTATAGGAAACCTGATACAACACACACACACACACACATATATATATATATATATATATATATATATATATATATATATATATACTACTAAAATCATGTCCTGAGTCGGGCATTCCCATGCTCAGTAGCTATGTCAGAGTGATTTTCTCCAAAGAGATATGACAATGGTGGCTGCCGATAAGCACAATGCGGATCCGGTGTCATAATAGAATCATCTTGATAAGCTATCTCCAAAAAACAATATACGCAACTAGGGAGAGGAAACAAGGCTGAGTGATGCAAGCCTCTACACAAGGTCTTGATTTTCGCTTCACTGAACAACATAGATCGATAAATGTGAATATATGCGTTGATGTCAAACATGCATGAAATCATCTGATTACCAGGAAATAATGGAGACCGTTAATAGATGCGAGGAAGGCCACCAATAATGGTGATGGTCTCCAAGTGATCTGAAAATGGGGCATTTAAGGCTTCTTGTCTAACTTACAAGAACCTCTCCCACTTCTAAAGCTTTAAATTTTCCCTGGTCTTATTGATTAACCAATGCGGAATTAAGAAATACTTGAAAGTATGGGTGTTTGCTTGTATTTGTTTTCAACTGATTACTTGCTTTAATTTTTGTTATTGTGCTGTAAATTAGTGTGTTGACACTGATGTATAAATACATATAACAGTAAATAAAATAGCATAGTTAATGCAGCAATAAAACACACACAGAAACGACAATTTAATTAGGACTTCACCCACACTTCTTGGGCTACATCTTCGTGAGCTCTAGTCAACTCAACTAGGTTCTCTAGGATTATGGTATAAGTCCTTTTACAAGCTCTTTGGCTTAAATCCTGTTGTTCTAGACATAAACAGTGGGTTCAGACACCATTTTATCCCTTGTCTCTTGAAGCTCTGGCTCTTGGCTCTAGCTCTTGGCTCTTGGTTCTGGCTCTTGGCTCTGACTCTAGCTCTTTGGCTCTTGGTTCTAGCTCTTGGCTCTGACTCTGGCTCTTTGGCTCTGGCTCTTGGATCTTCACTCTTTGCTCTGGCTTCTTTCTTCCTTCTATCAAGTTACAACTCCCTCTGGGCTTTTCACTTGAACTCCAAGTGACTCCCTTGGCTTCTCTTTGCTTTTGTGCTGCCTCTTTGGCTTCTGCGCTGCCTCCTTGATCCAAATTGGATCCATAGAAGACTGTTAAAGAACCATGACTGTATTAGGTTGGAAAAAATCTCTAAAGAATCCAAAACAATGATCAAAAACACCCTGAACCAGTGGAAATGGCAGCCACGTGGAATGACAAGGACCTCAGTCAAAGCGCATTGACCGAGGCCCATGCAAACTGTGTGGGAGGTGAAGTAGCCCCTGAGAGCCTCGGATCGGGAAACAGAGGTGGATTTTGATGCGCGATTAGCGAGCAGGGCTGAAATGAAGGAAGCTTGAGCACTTAGTTGCATTGGGAACCTGAGGACCGTGGAGGAAAAGGAAAAAGCACTAAACATACAAGGTGAGACCCGCGCTCTAGAAAACTGGCGGTATTGATCAGTGCACCCTTAAATGGTAAGAGGTTTTGGACGAGAGCGGAGCAATTCCATACATCGATCGATGTGTGGCAGGAGGAGGTGAGAGAAAACTGCCGTTGATCGCGCGCTATCAGTCGAGCAAGTCAACCACGCAAAACATGTGTATGGCGTCAGATTTGGGGGGCCCAGACTAGACGACCAAGATCGCGCCTAATGGAGGAAGCAGAATCGACAAGGGAATATGCCACATTTTAGAATGGATTTGGAATCCGTTTGACCGCCCGGTGGAGGAAGAATGCATCCATAACGTAACTAAAGAAATGAATCGACAAAGCATGTTGGCGTCATTTAGAGGAGGACAAGTAGTCACTCCCTGGGCATTCATGATGACACCGAATAGGGAACTCCAAGCACAGTTGCAGAAGGTGAATTGATAGAGGCGGAAGAGGAACCAAACAGACATAGGGTTCGAATGGCTAAAGCCATGAACATAGATAGTCGAATCAGTCAAGTTAGACACAGAGAGAAGAGTCGAGAGATGAAAAAGTGGAACAGTGAACCCAGAGGGGAGGTCTAAACACATAGAACAGTACAGCAAAGCAGAAGAGACAGAGGGCCAAGCTGACCAGAGGCAACATCGAGCACCAGAGAGCTTGAAGACTCAAGCCATCCCATAGAGGAATCTGTCCGGGACTGAGCATCACATTTGGCTCTTTCCACTGTAGACCAGAAGGTCACAGAGCTGGTAGGAAGAAGAAGTCTTTGTACTCAAGTGGCTTGGGGAATCCAAGAACCACCCTGCCAAGAAAAACCTACTCATGAGAGCTCACATTGAGTCCCTATATTGTAATTTCTTTGCTTAAAGGCATAATAAAACAAGGCCACCATTGAAAGCTGGACCAGAGATGTAGCCCTGGAGAATAGGGTGAACCCCTTATTAAAATTGCTTGTGTCTTTATGTTTGCTTACTATATTTCTCTACTGTCTTTCCATTTTATTTTCTATGTATTGGCAACCTGATCGATCCGTTGCTTCAATAACACAGAACACACACACCAGCACATGAGTCTATAATACCTTAGTTTAATAAATCTTTAACTAATGTCACTCATAGGGTGAATATCAGATCAAGTGGTATCAGAGCATTAGGTTGTAAGGTTAGACAAGCTTGTGTTGGTTTAGCTGTGAATGCTCACAAGATCAAAGCTCAAATTAGGAGAAGGAGAGTTGGTGGAAACTAATCCTGAAATTTGGAGATTCTATTCTCAGAAGACAATGTCAGAGGAAGGTTCTATTGGGCCAGACCCTCAATTCATAGAGAGTTTCCTAGCTATAAAGTCTATGGTAGAAGAAATGTACAGATACTTTAGAAAGCAAAAGGTTGAAGATTCATCAGGTTCTAAACAAGATAAAGAAGAAGATGAGTCTCACTCCCATGACCACTCCAAAGGAAAGGGGAAAGAGGAAAGCTTTCTCACACCTCTTAATAGCCCTGTGCATAATAAGAAAGCATCTTTGATTAGGCTAGATGTTAAATTTGATTTTCCTATATATGATGGAGAGCTAAATGTTGAAAAGTTGGACAATTCGATTAGACAAATTGATGTGTATTGCAGAGTACAGAACATAGACTCATACAAGAATAAGATTCAGCTAGAAAGCCTATGTCTAGGAGGCACTGCCTTGGTTTGGTAGGAAGGCAGAACCTAAGCTAATATGAAAAGACATGGTAAGACCATCTCTGTCTGGAGTGACTTTGTTTTTACAATAAAAAATAAGTTCTATCCATTGGCCTACATGCAACAAGCCATGATGAGTTGGCAAACTCTTCGACAGTTGAAGGGGTAAAGTGTGCAAGGGTATACTCAAGAATTTAGAAAGAGAGCATTGATGTTGGGTATCTCATTAGACTCACCAAAGACTCTTTTGAAGTACATTGGTGGTCTACACAGCTACATGAGGCATACCATCATCATGTTTAATCCCACTAGTATAGTTGAGGTATCTGTACAAGCTACTCATCTAGAAACTAGAGGAAAGAATGGAAATCTAGAAGTTGGGGGACCATCCCAACCCACTGTAAGCAAGAGCAAGGAGAAAAGCAAGTAGAAGTGGAAAGCAAGGAAGGCTAACATTGCACAGAAATCCAAAGCTTCATGCACTCACTGTAAAAAGGATGGGCATGATGATGAGCATTGTTGGATTCTGCATCCAGAGCTGAGACCTAAGAAGTCCGAGGGCAAGAAGAAGAAGACAGCTACAGCTATTCAGAAAGATTTGGGGTCAGACTCGGGAGATGAAACAACTATAGTAGCCACAGGTATAAAAGGTAAGAATTATGAAGCATCTACTAGTAATTCTTCTCAATCTGTTATTGATGAAGAAAATGAGAGAAAAAGACATGAGCTTTTCCATATTCGAGTTATTTCCAAAAATCAAAAGATTGATACTTTGTTTGATAGTGGCTCACAAGTAAACTTGATTTCTGAAGCAATTGTAAAGAAATTGGGATTAGAAACTACACCTCATAAGAAACCATACCCATTAGGATGGTTGAATGATAAAGCACAACTACAAGTGACTAGACAATGCAAACTCAAGTTTTCTTTTGGGCAGCATTTATAGATGAGGTTGAGTTAGACATAATTTCTTTGGATATATGTGGAATTGTTTTAGGAAGTCCTTAATTGTATGATAGAAAGGCTATTTTCTATAGAGCTGAGAACAAGTATCTACTTGTTAAAGATGGAATTGAATACTTTTTAAGAGTTCATAAGCTCAAGAATAATTATACTTTCATAAACTCAGGACAGATGAAAAGAATGATAAATTCATGCAAACAATTCTTATTGATGGTTGTAAAGGAAAAGAAACCTGATAAAACCAATGTATTTGAGGACTGTAATGCTGAACAACAAGCTGATATAGAAAGGGTTGTTTCAGAGTATGATATCTTATTTCAAGAACCTAAAGGTCTGCCACCCAAAAAGGGAATAGTACATGATATTATTTTGCAGCAAGATGTTCCATTTCCTAACATTGGTATGTATAGGTTGTCTTCTTTAGAGAACGCTGAAATCAAGAAGCAAGTGCAAGAGTTTTTCGAGAAGGGCTTCATCAGGTCTAGCACATCACCATGTGGGTCACCAATCATTTTGGTGAGAAAGAAATATGGCTCGTGGAGAATGTGCATTGACTATCGAGCACTGAGTAAGATAATGATAAAAAATTGTTATCCCCTTCCTTGCATAGATGATCTTTTAGATCAATTGAAGGAAGTTGTTTATTTTACCAAGCTAGATTTACATAGTGGATACCATCAGGTCAGAGTTGCAGAGCAAGATGCATGGCAGACTGCTTTCAAAACAAAGCAGGGATTGTATGAATGGCTGGTTATGCCTTTTGGCTTAACCAATGCTCCTACTAATTTCATGAGATTAATGAATGCTGTACTTAGACCTTTTCTTGATGATTTTGTTATTGTGTATCTAGATGACATTCTGATTTTTAGTAAAATGTTGGAAGAACATTTAAAGCATGTTAAGCAGACATTAGATGATTTGAAAAGAGAAAATTTTTATGTTAAACTCTCAAAATGTGAATTTGGCAAAACAACTCTAAACTACTTGGGTCATATAGTAGGTGGAGGTGAATTAAAAATAGATCCCTCTAATGTGGCAGTCATTGTGAACCGGCCTAAACCTAGGTCTGCTACAGAAGTGAGAAGCTTCTTAGGAGCAGCATAATATTGGAGGAAGTTCATTTCTAACTTCTCCTCGATTGTAGCTCCCTTACATGCTTTAACAGGATTGAATAAGGTGTTTTAGTGGGGAGGCAAACATCAAAAAGCCTTCGACACCTTGAAAGAGAGAATTAGTACAGCACCTGTACTAGCACTACCTGATTTACAAAGACCATTTGAGATCCAAACTGATGCCAGTGACTATGCCATGGGAGTAGTGTTGACACGGCATGGTAAACCCATATGTTATCATTCTTAGACTTTTAATCCTGCAGTAGTTAACTATCCTACAATATGATAAAGAATTGTATGCATTAGTTCAAAGTGTGAAAAAGTGGAAACATTATTTAATGGGAAAGGAGATACTAATACATACTGATCATCAACCAATTCAATACCTACAGTCCCAAACTAAGTTGCAGCAATCAAGACATTACCGATGGATGGGTTTTCTACAACAATTTCATTTGGTCATCAGATATAAAAAGGGCATACATAACAAGGTTGCAGACATGTTATCTAGACCCATTATAAATGCATCCACCATACTTAAGCATAATTCAGTGTTACATGAGAGTTACATAGAACAATATGCTCAGGATATGGACTTTAAAGAATTAGACTATCATATGAAGGACCGAATCGTATACCATTGTGGGAAACTCTGCATTCCACAAACTGAGAGGATAAAGATAATTAGGGAAGCACACACTTCTCTGATATCAGGTCACTTTGGGGTAAGTAAAACAGTTGCACAACTGCAAAGGTTCTACTATTAGCCGAAAATGAACGAGACAGTTTCTAGATATGTAAGATGGTGTGCCATGTGTGCTAAAAGCAAGTGCAGCAATAGAAAACTAGTCTTGTACACTCCATTGCTAGTTCCTTCTCACCCTTGGGAAAGTGTTTCCATGGATTTTGTTGGAGGATTGCCTAAATCTAGGAAAGGTCATGATTATCTATATGTTGTTGTGGATAGGTTCAACAAAATGTGCATTTTGATACCTTGTAGTAAACAGATTACAGCTGAAAAGACTGCATAATTGTTCTTTGAACATGTATGGATTCATTTTGGATTACCCACCTCCATTGTATCTGATCGAGACACCCGATTTGTGGGGAAGTTTTGGTCAAGTCTGTGGGAACTGATGAACACCAAGTTGAAGAAAAGCACAACTTTTCATCCACAAACAGATGGCCAGACAGCAGTAGTAAACAAGACAGTGATCTAGTTACTGAGAGGTTATTGTAGCAAACATCCTAAGCTTTGGGACTGTCATGCGGAAAGCGTCAATTTTGCGGACAAAACTGACCTCCCTAGAAGCTAAGGCTTTCTAGTGACAAACAAAACAATCAAGAACTATCTTTCCCTAAATATGCATTTAAAATAAAAGAAACCAGGTGTTTAAGTCTTACCTTTAGTCCAACGCTGTTTGTAGCAGCCAAGCCTCTCCGATCCAGATGAGCTCCTTCTCCTTGAAGCCTACATTCACTAACAGGCAAACGATTACATAACACCTAAATAACTCATATAATAAAACATATTCATCATAAAGACGAAGGAGTTTATGAAACAAATTATGTATAACAACTTGTTGAGAAAAATGAACTTAATTGTATTAATTGGAAACAAAAGAAACCTTACAACCAGTGCCTTGGTGTTGTGCAGGTCCCTCCCAGGGTCTAGCAAGAGTTCTCCTCTACTTTGATCAGCTCACCCATTTCCAAATGAAGCTAACAAAGGATTGGAATCTCTCCTCTCAAGCTCTATAAGGGAGTCCTAATTTCAGCAGCATCTACCCTTAGGAATGTTCAGCTTTCAACCTCCTCTCCCTCTGGCCCAATGCCTGTATTTATAATGCTTTGGAGGAAGTTAAACAGGTCCACCATGAATGGGATAAGCCCCTCTTTCAAAGGAATAGCTCCCCTCTTCATGGGATAAGTTCCTCTTTCTTTGGGATGCATGAACCATCTGGAGGCGCTCAATCCACGTCAAACCATCTTCTAGAATGCTCTAGAATCGACCACAAGTAAGTTTTTGGAAGTAAAACTTGTGCCTTTTGACCTTTACAGGAGTACGCACCCACCCCTTTACAGACAGAGCGTACAAGTACACAGGTATTATGTACTTGAGGTGCGTACACGCAGGTAAGAGTAAGAGAAACTGCGTAACCAGAGTTATATTGACTTTTAAAGGCTTTCTCTCTTTTTTGGAGTTTTACATGAGGAGCAGAGGTATAAGACTTGCCAAGGAGGACAGTATGGTTATTGATGGAGCCATACTAACTGCAAATAGTCATGCTGACAAATTTTAGTGTAACAGATTGCCCCATAAAGTGCGAAGTATGTAGTAGATTAGGGTTTCATATCATCTAGGAAGGGTGAAGCACTTTATCATTTCGAGGATTATCTTGTGGAGAGCCCAGTCGGAACTTGCAAATATTCAACACAAAATACATATATGAGATCATATCATCGCTGAGGTAGGCATTCCCATACTCAGATCAAAAACTTTAACTAACAAACTAACTACTGCTCTGATATAGGAATGATTTCGCAGTACATCATAATCATAGACACATGTAGACACAGTATGGATGCAGCCATCTGTTTATAATTAGTCTACTATATAATGAATACAAAACTCCTCGTAGCCTGGATGGCGGAAACTAGATCCAGGGTCTTCATTTCTACTTCCTGAAATAGTACGATTCTATCCATGCGAATAAATGAGTTGATGTCGAACATGGTAGAAACCACTTGATTACCAGTCAATGATGTAAACTGTTAACAAGTGTGAGAGAGACCACCAGTGATGTCAATGGTTCTCAAAGTACCCAGTACAATCCATGAGATGTGAATGAATGTGTTGATGTCGAACACGTCACGGAATCCTTCGATCGAAATTCAATGATGTAAACTGTCGTCAAAGGCGAGAAACTTGCCATTGAGGCATGCAGATTTCAAGGTACTGATGATTCCTAGATCATCTTTCTAGATAATGTGCTGATGTCGATAGAAAGCGACCCGTTGCAGGTAAGCCCACAACACGAAATCATAGATCAAGTCGAAGAAATGTAGCTGTAAGGACTGACTCAGGGATGGTCAAGATGGATGACAAATATTTTGCAGATGAATGGTTTATTTGCAGTGACCTCTTGAACACATAACGACACAACGTATGGCTTGGTGACAATTGACCCAAAGTTAATACCCAGAAACCAGTTGAAGACTTTCAATGTGGTTTGATCAACTGTTAGGCAAAGGATTTCCCAACCTAGGTGAATGAAAAGTGTCGTGTTCAAGGGTGGTGATAAGGTTTTTCCGAGACAAAGGATAACAAATAGGCTCATTTTTCTCTCTTTTCCCCCACCATTTCTGGCAAGTACCTCTTTATTTTTTACAAGCTTGAGGAGGATAACATTTGCTTGATTATAAGCTCATCCTTTGGATGAGTCCAACTTAGTTTAGATTCGAACCCTAAGAAGGAGTGGTCCGTTCCTGTTTGTAATCGAACAGGTCCTTTACTGTGAAATTTTAACGAGTCCAGTATAGGAGAAACTCGGCGTTTTTCAATTTTAGAGAGTCTGAAAAACTTAAGAAGACTCCAAGGTTAACCTTTTTCGTAAATTTGTGTCTCCCAAGCCCGAAAAAGTATAAAATAATACTTGAGAGAATCGCTCGATCTTTACGACCAATGAGTACTTTCATGATTAGTGTCTCTGATCTGAAAAGTAAAAAGCGATCAAGGACACGTCGTTTTATTTCCAATATTGAATTTGAAACAACAAAAATCCGACAACCTTTTCATGTTTTTACGGTCAGAAAAGGGCTGTAAGAAGATCATCTTTTAATTCCGTTTTAACGAGTGTAAAAGAAATGCTCGGCAATCTTTTCATGTTTTAGGAGTCAGAAAAGGGCTTAAAGATGACTCTGATGTTTTTGTTTGTAAAAAATGACAATTTTCCCTGAAAATCCTTTATCCTACACAAAAACCAACACATTACTCATACCTGTTGAAGATAGATAAAAATACTTTGAAAAATACCTTTTCATGGTGAAAAATAAACAAATTTACCATTTATTTACCCAAAAAACCTATAAAAAGGGCTTTTACCAATTCATTTTTACCATTTTACTGTTGAGGAGAGAAAAAGGGCTTTAGGCAAGAAACTTCCCGTGGACATTGCGGAGAATCCGACCATCGAAACCAAACGCCGTCTCTTCCAGGTAATTCTCAACATCCTCCTCTTCAATTTCATCCATTTAGAATTATTTTTAAGGCCCCAAATTTCATTTTTGGGAGGTTTTGGGATTTCAAAAACCACCTCTCGGCGTACGCAGGCACCACACTAGGGACCCTCGTACCCCGACATTTTCTCAGTTGGAAAAATGTCGGGGGTACGCACCTTGTCTTCAGGGACCCTGCGTACCCACGCTCTGTTCCTAAAGGCGGGGTGCGTACTCCGCGCAACAAGTTTTTAAACCCTAAATTCTCCAAAATGGACCAAAAATTTTGATTTCATGGAATCTAATGGATGTTTCATGGCTTGTAGATTGTTCACCATGCTTGATTGGCGCGAGAGAGAGCACGAAGATGTTGATTTGGCCGCCATTAATCATCAACCGTCAATTGATGCTTTGAAGGCATGCGGCCTTTATAAATACTGGGCCATACCTGGCATGAGGGCCCAAGTGAGCTTTCTAGAGTGGCTGGTAGAAAGATGGAACATTCAGGACCAGTGTTTTTATATTGGAGGGCACCAGCTCGAGATGGAGCCCGCAGATATCTACTTTCTCACTGGTTTGCCCAAGAGAGGCGAGCACTTGACTCTTTTCGGGACTAGGCCGGGTGGCCAGTCCATCGCTAGTCTCCGACAAGAGTGGTGTAACACTCAGTCTCAGGAGAAAGGGATAGAGATCAAAACTATATCCCTTCTTGAACTTATGGTGATTGCCTTTACAGTTACCAGACTTTGCGGGGCTGCCGCTTTACACATTGCCACTGGATCCCAGATGCGGATGGCGATTGATTGCTATCGAGGTACCATTTTCAACTGGTGTGATGCTGTGTTGGCCAATGTAAAAGGCCAACTAACTAGAGCCAAAAATGGACAGCTAAAGACCTTTGGTTATGGGCTTTTAGTTGTGAGTTTTGGCTTAGAGAGGGTTCTGATGCTGATCCCACAGCAGCTCACTGTTGAGGTTGGGCTTCCTTGAGAGCCCAAATTGATGCGATGGGTTGCGGTTATTGCCCGTCATCCTGATGAGGGGACGGAGGTTGTCCGATTTACTCCGGAGTACTTTCGCTGGTTAGAAGACCAGGTCTTTTCTATACAGGATTTTCCTTATGCCGGAGTTGATTTTCGTGGAGATCCGGACATGGTTCCTCCACTGGGAGAACAATGGGATGATACAGGTAATTCATTTTTCACAAGTTTTTTAAATTATCCATTTTTTTTTTGTTTTATATCGTCTCAAAACTGATAGTAATAATTTTCAAAATGCAGATGTAGGCCCACGACGTCCAGCCAATCTCCGGCCTTATGAGAGGAGACTACCAGTTGCAGCGGCACCGGCCCCACAGGACGAGGCCACAGAGACTTTGGCTGAGTTGGAAAGTGACCTAGAGCGTCTTACAGCAGATATACCGGAGACTACCATAGATGACATTCCAATCAGGCTTCAACGCTATGTAGTCGTGGTCCCAGGACCTTTTAGGAGGTTCTTGTTTAGGGTGGCCCGTGCAGTGGTGTCATATAGAGATCATCACCAGTGATTGGATGGTCATTTTGTAGACACATGTGACATTTTGGTTTTTTGTACTTATCATTTTTGCCGATCATAAGGTGTTTTTTAACCTATGATCGAAGACGATGTATTTTTTGACACACTCCTATATATATATATATCATTATTACCGGCTTATCTTGTTAAACATGTGTGATGAAATGTTTTTAAATTTACATGTATGATTATTGCAAATGTCTATTTAACATTCGAGAAGCGATTGCATCTACTAATGTATTTAAAGACCTTGGAATATGCTGATATTCAATGTAATCAAATTCACGTTCCAAGAGACGCACTCTCAAAAATAACCTTAATAACACTGGATTTCTAATGGCATACACTCTATTAAGCTGTAATACAACGAGTTCAGAATCTAACCTCACTATCAAACTCTGAATCCCAAATGAAATAGATTCAGACAATAACTCAATCACTGCACTGTATTCGGCAATGTTGTTTGTTGTTTGACCGAGGCTCACCCCATGCATAGATACTAACTCGTCAGAGGGCGAATAGATAACCCAGGCTGCGGAAGAGATATTCCGTGTACTACGACAAGCACCATCAGCGAAACCAATGTATGTTTGGAGAGGCATCGACATCTGCATCATCAAGAGCAAAACCAAGATAAGCAGAAATAACGATGAAAACACACTTTCTAAGCTAAGCACATTGTCTAAACTAACAAACAC
Source organism: Pinus tabuliformis (assembly GCA_031772625.1). Classification (NCBI taxonomy): domain Eukaryota; kingdom Viridiplantae; phylum Streptophyta; class Pinopsida; order Pinales; family Pinaceae; genus Pinus; species Pinus tabuliformis. The sequence continues at coordinate 1,089,105,526 of CM062815.1, read as the reverse complement.
ACCAGCTAGAAAGAAAAACTAACCTAACTAAAAATCTCCATACCCATTCTTCTAAGCATAATACCTCTTCAAGTAAAGACCATTTCTGGGTTTACCTAAAGAGTCCCCGTCAAAGTCTACCAACTCATAGGCCCCTTTTGCTAGCTTTCGCTTGACAATATAGGGCCCATGCCACATAGGAACGAATTTTCCAGCACCTAATTTATCATTAGCTTGATCATACAATAACACTAGGTCTCCTTCCGAAAAATTTCGAGGAGTCACATTTCGATCATACTGAGCTTTCATACGTTTTCCGTGAGTCTCGATCGCCAATGCAGCATCACGTCGATTCTCATCTAATTGAGCTAAGTATAATAAATGATTTTCCTCTTCGGAAGTAGCTGGAAGTAACTCGATGGCCATTTGCAGTGACGAGATTTCGCATTCGATGGGTAGCACAGCTTCCAAACCATAAACTAGTTGGAAAGGAGTGAACCCTGTTGATGTTTTCACTGAGGTTCGGTACGCCCAAAGCGCTGAAAATAACATGTTGTGCCAATTCGACCGATGAATACCAATGATTCGTCGGATCATGATAACTAAAACTTTGTTGATGGACTCAACCAGACCATTCGCTTGTGGATAATAAGGAGTTGAACTATCGTGACACGAACCAAGCTGGCCTGTAAGTTCTGTCATCATAACGTTTCGAAAATGGCGTCCATGGTCAGTGATTATCGCTTGTGGGACACCAAACCTAGCAATTATATGATTGAACACGAAAATTGCAGCTGTCTTGCCGTCTGCCTCGAATGTGGGCATCGCCTCGGCCCACTTAGTAAAATAATCTACCGCAAGGATGATATACGCATGCCCCCCGGCCGAGTGAGGGTTACATGTAATAAAATCGATACCCCATTTGGCAAAAGGACCAACGGCAATTATAGGGTGGAGAGGAGCAGGTGGAGCGCGTATCTTTCGATCAAACACTTGACAGTTGTGGCATTTTCGGACCGCAATAATACAATCTTTAAACAAGGACGGCCAGAAGTAGCCAGCGCGCAATATCTTTTGGGCTGTGGCATACCCAGACATATGACCGCCACACGCTCCAGAGTGACAGTCACTTAGAACCCTTTCAGCCTCTTCATGAGTTAAGCAACGTCGAAAAATAGATTCCGCCCCACGGCGATAAAGAGTATCTCCAATAATTTTGTATTGTTGGGACTGGAATCGAATTTTCCTACGTTCCTACTTTGAAACTTTGGGCCGAAAGGATTGGGTCTAGAGATAGACAATGATATCCCCATACCACGGATCTAAAGTGCTGATTAGAAACAAAGATTCATCCGAAATTGGCTCCTCTGCCACAGTTTCTGTGTCAACACGCGGGAAGTCACACATTAACTCTGCAAAAGCTAAAGATTTCTTAGACTTAGATTTTTCAAACTCCAAGTCGAACTCCTGCAGGATAACAATCCATTTGGAGTACTTTCCCCCTAGCAATTGTTTGGTCAAAATGTAGATCATAGGGTTGCAATCCAAAATGACTGTAGTTTTACGTAGTAAAATGTAGTGACGAAAACGTTGGACAGCTTGAACGGCTGCCAATGCCAATTTCTCCACATGTGAATATTTTAGCTCAGTTGGATTTAACGTCCGACTAAGGTAATATATCACATGTTCCATTCCGAATTCATCTTCCTGAACTAAGACCATTCCAATGGTGGAATGGGAGGCGGCGAGATACAAAAAGTAATCCTGGTTGTAGTTGGGAGGATGCAGCAATGGTGCATGGGTCAACGTGTGCTTGAGTGCATCAAAATATTGCTGATCTATCTCATCCCAAGAGAATTGAGCGTTCTGTTTCAACAACCGTGTAAAACCCTTTGTAACCTCGGCGTAGTTAGGAATGAATCGTCGTAAAAAGTTTGCTTTCCCCTGCAAACTTTGGAGTTGGCGAAGACTCGAAGGAGGAGGCAATTTGATGATAGCTTCGACCTTCGAGGGATCAACGCGAATGCCGGCTTTTGAAACTACAAACCCCAGCAATGGACCCGTTTCTATACAGAAGACACATTTGTGTGGGTTCAACCGAATTCGATAATGCCTACACCTCATAAAAATTGCACGTAAATGGACAAGGTGATCAGCTCGGTGTAACGAATGAGCAGGCAAATCATCGAGATACGGTTGCACAATGTGCTTGATGTCATGAAACGCATAAGACATCGCCCTTTGAAAATTTGCTCTGGCATTCTTGAGCCCAAAAAGGTAATTTGCAATAAGCAAATGTCCCCCATGAACAAATGAAAGCCGTTTTCGGTTGATCAGTAGGTAGAATATTGATTTGATTGTAACCGGAAAAACCATCCATAAAGGAAAATATTTCACTGCCGTCACAATCATCAATGATTTGATCGATATAGGGTGTTGGGTAGTTGTCCTTTGGACAAGCTCGATTAATGTCCCTATAATTGATGCATATTCTTATTGTTCCCTTTTCTTTGTTAACCGGAACAATATTCGATACCCAATCCGTTAACGGGATAGGATAAATGAAACCTGCTTTCAATATTTTTTCAACTTCTGCTTTAATTGCAGCCGCTTTTCATGGGTGAATCTGACGCAAACATTGCCGGACGGGTTTAGCATCCGGGTAAGTCTTGATCTCATGGACAACAATCGCGGGATCAATTCCTGGCATTTCCTCATAGGACCAGGCAAACACGTCGCGGAATTCTTGAAATAGGGCCTTGTATGTCTGAATTTCGTCATCTGTACACGAGGCACCTATATGAATGTTCTCAACAATTCCAGGCTTAACCGAAATGTCAATGGGAATAGTTCGAGAGATGTTTCCCAAATTCAGCTCTGAATTAGGATGTTTCATGGGATTCTGAGCTTCCTTGACATATTCAGCTGTAAAAATTGATGAGAAATCATTTTCAAAACAATCATCCTCAGGTAAAAACGAAGATCTGTGATGGGGATCTTCCCATGGTAAATCATCTACACATAGGACTTCACGAAGTTGTTCGTCAGATGAAACAACTTCGGGAAACGCTATTAACTCTGAGGTTGATGTGAAAAGTGATTCCTCACAGACCACATTCATTAGGTCGATTTTGGTTGAACACGGGTCGGTAAAAGACTGCACGGCTTCATAGGCAATTTCATATGGACTCAAAGGCATAGCATCACCAAATGAGTCTATCTCAGATTCAGAAGGAACGATCCAAGGATCAGCATAAACAATGCTGTCTGATGTAATCATATGAATGGATGCGAACGAAGACAATGCGTTGATTGGAGGAAAAGGAAAAGTTCCCAGTAAACCGGCATCTTTAACTAATCCTACTCCAACATCCTTATATGGGATAGTCGTTTTACCGACATGCTGAATACTCTCTGAAGAGGCTGGGTCGGATGAAAAGTAAGCCAGCTGGTCTATTGTCACGATCTTTCCATTATGTGGAAACTTTATTACTCGGAAGACCGATGAAACGACCGCTGTCATAGCGTAAGACCAACTTCGACCCAAGAGAAGGTTGTAGTCTAGAGGGGCATCAACCACTTCCACATCTAGACTAATGGTTTTTCCTTCAACCCCTATAGGCAAATCCTGTAGAATGCCAAAAGGATGAAACCCACGGCCATCAAAGGCCTTAAGAATTGTCGGGGATTGATTTAGTGAAGGAGAACCAAGCGATCTCCAACACTGTATCGACATAATACACGTGGAAGCTCCCTCAATAATTACAGTCCGATGAATAGGCCTGTTTTTTACTATCACTGGGATCTGGAAAGCCATTTGATGAGGCAAACGCGGTGTACTATTTTATAGATCAAATATTATTAGGTTCGGGTCCTGAACATCAACAGCTCCTATAGCCGACAAAAGTAATTTACACTGTGCTGGGCATGATTGCAGCACTTCCAAAGCCGACATTGCTGAGGGTGAAACAGCTAAGTCCTCAACAATGTTATAATTCTGGGCCGCTCTCGCATGTGGATTGAAAGCAGACTTTCGAAGTATACCCTTGGTGGGCGGTTTGATTACTAAGTCTGGGTTAGGTTTCTCAATCTGTAGTGGATCAGAACTGGGAGCTGAGGTTGATGGATTAGAATGAGAAGATTCTGCTTCTTTGCCATCAACAGGACTTTTACTACCATAATCTTGCGATCGAGTCGCAATCCTTACATGGGACATCATCAATATGGGTTCTTCATTGGCACTCGAGGAAGAACCTATCATCTTACTATCCTGCTTTGGAAATGGATCCTTCAAAACAACAGGAGTTTGGGAACCTTTGACAATCTTCGCAACCTCTGCTCAATGAGGGCAGTCTCTTGTAAAGTGTTCCTCTTCACAAATGAGACAAGGATATCGAGGTTTGCGTTTTTCGTCATTGGTTTCCGATTTTTCATTTTCTCCTTTGGAGTTTTGTCTGCTTTCTTCTTCTTCTTTCCTTTCTTCTTTCCACCGGATTTTGATTTAGCTGTAGATGACTCTACAACGTGAACATCGGCGGAAACCTTTGCAGAAGAATCTCCTGTCGGGGAATCAAGCAAGGTTATGATAGGAGAAAAATTCTTGGAGGATTTCTTCTTGCTTTTAGTGTTCACCGTACCAATCATGCCATCAGCAGCATGAGATCCCGAAGGAGCTGTAGCGATTTGATTTGACTTGGGAAGATCTGGGATCTTTTCGTGTAACGTACCTGACTGAGTATAAACTAAGTCAAGGTACTGCACTTGGGCAATCACTTGCTCCTCAGTAACTACTCTGGCCTTAGCTACGTCTTCAGTAATCTTCGGTAACAATGATTTAACAAACCATTCAGCTAAGATCTGGTCCGGGATAAAAACTTTCACTAACCGCCTTCAACGTCTCCATTCATGAATATGATCGGAAATATAAGTGGACGTCGATTGCTTTAATGAAGTTAGTAACTCCGTGCCATTATCATATCTGACCGGCAATTGAAAATGAGTTAAAAACGAGGTAGCTAACTGGCTAAAATTATAAAAAGAGGCCCGTGGTAACTCAATATACCACTTGGCCGCAAGACCAATGAGAGTGCGCTGGAAAAGACGTAAGCGGATCGAATCATCCGAGATGGAATTAGAGGCACACCAGAGGTGGTAAGTCATCACATGGTTCGACGGGTCCTCTCCAGATTTACCTTCAAACTTGGGAATGTCACTGGGCAACTTATTCGGCATTGGCGGCCAAAATGGAAGATAATTAATTGGATCGTTCATTTGGCGCGACAATTCTGGTAAGTCCAAAGTTGCGATAAACGGTAACTGCCGATTAGGATCCCTAAAACTCTGGGTCATGAGACCAGCCCCAGGAGGAGGATATCCGGGATAACTTGGAATAGGAATCGCGTTCGGGATATTGTATCCTCCTAGAAAACCAGGATTAATCGGACCGTACTGGGGTTGCTGTGGTTGTTGATAAGTGTACCCAGGATACGGTTGATACTGGTAAACTGTTTGCTGGACAACAGGACCAAATTGGTACTGTCCCTGGTACGGTTGATAAGTGAATTGTGGTTGACTTGTGACAACCGTACTTAAACCAGGTTGTCCTACAGGCATCTGAACCGTAGTTTGAATCGTGGATCCAAACGGTGGTAAAGATGTCTGAGGAGTAGATACAGGAACAGTAGAAACCGGAGCTGTCGATACTCTAGAAGTAAGTGGGGTAGATTGAACAGATGTTGCGGCAGTTGCAACAGTCGTTTGAGATGGAGTACGAGGCGAAATAGGCCCAGACTGAGAAACTATCGAAGGTACATAAGTTTGAATATTAGACTGGACTGGTTGCTGGGGTGAACCAGAAACTAAGGGTTGTCCAGTTTGAGATGACAACTGTACATTTCGCTGCAACACCTGTTGAATTTGCGATGGATCCCACACTATGTTTATTCTGGGGTATTGACCCATAACAGGTTGAGGATATTGAGATCCATAACCAGGTTGAGGGTAGGATTGATAATTGAAAGGTACATTTCCCGTTCCTTGAACATAAGATTGTCCTTGGGGTGGTTGGAAACCTTGGTTCGAGTACTGACCTTGGGGTAGATACCCTTGAGGCATGTACTGATACTGGGGTTGACCTTGAGGTATAAATTGATACTGGGGTTGACCTTGGGGTACATATTGAGGCTGGGGTTGACTTTGAGGAATGTATTGTACCGTAGGCACGTACTGTCCTTGAGGTTGCCCCCCAGATGCAAATTGTGTACCTTGAGGTTGCCCCCAGGCGTTAATTGAGGCTGCCCCCCAGGCGGTAACTGGCCACCCTGAGGTTGAGAATTGGGAATAGAACCTGACATCATAAGAATGTTTCCTACGCTCAACGGTTTATTACCATTGTTTCCAGTTAATAACCCATGTTCAATGGGTTGAGGAGATGCTCCCGCAAAAGTACCAGAAAGTGACTGATACCCAGAGGGAACAGAAGGACCGCCGTACAAAAAGTATTCAGGCGATTGAGTAAACATGGACGACTGACCAGACATATTTACAGGAGTATAAAGACCTCTAGGTGGATAAGGAGCACGAGGTGGTGAAAAACTTAACCCTGAGTTGTCCAAATAATTAGTTAAAGAAAGATACCAAGTAGTACTTCTAGGTGGACTGTAAAAAATTGATTCACGCTCCCTTAGATCAATAACAGGTTGATTTTCAGGGATAGGGATGCCTATTTCTTCTTCTGGAGCAAGTTCTTCAATAGCTATCAAACCAGAAGGAAGATTTTCGGTGATTACTCTTTCTACCCTAGGTGAATCAGGAGCACTAGAAGTTGGAGAGATTAACCCCGATGTTGGAGTAACAGGTTCAGATATCTCAGGTTCTTCGCCTATATCACTAGTAGATGAAAAACTACCAGCAAGTTCGGAAACCGAAATAGCTTCAGGATTATAACCTATTTCTAGAGTTTGGTAATCAGGATGAACAACCAACGAAGACTCTCCTTCTTCAGGTGACCCTACTTTACTGCCACTAGGAGTTACGAGGACTTTAAAACCTTCGTAATGACCCGGGACTTCTTCAGGAGGTTGGCCCCGAAGTCTACAGGACTTCCTCAAAAAATCGGCCACGGTTACAACCTCAAGAGACTGGCCCCGAAGTCTACGGGACTGTCTCGGTAATTCAGCCACAGTTAAAACTTTTAACTACTGCACACGCAAACAAAGTAAAATCTCAAAGCAAACCGCCTAAAGTCTCTAAAGAACCAAACAAATTCGAATCACACGCCTAAAGAATCTAGGGCATCAAACCACACACAAACAGTAACTTTCCGGACCGAAAACACTAGTTGGTGATGAAATCCAACATCGCAGAATTCAGTACAGAAATGGCGGGTGGAACAGTTACCCCGGCAACCTGCTTAATGAATAGACTGGCACAAGTTCCTCCACTTTAACCGTCTCGAGTGAAGTGAACCCCCCAGAAAATCCAAGTGAGTCTAGCCGACGTCTGCTCCAGGTACAATGGGATCTTCCCTCCACCGTCACCCTAGGTAGAATCCTAAAGATAATAGTCACTAAGGTCACCAACAGAAACAAATATACCTGGGGGAATAGTCTACGATCTGATACGCACACAAGGGCAGAGTAACAAGCTCAATCCCCTTGCTGGCTCCTTGACAATAATCCAAGGTTTACCGACAAGTGACCCCAGGCTCCTCGACAATGGTTAATCTGAGGTTTACCGTTTGTAGTACGTGCATATCTGGCGTCATTCCCAATGAAGGAGGATTGATTCCCTCACTGGTTCGGACACGATCTCGTGCTTCTCCTTTAAGAGGAGCTTTCCCAAAGCATAAATGTAACAATTGGATTTATCCTACCACAAGATAAGCTACTTGTTTGTTTTTACTGTCTTGGAGAGTTAATTACTCTCCTACTCCAAGACACTAGCCTGATCTATGTTGGTGTATCAGAGCCCTAGTAAATAAAAAGTTACTAAGTTGATTTTACTTTAAGCATTATTTTTTATGGCTTTTCTTTAGGACAATAGGTAGCGGAGATGAAACTGATGATGTGTAGACTCGACTCAAATACACTAAAAAGATGCACCTAGGATGAAAAAACAATCTTTCCTTTTCAATGAATTCCCTAGCTAAGAGAGTTGGAGAATGAAAAATTTATAAAGACAACTTTCTTAACAATGAAAATCAAAGAAAAACTCTCTTTATCTTTTCCAAAGCACACAACACAAGACCACTAATTATTTCACGAAAACTTCCTTTCTCTTTTCAAAGACTTCAAACGCTACTAAAACAAACTTTCTTCAAAAGAGATTTTTTGTATTTTTCCTATTTTAACAAAGCATGTAAAACTACTTAACAAAAATCAATTTTAAGATCTATAAAAATCTAAGAGAAATTTACCTAAAAGCAAATCTAAGACAAATTTACCTAAAAGCAAATCTAATGAGGTAAAAGCCTACAAAATATAATTCCTGGATGTTTTTCTCGGTTACAATTCAACCAAGGACTAATTCATGCAGAATCATAAATTAGTCAAAAACAAAAATAAAAAGCTTTTGTTCTTTTTCTTAAGAATGAAATTCACAGCTTAACAAACAAGCCTTCTCAAAACAAACAAGCCTTCTCGAAATTCCACAAAGAGACAACACAACGGTAGGTTTCTCACAAAGGTGGATTTTACGAATGGTCTAACTCCTAAGAAGACTGAAAAGACCAGGGATATCCAAGGTTTCTACAACTTCTAAAGCCAGAGTCACTACAAGACCAATACAAAAGTCAAACCTAGGGCTAGAATTTCTATGAACTTGACTAAAACCCTCGATGCTAATGAAACAAGCTTAGATGAAAACTTCTGACAGGTAACCAGTGGATCTGGGCAGCAATAAACAAACTATAAACAAAATCTAATAGGTAAAAAGGAAAAAATGGAAATTTTCTAAACTTTTGACAAGGTACGCAGGCAGCCTGTTTGCACAGGTGCGGCCACACTCTATGTACAAAGCAGAAGTGCATACAAGTACGCACTGTGCTTAGCGCAGAGGGTGCGTACTGCTCTCAAAAACAAGAAAAATAAAAAACTAACTCAATCCTAAGCTATTCCACCCAAATTCACAGTCAATCAGTAAAAAACCAGAAAGAAATCGACTTTTCTCAAATCAAAGTATCAATCAAAAGAGAAATCAATCAAATCCATGGATTCCCCAGTATGGTCGCCATTTTGTCATGCGGAAAGAGTCAATTTTGCGGACAAAACCGACCTCCCTAGAAGATAAGGCTTTCTAGTGACAAACAAAACAATCAAGCACTATCTTTCCCTAAATATGCATTTAAAATAAAAGCAACCAGGTGTTTAAGTCTTACCTTTAGTCCAACGCTGTTTGTAGCAGCCAAGCCTCTCCGATCCAGATGAGCTCCTTCTCCTTGAAGCCTGCATTCACTAACAAGCAAACGATTACATAGCACCTGAATAACTCATATAATAAAATATATTCATCATAAAGACCAAGGAGTTTATGAAACAAATTATGTATAACAACTTGTTGAGAAAAATGAACTTAATTGTATTAATTGGAAACAAAAGAAACCTTACAACCAGTGCCTTGGTGTTGTGTAGGTCCCTCCCAGGGTCCAGCAAGAGTTCTCCTCTACTTTGATCAGCTCACCCACTTCCAAATGAAGCTAAGAAAGGATTGGAATCTCTCCTCTCAAGCTCTATAAGGGTGTCCTAATTTCAGCAGCATCTACCCTTAGGAATGTTCAGCTTTCAACCTCCTCTCCCTCTGGCCCAATGCCTGTATTTATAATGCTTTGGAGGAAGTTAAACAGGTCCACCATGAATGGGATAAGCCCCTCTTTCAAAGGGATAACTCCACTCTTCATGGGATAAGTTCCTCTTTATTTGGGATGCATGAACCATCTGGAGGCGCTCAATCCACGTCAAACCATCTTCTAGAATGCTCTAGAATCGACCACAAGTAAGTTTTTTGAAGTAAAACTTGCGCCTTTTGACCTTTACAGGAGTACGCACCCACCCCTTTACAGACATAGCATACAAGTACGTAGGTATTATGTACTTGAGGTGCGTACACGCAGGTAACAGTAAGAGAAACTGCGTAGCCAGAGTTATATTGACTTTTAAAGGCTTTCTCTCTTTTTTGGAGTTTGACATGAGGAGCAGAGGTATAAGACTTGCCAAGGAGGACAGTATGGTTATTGATGGAGCCATACTGACTGCAAATAGTCATGGTGACAAATTTTAGTGTAACAGGGACAAACACTTGTGTTATGTGCAGCATGCTTACAACAGAGCCAAACACTCTTCTACATAGAGATCTCCTTTTGAGACCTGTTTTGGTTTCACACCAAGGTCTCCTTTGGATTTTGTTATAGACATTTTTGTGCCTTACAGCATTGAGCATGAAATGTCCATAATCTAAGGGATCCAAAGTCCCTAAACATGTTGTTCCTACCCCTAGAGGAACAAGGCTAACAAACCACAGCAATTCACAGAAGTTCTCCACCAGAAACTGCTCAAAAACAAGTCAATTCAGGATCATTTCAGTGGCTACACTAGATGTTTGCGCTGAATGTCAAAGCCAACACTGGCTACCTGCGCTGAACGAGAGTGGACATGTGGCAAGTTCATTTCTCAAGGTGTCAAAACCCAGGAAGCTTCCAAAATGACACTTGCCTCAGGGAATTCGACTGGTGATGAGTAAGAGGTTCCAAAACTCCAAGTGGAAGCAAGAACCTCCAAGTGGAATCAAGAACTGACAGAGGGAGAGGACACTAGTCAGATCTCAAGCTGACTCATCCTCTCTCCAAACATCTATATATGGATCTCTCCTCCATGAGATCTAGAGGCGGGAATTTTGTTATTGCAAAGAATTGCTGTTGGTTTGTGATTGGAATCATTGGGTGCTTAATGCTTTGAAGGGGGTGAAGATAGGAATTCCATTTGCTGGGAAGGAGATGCTGGATTGGAGCCCTCTGGGTTGTATCTCTTCCTGAACCTTGTTATTCATCAATAAAGCTATCTTGGTTTCTCCTATATATTGATGTATTTTTGATGTATGATTGCATTAGTATGTTTAGTTTATTTCTAATCCTGAACTAGTTATGAATATGAATCCATGTCTTGTGTAGTGTTCTCTTCTTGTGATCTTGCAGAAACCTCTTGAAGCTGGGTGAGCGAGAAGGCAAGTAGCTGGGAACTCTCCAAGAGAAGAGAGACCAGATCGAGGGACAAACGGAAGACACCGGTTAGTCCATCCATCTCTCTTCATTCTTAATTCATAAAGGAAGAATACTAGAATAGTTGTCTCTGTTTGTTGCTAAGGCACTGTCACACCTTAGGTGGATAGGATCGTCCTGCATAGGCATTTTTCCCCACAACAAATTGGTGACTCCGCTGGGGAGATTTGTTTAGTCATTTTATTTGTGTTTCTATCATTGTTTGTTTCATAGACTCGACAGCAACGATCGAACTGCATCTGCTATTCCCGGATGCAAAGTAGACAGTTGCTACTTTGATCCAATCACTGGACTTGTCTATGATCTGAACAATGGACTCACAAATGATTTGATGATCCTTTGTGATAGATCTTAGTACCCCCTCAAAGCATCCCTTTGATTGCACCTTGCTTGTTGCTTTGATTTGGCCTGAAACAGTAGATTAAATAGCAATCTGTGACCCAGAACCTGTGAGAAACGAGAGTTTCTCCTTCAGCGCAGACCCAGTGAAGGGATTCTGCATTTCAACGCAGGTCCCGTGAAGGCTACCTGCGCTGAACCAGTTTTCCCTTGTGCAGCTGGGGTTCTCTGCTCTGTTTTGCCTTGTTTTGATCTCTGATTTTTGCAGCCTGTAACCAGCATAGGTACCAGTCTAATAACTCCTTTTCTCTGCTTAAATTCCGCCTCCTTTTGTACAAAAAGACTGTGAGTGTTTTTATGTGTTTGTGGCGTCATTTACAATTTTCCTTTGCATGAGTGAAATAGTCACCCTGTAGCCCTTGATTCAGATCTGTTGATTGTGATCTTAGAAGAGAGTTCATTGGCTGTTTGCAGTTGATTATACATTTACTTTTGCTTATTGGTTTGAGTTTGTCTCTTTTAAGTGTCAAAACAAGTATTCATTTCGAAAATCGTTAAGTGTTGTAATCTCTTCTACCCTCTCTGATTTCGAAAAAGTAAACTTGTTTGTATTTGTCATTTAAAAGCAAATTCAAAGTTGTACAAAAAGCTTTCTTTGTAGGCATCAATACTAAGAAAGCGGAAAAAAACACCTGCATTGTGCATTTTCATCTTGATAGTTTGCATGTTTGATTTAGGAAAGGTGCATTAGAGTGTGCTGATTGCTCTTTGAGAAAAGATGGTGTCTTTCTTTTCCCTTAGTAGCTAGGATTTTCAAAGTTGAAAAGATATAAAGCTTGCTTATCATCTTTAGACTGCATTTAGGAATTGTATCATACATCTCGTGGTGAACCTTGAAAGGCAAACTTCTAAAAAGATCAACCTAAAATAAATTGAATGAACTTAACAACGCTTTGCAACATAACGCACAACATAGAGGTCTAGGCTAGAGACGTGTTCCGGCGTCGTAAAGCCTGGTGACTGTCGATCTCGTGGATGGTGGGTGATTCCTCCTGAGGGACGATAGCGCCAGTACGGATTGTGCTCCCACGTACCATCGCGTATACATTGGGAGACCCCTATAGGAATAAAACCTTTATCCTTAGGAAGCCGTGTCGGCCGCCTTACTGATCGCAATGCACTGAACACAGCATTCAGGAAGATCGACCGCCCGTACCCTAAAAAGTATTCTGCGGTTTTGCGAAAAGTTTGGCACACCCTCTGCCTAGAACTCCAGAGTAGTTCCTTTTGGCCTTTTTCAGACTCTATAACGGAAAAAGTCCATCCGAGCATTTGTCACTTCGGGCTCGTTAAAACATCGAAGGAGACTAGAGTCATCTTTAGCTTTTTCTCGACTCTTTAAAATTGAAAAAGCAAGTTGTGTCTAAAGCGTCGTTAATATTTATTTTAAACGGAACAATCACCCTTTATTCCTGCGTTGATCTTTAGGTTGAAAAAATGGAGCACACCAACCAAGGAATTCCCCTTGGTGGAAATCCTAGTCCCTTCTCCTCTTGGGGAGATGTTGGTGCGCCCCATATGGCCACATTGTCGCTTCCAGGACTGACAATTGGCTTGCCAGTCTGGCTCTTTTCAACCAATGTCGTTCAAACCACCACTATTCCTGAACAGTCAAGTCAACAGTTAGACCAGACCAGAGTTGCCCACCAGCCTTCTACTTCATCTAATTCTTCCTCTCCTCCTTCCTCTTCGCTTGACGGAACTGGTAAAATAAAAAACCAAGTTCCTAAGGAGAAGAAGGAAAAAAAGAAGAAAGAGAAGAAGAAGAAGGAGCCAAAAGAGACTGGGGGCAAACAAGTGTCATCTAACAAAAATCCACACACAGCACTGACTAGGCCTAAATCGCCATGTGTCATATGCAAGGGAGACCACTTCCACAGAGATTGTCCCTGCATCCCTCGGATACTAAGGGACTGGTCTCCCCGTTTTCACAATTCGGTAGCGTCAACCTCTGATAGCCATGTTGACAGCTCACCGTCGACTAGTGAAAGTGAAGTCCCAGGACAGAGAAGGAAAGCTAGATTTCCTTGCAAACTGTGTGAAGGCGACCACGCCATCCACCGTTGTCCCTTCTTAGATGAGGCTAAAAGAGTTTTGGAAGATCGCCCGATTTTACGAGCGCAACTTCCTCCTGGATATCAAAAACTCCTGCCAAGTCCTTCACTAGTTGAGAACCCGGCTGGCCCACCCAGGTGGTCAGCCAAAGCACCTATCATTGAAGATGAACCGTCTGGATCCATGCCTGATGAAAGTCAAAAGGTTGAGACGGCAGTTGACCCGGTTTTGCCTTCAGAGGCTCCATCTTCGAATGATACCATCACAGAGGAGAATAAAGACGACACCGTCCAAATTCTCTTCATCAACACAGACTCCGACGAACAAGGGGGCAATTTGCCCATTCCTTTATCGCAGGAAGGAACTTCGTCAGAGTCATACCCGGCCGTCTATTCGTTCCCACCACCAAGCAACCTAGTTGTCTCGTTCGATTGGAACCAACTAGGCAGACCCCGGTTGCCAGCAAGCATACCATTCAGAATTATCGTTCAAATATACAGAATGGTAATGGCTGGCACTATCATTGATGAGGGGGCATCTGTGAGTATCCTTTCCTCTATTGCTTGGAAAGTGCTTGGTTCGCCAACGCTTTTGCCTGAAATGAGAAATCTATCAGGCTTTGATAAAGGAACCAGTCGACCTTTAGGGATCCTCCCCAATGTGCCCATAACATTGAAAGGGAAGACCGTTCAAATGAACGTGATGGTCATTCAAGGACCCTTGGATTATAACCTACTCCTTGGATGAGACTATATATATTGCATGGGAGCTATAGTCTCCTCACTCTTTAGAGTAATGTGTTTTCCGCACGAAGGAAGAGTGGTCAAGCTCGTGGACCAACTTTCATTTCCCCAATCACGCATCGCAAATAGTCATGTACCATCCCTAAATGGTCTACTCGCGCAAGAAATGTCTCAACCCACGGTCCGTCCTCCTGATGAGCGCGAGTAATCCGGGAGGATATGACTGGACCCCAGGGTGCATGCGTCCTGGTCTGCTTCGGCAGGAAAACTTTGGGTATAGGGTAGATTTCCGCGGGAGAATATGACTAGTCCGTACCCCGTCCGTGGTTTGAAGAGGGGTTGTTCTAGAATAAGATTCTTTTGTCAAAGTTATGTGAGATGGCGGGCATCGTCACTCACCTTTGTCTATTTCAATAGATATCGCCGAAGAAGTGTTTTGTTGAAAGAATAACAGAACAATCTTTGGGTAGCCTGAAAGAGGTAGGCCTCTCCCGGTAAAACAAATGTTTTATCTGCAAATTGAGGGGTAACCTTGAAATCTTACTTTATGCCTAGGGGCATGCAAACCTTTTGGAGTGCAAGCAAGGGGCGGCTATTTATTTTTTAAATTTTTAGGACCTCTAACCCTTTAAACTCGTAGGATTAGTCGTTTCCGAACTTGCATAATGAAAGGATCCGGAGCAAAGCTTAGTGAGATGAAGCTCCATAAAAAATAGAATCTTGATGAGACACTCTTATCATATGACTGGGTTTTCGAGCAGTTTTAGCACACAGTTCATGCTCGTTAAAAAATAAACGCAAGATTCGAGCAGTTTTAGCGCATAGTTCATGCTCGTTAAAAAATAAACATAAGATCGAGCAAGTGTTTCAATCCGCGTTTAGGCTTGTTAAAAAATGAACTACTCGGTAAATAACCACTGTGAATGTAATATCATCAGCCATTAAAGCCTTGGTCGTGTTTGCACCGTCACCTCCACTTTTCCATTGGCCGATCGTTCACCTCCATATGTTTGTTTACCAATTTTGAGGAACAGCTGCGAAGAGTGATTTCACTTAGCCATCCTTGTGACACTGCCGTGATTGGAAAATTCCAACATGTACCTGGAATCAGCTGCTAACCCTGTTTATCACTCGTTCCTCAAAAGACGAGTCTTCTTTAAGCTCTTTTCAACTGACTCGTAAAATATGAAAAGATTGCCGAGTTTTGGCCTTCCAGCTCGTTAAAATGACCGGAAGTGCTATCCCTCCTCTAGATTTAATCTTTTTGGACCTGAGGGATTATTGCACGAAAAGATCGAGCGCTTGTTTTATTCGGCTCGTTAAAACTATCGAAAACTCATCCCTTCTGTATTGTTTTATACTTTTTCGGACTTAAGGGATTAGATGACAAAAAAGGACTTTTGGAGTTAACTTTATGTACCTTTTCAGACTCTATAAAAATGAAAAGGACCGAGTTATCCTTGTCGTTAGACTCGTTAAAATCATTAAATAACGACAAACTTGTCTTTAGACGAGAACGAGTTTCACTATCGCTAGGCTCGTTAAAACATAGCGATGGGCTTGCCCGAAGGGCAGGTTATAGAACAAGAATATGTTATCCTCCTCAAGCTTGACAAAAATAAAGAGGTACTGGTCAGCAATGACTGGGGAAAAATTGGGAGAAACTCAAGAAAACTTTGATGGTAGCAAGTCGCTCTTGAACATGACACTTTTCCTCCGTACCACAATCGGGTTGGGTTGTTTCATTCACCGATCACATCCATGGTCTCACCATACCATCCATATTTGGGGTAATGCTACCAATCCATCACATCAGTGTCGCCATATGTTCAAGAGAAGTTGTTCAGAAAAGTCAACCGTGTCCCATCCACTGCCATACATTATCCTTCATCCTTTCATGACCGCCACCCTGAATCATATGTCACAGATCGTTTTCACCTCCATCAAAATCATTAGCTCCGTTCCGTGTCACTGATGTGGGATTCATTAAGGCCCTCCTTTGATAGATCGCTTCTTGTCGACATCAGCTCATTATCCAAGAAGTTGATCTAGGAACAACCCCTTCAGTACTTTGAAGCTTGCATGCCTCAATGGCAAGTTTCTCACTTCCGGCGACAGGTATACATCAATGACCTTCGACCGAAAGATTTTGCGTGGTGTTCGACGCCAAGTCCTTTATTCACACCACATGAATTGTACTGCAGTACCTTGAGGGTCATTATCATTATCGGTGATTCCTCTCGCGCTTGTTAACGGTTTACATCATTGACCGGTAATCAAGCGATGTATTTCCATGTTCGACTTCAGAACATTTCTCACATGGATCGACTTGTACTTAGAGTGAAGATCAAACGAGTTTGAAGACCCCGGATCTAGTTTCATCCATCCGGGCTCCGATATATATTCAGGAAAGATAAAGACATTGACATGTACATCATTGCAGCAGATAATCATCCTACTCAAAGGATGATAATTTCATCAAAATTATCAGTCTACCATCAGACGATTGTCTGTTCTATGTACAAAAAAATGAATTTATAAGGCTGAGCATGGGAATGCCCGCCTCAGCTAGATCATGAAAGCAGTATGAAAAATAATGTATTGTATTGTATCTTATTACAGGTATCCTCCCAGCATTGGATGAACTTCGGATCCCCCTGATAAAGCATTTCACCCGATAAACAGCCTCATACTTTAGGGGGCAACTGTTATAGACATTTTTGTGCCTTTCAGCATTGAGCATGAAATGTCCATAATCTAAGGGATCCAAAGTCCCTAAACATGTTGTTCCTACCCCTAGAGGAACAAGGCTAACAAACCACATCAATTCACAGAAGTTCTCCACCAGAAACTGCTCAAAAACAAGTCAATTCAGGATCATTTCAGTGGCTACACTAGCTGTTTGCGCTGAATGTCAAAGCCAACACTAGCTACCTGCATTGAATGTCAAAGGGAACACTGGCTACCTACGCTGAACGAGAGTGGACATGTGGCAAGTTCATTTCTCAAGGTGTCAAAACCAAGGAAGCTTCCAAAATGACACTTGCCTCAGGGAATTCGACTGGTGATGAGTAAGAGGTTCCAAAACTCCAAGTGGAATCAAGAACTGACAGAGGGAGAGGACACTAGTCAGATCTCAAGCTGACCCATCATCTCTCCAAACATCTATATATGGATCTCTCCTCCATGAGATCTAGAGGCGGGAATTTTGTTATTGCAAAGAATTGCTGTTGGTTTGTGATTGGAATCATTGGGTGCTTAATGCTTTGAAGGGGGTGAAGGTAGGAATTCCATTTGCTGGGAAGGAGATGCTGGATTGGAGCCCTCTAGGTTGTATCTCTTCCTGAACCTTGTTATTCATCAATAACGCTATCTTGGTTTCTCCTATATACTGATGTATTTTTGATGTATGATTTCATTAGTATGTTTAGTTTATTTCTAATCCTGAACTAGTTATGAATATGAATCCATGTCTTGTGTAGTGTTCTCTTCTTGTGATCTTGCAGAAACCTCTTGAAGCTAGGCGAGCGAGAAGGCAAGTAGCTGGGAACTCTCCAAGAGAAGAGAGACCGGATCGAGGGACAAACGGAAGACACCGGTTAGTCCATCCATCTCTCTTCATTCTTAATTCATAAAGGAAGAATACTAGAATAGCTGTCTCTGTTTGTTTCTAAGGCACTGTCACACCTTAGGTGGATAGGATCGTCCTGCATAGGCATTTTTCCCCACAACAGATTTTGTCTTTGATACCATGGTTGATGGACACAGTGATGTGGACAAGGAAACTAGGTTCATTGAACAGATCTAGTAGATCCACCAGGTAGTACAGGAACAACTGGAAAGGAGCCAAGCCAAGTATAAGGCTAGGCATGACAAGCATCGGTAGGAGCATAGTTTTCAGTTTGGAGACCAAGTCTGGCTGTATATCAGCAAGGATGGGATGCAAGGTGAAGGTAAAAAGCTAAATCCTATCAGGTATGGACCTTTTAGGATACTTGAGAAGATTGGGGCAAATGCTTTTCGCCTAGATTTACCAGCTTACATGCACATCTACTCAGTCGTAAATGCAGATTGCTTGAGATTGTTTGAACCTTCAATGATTGAGGACCCTGAAGAGCAGAGTCAATTGCCTTCTATTGATGACCTGCTACCTCAATATCTCAATGAGTTGCAGGAAGACATAGTGCTGGATAGGAAGGTAAGGATGACATGCAGGGGAAATGTGGAGTACCTCAGGATTGGGCTCAAAGGTTCATAGTCGAGCAGTGCAAAGTGGATTGAGATTGGACAAGTGAAGAAACAGTATCCTTCTTAGTCGATGCTTGAAAACAAACTTTTGGTTGTCCAAAAGCTTTTTTAGTGGGAAGGCCATGATCTGAATGGGATCCATAGAAGACTGTCAAAAAACCATGGCTGTATCAGGTCAGAACAAATCTCTAAAGAATACAAAACAATGATAAAAAACACCCTGAACCAGTGGCAATGGCAGCCAGCGTAGAATGACGAGGACCTCGGTCAAAGCACACTGACCGAGGCCCATGGAGACTGCGCGAGAGGTCAAAGTAGCCCATGGGAGCCCCGGATCAAGAAATAGAGGTGGATTTTGATGCGCAATTAGCACCAAGCACTAATCGCGCATCATTGGGCGAATAGGGCTGAAATGGAGGAAGCCCGAGCACTTGGTCATGTTGGGAAATGGAGGATCGTGGGCGGAAAAGGTAAAAGTGCTAAACGTACAAGGTGGGACCCGCGCTCTGGAAAACCGGCGGTATTGATCAGGGTGCCCTTAAATGGTAAGAGGTTTTGGACGAGAGCAGAACGATTCCATACGTCGATCGATACTTGGAAGGTGTAGGTGAGAGAAAACCGTCGTTGATTGCGCACTGCCGGTCGAGAAAGTCAACTGCGCGAAACGTGCATATGGCGTAGGATCCGAGGGGCCCAAATCGGATGGCTGAGATGGTGCCCAATGGAGGAAGCATAATCAACAAGGGAATACGCCACATTTTAGAAGTGATTTGGAATCCGTTTGACTGCCACAGTGGAGGAAGAACACATCCATGACATAACTGAAGAAATGAATCGACGAAGCACGCTGGCGCCATTTAAAGGAGGACAAGTGGCCACTCCCTGAGCATTCATGATGATGCCAAACATGGAACTCCAAGCGCAATTGCAGAAGGTGAATGGATAGAGGCGGAAGAGGAACCGAACAGGCACAGGGTTCTAATGGCTAAAGCCATGAACAGAAACAGTCGAATCAGTCAAGTTGGACACAGAGAGAAGAGTCGAGAGACGAAGAAGTGGAATAGTGAACCCAGAGGGGAGGAATAAACATAGAGAATAGTACAACAAAGTAGAAGAGACAGAGGTCCAACCTAACCAGAGGTAGCATCGAGCACCAGAGATCTTGAAGACTCAAGCCATCCCATAGAGGAATCTGTCCGGGACTGAGCATCACATTTGGCTCTTTCCACTGTAGACCAGAAGGTCACAGAGTTGGTAGGAACAAGAAGTCTATCTACTCAAGTGGCTTGGGGAATCGAAGAACCACCCTACCAAGCAAAACCTACTTAGGAGAACTCACATTGAGTCCCTGTATTCTAATTTCTCTGCTTAAAGGCATAATAAAACAAGGCCACCACTGAAAGCTGGACCAGAGATGTAGCCTTGGAGAATTGGGTGAACTCCTTATTAAAATTGCTTGTGTATTTTTGTTTTCTTACTGTTTTTCTCGGTTGTCTTTCCATTTTACTATCAGTGTATTGGCAATCTGATCGATCCGTTGCTTCAATAACACAGAACACACACACCAGCACATGAGTCTGTAATACCTTAGTTTAATAAATCTTTAACTGATGTCACTCATGGGGTGAATATCAGATCACTCCTTCACCATGGCTTCCTCCCTTGGCTTCACTTTCAGCAACAAAGCCCCCAAAAATCAATAATAGCAACCAACAGTCTTCTTGTTCTGTTGTTCTGTGGCTTTTTAAGCCAAATCGGCATTGCCTGTTCATTTTCCCTTTCGGGATTTGCAACTTCCGGCTTTGGTCCACTCAAATCCCTCTTCTAGCATTCAATAATCATTACATAATGCCTTTAGGGAAGGAGGCCACCTGTTCCGTAATGGAATGGACCCATCGGCACTTGAAATCCTTTAAAAACAGTCGTTCTTTGTTTACACAGAGAACGCTGAAAAAATATGGAAAAGTCTACAGAGAACACTGTTCCTGGACTTCAATATTTTCATAAATGTGCCCTAAACTCCCACCAAGTCCACCCACAAGTCAATGTCGCAAGTCACAAATGGCCAGTTCCAAGGTTTTCCTTCGTATTTAAAAATACATTAAACTATGAAAATAACATAAAAATGGCTCCCTCCAGACTTAACACAATATATATTTCCATTCAAAAAACCTTTCATGTATGGTTTATCGCATCGCACATATACATATAACATATGGCTGCTCCTCTCTAATGCTCTGATTGTGATCCGCTGATTTCGTCGATTGCACCATTGCATCACCCGGGGTCCCACCTTTGCCTGGTGGTATCGCCGATTGTGATCCGCCGATATCGGCGATCGTGTTATCGCATTGGCCCGGTGATCTAAAAATGGGGCTCTCAAGATTCTTTTCTAACTTGCAAGATCCTCTCCCACTTCCAAAACTTTAAATTTTCCCAATTCTTAATGATTAACCAATGCGGAATTAAGAAATGCTTGAAAATATGGGTGTACGCTTCTGTTAGTTTTCAGCTGATTATTTACTTTAAAATCTATTGTTTGTGCTGTTATGGGAAGGTACCTAAATTGATATGTAAATGCATATAACAGTAGTTAAAGTAGCAGTAAAAACAAACACATAAGACAACAATATAATATGGAGTTCACCTTGATATCTTGGGCTACGTCTCCTTGAGCTATAATCAACTTGGTTAGGCTCTCTAGGATTATGGAAACAATTCTTTTACAAGTTCCACACTCAACTCCAATGTTTTACACAGGAACATTGGGCTCAGAACACCATCTTATCCCTTGGCTCCTGGAGCTCTTCAGCTTTCTAGCTCTGGCTCTTGGCTCTGACTCTCGCTCTTTCTCTAGCTCTTGGCTCTTACTACGACTCTGGCTCTTTAGCTCGGGCTCTGGTTCTGGCTCTCAGCTCTCACTTCTAGCGCTTGCTCTAGCTCTTGGCTCTAGCTGTGGCTGTTGGCTCTCTGCTCTAGCTTCTCTAAGCTATTTCTCTCGAACTTTGCATGCCTTTGTGAGTCACTTGACATCCAAGCAACTTCAAAAACAATATCTGCTGTCAATTGAGTTCTCTGGATTTTCACACGACCTCTGAGTGACCCCAAAGACTCTCTATGCATTCAACGTTTTCTTGCTGTTCGCTCTCCTCTCTTCTTCTATCCCCTCTGCGCATTCCCCTCTCTTTCTATCTCTATTAGTCTGTGGCTTTAAGCCATCTATTTCCTGAATGTTCGTCTCCGCTTTTAGCTCTCTTGTTCCCTGCCTCTATCCATTTGAATCCCTTCTTTCAGCTGTTACAGTCACTGCATCACCTCATAAGGAAACGGCCACCTATTCCATAACAGATAAGTGTCATGTTCACCGAAAACACTTGATCGTTTAAAACGACCATTATTTCCATTTACTCCAAGAATGCCCACGAAACATGAACCTCTGCCAACTCATCGTCCACGTCAGACTTCAAACCTTTATGTGTTGTAGCTTATTTCTCCCTCCAAATCTGGTCATCCATCGGGTGCATTCTCCACCGTTAGATCTGGGACCCCCATATCCTACGACATTCACTCATTTCATGTGGTTGACTTCCTTGACCATTAGCATGCGATGAGAGGTGGGTTTCTCTCTCATTTGCCAGACACATGTTGCGCAATGTATGGAATCGCTCGTTTTTCGCCAAATCCACTTACCACCCAAGGATGCCTCTAATATACTATCGGTTTTGGAGCATAGGACCCGCTTGTCATTTCAATGCTTTTCCCACGATTTCTTTGTTTTCCACATGACTGGGTGTCAGGGCTCTTTCCTTCTCGAGGGGTTTTGCCCAGTGTTGTTGGGAAAAGTATCCAATACGGAATGACCCTATCCCACTCTAAGGGTGATAGTACCTCAGCAACAATCGAAGCAAAGCTATCTAAGATTTCTTCTTTATGAAAGTAAAATAGGGGAGAAAGAGATCCACTAACCGATGTCTTTCGCTAATGGTTGATCCAATCTTCTCTCCTTGCTGCTTGCTCCTAGCTCCTTGCCCTTTCACTGGCCTAGCTACACCAAGATCCTGCAAAATGGCAAGAGAGGGAAACTACAAGAAGCATACATTCATAATTGATTCAAGGATTAGAATAAATCAAATACACAAGTATAACAATACATCATTGAGACACATGCATATAGAAGAACCTCAAATGCTTTATTAATGGAAGAAGTAAAGTTCAGGAAGTGATACAACCATAAGAGGCCCAATCCAGCATCACCTTCCCAGCAGAAAGAAATCTCCTCTTCACCTCCTTCAAAGCAAATCACCCAATAGTTCTAAACTCAAACCAACAACACTTCCTTACATTCACAAGATTCCAGCCTCCCTAGACCTCATGAGAGAGATCTATATATAGGAGTTTTGGAGAAAGGATGAGTCAGCTTGAGGTTGGCATGAAGCTGACTAGTGTCCTCTCTCACTTCAGTTATTCTTCAGTTCTTGAGTCCACTTGGAGGTTCTTGCTTCCACTTGGAGATCTAGACCCTCTTACTCATCACCAGTCGAATTCCTTGATCCAAGTGTCATTTTGGAAGCTTCCTGGGCATTGACACCTTGAGGAATGACTGTGCCACATGTCCCAACTTGCCCAGCGCAGGTGGCCTTCTTTGCAGTTGACATTCAGCGCAGGTAGACAGTGGAGCAGTTGACATTCAGCGCAGATGCTCAGTGGAGCAGTTGACATGATCCAGAATTGCCTTGTTTTTGAGTGTTTTCAGGTGGAGAACTTTTATTCAGTGTTGTGGTTTGCTGACCTTGTTCCTCTAGGGGTAGGAACAACATGTTTAGGGACTTTGGATCCCTTAGATTATGGACATTTCATGCTTCATGCTGTAAGGCACAAAAATGTCTATAACAGTTGCCCCCTAAAGTATGAGGTCGTTTATCGGGTGAAATGCTTTATCAGGAGGATCCGAAGTTCATTCAATCGCTGAGAGGTGACCTGCAATAAAATACAATACAATACATTATTTTTCATTCTGCTTTCATGATCTAGCTGAGGTGGGCATTCCCATGCTCAGCTTTATAAATTCATTTTGGTACATAGAACAGACGATCGTCTGATGGTAGACTGATAATTCTCTGCTGAAATTATCATCCTTTGAGTAGGATGATCATCTGTTGCAATGATGTACATGTCAAATGTCTTTATATTTCCTGAATATATATCGCAGCCCGGATGGATGAAACTAGATCCGGGGTCTTCAAACTCGTTCGATCTTCACTCTAAGTACAAGTCGATCCATGTGAGAATTGCGCTGAAGTCGAACATGGAAAGACATCGCTTGATTACCGGTCAATGATGTAAACCGTTAACAAGCGCGAGAGGAATCACCGATAATGATAATGACCCTCAAGGTACTGCAGTACAATTCACGTGGTGTGAATAAAGGACTTGGCGTCGAACACCACGCAAAATCTTTCGGTCGAAGGTCATTGATGTATACCTGTCGCCGGAAGTGAGAAACTTGCCATTGAGGCATGCAAGCTTCAAAGTACTGAGGGGGTTGTTCCTAGATCAACTTCTTGGATAATGAGCTGAAGTCGACAAGAAGCGATCCGTCAAAGGAGGGCCTTAATGAATCCCACATCAGTGACACGGAACGGAGCTAATGATTTTAGTGGAGGTGAAAACAATCTGTGACATATGATTCAGGGTGGCGGTCATTGATGGATGAAAGATAATGTATGGCAGTGGATGGGACACCGTTGACTCTTTCTGAACAACATCTCTTGAACATATAACGACACTGATGCGATGGATCGGTAGCATTACCCCAAATGTGGATGGTTTGGCGAGACCATGGTGATGAGACCGGTGAATGAAACAACCCAACCCGATGTGATACAGAGGAAAAGTGTCATGTTCAAGAGTGACTTGCTACCATTAAAGCTTTGAGGTTCTCCCAATTTTTCCCCAGTCATTTCTGACCAGTACCTCTTTATTTTTGTCAAGCTTGAGGAGGATAACATATGCTTGTTCTATAACCTGCCCTTCGGGCAAGCCCATCGCTATGTTTTAACGAGCCTAGCGATAGGGAAACTCGTTCTCGTCTAAAGACAAGTTTGTCGCTATTTAATCATTTTAACGAGTCTAACGACAAGGAAAACTCGGTCCTTTTCATTTTTAGAGAGTCTGAAAAGGTACAGAAAGTTAATTCCAAGATTCCTTTTTCGTCATCTAATCCCTTAAGTCCGAAAAAGTATAAAACAATACAGAAGGGATGAGTTTTCGATAACTTTAACGAGCCGAATAAAACAAGTGCTCGACCTTTTTGTGCAATAATCCCTCAGGTCCAAAAAGATTAAAATCTAGAGGAGGGATAGCTCTTCCGGTCACTTTAACGAGCTGGAAGGCCAAAACTCGGCAAACTTTTCATATTTTACGAGTCAGATGAAAAGAGCTTAAAGAAGACTCGTCTTTTGAGGAACGAGTGATAAACAGGGATAGCAACTAATTCCAGGTACAGGTTGGAATTTTCCAATCACGGCAGTGTCACAAGGATGGCTAGGTGAAATCACTCTTTGCAGCTGTTCCTAAAAATGGGTAAACAATCATATGAGGTGAACGATCGGCCAAATGACGGTGGAGGTGGCAGGTGCAAAACACGACCAAGGCTTTTTATGGCTGATAAATTTACGATCACAGAGGTTATTTACCGGAATAGGTTCATTTTTTATTTAAAAATGAGCTTAAACTCTGGGGGAAACATTGCTCACTGCTTTTATTTATTTTTTAACGAGCATGAAGACGGCGTTAAAACTGCTCGGATCTTGCGTTTATTTTTTAACGAGCATGAACTTTATGCTAAAACTGCTCGATTATATGGTCAAATTTTGATTTTTTTTTTTTACCATTACTAGCTTTTCTCTTTTCAAGGATAGTACTGCATTCTCAATTGCTACAACAAACTTTGTTAGAAATGAATAATATTTGCATGAAAATGAGATTATAACCCTAATATTTCGCTTTGAACTACGTAAAAAGCCATTAAAAGGTGTTTTTACCTCTCATTTTACCATTTCATTTGCATTTGGTTTGTTGGAGCTCTGGAGGTGCCTCTTCCCCCTTGATTTTCACCAGCTGATTCCGGGAGATTCTGCGGACGATTTTCAACGCCGTCTGGACCAGGTAGGAGCTAAACCCTAGCTCTTGCTTTTCATGGTTTCCTTTTTCAGTTTTGTGCCTGTTTCCCAGCTTTTCTGAGCCTCAGGGGTTTTGCCAGGGTGCCCTAACTTCAGCGCAGGTTTCCATTCGAAACCTGCGCTGAATGTCAAGCTGCCTTAAGGCAGCCTGACCTTCAGCGCAGGTGGGACACTCTCTGCCTGCGTTGGGCTCAGAAAACTGAGTTTTTGGCTCATTTTTTGATGAATTTTTGCCAGTTTTTCACCAAATTCAGGAACTTACTCCTTCTTTTGTTTGCTTTGCAGGGAACTTTGAACAAAATGTCCCTTACATGGCGAGAAAGAGAACATGAAGAGGAGGACATGATTGCCCTCCATGACCCTGTCACGGTGAACGCGCTGCGGAACTGTGGCCTGCTGAAGTTTTTCCGTATCTCTAGCATGAGAGCACAGATTACTTTGCTGCAGTATATGCTTGATGCTTGGGATCCTATTAACCAAGTATTCCAGATTAGGGGAAAGTCCATCCCCTTGACCATAGAGGACATGTACTTCTTGACTGGATTATCAAGGCGAGGTGCCCCCATTTCCTTGTCAGGTACGGCCCGGGGGACCGATTCCATGAGAGATTATGTATGCCAGTATTGCAGGGAAGGTTCCCAGCCGAGCAGAGATGGCAAGGTTGTTATCCGTGAGATTACTGATAGGTCTCTCAGGTCCATTCTGTATACCATTGGTAGGATGGCCGGTAGCGCAGCTCTACATGTTGCCAACAAATCTTATGTGCAGCACGCCTTGGAGTGTCTCCAACCGAAAGTATTCAACTGGTGTGATGCAGTACTTGTTCAGATGAAAAGTCAGTTGACCAAGGTGAAGGACGGGAAGCTGAAGAACTTTGGATTTGGTTCTATTCTGACTGCCTTCGCCTTGGAGAAAATCCCACTGATGCAGCCTCAGTATATTATACTCGACTTGCCTTCTCCGACCGAGCCACGCATGCAGAGGTGGGTCGATCACATGTCTAGGCATGCTGGTCAACCTCAGATTACTTTTACTGATGCCTTCTTCAGGTGGTTCGAGCGCCAGGAGATGGTCTTTTCCGAGTATCCATATGTGGGTATGGATTTCCGAGGTGATCCGGATTTGGTGTTACCGGATGGCGAACAGTGGGGCGCTATTGGTAAACTCTTTGACCATATCACTGTTTACTGTTCTTATTCGTAATGTTGCTGTGCTTTATTCTATCAAGACTTTTAATCATACTCTTGGGTGCATGCAGATGTTGGTCCTGTTCGTCCAGCAGTTCGTCCGAGACCGCCAGTTGCTGCCCCGGCAGTGGAGCCTGCTAGGAGAGCTATTCTTCGCGACCTTGACGATACTGAGACCCTTACAGCTGTGCAGGAGCAGGTTGAGAGCCTTACTCTCGGTATTCCGGATGTACGGATCGATGAGTTACCTTTACAGCTGCAGCGACATACTACTGGCGTGCCTAGACGATGGACTCGTCTCTTGCGCATGATTGCACAGGCCGTGACGTGCTATCATGAGCACCACTAGGCTAGGGTGCCCCCTAGCACTTTTTGAGTTTTAGGTCATATGACCAATTTTGTCTTGGTTACAGAACATTATGTATGAACTATAAACAGCTTATATATATTTTGATTTTCGAGTTTTATTCTGTTTGAGTTATATGATCCATATGTACAATCTTTGATGATGTGTCCTTTTTATAAATGTTGCAAATGTCTATCTAACACATAGTTTGCTAATGAGTCAGTTAATGTGTTTAAGTTTCTGGAAATATGTTGATATTGAATTGAATCAAATTGTCTTTCCAAGATCTTAACCCTTAGGAACATGCGATAAATAGCTGGATTGCGAACAGAATATATACCATTGAGTTGTAGTATTACGAGCTGTGAGTCTAGCCTGACAATTAGTCGGCGTATGCCACGTGTGATGGCATCAGAGAGTAGTTCTATCAACGCGCTATACTCAGCGATGTTATTTGTTGATTGCCCAATACACACACATCTGAAACTTACTAACTCGCCGCTTGGATCAAAAATGGCCCAGGCTGCGGAGGATAGGTTCCGCGAACTACGACTCGCTCCGTCGGCATACCCAACACATGTCTCCAGAAGGTTCGACATCTGCAACAAATGGAAAAGGTGGATCACTTGACCAGAACAAATACTTTAGCAAAAACAAAATACAACAAAAGCATGCAGGTTACTATTTTAAGCATAGTAACGCTTGAGGTACAGCCCGTTACGGGGCTGCGCCAGTGGAATTCCGTCATAATCCATTAACTCGTAGGCTCCTTTTGCTAACACCCTTTTAACAATATAGGGGCCCATCCATAAGGATTTGAATTTACCTGCTCCCAATTTATCGGATTCTTGGTCATAAAGCAAGACCAAATCACCTTCTGAGAAGACACGGGGTTTGACACTTTTGTCGAACTAAGCCTTGACTCGTTTCTTATGGGCTTCGTTAGCCAAAGCGGCATCACGACGGGTTTCATCCAATTGGATTAATTCCAAGAAACGAGCCTCTTCTTCTGAAGTTCTGGGGAGGAGATCAATTGCGAGTTTAAGCGACGAAATTTCACACTGGATTGGTAAGACTGCTTCCAGGCCATACACCAGTTGAAAAGGTGTGAACCCGGTTGCGTTCTTTACCGACGTTCGGTAAGCCCACAAGGCTGAGTACAGGATTAGGTGCCACCTTCTTTTATGAACCCCGATCATCCTTTGCAACATACGCTTCAGGACCTTGTTGATTGCTTCAACTTGTCCGTTGGCTTGCGGATAATATGGGGTAGAGCTGTCGTGAGATAGCCCTAGCTTGGCAGCTAATTCAACCATCATGTGATTGCGAAAATGCGACCCATGATCTGTAACTATAGCCTGTGGTACGCCGAACCTGGCGACTACATGATTGAAAAAGAAAAGGGCAGCTGTTTCACCAGTGTTATCCAATGTAGGCATCGCCTCGGCCCATTTGGTAAAATAGTCAACAGCGACTATAATATACCCATGCTCCCCGGTGGAGGTGGGGTTACATTGCATGAAATCGATGCCCCACTTGGCGAAGGGCCCAACAGCAACTATCGGCTGTAAAGGTGCGGCTGGTCGTCTGGTTTTGCTATCAAAAATTTGACAAGCATGGCAACTTCTGACTGCGGTTATGCAATCTTTGAACATGGTTGGCCAGAAGTATCCTGCTCGTAAGATTTTTTGTGCTGTTGCATATCCAGATTGATGCCCCCCACACGCGCCTGAATGACACTCATTCAGGGCTTTTTCGGCCTCCTCATGGGTAAGGCACCTCCTCAGAACTGTATCGATACCACGACAGTAAAGTGTATCACCGATGATCATGTAGTCTTTTGCTTGGTATCGTATACGTTTTTGTTCGGAGCAAGAGGTGTTTGGCCTGAATTTTTGTGTTTGGAGATAAACTATGATATCTCCATACCACTCATCTCTTGTAGATATCAGAAACAAACTTTCGTCTACGATTGACTCTTCTGATGTTTCATCGTTGGACGACGATGGGAGATCGCACAATAATTCTGCGAACACTAGAGCTTTCTTTGACTTGGATTTTACAAATTCCAGATCAAACTCTTGAAGGATCGGTATCCATTTTGAATATTTGCCCCCCAGCAACTGTCGCGACAGTATATAAGTCATTGGGTTGCAATCTGACAAGATGGTAGTTTTCCGAAAGAGGACATAATGTCGAAACCTTTGAATCGCTTGAACAGCTGCAAGCGCTAGTTTTTCCACATAAGAATATTTACTTTCTGTATCATTTAAGTTTTTACTTAAATAATATATAGGATGTTCAATTCCATCGACTTCTTGAACTAAAACCATCGCAATGGTCGTATCCGCTGCAGCCAGATACAGGTTAAAATCTCTTTGATAGTCTGGGGCGTACATTAATGATGCTTTTACTAGACATTCTTTCAGAGCATCAAAGGAAGCTTGCGCCACCTGGTCCCAGACGAAAGGTACATCCTTTTTCAAAAGACGAGTATAACCTTTAGCAAGTTCTGCGTAATTTGGAATGAACCTCCTCAGAAAGTTTGCTTTCCCTTGGAGTTTTGAATCTGAAGCAAATTTGAAGGTGGAGGCAAATTAATGATTGCCTGAACCTTGCAGGGATCGAGACGAATTCCATCCTTAGAGACTACAAAGCCAAGTAAACGACCAGAACCAACGCAAAACACACATTTGTGCGGATTGAGTCTTATCTTGTAGTGTCGGCAACGTAGAAATATCGCTCTTAAATGTTGCGGATGATCAGTCCGCTTTCGCGAATGAGCCGGAAGATCGTCGAGATAAGGTTGAACAATGTTCTTGATGTCATGGAAGGCATAATTCATTGCCCTCTGAAACGTCGCCCCTACGTTCTTTAAACCAAAGGGTAATTTTCGATAAGCGAATGTGCCCCACGAACAAATAAATGCAGTCTTTGACTGGTCCTGCGGGCGGATATTTATTTGATTATACCCGGAAAATCCATCCATAAATGAAAAGATTTCACATCCGGCGCATTCATCAATTATCTGGTCGATGAAGGATGTAGGGTAGTTGTCCTTCGGACAAGCTTGGTTTACATCCCTATAATCAACACACACTCTAATTGTCCCTTGTTTCTTCATAACAGGGACAATATTCGATACCCAATTGGTTAGAGGAACCGGGTAGATGAATCCAGCATGGAGAAGTTTTTCAACTTCTGCCTTAATGGCAGCGGCTTTCTTGGGGTGCACCTGCCGAAGCCGTTGTCTTACTGGTTTGACATCAGGATACATTTTAATTTCATGTTCAACGATACTCGAGTCAATGCCTGGCATTTCATCATATGACCAAGCAAAGACATCTCTGAATTCGCGAAAAAGAGCGTTATATATTTCCAGTTCTGAAGGGGAACAACCTTTGCCGACATAAATATTCTCTACAACATCTGTTTTAGTCGAGATATTTATGGCTATAGTCTCTTCAATATTGGATAGGTTTCGCTCGGAATCCACCGTGTTTACAGTATTTGTTAGGAATTCAAAAACTGAAGGGTGATAAAGGTCACTTTGAGTATCTTCTTCATATTCCGGAAGAAGGGAACGATGGTGGTGATCATTCCATGGTGCCCCCTCAATCAACATTGACTGTAAGATTCCTTCGTCAGTCCCATGTACTTTCGACCAAGGATCTAATGGGGTTCCATATTCTCTAGACCTATCTACCCAAACGCTTGACGAGCGTTGATTTGGGTCCGCCTCCCATGCTTGAAACATTGATTGCTACAATATTTCTAAAGTGCTTGGGGGCAAAACCATTGTATGATCCATGTTGACATTGTCTTTTGCGACCTTCGTGGAAGATATCATGTTGCAGGTTGCTACAAACGGTACATTTCCTATGTAAATAGGAGGTGGTAGCGCGAAAGTTCCCATCAATGTGGGGTCTTTCAATAATCCTACTCCGATATCTTGAAGCGAATGGTTGCTCTCATGGATCATGGGAATGCTTCCTGTAACTTGTGAACCATTAGGGAGGAAGTTCTGTTGGTCGACGACCGTAATCCCTCCTTCAAACGGGAATGCGATCTTCCTAAAATAAGTCGACACAACAGCTGCCATGGCATAAATCCATGGCCTACCCAGTAGGATGTTATAGTCAAGATTTCCATCAATGACCTCAACATCAATTTCTACTGTTTTTCTCCCCAGTTCAACCTTTAAGTTATTAAGGATACCATACGGGGTATAAGTCCTTCCGTCGAAAGCTTTTAATGTCGTCGAATATCGCGACAAGGTTGGAGATCCTAAAGTTTTCCAGCAACTCATCGACATAATACATGTTGATGCTCCCTCATCAATAATTGTTCTGTGAACAGTTTTGTTGAGGGCTTTCACTTGAATAAGGAAAGCTAGTTGAGCTGGTAATTGAGGATCGTATCCTTTGTGATCAAAGGATACAAGATTGGAATCCTTAGTATCAACCCCACCAATAGCCGATAACAACGCCTGCCTTTGGGATGGACAATTTTGTAGTACCTCAAGAGTCGACATAGCGGATGGCGATTGTGCCAAATCTTCTACTATGTTATAATGTTGCGCCGCTCTGGCGCGAGGATTAAATGTCGACTTGTGTACTACACCCTTTGGCGGTTTTATTGTTAATTCAGGAATGATGGGTGGTACAACTTCTGTCGAAGTTGTTGTCGAACTACTTGGTTGATCTTTACCTTTGTCGTTCGACAACTGAGGATTCCCGTAATCTTTGTTCCTTGTCGAAATCAAAGCATCATTCTGCTGTTTTGAAACCGACAACATAAGTACTTGCGACGGGGAAGAATTTCCACTATCAACCAGATTTTGACCTGGGTTGGGAAATGGATCAGTTAACACAGCTGAGGTTTGGGAACTTTTAAAGAACCTCTTTAACTCAGCTTTGAATGGGCAATTCTTTGTGTTATGGTCCTTATCATCACATATCTGACATGGATAATTTTGTTTCCCTTTCCCAGGAGGGTTTGAAGAATTTTTTCCAGGAGATGATTCACCCTGTTTCTTCTTCTTCCCTTTGTTTTGCTTCTTCTTGCTTCCTGGTTGATTGGTTTCTTTGCCTTTATCTGTTGATACGGCATTTACTTCCGAAGCAAGAATTTCTTCTTTTGCATTTTGATCCGAATTCTTACGGGCTTTCTTTGACGAAGCCTTTATCGATTTCGCGTTTGCCGTGCCAATCACACCGTCACCGGCATGAGAGTCACTATTTGATTTAGGAGGAGGAGGAATTGAAAATTCTGGTCTAGGGGCGTCAGGTATTTTGTCGTAGAGCGTGCCGGACTGAGTATAAACTAAGTCCAAATACTGTGCACGAGCGATAACTTGCTCCTCCGTTACGACTCCTCCCTTGGCCACATCTTCCGTTATAGAAGGAAGTAACGACTTTATAAACCATTCAGCTAACAGCTGATCGGGAACGTATGTTTTCACCATCCTACGACGACGACGCCACTCATGTATATGATCAGATATATGGGTGGCAGTTGTCTGCTTGAAGTTGGTTAATATTTCTGTTCCCGTTTCATACCTTATCGGTAATTGAAAATGGGTTAAGAAAGTCGTGGCTAGGGAACTAAAATTGTCGAACGAGGCCCTAGGTAATTCAATATACCATTTAGCCACTGGACCTGTCAATGTCCTCTGAAAAAGGCGAAGCCTTATCGAATCGTCGTTTAGGGTGTTCGAAGAACACCACAGATGAAAAGTCATCACGTGATTCGATGGGTCTTCACCTGGATTTCCATTGAATTTAGGAATGTCAGATGGAAGTTTATGAGGAATCGCTGGCCACCAAGGGGCATAAGCAATCGGATCGTTGGTTAACCGGTGTAAATCGGGTAACTCTAAAGTCGCCACGAATGGTAACTGTTGATTCAGGTTAGGCGAAGCGTAACCAGGGTACGATGGAATCGCTTGAGCAGTGGGCCTTTGCATACCAGCATAATGTAATTGATGTTGGTATGACTGATACGGTTGGTGGACTTGACCACTGTAAAGTGGTTGGTTTTGGCCGTTTTGGATATACGGTTGTCCACTGTTCGCAAAGATCTGCTGCTCAGAACCTTGATATACCTGCTGGAATTGCGGTTGTTGGTATTGCACAAGCCATGGTTGTGAAGCCATGTTCTGTTGTGCTATGCTAACCGTTGGACCAAGGTGTGGGGTAATTGTACCCGTTTGGACCTGTGTCGCCCCACCAGTTGGCGATTGTGGTTGTGACCCATGTTCAAGGGGTTGTTGCACTACAACCTGAGAAATCTGAGGTTGACATGCAACAGGCATCGCTTGAACTTGTGACACTGTTACAATAGCCGGTGTGGTCGGGATGTTCGTCATAGGTACACACTGTTGCATAGAATATACAACCCTTGGTTGTTGAGGTAGCATAGGTACCCAACTACTTGATGCAATTCCAGTATAACCTGAATACTGTTGTGAACTCACGTATGGGTACCCTCCCGGAGGGGGTAATGAAAGGGCATACTGCCCCCCATACGGTAGTAATCCGGAACTCAAGGGGATTGATTGTCCTTGGGGACTGGATTGCCCAAATTGACCTCCAAATGGATCAATTTGGCGAGTCTCAACATAAGAGTTGCCGGATATTATTCCGGATGAACAAACTGGAACAGACCATACTGTCGAAATAGTCCCTTGGTGGACTCCTTCTAGCTGTTGTGAGCTAGTCGGGACAGTTGGTATGCCGGCAAACATTGTCGGAGTGACGGCAGGGGCTTCTGCTGTCGCTGTGTCATTTGACACAGTCCTAGATGATGACGGTTGTTCAGACATTTTAAGTCTATCCAATAGATTGCCTAGCGATTCTACAGGAACCTCCACTTGTGGTGGATTAACTTCTGATGAAGGAAACAGAGTGACCCCGACTCCAAAATGGGTTGGAGTACTTGCTTGCGGATCCTCTGCAATTTCCTCTATCGCAATCAAACCCGGTGGAAGAGGAAGACCGTCAGGTCCGTAAAATATTTCTGGTGCCGAAGAAGTGGTTGTTTCCACAACGACAGTTGTTTGAGGAACAAAACTCTCTGGACCGGTTACAGATGGAACTGGTTCAGTTATACAAGTATTTGCCCCCAGACTAGGATCAGTATTACTGTCCTTCTGTGGCTGTTGAACTTCTTCTATAGAGGCAGGGTTTCCAGAAATGTTTGGAGTAACCGGAACCTCAGATGTAGTTGGAACACTTGTTCTAACTTTTATAGGAGATTTTGAACCGGTTAAACGAGTCCGCTTTGTCCGTACTGTTTTCGATTCCGGAGACAAAGACGGTTGACTCGTAAGCCTCTGCGAACGACGGGGTTTCAATTGACTTTCTTCCATGATTGCGGATTACTCGATCAACCAAAATATTAAAAGGGGAAATTTGTGTTTCCGAATTGAATGAATTTTGTTAGACGCTTTTAGACACAACTTGCTTTTTCACTTTTTAAGAGTCGAGAAAAAGCTAAAGATGACTCTAGTCTCCTTCGATGTTTTAACGAGCCCGAAGTGACAAATGCTCGGGTGGAATTTTTCAGTTATAGAGTTTGAAAAAGGCCAAAAGAAACTGCTCTGGAGATCTAGGCAGAGGGTGTGCCAAACCTTTCGCAAAACCACAGAATACGTTTTACGGTACGGGTGGTCGATCTTCGTGAATGCTGTGTTCACTGCATTGCGATCAGTAGGGCGGCCGACACGGTTTCCTATGGATAAAGGCTTTGTTCCTATAGGGGTCTCCCAATATATACGCGACGGTACGTGGGAGCACAAGTCCGTATTAGTGCCACCGACTCTCAGGAGGAATCACCCACCTTCTTCGAGATCGACAGTCACTACGTTTAACGACGCCGGAACACGTCTCTAGCTTAGACCTCTATGTGTTTGCGTTATGTTTCAAAGCGTTGTTAGGTTCATTCAATATATTTTAAGTTGATCTTTTTAAAGTTTGCCTTTCAAGGTTCACCACGAGATGTATGATACAAATTCCTAAATGCAGTCTAAGATGATAAGCAAGCTTTTTCAATCTTTTCGACTTATGAAAATCTTAACTACTGAGGGAAAAGAAAGACATCATCTTTTCACACAGATCATAGAGCACACACTAATGCACTTTTCCCTAAATCAACATGCAAACTTATCAAAATGCACATGCACAATGCAGGTATTTCTTTTCTCTTTCTTAATGTTGATGTACTACAAAAAGAAAGCTGTTGTATAACTTTGAATTCAATTTCAAGTGAAAGCAAACAAGCTTTTGTCCAAAATCAAAAGACACCTTAAGATTTACTTGTTTCGACACTAGAAATACATAAACTCAAACCATATGATGAAGCAAATGCTCAATCAGTTATGAACAGCAAACAAACTAACTCTTAAGATCAGAACGACACTTATCACAGGTCTAGATCTAAGAGGCCATAGCAAGACTAGTTCACTTTTCGTTATGGGAAACTGCAAATGATATAAGAAATACACAAAGAACAAATACAGTTTCTTTATACAACCAAGGCGAAATAGTGGCAAAGAAAGGTGGTTTCAGATAGGTACATTGATTGATAACAGGCTGCAAAAACAAGGATGAAAACAAGGCAATAGGAAGCAGAGAACCCCAGTTGCACAAGGCAAAACTGGTTCAACGCAGGTAGTACACTGTCAGTTTGACATTCAGCGCAGGTAGCCCCTTCGGGACCTGTGATGAAATGCAGACTGCCTTCACAGTGCCTGCAATGAAGAGAGAAACTCTCGTTTCTCTTGGTTTCCGGGTTACAGATTGCTCAAAAATCCACAGTTTTTGGCCAAATCAAAAGCTATCAATCAAGTACACACTAAAGGGTAATTAGGAGGATGAAAAGCTATCACTAAGAGCTATTCAGAGTCCTTGTGGATCAGCTCTTCAAATCATAAACATGCCCAGAAACTGAGCTAGAGTAGCTGCCCTCTACTTTGCATTTGAAAGATCCAAATGCAGTTCGATTCGGTACTCCCTGTGTTTAGGAAATGAATAGCAAAAACACAAACAACCAACAAGATACGATCCCCAGCGGAGTCGCCAATTTGTTGTTGGGAAAAGTATCCAATACGGAATGACCCTATCCCACTCTAAGGGTGATAGTACCTCAGCAACAATCGAAGCAAAGCTATCTAAGATTTCTTCTTTATGAAAGTAAAATAGGGGAGAAAGAGATCCACTAACCGATGTCTTTCGCTAATGGTTGATCCAATCTTCTCTCCTTGCTGCTTGCTCCCAGCTCCTTGCTCTTTCACTGGCCCAGCTACACCCAGATCCTGCAAAATGGCAAGAGAGGGAAACTACAAGAAGCATACATTCATAATTGATTCAAGGATTAGAATAAATCAAATACACAAGTATAACAATACATCATTGAGACACATGCATATAGAAGAACCTCAAATGCTTTATTAATGGAAGAAGTAAAGTTCAGGAAGTGATACAACCATAAGAGGCCCAATCCAGCATCACCTTCCCAGCAGAAAGAAATCTCCTCTTCACCTCCTTCAAAGCAAATCACCCAATAGTTCTAAACTCAAACCAACAGCACTTCCTTACATTCACAAGATTCCAGCCTCCCTAGACCTCATGAGAGAGATCTATATATAGGAGTTTTGGAGAAAGGATGAGTCAGCTTGAGGTTGGCATGAAGCTGACTAGTGTCCTCTCTCACTTCAGTTATTCTTCAGTTCTTGAGTCCACTTGGAGATCTAGACCCTCTTACTCATCACCAGTCGAATTCCTTGATCCAAGTGTCATTTTGGAAGCTTCCTGGGCATTGACACCTTGAGGAATGACTGTGCCACATGTCCCAACTCGCCCAGTGCAGGTAGCCTTCTTTGCAGTTGACATTCAGCGCAGGTAGACAGTGGAGCAGTTGACATTCAGCGCAGATGCTCAGTGGAGCAGTTGACATGATCCAGAATTGCCTTGTTTTTGAGTGTTTTCAGGTGGAGAACTTTTATTCAGTGTTGTGGTTTGCTGACCTTGTTCCTCTAGGGGTAGGAACAACATGTTTAGGGACTTTGGATCCCTTAGATTATGGACATTTCATGCTTCATGCTGTAAGGCACAAAAATGTCTATAACACCCAGCGATGCGCTAATCGTGCATCAGAAATAGCCTTCGTTTTTGGGTTTGAGCCTCCCAACTACTACTTTCACACCATGCACAGTCTCCATGGGCCAACGGCAAGTGGTTTGATCGAAGGCCCTCGTTGCTCCATGTTGGCTAGAAAATTGCCATTATTCAGAGGTTATTTCTGATAGCTTCAAAACCCGACAAGACTTTAAACTTTAGCATGAGTTTCTTTATAGAGTTTGGGTAACTTTAAGAGAGTTTAAGGATCTAATTTCAGATCATGCCTTCCCACTAAAAGAATTTTTGGTCCACCAAAAGGCTGATATACTGATCTGAGCAATAATGAGAGTAACAACACCCTCTTCTTTCAGCCTCCCTACACCTGCCTTTTCATAGTGCTTCTGAAACACAATCTCTAACTACTTCCCTTCTTGGATGGGTTGGTCATCTTGGGAAGAACCTTTTCCTCCTTGACTTCATGCAGAACTTCTGCTTGTGAAGTTTACAAAAGGTAGTTTGAACTTCTTTGCCTTGATCCTTGATCCAAGGTGGCTCAAACAAATGTGAAGTACATCTGCTCCACAAAACTTTCTTTTGTACCTACTTGAAAAGCTACCAACAACAACTGTTAACAACAACAGGCATATAGACAACAATTGCATGGGCTAACTCCTACCTCAACAAAGAAATAGATTTCACATCTTGTGAACCCTTCCATGTCTTATATCTACATACAAATGATTGACTAGATAACAAGCCAATAAAACATGCCTTTACAACAAATGTCCCTTCAAGTCAAGTATGTAGGAAAAATACTTTTAGGACTCTTTTCCAAAAGATGAAACACTTCATCATTATCTCCATTTTGGAGACCAAGTTAACTTCTCCCAAGCCAACATTATCACATGCATGTCAAAGCAATCAACCCTGCAAGTTAATTACACATACATGTTCAAAAACAAGGAAATCATCAGCATCCCTGTGTTCATGCGCATCATTCTCATGCATGCATTTCATCCTTCAACTTTTGCTTAAGCATATTGTACTTTCGAAGCTGAGATTAAATATATTGTTGCAGCAATAAAGTGAGTTTCCAACTCAAGCTCTTTGGTAAGATCCTACAACTTGCATTTATTCTACAAAGAAAGGCAAACAGATGCATCAAGGGACATGCAGTCTTAACTGGATAATAATTCTAACCATTTCTTACCATTCCATTTCAAAGGTCCCTCCTTTGATTGCACATCAGCATCAATATGTGAATCATCTTGAAACACATCAATCATGGAATCTTTATTTCCATCCCTGCCATTTTCATTTTCCACCTTCTCCTTCAGCTTTGGTGGAAGCAGTGTTGGATTCAAAGTCCAACACCTTTCAGTAAGATGCCCTTGCTTATGGCAGTAAGTGCAACACATGTGCATCCTTTTAACAAAATGATTTTCCTTGTCCTATGGACCTTTGGCCGCTTGCTTCTT
Organism: Pinus tabuliformis; assembly: GCA_031772625.1. Taxonomy (NCBI): domain Eukaryota; kingdom Viridiplantae; phylum Streptophyta; class Pinopsida; order Pinales; family Pinaceae; genus Pinus; species Pinus tabuliformis. Next base: position 1,089,066,520 of record CM062815.1, on the reverse strand, counting down.
TTCCTTCAAAAGTTTCCTGTATGTGGCCATCCTCTTCCAACATCTAGAAGCATAATGGTTATCCAAACCACAAAAGGAACATGCAATTCTTTTTCCATGCTTTACAAAATCAAAAGGAATGTGATTAGAACCAGATTTATACTTGCCTTTTTCATCTTTATTGCCTTCATGAGTAGGTGAAGAGAATGAAGAAGTGGCTCCCTTTGGAACACCATCACTTTCTTAAAGGCTGTCAGAGTTTCCACAACTCTCTAGTTCAAGTGTGTGCTTCTGAACACTTGCACCCTGTGAATGATGTTTCAAGCTATTGCATTCCTCCTAAATACAATCTTCATACTTCTGAGGTAGAGGACCTGCAATGAAACTCCTTTTCGGAACTGTTTCAATAGCCTTCATGGTAGCTTTGGAACTCTCTCCATAAGACTGTCCATAGCCAAGACCCAAATACTTAGGCCTTTCCTCAACCATTATTGGTTCAACAATACCTTGTGCATGCTTGCCCAATCCTTTTCCTTCATAGCCCATCTTGGACATTAGCTTGGAACCCATGCCTCTGGTATGTTTTTCAAAAGAACCAATATAAGCATTCTTAGAAGAATTTGAAGACAAACAGGAATGGTTTACCTCTTCTTCAAGCTGATACTTGGCCAAGTCTTCTTTTGAAACAAAGAGTTGTGACTCCAACTCATGCATCATTTTCAGGTTCATATTTGCAATATGAAGTCGCCTCTCCATTTCCTGCAATTTGCCAGAAAGCAACCGCTTCTCTTCCTCCACAGAATTCAACTACTCTCTAAGTATGTTTCTCTTCCTTCCATCCTAATACATTTCTCTCACCATATCCATCATGGTGGACAAGTCCTGCTTCATGTCTCCATCAAAGGAACTTGTGAAGAAAAAATAATTTGAGAACTCACTTGTAGAAGTTGTCATTTTCAAAATGCACAAAATAACTTCAAACAAGATTATTAAAGAGCCTACTCAAGCAACCTTTTGCAACAAATCTCTGGTGCTTCAAGGGTTGCTTTGAGGTCCTTTGGGATAGAAGAATGCCTTCAGCCCTTCTTCCTTCTTGTCCTTCCTGGACTGAGCTATCAATAGCTTTCCCTTCACCTCTACAAACTCAAACAATAGTCAGTCTACAACCAAGCATACAATCGATGAGGTAATCAATCCTTGACTATCCAAACACCTTTCAGACAAGCAATCTTTGCCCTATCAACCAAGCATTCTGATAAAACCTTCCTTCAAGGTGGGGTGAATCAATCTTAAGCTCTGATACCACTTGATCTGAAAATGGGGCGCTCAAGATTCTTGTCTAACTTACAAGAACCTCTCCCACTTCCAAAGCTTTAAATTTTTCCAAGTCTTAATGATTAACCAATGTGGAATTAAGAAATGCTTGAAAATATGGGTGTATGCTTGTGTTAGTTTTCAGCTGATTATTTACTTTAAAATATGTTGTTTTTGCTGTTATGGGAAGGTACTTAAACTGATATATAAATGCATATAGCAGTAGTTAAAGCAATAGCAAAAACAAACACATAAGAAAACAATATAATATGGAGTTCACCCTGATATCTTGGGCTACATCTCCTTGATATCTAATCAACTCGATTAGGCTCTCTGGGATTATGGCAATAGTTCTTTTACAAGTTCCACACTCAACTCCAATGTTTTACATAGGAACATTAGGCTCAGAGCACCATCTTATCCCTTGGCTTTTTAGCTCTAGCTCTTGGCTCTGGCTCTGGATCTTGATCTGGCTCTTGGCTCTAACTTTGGCTCTAGCCCTTTGGCTCGGGCTCTAGTTCTAGCTCTCAACTCTTGCTTTTGGTACTCGCTCTGGCTCTTGGCTCTCTGCTCTGGCTTCTCTAAGATATTTCTCTCGGCCTTTGCATGCCTCTGTGAGTCGCTCGACCTCCAAGAAACTTCAACAACAATATCTATTGTCAATTGAGTTCTTTGGCTTTTCACTCGACCTCTGATTGACCCCAAAGACTCTCTGTGCATTCAGCTTTTTCTTGTTGTTTGCTCTCCTCTCTTATTTTGTCCCCTCTGCGCATTCCCCTCTCTTTCTATCTCTGTCAGTCTATGGCTTTAAGCCATCTGTTTCTTGACTATTATTTTCTGCTTTCAGCTCTCTCATTCCCTGCCTCTGTCCATTTGAATCCCTTCTTTTGACTGTTACAGTCATTGCATCACCTCATAGGGAAACGACCACCTATTCCATAACAGATAAGTGTCACATTCACCCGAAACACTTGATCATTTGAAATGGCCATTATTTCCATTTACTCCAAGAATTCCCGTGAAACATGAATCTCTGCCAACTCATCATGCACGTTAGACTTCAGAGCTTTATGTGTTGTAGCTTATTTCTCCCTCCAAATCTAGTCATCCATCGGGTGCATTCTCCACCATCAGATCTTGGGTCCCCAAATCCTACGACATTCGTTCATTTCGCGCGGTTGACTTCCTCGACCGTTAGCATGTGAAGAGATGCGGTTTACTCTCTCATCCACCTGACGTGTCGCAAAATGTATGGAATCGCTCATTTTTCACCAAATCCACTTACCACTCGAGGATGCCTCCAATATACTGCCAGTTTTGGAGCGCGGGACCTGCCTATCATTTCAGCGCTTTTCCCATAGTTTTCTCTGTTTTCCATGTGACTGAGTGTTGGGGCTTTTTCCTTCTCGAGGGGTTTTTCCCAGCGATGCTAATCACACATCAGAAATAGCCTCCATTTCTAGGTTTGAGCCTCCCAACTACTATTTTTGTGCCATACACAGTCTCCATGGGCCAACGATCAAGCTCTTTTACTGAAGGTCCTTGTTGCTCCATGCTGGCTACAAAATTACCATTATTCAGAGGTTATTTCTAATAGCTTCAACATCCACAAGACTTTAAAATTGGGCATGAGTTTCTTTATAGAGTTTGGGTAACTTTAAGAGAGTTTAAGGATCCAATTTCGGATCACCCAGTCCCATCGCATGTTATGCTTCCGATTGCCTGCCGACTGCCACCGCCGATTGCAATTGCCTATCAGATCTAGACCATTGATCGGCCAAATCTGATGGTTCCTGTTCACTACCTCTTTGACCTCTGATAGGCTTACTTTTTGCTGATTTCTCATGTTTTTAGCCTCTTTCCCAAAGAACAAAAGGGAACTTTTGTTTATGATAAATCCTTCATCTGAAGTCCGTTTTCTCCCATTCAAGTTGCGTTGGATTCAGAATGAGGAGATCTCTACAATTTGACTATTTTCGAGAGTAGCTTGTGATTTTCCATTTCCTATAATTTACAAATTATTTGTGCCATTTGGCACTTTTTACCCCTTATATGAAATCTTTTAGAATTAGAGGTTTATTAAAGATCCATTTTTGGATCACACCTTCACACTACGAGAAATTTTGGTCTCCAAAAGACTGATATACTGATCTGAATAGTAAATGCTTGACTCACCCTCTTCTTTCATCCTACCTACACGCACCTTGCATAGTGCCTCTGAACCAAAGTTTCTAACCACTTCCCTTCTTGGATGGGTTGGCCTTCCTGGGAAGAACTGTCTTCCTGCTTGCCCTTTTGCAGAACTTCTGCTAAAACGGTCACAGAAGGTGGTTTGAACTTCTTTGCCTTGATCATTTATCTAAGGTGGCTCAAACAAATGTGAAGTACATCTGCTCCACAAACTTTCATTTGTACCTGTTTGAAAGGCTATCAACAACAACTGTTAACAACAACAGGTATACAGACAACAACTAGATGGACTAACTCCTGCTTCAACAAAAGAAATAGTTTTCGCATCTTGTGAACACCTCCATGTCTTGTATCTGCATACAAATGATGGACTCGGTAACAAGCCCACAAAACATGCCTTTAAACAAATGACCCTTCAGTCAAGCATGTTGAAAAAGACCATCAGGACTCTTTTTCAAAAGATGAAACACTTCATCATTATCTCCATTTAGAGACCAAGTTAACTTCTCCCAAGTCAACATGGCATCACATGCATGTCAAAGCAATCAACCCTGCAAGTTAATTACACATGCATGTTCAAAAAAAAGGAAATCATCAGCATCGCTATGTTCATGCTTATCAAACTTATGCATGCATTTCATCCTTCAACTTTCGCTTAAGCACACTGTACTTTCGAAGCTGAAATGAAATATAATGTATATGCATAAATAGACATGTTATCTCAATCGGATAAGAGCTCTAATCGTTCCTTACCAATCCCTTTCAAAGGTACTACCTTTGTTTACACATCAGCATCATCATGTGAATCCTTCTCAGAGACATCATTCATGGAATCTTCACTTCCATTTCTGCCATCTCCTCTTTCCACTTTCTTTAGCTTTTGTGGAAGCATTGCTGGATTCAGAGTCCAACATTTTGAAGAATGATGTCCTTTCATATGGCAGTAAGTGCACTGAATGTGCATCCTCTTGACAACATGATTTTCCTTGTCTAATGGACCTTTGGCTTCATGCTTCTTTTCCTTCTTCTACTTCCTGTATGTGGCCATTCTCTTCCAACATCTAGAAACATCATGGTTATCCAAATCATAAAAGGAACATGCAATTATTTTCCCATACATATGTGGAAATTCATCATGCTTTGCAAAATCAAAAGGAATATGTTTAGAACCAGATTTATACCTTTCTCTTTCACCTTTATTTCCTTCATGCGGAGGTGAAGCAAATGAAGAAGTGGCTCCCTTTGGAACACCATCAATCTCTTCAAGACTGTTGGAGTCTCCCCAACTTTCTGGTTCAACTGTGTGCTCCTGAACACCTACATTCTGCAAATGATGTTTCAAGCCATTACATTCCTCTTGAATACAACCTTCACACTTCTAAGGTAGAGGACATGAAATGAAACTCCTTCTTGGGACTGTTTCAATGGCCTTCATGGCAGCCTTGAAATTTTCTCCATAATCTTGTCCATAGCCAAGACCCAAATACTTAGGCCTTTCCTCAACCATTAGTGGTTCAACAATACCTTGTGCATGCTTTCCCAAGCCCTTTCATTCATATCCCATCTTAGACATGAGCTTGGAACCTATGCCTTTAGTATGTTTTTCAAAAGAACCAATATAAGCATTCTCAGAAGAATTTGAAGACAAACTGGAATGGTTTACCTCTTCTTCAAGCTGATACTTGACTAAGGCTTCTTAGGCAACAAAGAGCTATGTTTCCAACTCATGCATCCTTTTCAGGTTCATATTTGCAATATGAAGTTGCCTCTCCATTTCCTGCAATTTGTCAGCAAGCAACTGCTTCTCTTCCTTCATGGAATTCAGTTGCTTTCTAAGCATGCTACTCTTCCTTCCATCCTCATACATTTCTCTCACCATATCCATCATGGTGGACAATTCTTGCTTCATGTCTTCATCAAGGAATCTTGTGAAGAACACAGAATTTGAGGACCCACTTGTAGAAGTTGTCATTATGCCAACGAACAAAAAAATTTCAACAAGATAAATAAAGAGCTTATTTAAGCAACCTCTTGCAACAAACCTCTTTTGCTTTGGATAGCCTTAAGGTCCTTGGGATAGAAGAATGCCTTCAGCCCTTCTTCCTATTTGTCCTTCCTGGACTGAGCTATCAAAAGCTTTCCCTTTACCTCTACAAACTCAGAAAATAGTCAGTCTGCAAGACAAGCATACAATCAGCCTCTTGTTGTTCAAACACCTTTCATACAAGCAGTCTTCGCTTTGTCAATCAAGCAATCTGATATAACCTTCTTTGAAGGTGGGTTAATCAAATCTGGCTCCAATACCACCTGATCTGAAAATGGGGCACTTAATGCTTCTTGTCTAACTTACAAGAACCTCTCCCACTTCTAAAGCTTTAAATTTTCCCTAGTCTTATTGATTAACCAATGCAAAATTAAGAAATGCTTGAAAGTATGGGTGTATGCTTGTATTTTTTTCAACTGATTACTTGCTTTAATTTCTGTTGTTTTGCTGTAAATTAGTGTGCTAACACTGATGTATAAATACATATAACAATAAATAAAACAGCAAAGATAATGCAGCAATAAAACACACACAGAAACGGCAATTTAATTAGGAGTTCACCCACACTTCTTGGTCTACATATCCGTAATCTCTAGTCAACTCCACTAGGCTCTCTAGGATTATGGTATAATTCTTTTTACAAGCTCTTTGGCTCAACTCTTGTTGTTTTACACATAAACAGTGGGTTCAGACACCATTTTATCCCTTGGCTCTTGAAGCTCTAGCTCTTAGCTCTGGCTCTTGGCTCTTGGTTCTGGCTCTTGGCTCTGACTCTAGCTCTTTGGCGCTTAGTTCTGGCTCTTGGCTCTAACTCTGGCTCTTTGGCTCTAGCTCTCGGCTCTTCGCTCTTCGCTCTAGCTTCTTTTTTCCTTCTATCAGTTTACAAATCTCTCTAGGCTTTTCACTTGAACTCCAAGTGACTCCCTTGGCTTCTCTTTGCTTCTGCACTGCCTCTTTGGCTTCTGCGCTGCCTATTTGGCTTTTGTGTTGCCTCCTTCACCTTGGCTTCCAACCTTGGCTTCACTTTCAGCAACAAAACCCCCAACAATCAACAATAGTGACCAACAGTCTTCTCGTTCTGTTGTTCTATGTCTTTTTAATCCAAATCAGCACTATTTGTTCATTTTCCATTTCAGGCTCTGGAACTTCTGGCTTTGGTCCACTCAAATCCCTCTTCTACCTTTCAATAATCATTACATAATGCCTTTAGGGCAGGATGCTTCCTGTTCCATAACAAAATGGACCCATCGGCGCTTGAAATCCTTTAAAAACAGTGGTTCTCTGTTTACATAGGAAACACTGTAAAAATACGGAAAAATCCGCAAAGAACATTGTTCCCGGACTTCAATTTTTCATAAATGCACCCTAAACTCCCATTAGGTCCGCCCACAAGTCACTGTCACAAGTCACAAATGGCCTATTCCAAGGTTTTCCTTCATATTTAAAAATAAGTTAAACTATGAAAATAACGTAAAAATGGCTCCCTCCGAACTTGAAACAATATATATTTCCATTCACAAACCCTTTCAAGTCTGGTTTATCACATCACACATATACATATAACATATGGCCGCTCCTCTGTAATGCTTCGATTGCGATCCGCTGATTTTGGAGATCGTAGCATCGCATCACTCAGGGTCCCACATTTTCCTTGTGGTATCACCGATTGCGATTTGCTGATATCAGCGATCGCGGTATCACATCGGCCCGATCCCATCGCATGTTATGCTTCTGACTTCCCGTCGACTGCCACCACTGATTACGATTGTCAATCGGATCTGGACCATTGATCAGCCAAATCTGACGGTCCTTGTTCACTACCTCTTTGACCTCCGATAGGCTCGCTTTTTGGTGATTTCTCATGTTTTTAGCCTCTTTCCCAAAGAACAAAAGGGGAACTTCTGTTTATGATAGCTCCTTCATCTGAAGTCCATTTTTACCCATTCAAGTTGTGTTGGATTCAGAATGAGGATATCTCTACAACAAGACTATTTCCAAGAGCAGCCTGTGATTTTCAATTTCCTCTGATTTACAAATGATTTGTGCCATTTGGAACCTTTTACCCCTTATATGAAGTCTTTTAGACTTAGATGTTTATTCAGGATCCATTTTTGGATCACCAAGATGCACAATACAATCTAATGAGTGAAAAAGATGTTTTTGTCATCGAACACCTATAGAATTGCTTAACCAGGAGCCAATAATGAGAACCCATGATCAAACACAAGGAAACCTACAACTAATATCTACAAGTACCAAGGCCCTGAATGTGTTTCTGTGTTGTCTTCCTAGATAGAGTGTTGAAGTCAATAGGAAGATACCTATCGAAAGGTAGGCAATAATGTGTCCTACATCAATCGACACGAAACAGGATAAGAACTATTTGTTTTTTGAAGAATTTTTCAGCATTGGGTCTAAACAATAGAGGGTATGATGAAAGGATATGCTTGATGGGTTGATGGAGGAAACAAAAGGTTAACCATTGAACAATAGAAGGCATGAAAATGGTTTTAACCATGCAGCACTAGACTCCTGAACACCAAAGAGTGTTAGGATACAGAGATGCAAGAACATCTGGGTATTTAGGCTAAACTCAGAGTGTTGGGCAGCGGTCCCCCCCGTAATGGTTTTTGGGCTTAAAGCCCACAATTTTGGGGATATTGGTATTTCAAAGGCTCCATGAATTGCACGGAGTGTGAGTTGTAACGAGTCAAGTCAAAGGGTAGTCCAACTAAAAATAAGGTAAAATAATAGAAAGTGAGTCAGCCTACCATCGTTTTTGGACCATGAGAATGTATAAATAAAGCAAGGCTCTAGGTGTAGAAGACATGTTTTTGAAAAGCGTTGGAGAAGATATATAGTGTATGGGTTGTTAACAGCGACAGTCACTTTGAGTCTATAAGTCTATGTCAAGGGTTGTAGTAGAAGATACAAGCTCCGCAGATGTGTGCGCAGAGGCCTGGTAGAGTTCGTAGTTTTTGAATCTTCAACCGGAGAATCCACAGTAAGCGTATTTTTACACCAACGTTTCAAATCCCAAATGGGATCCATCATCAGGGTTATGAGAATGATGATAAAAGAAGAGCAGAATGGAAGAAATAAATATTCATGAGGGAAACAATTTTAAGGAACAGCACAGGTCGGCTTGAATAATTTTATTTTTATTCTTAAATTTAATTTTCAATTTTATTAATATAGATATTAATATCTATATTAATATTTTTTTTCCACTGGAAAAATCAGTAACTTTCATTAATATTTGAAAATTACATAAGTAGATGCCGAGGCATTGCTGGTTGTTCATACAAAATCCCTTCTTCAGGGTGTTGATCTGTAAGATAAGCAAATATTGTTCTGGGTTCATTCATCTTGACTGTACAATCTAACCAATGTCCATTAGAGGACTCTGTTTATATAACATAGTATCCATATTCTATATATGCCGAATAACAAAAGAACAAAAATGCCATTGACAATCATCTGTTGGGACTGTTGTCCCTTTGTTCTCTTTGATCTATGAATGGCCTGTGATAGTATTGGAATTCTTCTGCTCCATTCTGTTCTACAATTATCCCCTCGCCTCTGGGAAGTAGAGTGGCCTCTTTGGATAATTTGTCAGCATCGCTGTTATGCTCTCTGTAAATATGGAAACATGTGCAGTGGTTAAATGCAGCTTTGAGAATGAGAGTGTCATGTAATAAATTTCTGAGAGTGTATGAATGACATGTAGTAATGTTGTTAATCCAGTTAATAACCACCAATGAGTCTCCATATATATTGATGCTTGTATGATGATGCATTAATGCAAAATGAAGTAGATTGTGGACAGCAGATAGCTCAGCAAAGTTATTCGATCCGATGCCAAACCCCAATTTAGCAAGGTATCAATGGTGTTCATTAATGTGTAGGACAAAACCCCCGCCACATCCATCCTGATTAGCCGCTCCGTCGAAATATGCCCACGGGACAGTTCTGTCAATATTTGGCATTGGCTGTATGGTACGCGGACTCGGGGGAGGAGGTTCAGGTAATTCTTGATAAGCTGCAATGATAGAGGCCTCAACCCGAGCCCAAATTATCGCTCTGTCATCGAAAATAGCCCGATTCCGTGCAAGCCATAAATGCCAAGTAGCTACAGGAGGAAGATTTTGTAGTTTAGTGCCTGGATGACAGAGTGCCCAGTTATCCCATGCGCTCCTAATGTCAAGCCCTTTCCAATCGGCAGCAATACCCATCAGATTGCATATGTTGTTCCATAGGTTGACGATGACAGGGCAAAGGAGAAAAATATGATCCTGTGTCTCTGTAGCATTTTTACAGAAGATACACCAAGAGGGGCCAAATATGGCTCTGCGGGTGAGATGCTCCCAGTGGGTACATTGCCATTGAGAGCGCACCAAAAGAATAGTTTGGACCGGGGAGAAGCCTTAAGCTTCCATATGGATTGCCACCAAGGCTGCAACGTATCAGGCATTCTGTGTGCGATAAGTGCAGTATATCCATATTTTGGAGCATATACACCATGTTCAGCAGCGCACCATATGAGCTCATCCGGGCCTTGCTTTATACGGATATGAGATTCAGCTAATGCCTCAGTAAATCTATCCCACTCCTGATGCCATTGAAGGGGGAGCTCCAATTGCTGGGCGGATTTCCAAGCCTGTGAGAATATATCAGTGCGGTGTTGATCAGCAATCTGAGCAAAATGACGGATATCCCGGGCCTGTAGGTATAGAACAAGATCTGGATTAAGTATGTGTCTCCCCCCACAGTTAATCCAAGGGTCTAGGCCAATTCTACCAGTCAATCCATCATTAATGCGCCACACAAGGTTGTTCCGAATGAGCGGTAGAGATTGTATCAGAGCCTTCCAAACCGAGGAGCATCCCATTGTAGTCCAAGTAGGGAGACGGGCCCAATCCAAAATATTATGAGGCCAAATGTATTTATAATAAACTACCTGTGTCCAGAGATTTTGACATGTAAGCAGAGTCCACCCCATCTTGGCGGCTAATGCTATTGCAAATTCAGGTAGTTCCTTTAGGCCCCAGCCACCCCACTTTTTAGGCAGGGAGATTTTCTTCCATCCTATCCATGCAAATATTCTTTTATCCTGACTCCCATTCCAGAGGTATCTATTACAGAGCTGTTGTAGCCGCCCCAGAATGTTCCTAGGAATCCAGGCTAAAGCCATCCAGAACACCGGGGTAGCTTCTAATACAGATTTTATGAGCACAAGTCTACCAGCCCTGGATAGATATCTGAAGCTCCAACTAGTGAGTCTTTTCTCCAATTTGGCAACCAACCAGACCCAGTCCGCAATTCTTTGGCAAGTCGGTTTAAGGTTGAAACCCAGATATTTGAGACCTCGATCCAGGGGGTGGACCGTGTAAGGGAATGCTTGGAGGCCAATCTGGGTCTCCTGAACAGATGTGCGAGCACAGGTAATAGTTGATTTCAACTGGTTTGGCATCATACCCGTAGCAGAGGAAAAAGTTGAAGAATCTTTAAGAAAGATCGAGAGTCACGCACACTACCATTTAGAAGTATAAGAACATCGTCCACAAAAAGTAGATGAGAGAGATAGCAAAGATCCGTGATGCGAAGGCCCCCAATGTCTCCAGATCGCATAGCTGCTTCCATGAGGCGGCTGAGACCTTCCATGACCAACAAGAAGAGGAGTGGCGATAGAGGGCACCCCTGCCTCAGTCCCCTTTCAGAATGAAAAAAATCAGTGGCCGAACCATTGATAAGGATGCTGAAGGATGGAGATGTAATGCAGGCCATGATCCAGGTGATGTAAGCATGTGGAAAGCCCAGATGAATGAGAATCATTTTGAGATATAACCAGCTGACACGGTCAAAAGCTTTTGATAGGTCGATTTTGAGAAGGATGGCCTTTAAATTTTTAGACCAGATGGAGTGGAGGGCTTCTTGTGCTAGTCCAATGGCCTCATGGATCTGTCTAGATTCTAGAAAGGCAAATTGCTGCGGGGCAATGGAACGAGACAGAATCGGTCTAAGACGATTTGCAATGGTCTTCGAAATGATTTTATAGAGACAGTTACATAAAGAGATGGGTCTATAATCATCAAAGGATGCAGGGGAGTCAGATTTGGGAATGAGAGCGATAAAAGTAGAGTTGATGGCATGATATATAGATCCAGATGTCCTACTTTCTTCAACCACCTGGAGCAAGTCCTGTCCCAGAATGTCATAGAAGGCCAAGTAGAATTCAATAGTCCATCCGTCCGGCCCTGGACTCTTGTCTTTCTTGAACCATTTCAGAACTCCTTCCAGTTCCTCTGCAGTAACCGGGTCAGTGAGGGTCTCCACATCTTCTTCTTCCACAAATCTCGGGAAGTGATTAGCCACACGAATAATATCAAGTAAGCTTTCATCACGTGGACTCCTGTAGAGGTTCCTGAAATGTGATATTCCTAGATGTGCGAGTTATTAAAGTTGTCCGCGATGTCTCCATCCGGGGAGGGGAGCTTCCAGATGGTATTAGATACCTTCCTGCATTTTGCAAAGTTATGGAAAAACTTTGTATTGTCATCCCCAGCTTGAATCCATAATGCTCGGCTCCTTAATCTAATGGATTCCTCTCTCTCTTTGAGGATCTTGGCTTTTTGATTCTCAAGGTCAATAAGCCTGCATTTGTCCTCAACAGTCATGAAGCCCTGTCCTCTGTCATCTGTTAGTGTACATAAATCTGCTTCAATCTGGGATAGCAGCGCTGTTTCCCGAACTAGTTTCTCCCTTGCCCACTTAATAGTACATTGTTTAATTTCTGAAAGGTTCCTGCAAAAACCTTTAGCAAGAGGTACTGATTCATTGATAGGATGAGAGGCCCAGAAATCCTTAATCATCTGAATGTATTCCGGGTCCTTCAGCCAAGAGGGATTGAATTTGAAGGGAGCCTTGGGTTTCTTGAAAGGACCCAGAATCTCCAGGTATATCGGATTGTGATCCGATATCCCCCCCGAGCCAACCCATTGTTTGTAGAGATGAAGATGTTGAAGAAGAGGACCCTTTAACAGAAATCTGTCAAGTCTTCGTGCAAGTGCAGCATCCCCTATCCTTTGATTCCGCCAAGTAGGAAGTAAACGTTGCACTGGAATATCCGAGAAATCAGATTGATCTAGAAGATTTGTCATATAATCAGTGATGGAGTCAATTTGAGCCTCAGTACCCCATGACTCCCTGTAGCCCAGTGAGAAGTTCAGATCTCCTCCTATAATAACATGGTCCTCATTTAGCAGGGGCATCTGAAGAGTATTCCGCCAGAAAGATTCTCTCTGGGAGCATGGGGCATAAATATTGACAATTCTTAGATCCATACCGAGGTCAGCCGAGAAGAAATCCAGACCGATGAACCCTGCACCTCCCCAGGATGAGATGGGCTTAATGGAACGAGGGTTTATACCAATGGCAATGCCCCCAGATCGTCCCACAGCATCATTTGCAAAGAAATGCCATCCAGGAACCAAGGCTTGCATAACACTAATAATTTGTTCTGCAGAGCAGAGGGTTTCTTGTAGCATGATAATGTCGGTGGGCTCAGTAGCAATGAGCCTCTTCATGGCTAGTTTTTTGGAGGAACTAGCCAGACCTCTGCAATTATAAGAAAGGCACTTCATGGGGGAACACCTCTCGGGGTGTGTCCTGCTCTAAGGACCCCGTCAATGGTCGCTTGACGACCTGAAACCACCTCAGCCCCAGCTTGTTTGATGGCTTTGGAAAGGTGAGATTTTCTCCCTCTGGAGTTCAATGATGTCCCCTCAGGAATGATAATGCCCAGACCCGAGTGCCCGACAGTCTGCTCTTTGGTTGGGTTCCGAGATCTAAGGAAATACGGGTGGGGTGGGGAGGATGGACACGGGGTGGAGATGGACCCAAGAGATGAAGTAGTGATAATAGGGTCAGTGCAAGCGAGAGGCGATGATAGAGTGCACGGGATCATGTCGATATGTGCAGATGTACCAGAGGCATGATAATCATTAATAGATGAATGCAAGGAAAAAGATACAGAGGTCATATCCGCTTCTGCCGCCGAGCGAGCCCTTGTATTAGGAGGCGAAGATCTCCGGAGCTCAGCGTCGACCGCAGGAGGAGATGCCGAAGGGGCCGGACCAGCAGATGGCGGACGAGATATGATGGGGGAAGCTGTCCAGATAGACGCCGGAGTGCCTTTCACTGATTCTGCAGCTTTCTTATTGAGGGGGCAGTCCTTTGCGAGGTACCCCACTTTGTGGCATCGCCTGCAACGAAATGGAACTCCTTCATAGTCCAACAACTGAACTCGTATGCATCTGCCCCACTGTAGCGTGATCTGTTCCTCGAGTCCCTCTCTAGTGTCCAGATGAACCAAAATTCGAGCAAGAGTTCGATGCCCAGATTCCACATAGGTGCGATCGTAGTCCAAGTACGTCCCTAGGGCATTGCCAACCCTAATAAAAACTTCCTCATCCCAGAAAGGAATTGGTAATCCAGGGAGTCTCACCCAGATTGGACCAGCACCTAGCTGCTCGCGTTCTGGATCGAAGAGAGGGTTCCAGCGCTTGAGAAGAACAGGGGCCAATTCGATGTGCCAATATCGGCCCAAAACAAGGTTTGTTTGACTGACCTTGGAGAATTTAAGAGAGAACCATCCTCTGGGGAGGACATGGACCTCTGGTAGGTCGAAAAGGACTCCCCCCCATATCTCTTTAACCCAAAGATTGAGGCGCTGCCTCGAGTATGATCGACCCCTGACATGCCCGACCAACACAGTGTTAGCAATGTCCATATATTCGCCAAGAGGTTTTGCCTCGTCAAATTTGATGGAGATATCCCTTGTCGTCGATCTGATACACTTTACCTTCTTAGAGCCTGAACGAGGGGCCGACGGATGGTCCACCAGGGGATTTTTAATGCCCTCCCGGGGAAGCGGGTTAGTGGGAGGGGAAGATACCGCCGGCGTCTCAAAGCAGCCCGAGGGGCGAATACCAGAAGCAGATGGGTGAGCAGAAGGAGTAGAAGTCGGCGGAGGGCGGATCACCGATGGGATGGAGGCCAGTGGGTCAAAAGAAGGCGATGGCGGAGAATTGGAGGCCAGAAATTGTAATGACCCAGGTGAAAGCGGAGGAACCTCGAAAGGCGGAGATACAGGAGGGTAATCGACTGCAGAGGATGGAGCTGAAGCAGGTAAAGGTTGTTGCGGCGGAGCTGATGTGGAAGCGGAATGCGGGTTCAGTGAGCGAGAGATAAAATGTGGAGTCCCAAATATAACGTTCTCCGGCGAGGGATCCGCCGAATAATCCACCTCTTCATACTCCCAGCGATCCATAACTGATTACTGTCGGTGACAGAAAGGGACAGGCGAGAAATTCGATAGAGCGGCTGTAGCTGTGGAGAGAGCGAAACCGTGACCGTAGCAGGTGACCGTCAAGATGCTGTCGAGGAGCTGTCGATACCTCAGCCCTGCAAAATCGTCCAAACAGTTGCCCTACGAACCCTAGCAGATGCCTGAAACCCTAGCCTTGTCCTTTGCGCGAGCCCATCTTCCTCCTCCCTGGAGTCACTTTTTCCTGAGTCTCTATATTAATATTAATATCTATATAACTTAATATCTATATTAATATCTAAACTATATTAATATCTATATTAATATCTAAACTATGTTAATAACTATATAACATAATATATATATTAATATCTATATAATTTAATACTTATATTAATATCTATATTAATATTAAAAACTAAACTATAATACTATCTATATTGATACCTAAACTATATTAATATCTGTATTAATTTCTATATATAAATTAAATTAATATATGAACCAGATTATATTAATAATTATAAATAATTAATATTTATAATTATAAATAATTAATATTTAGAGTTCATAGTTGTGTGCGCGAACCCCTGCAGCTGTGTGCGCGGGGAAGGAAGTGGATTGTAACTCGATAAAGGAATTAATAAAGATAAGTTGGTTTTGGAATATTGTGTATCTGTTCTATAATCTAGTTTATGCATCTATTTATGGTTTATGATTGTGCGTATGTCTATTATGTTAACTGGTAACTGAAAACATTGTGCCGACTTAAGTAATTTAAGATCTGTTAACACTCCAAGAAACTCTCCTAGGTTGTAGCTCGGAGATGCTTGGTAACATATAATCTTCAATTTTTTTCTTTGAACTATTGGAATAAATAATGGTTTGGATCAAGTTAGATAACCATTTCAGCTCTATTTTCACTCAATGCATGCATCAACGCTCTCACCAATACAAGGCTTTAGACCACTAATGCTCGATAAGTTATAAATTCAATGGATAGATGGAGAATACTAACTATAATAGCAGATTGCATACATAAACATACATCAATGGCTAGCTACAGGCAGGAAAAGAGAATACTGACTGTACAGGTAGATGCATATATGTCCACATATGGATGGCTAGTTACAGGACGCAAAGAAGCTTGCAAATATAATACATCAAAGCATAGATAAGATGACAGTTATGTGGCCGTAGACACAAATAAAACATGAACAAACTATTCAAGTGCAAGCAAAGAATAGAAAAGAGGATGGACATTGAACATATAATGGCAAAAGAAGCTTATATTGCTAGAATGAAGATGAGAAGCTTGAATGAATAGAGGAGGAATAATATCCAAAAGTTGAACCTCTATTACATCTTACTTTAAACTATTTATAGCCTGTTTACAATGCTCCTAAGCTCTAAGAGGCTCGGAGTCTTAATCTACCTGATATGCATTTTTGACTGATTTGATGCCCTCTAAGCAAGCATGGGATCAGATTGTTCTGCATCTGACAGCAGAGTAACCGATTTCAGATATTTTTTGTGGTTGATTGCATTGTCTAGGAGTTTTTCTATGCTAGAGATGCTCCATAATGTTTATTGGTTTGGCTGTTGCACTGTCTTAGCTCCCTAAACTTTCTGTTTTAGGCTGCATCATTTTTTGGCCCTTCTCTTTCCCTTTTTGGGCTCTGTTTCCTGACAAACTGTCTCCTAGGAATTGTTATATGGTGAAATAGGTCTTGGGGACTTTATGTTTCCCTTATATAATGAAATATGCGAAAACACTGAAAAATGCGTGAAACATGCTTTGGAAGACTTCAAATATCATATATTCCACTACCTGGACCCTTTCAGGTCCGAGACTCATCACAATCACACTGGAAAATGCTCCCTTTGTATTTTCGTTATACAACGAAAATACATGAAATACATTAAAATTTGGGCTTCCACAAACTTCAAAACAGATATATATATATATATATATATATATATATATATATATATATATATATATATATATATATATATATATATATATATATATATATATATATTATTCTGAAGCCCTCTCGGGTCCAGGCTTTATCTCATCGACATTGTCTTCCATTCCCTTTTTATTTCGTTGAAACAACGAAAATACAAAAAATAACGTGGAAAATGCTTGGGTGTGGATCTCAAAATTTATGAATTCCCAACTATGATGTCGTCATGTTTGGCCCATCAAGCCACCCGTATGTATGTGCACAGGCCCCTCCCATGGTATATTTCCTATGCGACATAGTGATATGATAAATCACAATCGCTAATTGCTCAACCCTTAGGCCTTTATATAACATAACATATGTTCTCCACCACCGCGACCACTAATGCAGCCCACCAATCCGATCGTTGGCGATCGCTGATCGGCAGTGTCATGTGCCCACCTTTAGATTGTCCCCTCTGCTCGGCTAATTGTGATTAATTTGGGTTGTTGATCGGCTAGATCTAATGGTGGTTGTTCATCCCTCTATTTAAGCCTGCATTTGTGGGTTTTTCACGGTTTTTTAAGCATTTTAGCCTCCTGATAGTGCATTTCTACCCTTCCAAGGGCTTTCCTCTTGCGTTGATTTTGATCATTAGATGATTTGTGAGCAAAAATTGAAGATTTCAAGGGCATTAATGGACTCATTAGCATGTTTTCAAGAAACTTTGGAGATTCTAAGAGCATATATGGATCCATTTGTGGGCCTTTTTCCAGCAAGCCTAACACTGGCTCCTTCTGGGGATGAAATCCTCCCTATGAGGTTTCAAGTATCACAAACCAATTCCTTTCCTGAAAAACAAGGTCAAATCTTCCTTCTAGTGTTCCATTGGACATGGAATCTATTTTGTAATGAAATAAAAGCTAGAAAAACATATTTACAATAGCAAGGCTTTAAAGCCTTAAATGAAATAAAGTTTCAAGAATCACCCATTTATTAGGCTACCAAAAGTATCTTCTCATTCTAGACTATGAAGAATGAATGTATTATTCTACTGAATTTGAGCGATGACAAATAGACCTATCCATAAGGAGTCAAACTTGCCACGATTACCTTTCTTTTCCTTAAATGCATCCCATTTAAGCACCCAATCACCAACTTGGAAATTGTCCACTTTTGCCTTCCTATTAAAGGTTTCTTTGATTTTCTTCTGATGAGCTTTTGACTTCTTAACCAGCTGCTCTCTGATCTACTGTAGTTCAACCAGGTTATTCATTCTTCTTACCATATAATTCTCTTCATCTTGTTCTTCTTGAAAGAACTTAGCCACAGGGAGAATGAGCTAGATGGGGAAAACAACATCAGTGCCATAAACCAATTTGAATGGAGAATTCCCTATGGACATTTTTATGTTAACTTGGTTAGCCCATAGTAAAAACTTCAACTTGGAATCCCAACTCATTTTGTTGTCTTCTAATAGTTTTTTGATCACCCTTACCAAACTCTTGTTAGGTGATTCTGCCAAGCCATTGCCTTGAGGATAATATGAGGTAGAATTCACCACTTGAATTCCCATGGATTCAATCATGTCCACCAATTATTTTTCGTCTAAAGTTGCTGCATTATCAGTGACTAATTTGGTTGGGTAACCAAATCTAGTGAAAATATTCTCATTCAAGAACTTTATGACAACTTAATGATTGGCATTCTTAGTGGGTATAGCCTCAATCCACTTGGTGAAATAATCAGTGGCTACTAAGAACTATTTATGTTCACCACTATAATGTGGGTTGATCTCACCTATGAAGTCCAAGCCCCACTGCTGGAAGGGACCATTGACATGTATTGGCTTCAAAGGCACAGATTTTAGTTGTTGTCTTCCTGCAAACCTCTGGCACTTGTCACAAGATTTTACAAAAGAAAACACATCATAAAACAGAGTAGGCCAATAATATCCAGCCCTCAAGATTTCGTGAGTTGTGGTTTTCCAATAATGATGCCCTCCACATATGCTTGAATGAAACTAGTGTATGACTTCCCTAGATTATTCTTCATCTAGACACCTCAAGAAGATTCCTGATGGGTCCTTCCAATAAAGCAGATTTTTATTAATGTATAATTTGGCTTATCTGAGTTTAATGGCATGAGCTTGACTTGAGCTAAGCCCTGGAGGGACTTCTAACTTTAGCAAGAAATGAACTATGTTGTAATACCATTCACATGTGGCTAGATGTTCAGCCAAAGACTAATTCTGCTTTTGCTCTTCTGCTGCTCCCTCTATTTGCTCATCATCTAAATTCAAACTCATGGAATTTATATCTAACAAGCTACAATTTTCTTCAGCCATAAGTTTAGCCAAGCCCTGGCCTTTGACAAGCTTAGTGGGCTTCACCTCTATGTTAAACTCTATGAATTTTGCAATCCATTTAGCTTTCTTCCCATCAATATCTAGCTGAGTTAAGACATCTTTTACTGAAGCTGAAGGCACATATGAAACTACGTTGGAATGAAGAATATAAATTCTGAATGCCTTTAAAGACTTTATGAGAGCATAATCTTGTTTTTCAATAAGGTCATACCTTAGTTCAGCATCCCTTAAAGTTTTGCTGAAAAAGGCCACGGGGTGCTCTATGCCTTCATCATTTTTCTACAACAGAACTGCTGCAAGTGTATCTTAAGAGGCAAAAGAGAAGATACAAAACTCCCTAGTGTAATCTGGGTTGATTAGAGTGGGAGCTTCCATGATAGCTTGCTTGATGGCTTCAAAAGAGCTTCTTGAAGCATCTGTCCATTTTATTTCTGCTCCTTTCTTCAACATGGAAGTAGTGTGCTTTACAAGCTCTGCAAAGTTTGGAATGAACCTCCTTACGAAGTTAATCTTACCCAAGAAGGATTGAATGTCCCTTTTTGACCTTGGGATGGACAATGTCTGAATGTCTTGAACCCTTGCTGGATCAATCTTCACACCTTCAACAGAAACAATATGTCCCAAAAGTTTTCATTCTTCTAGAGCAAACTGTGACTTCTTTGGGTTCACTGAAATTCCAAACTGTCTACACTTTAGGAATACCTTCTTCAAATGATGTAAATGGTCTTTGTGGCTACTAGAGAAGATTGTTATGTCATTAAGATAAATAAGGACAAATTTGTCCTTCTCTACCACAAAGGCTATGTCCATGGCCCTCTGAAAAGTAGCCCCAGCATTCATCAGTCCGAAAGGCATCTTGGAGTACATGAAAGTGCCCCAAGGAGTAGTGAAGGCGGTATTTTCCTGATCTTCAGGATGTACAACAATCTGATTATAACCTGAAAATCCATCTAAGAAAGACATGACTCTAGCCCCTGAAACTCTTTGCAGCAAGTGTTCCGTCTTAGGCAGGGGATAGTTATCTTTTTTAGAGCACTTGTTCAGATTCCTGAAGTCGACACAAAGCTTGATTTCTCCATTTTTCTTCTTACTACCACAATGTTAGCTATCCACTTTGAATACCCTAGGGGAACTATGATTTTTTCATCCAACAGCTTCTCAATTTATTTCTCAATCAAAGGCAGTAAGAGAGGGCTGATAGGTCTTAATTTCTGCTTAAAAGGGGTGGTGTTATTTTCTAGTGGGATCTTATGCTGAATGATTTTCGTACCATAGGTTTTGAGATCACTATATTCCCAGGAAAAATTATCAGTGAATTGCTTCATGAGGGTGAAATACTCGTTTTTCTGGGCAAAGGACAATTGAATGGATATCTTTATGTATTTCGGATGGGTTGGAATCCCTATATTGTGTTTACGAACAACAGACTCATTTTCTGTTTCGGCAGGCTTATATGGCACATCATTTTGGTCGAATAGCTTCTCTAGAGGCACTAATATCTTTGGTATATGGTTACTAGGCAAATGGATGATGCTTCCTTGGCCGATCTCGTTTTTTGACTTGGGCTAGCCGCATTCTTCCTTGGTTTCATTTTCTTGGTCGATGTGCATTTTAGAAAATTCCTCCACGACTTGCAAAAACTTGTTAATTTCCTCATCGTCTTCAAAAACTCTCCAATATTTGACATTGTCAGGCAGAGACAGTCTGTATTTTACCTGAACTTCATAGGTCAATTTAGGAGGCAAAGGAGGAATAAACACGCTAGTCGAGATAGCAAAGGAGTCGGCAAGCTGGTTCTTCATTCTCGGAATATAAGAAATGCTGAAATCATTAAAAGAATCCTTGAGCCTCCATACCTCATCTCTGTATGCATTCAGCCTTGGACGCTTAGCTTGGAAAGTTTTATTGACCTGCTAAATGATGAGGTCTGCATCTCCAAACACTTTCAGGCCTTTGATGCCATTTCTTTAGCAGTGTTTAAGCCCAGAATCAAAGCTTTGTACTCTGTTATGTTGTTTGTGACCTAAAAGGTTAATTTGAAAGATAAATGAATATATTCCTGTGTTGGGGACACAAGGACTACACTTGACCCTGCAACTTCTTTAGAGAAAGCTCCATTGAAGAACATGTCCCAAATATATGGGCCTTCTTCTTCAGCGATTTGGCACACTGGTTTTTTGAGTTGTGTGGAGGCCAGCTATGATTCTTCAATATGAAGAATACATGCTCCAAAACCAGTATCAACAACATATATGGGATGATTAGTAGCATTCTTCTCATCACTGATGATATAAGCCAACTACCCCTATCTGTATAATCTCTTGCTATCACCTCCGAAAACTGGGACAGTAGCATAAGACAGATCATTTTGTAATGATCCACCTAATCTCTTGATCCAACCTCTGGAAAGTAACATCCCAAACTTGGGGGGTACATCAGCTACCACAATATCCATCATCATGCTTTTCATAGGCAGCTGAGACAAAGAGATGGCTAGGTCCTTGATAAATCCTAGACATTTCACTTTTTTAGAGTCAAAAGAAAACAGGTCATGATAAGGCTTAGTGCTGTCAAGACCCAACTCATCCATGACAGCCTTGGGAATTGGATTATGGCTGGCTCCAGTGTCCAAAAGGTAGTTGTGAAGGATTTTTTTATGAATAGTCAAAGAGACATAGAATGGTGGAGATCTGTCTTCACAATTTTCAATCATTGGGCTGAGAATAATGGCTGGCTTGTCATCTTGCAAATTTACATAGTCAGTGGAGGCTTGGATGGCTTTAGGCTTAAGGGATTCGAGGATGGATCTTTTGAAGGATTCATTCTTCAATAGTTCAATCAGAGGCATGGATATTCTTAGCTTATGAATTTCTGATTGAAAACTGAAAGGAGAAGGAGACTTGTCAAGGCCTCTGACCTCATGATCTGGAGCTTTGAGGATGATGGGATCAACTTCCGGTTGTTTTTTCTTATTTTCTAGTTGTACTGTAGAGATAGCAACTCTTTGAGCAAGATTTTCCTTGGCATTATTTATCTTTGACCTCAAATTATATCTTTGCTGATCTACAGTTTGTATAATAGCTTCATCATCCCATTCTTAGCTGATCTAGTCATTGCATAATGACTTTTCATAGGCAGCTAAGGTCAAAAAGGAAGCATTTCCTAAGTCTTCCAGACAATGGATCTCATCATCTTCTTCAAACTGCTCTTCTTCCATGACTGCATTTTGAAAAGGAGCCTTCACCCTTTAGTCTTCATTAGCATCTTTGTTACTTTGCAAAATCTGCAACTGCTCATTTGTTCTTCTATATGCATTTGGATTTGGATTTCTAGGAGCAAAGGTATTAGCCACTCTTCCTTTCCCCGGGTGCTACTCAACCTTCAATTTAGAGATTTCAGAGGCTAATGACTCAATCATTTTGGTCATTTTATCTATCTTAGGATTAGACGATGATGAAGACTTACCCCTCTGTCTTCTTCTGTCAAAATTTCCCTTGAGCTTCTCTGCAACCATGATGTTTGATTCCACTTCCAAGGCTGCATCCTGCATGTCAGCCAAAGTAGCACTTCACCTCTCTCTCAACGGTAGGTAGAAGTCAGAATCAAAATCACTAGCATAGGTGAGTTTAGCAGAGGTAGTAGTGGGTTTTACTTCAGCTGGTATCTTGTTGTACATATGGTTAAACCTCTTATTAAAATCAGACAGCAACTCATCATTTCCCTCTTTAAGTTCCCAAACTCAGTGTGGTAGTAGAGGAGATCCTTTTTATCCCCCCAATGCTTTAGGAGTGCATCATTTAAAGTTTCAATATCTGCTATAGATCTGGTGGTTAGTTCTCGGAACCATTTTCTAGCCTCTCCATCTAGGCTTTGCACAAAGACTCTCATCCACACATCATCTTCACTAATGTCCAGATTATTAGCATAGCTATAGAATGACTCAAGATGTTCGTCAGCGGTAACACCTTCAGTCCCATTGACCTTAGGCCTATAGTTATGATATTCTCCAGTGGGCATGGCATTCAAAGGAGTGGGAAATATTAGAGGCCCATACCTAGCAACTATGATTCTTTCCATTTTGGTAGGTGCTTGTGGACCTGCCATAGCTATGGTGGCTAAAAGGGTACTTGCAATCTGAATAATAGAGGGCTGAGGAGTGACTGACAGGACTAAAGGAGTGTTATGGATATGAGGTGAGATTTCCTTAGGGCTTAAAGAAAAAGGAGAACCTAAAGAATAAGGAGTTTTATGAATCTCTGAGAGTTTTTCTTCACTGCTAGTATTAGATGTTATACTCTCAATATGTATTTGTTCTATTACAAGCCTTTCTTGAGGAGATATATAAGATTGTTTAGGTTTACCTGAACCTGATGCTCCTTTCTGCAGTACCTTTCTCTCTAATGATTTTTTCAGGGTCAAGCACTGGGTCAGCTTGTAGCTTTTGAAAATTTCTTTGAGTATGCCTCACAAACTAAGCCAGAACTATGAAGTGGAGTTGCCAAGAGGTTCGGATTTCAGACACTTTTGGTGGCTTTTTGTGTTGTCTGGGAGTTTTTCTGTGACAGAGATGCTCTGTAACATTTGTTGGTGTGGCTGTTGTATTGTCTGAGCTCCCTGAACTTTTTGTTTCGTGCTGCAGCATTTTGTGGTCCTTATCTTTCCCTTTCCAGGCTCTGTTTCCTGGCAAACTGTCTCTCGGGCCCTGTTATATGGTTAAATAGGTCTTGGGGCCTTTATGTTTCCCTTATATAATGAAATATGTGAAAATACTGAAAAATGCGTGAAAGATGCTTTGGAAGACTTCAAATATCATATATTCAACATCCCAGACCCTTTCAGGTCCAGGAATCATCGCAATCGCACTGGCCAATGCTCCCTTCGTATTTTCGTTATACAACGAAAATACATGAAATACATTAAAATTTGGGCTTCCGCGGACTTCAAAATATATATACATTTTTATTCTGAAACCCTCTCGGGTCTAGACTTTATCGCATCAGCGTTGTCTTCCGTTCCCTTTGTATTTTGTTGAAACAAAAAAAATACACAAAAAAACATGGAAAATTCTTGGGTGTGGATCTCAAAATTTATGAATTCCCAACTATGGTGCCATCGGGTCTGGCCCATCAGGCTGCCCGTATGTATGTGCATAGGACGCGCCCATGGTATATTGTCGATGTGACATAGTGATGCGATAAATCACAATCGCTAATCGCTCAACCCCCGTGCCTTTATATAACATAACATATGTTCTCCACCGCTGCGACCACCGATGAGACCCGTCGATCCAATCATCGGCGATCACTAATCTGTGGTGTCATGCACCCACCTTTAGACTGTCCCCTCTGCTCGGACAATTACGATTAGTTGCCTAGATCTAGGTAGTTGATCGGTCAGATCTAACGGCGACTGTTCATCCCTCTGTTTAAGCCTACATTTGTGGGTTTTTCACTGTTTTTTAAGAATTTTCACCTCCTGATAGTGCATTTCTGCCCTTCCAAGGGCTTTCCTCTTGTGTTGATTTTGATCATTAGATGATCTGTGAGAAAAATTGAAGATTTCAAGGGAATTAATGGACACATTGGCATGCTTTTAAGTAACTTTGGAGACTCTAAGAGCATATATGGATCCATTTGTGGGCCTTTTTCCAGCAAGGCTAACAAGATCTATAATAACATTAAGCACATAAAGGATAAATTGCACTTGTGCTCATATTCCAAACCACGTGAAGGTAAATACTCTAACCAGATAGTTGTGCAAGAGTAGCGCAACACGTAGGATCGGTTCATGAACTTCCAGACTTCATCAAGACATCCCTAGGGTGCAGAAACCTAGTTTCAGCACCCTCCCATACTACCTCGGGTGAGACCTCAGTCCGCGCTCCGCGGACTGTTGCCGAAAGGGCCAGTAGTTTTAGGATTTTTTGGGCTAAACATTTATGAACCTGGATCAGGCCCCCATAAGCCAACGAACGGTTCCGTTGTCGGGACCAGGATCTGCCTAAGGGATGTCTGATGTCAGAACACTGGAACCCTAAAAAGAAAGAAATTGAATATTGGTTGGATTAGAAGCTGCACGAGTTCGTAATACAGGAAAACAAAACTCCATAGATATCCGAGGAGAGGTGGTTGGATCGCTTCATATATATAGAAATCCACGAGGTATTCTTCACAACCTTCTCTTTAGAATTGTATGATTGGATCGCGAGGCTAGCAGACAGCTAGGGAAGGTGCAAGCTCGGTCAACTGATAGTGTGGACTTCAGTGTTGGTGCACAGGCTAGAGGCATCTGAAGATAAGATTGCACAGGCCGTAGACCACTAGCTGGATCGGATAATAGGAGGGTTTATCACTGAATTTGCAATAGACACGACTGTCAGCTACACCGAAGCACAAAGATGTTTTCTCAAGGGACCACGAGGTAAGTACATCAAGTCTTTGAATACTTGGATTAAGATGTTGTTATCTGAAAAATGGGTGATGCGAATAAATTAATGAGTGGAACGATGCAGAGTGGAAAGGTCTACAAAGGGATCGAAGGGTTAGGAAACAGTCCTTTAAATTCACCTTCGAGAGTGAGTGAGGAAGAGCGCACTTGGGTTTCTCTGAGGAGTGAGATCAGTTTGATCAGGCAGCGCATTCCACAATTATAATCCCTGCTAATGCCACCTTCTTCACCTCCAACTTCGCCCACACCACCTCCACCAAACCAGTAGTTTAGCATGGCGAGTGCGATCAAGTTTCTTGTATTTAGAGGAGTAGGAAACGAAGACCCAGATCAGTTTTGGTTTGTAGTAAGAGTAGTATGGGAAGCGCAAGGGGTTATGGATGATAATATTAAGAAGGCCACATTGGTTAGTGCACTACAAGATCGCGCACTGACTTGGTATATCAAGCACTCGAATGATCACTTGAATGCTAGAATAGCGGAGATTCAAATTGCATTGAACAGAGAATTTAGCTGGCCAAAATCAAAGACGTAGTTGATCATCGGATTCAAGGAGATCGTGATGCTTCCAGGTGAAACCCCATCAGATTTGGATTAGGGGCTGAAAATTATGATCCGTGAGGTTAATATGACAATGACAGACGCATAGCACCGTGCGTGGTTTGTGGCGTCTTTGACACCACACCTGTGGATGGAACTGTCACAACAAAATCTCTCAACCCAGGAAGAGGCATTGGAAATGGTGATGAGGTTGCACGAAACACCGATATAGGATCCAGGGTTGGGAGTCCAACAAATCCACACAGAACTACAAAACCTATGCTTGGAGATGCAAATTTTGAAGCAGGATAGGGCGCCCCAGCCAGAGGTGCGCGAAGAAGTGTGGTGTATAAAATGTAAAGGCCAAGGTCACGATAAGGATCATTGTCTTGTATTCGCCAACTATCTGGAAGGAGGGGGGCTAATTCCATTGAGATCGGAGGCACAAGTAGGCAAGAGTGCGCCCCCTGCACTCTGGTGCACAATTTGTCAAGTGGGAGGAAAGAACGCGACAGACAACTGTCACTTGTTGCAGAAGTATACCCAGACTCCGCAGCAACTATACTGTAATTTCTGTAGATCAGTGGGTAAGATGAGCAGACATGTCAGAGCTATGAACTAATAATGGATAGGACCCCAGCTTATCAAATGTAGATAGAAATGTGAGGCATCAATCTAGCTGCAACAATCACGTGGGGGAGGGTTTCAAGGGCAAGGTCGAGGACGAGGAGGAATGGGATCCAGACGAGGGCGTAGACAGTTAATCTACTACAATTGCAGTGGACCCAGGCACTATGCATGCGACTGTATGAATCTGACTAGGATATTTTTTCCGTATTTTTATCAGTTTGATCATGAAGTAGTAGATTGTTTAACGTTGATTGCACGGATGTGTGAGAAAGGGGTACTATAGCCTACTCCAACTCAAAATATCCAAATGATGAGGTCTGAACCACGCGAAGAAGACCCAAATGTGAATATGGTGCTTCTAAGTGGCCCGACTATAGGAGAAGATAAGGGAAAGAAACCTAAGGATGATACATGGGTTCGCAAGGCCCCTATGAAGGAATCTAAGCCTGAATCGAAACACACGAAGGAAACGGTTATGGAAGCTACGAAGGGCTTCAAGGAGGCCTCTACCTCAGGTAGTAAGGATCAACCAGAATCGGGAATGGATCCGTCTATGCTTACTACCTTTTTAGAGACATGCATGAAGCTGCTACGAGACAATATGGTAGTTAAAGGACTCCAAGAGCTAATCACTAGGTGCACAGGATCAGGGGAATTGCACGTAGTTTGAAAGATGGGGAAGCATGATGTGCGCACTAGGAGGGAAATGTGGTTAACGGTGCAAATTGGCGAATATGAGATGGATCAGGTAGTCCTCGACCTAGGTTCGGACACAAACGTGGTACCAAAACGGACTTGGGAACGAATGGGTTGGCCCATGTTACAGTGGTCTCCTATTCAATTACGAATGGCGAACCAACAAAAGATCTTGCCCATCGGAAAACTGCAAGGGGTAACAGTGGATATTGAAGATGCGAGCACGCAGACAGACTTTGAGGTAATAAAGATTTTGGATGACAGTAACCCTTACCCCGCATTGTTAGGGATAGATTGGGCTATGGATATGAATGGAGTCATCAACCTGAAAAAACAAAAAATGACTTTCGAGAAAAAGTCTCTACATGTAGTAGTGTCGTTGGATCCAGTTGAAGGAGTGTGCTACACTAAACCTGTGTGCGGAGATGACAGCGAAAATGAGTTGGACTGCATCTACGAAATAACAACACAATACTAGGATAGGGTAAACCCAAATGAAGATGGGAGAATTGTATGGGAGCATGATAGTTCCCGTACTTCAGATTCAGACAAAGAAATAGAACACTGGCAGAACCGGTTGCACGAAGTCTCAACACTAAATTGCAACATGATGATTAAATCACTAGGTACGTGACGACCGAAGCCAGGGAATTGCCAACATATGATGGGGACACAGGTGTGGATGAACTCTTAGACAAAGTTAGAAGGTTAGTACCAACACAACAGCAGCACGAGGAGATGGACTGGGTGTTGCGCGCGACAACTGCACAGTGGTGGCAGACACACCAGAAGAATATTTGGAGTTGGCGTGAATGTAGAAGAAGGATGCATTTACGGTTTAGAAGTCCCCAGCATCCAAAATGAGCTAAGCAGCCAGGGAAAAGCTGTTTGTGTGCCCACCTGTGTCGATGGGTGCATTCGCATGCTGGGTAGGCACAACCTAGGCTAAGGATAAAAAATCAGGGCTCGACGCGACAACAGAAAGAACAACGCACACCACAAATACCCCAGAGTGGAGCATTAACAAGGCTATGCGGGATCATGAAGACAGTCTACCAGGTGGGGCGAATGGATTGGGACCTACTCATGCCCATGGTTCGATGGGCATATAGGACCATAAGCAAAAACTAGAGCGCGGAAATGAACCTAATAGTGACAAGAAGAGAAGAGGCCAAGAGAATAAAGAAGCATCCTTGGACCATGGCTCCCGCAGTAACAGGGCACGAGGACCTGGTTATAGGAATTAGGCAGCTACAAGAAGACCTGCAGTGAGGAAGCATGAAACTTTGTGAAATCGATGATGAGTCGGCATGGCCGAGGAAGAGAAACATGACATTGGATGAAGAAATCTGCAAACTGGAAACCGAAGTTGTGAAAGCGTTTGTGAGAAACTAAGTATGATGAGACTAAGTATGGTCAGCCCTACTACTGTAGTAGAAAGAGTTGTGACCCTGCTATCATGGCTGCAACCACACCTTCCTAAACAAGGAAAGAGTAGCGACTTGGGCCTCGCAGAAGCTATGAAGGCCAAATATAAGCTAGAGAAAAGGAAGCGAGGGTATGTAATAGCAAGTATCAAGGACTGAGGGGTGTGCGTTGCCACCCAGGTGCTGGCCAGCAAGCTCATGAGGAAATTTCGTGCAGATGAATTGCCAACATCTGTAATTGCATTGGCAGAGCAATGTGCAGAAGGGGTCCAGTTCAATTAGGCGTAGTTTCTCTGTGATGAATTTTTGACAAATTGCAGGGAAACCCAAGACTAGGGTAAGACCTTCCACTACACGTGGGTGCTCTTATCCATCCTGTTGGTTGTCAGGGAGCTACCAGTAGATAGCCAATTTCCTGCCGTGGAGCGGAACATACCCGAGGTCGTGAGGTATACCTCGCTTTGGGCAACAAAATATGCGGTGAGGATCTAGGAGATAAAGGTATTTTGGACATTTGTATAGGAAATTTTATGAATGTGGATCAACCATAGGCCGTGCTTGTCCTCGACGGTATATAACACTTTACAAAGTGTGGCGAATTCAAGGCGGATATGCATAACTTGTATATCTGGGCACACAAGGATCCAACCCAAGCATGGGAAAAGCTACCATTCATTTCCATAGATGATGCAATCTTCAAAGTAATGGCGTCATGGTCTCCAAAGTGGCGTGCCCTGGACTTGGCGGAATTGGAAAAGATCGCGGCGTAGCAGAAGAAGAAGGAGACCAAGCTACGCATCATGAAACTAGTGGAAAGAAAGCGTCAGGAATAGGAGGTGGCCATGCAGTAGACAGCAGCCGAGGTAGCCGCACTAGAGAAAATGACACAAACCATAACCATGCCCATTAAGGAGGCTGAGGAAGGCCAAGAAATTCCCATGGAGTAGGATATACAGGGGGAGGTGGAGACACAGGAATGCACGGACCTTACAACGAATATGACCCAACTCAAAAGGCCGCGCGTCCAGGAGCAGCCTTCCGCGTGAAAAAGGACAAAGACAACAAAGACCATGGGAGGAACCTTTATTGACAAGGATGCTCTGGCAGAGTTGATGACAGAGTAGATGACTGTGTTGGGGGAGCTCAGAGCATAGTTGCAGCCATTACAGGTGCGACCCCCAGGAATGATGACACCGCACCTTGCAGAAGGTATAACCGAGGTTGAACAAATGCTGCGCGCATGCACAATGAACACTTTGGTGTTACCAGAAGGATTCGTCTTAGCATCATCCGAAGATGACATCAGGGGTTGGGGGTTGAATTTGACCACCCTTCCTAGAGAAACCCTACACCAGTTGTAGGATGGGGTAACTTCTGAGCTTCGTGTCAGGGAGGGTCGTGCTCTCCAAGTCTTGAGTGAGCAGAAGCTAAATTTAGAACAGCTTAGCCTGGAGTATGATAGCATGGTTGCCCAAAACCAGGGAGTAGAATAGGCAATGGAGGAATCTTGTACCAGTATTGCAGAGTTGGTAGTACCAGCAACACTCCCAACAGCAGAAAAGATTCGCCAACTGGCAGCGGGAGTTCACAGGACCCAGGAGGAGGTTGTGAAGGTGCAGTTGGAGTTGAACTTGTAGATAGTAGAGCTGCAACTAAAGGCGTAGTCCTCTACACCCCTGGAAGTCAGAGAGCAGCACCACCAAGCCATTCAATCAGGGTCGAAAGAGATAGAGCATGTTGTACAAGATTGCACTGGCTTGTTGGACCAGTCCCTCTTAACACTCACCTCACTCTAGGAGGACCCAACGCTACGGCAGTTAGAGACAAAAGCATGGGAATTGTAGAAATCTTATGACGATGTTCGGGGAACCACGCAGACTGTCACCCTCACCCAGTGATTGGCCAAGATAAGGGAGGTCCAGGATCTGAAAGAATGGGTGGACACTGCACGACAGAAAGAAGTAGGGCTTAAAGCACACATCCAGGCTTGGCTCAAGGAAGCATTCACAGTCACTGCCATGATAGAAAGCAAGCTGACCCAAATGCAAGGCACATATGCGAAAAGGCAAGAGGACACCGCTAACAACAATGCATCAGAACGTTGCGCACAATTGATACAATAGACAATGGAGGAATGTGTGGCCAACATTCGTGAAGCACAGAGCTTGTTGGATGAACTCCGAGCGAAGATCGCCACATCGGCCAAGTGACTTGGGATGAGTCACAATGTTTGTGCAGGAGGCTTATTGGGCAGCGGGTCCCCTGCGTAATGGTTTTTGGGCTTAAAGCCCACAATTTTGGGGATATTGGTATTGTAAAGGCTCTGTGAAGTGCGTGGAACGTGAGTTGTAACAAGTCAAGTCAAAGGGTAGTCCACCCGAAAATAAGGTAAAATAATAGAAAGTGATTCGACCTGCCTATGGTCCACGAACCGTGAGAATGTATAAATAAAGCAAGGCTCTAGGTGTAGAAGATAGTTCTTTTTAAAAGCATTGGAGAAGATCTATAGTGTATGGGTTGTTAACAGTGATAGTCACTGTAAGTCTGTAAGTCTGAGTCAAGGGTTGTAGTAGGAGATAGAGGCTCTGCAGCTATGTGCGCGAAGGCCTGGTAGAGTTCACAGTTGTGTGCGTACACCCCTGCAGCTGTGTGTGCACGGTAGGAAGTGGATTGTAACTGGATAAAGGAATTAATAAAGATAAGCTGGTTTTGGAATATTGTGTATTTGTTCTATAATCTGGTTTATGCATCTGTTTATGGTTTATGATTTCACGTATGTCTGTTATATTAATTAGTAACTGAAAGCATTGTGCTGGCTTAAGTAATTTAAGATCTATAATAACATTAAGCATAGAAACGATAAATTGCACTCGTGCTCGTATTCCAAACCATGCGAAGGTAGATACTCTGACCAGACGGTTGCACAGGAGTAGTGCAACGTGTAGGATTAGTTTGCGAACTTCCAGACTTCATCAAGACATCCCTAGGGTGCGGAAATCTAGTTCCAGCACCCTCCCATAATACCTCGAGTGAGCCCTAAGTCCACGCTCCGCAAACTGTCGCTAAAAGGGGTTGTAGTTTCGAGATTTGTTGGGCTAAACATTTCTGAACCTAGGTCAGGCCCCCATAAGCCAACACATATGATGGTAGGATTCATATTGAGAGGCTCTCACAGGGAAGGTTTATCTGAGGGAGTGCCATGTTCAAGGGAATGACTGCTACCAAACCATGCTTTCTAATACTGAATGTAGTTGTATTGTCTACTTTCCCCGTCTGATTAGTTTAGTGAGTCCAGACGGGTAAACTCGTCGATATTTTCATATTTTAAGATTCTGAAAAGGACTGCGAAAAGAGTTACTCTATGCCCTATCTGATTAGTTTAATGAGTCCAGACAAGCAGACTCGTCGACCTTTTCATGTTTTGAGAGTCTAAAAAGGATCATAAAAATAGCAACTCTATATCTTGTCTGTTTAATTTAATGATTCCAAATGAGACAACTCGGTGGTCTTTTCATATTTAGAGAGTCTAAAAAGATTTTAAAGAATGACTCCATGGTGGTCCCTTTGTCATAGTTGTTAACTGGGTGCGATAAAATGTTAATAGTATGCCCGGATCGGTTACTTTTCCATGAGTTAATCTATTGAATTCGGATAAAGAGAAACATATGTTCAATAGATGTTGACCTCATTTTGTTACAAGTACAAGGAGACGGACTAAATTCGTTTTTCGTCGTGGATTTGTAATGAGTCACGCGACGACAAACTCAATCCTTCATCAAATTTTAACGAGTCAAATGAAGAAAACTCAAGGTATCTTTTTCAGTTTATTGAGCAAGGAAAAAGAGGTATAAGAACTGCTCATTCCTTCTTTGTAGATTTAGCGAGCTCGAAGAAGGGAAAAAACTCAGGGATTTTTCGATTTAAGAGTGAGAAATGGTCCCTAAAAAACAAGTGCTCTTGTTGTTGCCATGTATTTTTAACGAGCCTAGTGACAAAAACTTGGGATTTTTCAATTTAGCGAGCGAGAAAACTGCCTAAAAGAATGCTCGAGTCATCTTTATAAATGTTTATTGAGCCTAAAGAAAAAACTCGGGATTTTTTCAATTTTATAGGCGAGAAAAAAACACCTAAAAAGAATGCTCTGATGATCTTTTTCAGTTTAATGAGCTAGAAAAAAGAGCGAAAAAGAGTTTCTTGGACCGTCGTCGTATGTGTTTAACAAACCCAACAATGAAAAACTCAAGGATTTTTCAGTTTTTTAGAGCGAGAAAATATCCCATAAAATAATATGCTCATATCTTCTTTGTAGTAGTTTAACGAGCCCAAAGAAGGAAACTCGAGGTTTTTCTGATTAACGAGCAAGAAAAATACCATAAAAATAATGCTCAATCTTCTTCATGGTAGTTTAACGAACCTGAAGGAGGCTCAAGGATTTTTCAGATTAACGAGCAAGAAAAATACCATAAAAGGAATGCTTGA
This sequence comes from Pinus tabuliformis, assembly GCA_031772625.1. Taxonomy (NCBI): domain Eukaryota; kingdom Viridiplantae; phylum Streptophyta; class Pinopsida; order Pinales; family Pinaceae; genus Pinus; species Pinus tabuliformis. Next base: position 1,089,033,126 of record CM062815.1, on the reverse strand, counting down.
TCTTTCTTGATCTCATGCTTGAGAATAGAAGGGTCTATGCCATGTGTTGTGGAGGTAAATCCCCTCTGCAGACAGAGGCAATCCCTAGTAGCCCCAAATGGGGTCTAGAAACAATCAAACAACGCTATTACGCAGGTTCCTAATTGCAAATTAAATACCAATGATGAGGGCCTACCTGGATTCCAACGCTAGTACTTGTAGAAGAGTCATCGCTCCCGTTCCTTTGCTCCAGCTGGTCACAATCCCCACAATCCTCATGAATGGACACCTGCACATGAAAAGAATGACACAAACACAAGCATAAAATCCAATAGATGCAACTATATATCAGTCAGAAAGGATATAACTCATCATCATCACAAATAATAACAAGAGTGGAACCATAATGATAGGCATCTATTATTGATGAACAAAGAAGAATACAACCATAGTTCTGACGTCAAATCCTCCTTTGGCTGGGTGATCAGTAGCACATGCCTTGCAAAGCTTGTTGGGAATGGGGAACAAGCCTCTCTCTCCTTGGTTACTTGGACAAGAATCTCCTCACTTTAGATTTAGCTTCATGGGAATGAAGAAGGCTTCTTGTAGCATGAGCTTAGCAATTCTCAGACTTTGGGACTTAGAATTTGAAACTAGCTTGTCAAAGGAAAAAGGACAAGCTTTTATAGATAGAGGGGAAGGAGTTATGATTTCCCACAATATTCATGGGGTTGGCTTTATCACTAAGAAGCTTCCATGAGAGGTGGAGAACTACTTCCCTCCTATGGAGATTCGAAGCCAAACTGACCCAACTCAATATAGATTCAATTCATGAGTGGGTTAGGAAGAACCTTCGTAATTTTGTTTGTTAAAAAATTTACCCAACTGGGATGGCACGAGTGCGACTCTGAGACAGAGTGCCAGCTGGCGCGCCCTCTTTGGAGGACTTCCCCTATTAGCGTGAGTGATACACAGTGAACCCGCGCCAATGGAAAAAGGGCTATTTTTATGGGTATTTTTTAGAAGGTGTCTTCAGGGCATATGAAGTACATACTTAGGGGAATATAATGCAAGTGTTTCCAAGTTATGTCACTTCTCACAGGTCCCGGAATAAGTCCTCCAAGGTGCGGGAGAAGGGGTAATAGGGACGGTGAAAAATTACTATGTAACACCATGCATTTCGTCATAAGACCAAGGGAAAACATCACAAAAATCCTTCAAAGGGTAGGTGAAGCTCACAATTTCCTCAGGATTGCGATCGGCTCCAATTTGTATGTTTTCCATGATGCCTGTGATGACAGAAATATCTATGAGCAATTTTTTTGAAATATTTCCCCTATTTCCTTCCGAGTCCAAGTTTGGATAGTCGTATATGGTGAGGAAATGATTTCATGTGTGTCAGGTGACAGGATTTGAAGAGGCATCATGTCCGAATCAAATATCAAAAAACAATGGTGCGAGTCCTCCCAAGGTCACTCTTCTAAACTCATAATTTCCCTAATAGCTTCATCCATAGGTAGGACTTGATTGAGTGGATCGAAAGAAGGAGACATTATGGGAGGTGTAGTGGTACCATTGGCCGTAACCGAAGTGACCAGAGATTCGGATGCAGATTGAATGGCTTGGTAGGCAAATTCAGCTGGCGACAGCGACATTCTTTTTCCGTAACTGTCAATGTCTGAAGGAGCCGATAGGATCCATGGATCAGTCTATTCATGAGGAATGGATGAAAGTATGTTGACCGTCTCTGAAACCTTGTGCTGCTGAAGAGGGAAACAACCCATGAGGGAATAAGCCTTCAGTAGACCACTACCGATGCTGACATAAGAGTCAGGTACACCACCCACTAAGGGTATAGAGCTGCTAGGTAACAGAGAGTAATTTGGGGTGCAAAAGTACATCTAGTCCACTGTGACTATCTTTCCATTCAAGGGAAAGAGGATGATACAAAAGATAGAAGACACAACGGCCTTCATGGCATAAGTCCAAATGCGGCCCAAAAATATATTATAGTTGAGTTTATGATCCACGACTTCGATATCCACCGTTACCGTTTTCCCACTCAGAGTGATGGGGTCGTCAACAAGGTAACCTTTTGGGATGAAAGTGTGACAGTCAAAAGATTTAAGGGAATTCAATGGAAGGGATAGGGTTGGAGAACCCAGAGCGATCCAACACGAAGCCGACATGACATAGGTAGAAGCACCCTCGTCAATGACAGTTCTGTGTATACCTTTACCTTTCTAAAAAAATTACACTTGAAATCAAAGCTGGTGGGAAAGGGGAGGTTTACACTTTTTCATATCGAAAACTGCAAGCATGGAATCCTATGGGTCAATACCACCAATAGCCAAAAGCAAAGCTTTCCTTTGTGCTGGGCATGTTTGTAATACTTCAAGCACCGACATAATCGATGACGCTTGCACCAAGTCTTCTACAATGCTGTAGTTTTGGGCAGCACGTGCAAGTGTATTGTGCATTGTGCGTCGAAGTGCCCCTTTGGGGGGGCGAATTACAAGGTTAGCAACTGGCCTTTCGATCTGGAAATCGTTGGGCAGTGGTGGGTTTTGACTTGAGGAATGTTCCTCTGCATGAGAAATAGGAGCCCCATAGGATATGGCTCTTGTTTGTAGATCTACCGTTTCAAAGGTGTAAATAGTAGAAGATCCTTCACTAGCTGAAGGATGTTACAAACCACCATTTCCCCCTTACAGGGGTTCAGGTTGGTTGAAATGAGGTGTTGCTGCTGCTGAGTAGGGAAAGGATTATTAAGGACAACGGGCTTCCTACCAGTATCCTTGTTAGCAATGAAATCTATGTATTCCTAAAGACACGGAAACATATATGTCATGTGGTATTCAGCATAGATTTTGCAAGGGGATCGGGTGGGTTTATCCTTTCCATCATCAAAGGGTTCAACAACCTTTTGCTTTGGATTGTACTACTTTGTTGACTACTCTTCAGAAGGAGTGGCATTTTTCTTATTCTTCTTGTTCTTACTACTGGGATTTTGTGTAGACCGCACAGAGTTTATCGTGGTGGTAGGAAGAGCAGTCGATTTGGTAGAGGGGTCCACTGTCATCTAGGCAATGTGACCGCTGATTTGTTTTACAGCAGCCCCAGAGGTTGCATCGATAATCCCATCGACGTGTGCTTCGAGGCGTTGAGTAGCAGAAGCATTGGATTTGCGAGGGGCATTGGGGATTACATTGTAAAGAGTGCCAAACTACGAATATATCATATCTAAGTGCTAGGCACGACATATGGATTGGTCTTCTGTGACCACACCACATAAGGTGACATCCTTAGCGCTTTGGGGGATTAGGGACTTGCAGAACTAGTCTACTAAGAGATAGTCTAGGAGGGGAGCTTTGACTAACCTCTGCCTACGTCTCCATTCATGTATATGATCAGAGATGTGGGTGGTGGTATCCTGATGTAGTGAAGTGAGGAGCTCTGTCCTAGTCTCATAGCGAATGGGTAGCTGGAAGTGCTTTAGGAATTCCATCGCTAGAGCACTGAAGGTATTTACTGATGCGCGTGGTAACTCAATGTACCACTTAGCTGCGTTGACAATGAGGGTGCAAGGAAAAAGACGTAACCGAACACTATCATCCACCATGGAGTTGGAAACACACCAAAGATGATAGGTGGTGATATGGGTGCCTGGATCCTCCCCTTGTTTCCATTCAAACTTGGGAATGTCTATTGGTATTTTATGTGGGATTGGCGGCCAAAGTAAGTTATGATAGATGGGGTCATTTGTAAGTTTGTACATGTCGGGGATATCCAATGTTGCTAAGAAAGGCAAAGTTTGTGGCACCCTCGACTTGGACCAAGGCAATGACATATGACTTGAGGAACCTTGCAGTCCTCCCATCATTTGAGTCCCAATATTATACATAGGTTGTGTGGTATAGTAGTTTCCTTGGAGTGTGGCGTTGTAGTGTGGGTTTCCATGGGGAATTAGATGTTGGGGTATAGAATTTCCCCCAGGATAAGTAGTGCCCCCTTGACTCATTTGAATTTGTTAGTAGGGTGCCCCCATGGATTGGTTGGGACCTCCTTGAGGATTCCCGCCCGCCACAGAACTAACCATATGTCCTCGGTTGAAATAAGGAACGCTCATGTCAATCAATGACTGACCATGCATGCCTGAGAATGGAGGGGGAACTGTTACGTTCCCGACCGATATATGCATATTGGGAATGCCCCAAGATACTTGAATCTAGGGGATTGAATTGTACAATGGTTGTTGACCATATTGTTGGTGGATGGGAACCACACTAATAGTGATATATTGTGCATTATATGGAGTTTTTTATGTAGCACTGGTCCAAGGTATACAATTTGACACTAAAGGGGTGGAACCTAGCATCGGCTGGGTTCCACACGTGGAGGGTGTCATGTGAGTGGTTGTACCTGGGACAAATTGGATAGCGATGTTCACCATCAATGGTGTGGTGGTGATTGTCGACTAGGGAAGTGGTGGAGGACCAAGTGTCCACAAAGTTCCACAACTCATTAGTAGTCAATGAGATGGATGGAAATGTTCCACTGGAACCGAGAGTGGGTCCAACGGATTCGTGAGTGGAGAATTAAAGTGAGGAATAAATCCTTCGGTAAAGAAATCCTCTAGCAAACTTGAATCGTCGGTTGTCCAAACAAATTCTGTGCGAGATCTAGGAGACTGATTCCCCGAATATGGGGAATCCGATCCACTGGAGCTCGGTGGATCTTCCACAATGAGTGGATGAAGTACTACCAATCATCTAGATTGATGACAAGGGCCAGATGTAGCCACGATGACCATTAATTTTTATCAATAAATTTTAACATGATACATGTTAAAGTCTCAATGATAGCACATAGGTACCTAAAAAAATATAAAAAATACACTAAGTTGATCAATCAGCAAACAGAGTGAAATGACCCTATCTGATAAGCACCGATCACTAGAGATGAAACCCAATATCACAATGAATAACAGAGAGGGCTGGCCAAATGTATAGTTATGGTTACTCTAGAGCTTCGCCCGAACCTCAGATTGAGGAGCCAATTACTCTCATGAAGGCGAGCACCCTCCCAAAAACTAAAGACAGAGTAGGTCTGTCTGTGTCAAGTACTAAGGCAACCCGCCCTAGACACCTTGTGTAAGTCGCTAAAAGCTTGGCCACTAAGGATACCTTAGATCACAGACACTATTGGGGGGGACATAGTAGCAAATAGTATGTTGTGTGGGCATGATGACTCGGCTCCGAAATCCCCGAAGGGATCCCCAATACATAGAATACCCAAAGGATTTGCAAGCAAAGGTAGGATACCTTCACTTACAGTCTGATGTTGTCTCATATTTAGCTCCGCTTTGACTGGAGTGGTCCCGGTAGTATGAGGGCAGAAGGAATTTTCGCTCTTTCAATGACACTAGTTTTGGTTTTCGATCTTGGGCAGTTTACTCATACTACCTATCCCAAGATCCTAGCCTGAACTAATGTTTGTTTGCTCAATAAAGAGTTACTGATTGATTTTAGGTAAATTTTATGTGTACTTTTTTATTTTCTTCAGTAGGGGAGTTGACATATGAAATGTGATGGGACTCTGACTCAAAAAATCATGCACAAGACAATGCTTTAAAAAATATTCAATTCGATGAAAACAAGTTGTATTCTACAAGTGAGAGTCTTTCACATATTCATATTTGTTCCATGCATCTTATTCATTATAAAACATGCATAACAAACAAAAATATTTCCAATGCTTTCCTAACAACTACTTAAAACCAAAATAAAGTATCTTTTAGCCAGCTAAACAAAAGAATGAATAAAAGAATTGATGATTTTTTCTTTGATAAAAACTTTTTCAAGAAAGAAAAAACAACTTATTTCCTAAAAAAAAAATTCTTTCAGGACACCTATCTTGCTAACAAAATGTAGTAGCAGATCTTCTTTCAGTCCATGAATAGGCTTCCTATCCCCTTAGGTTTGTAGACACAGCTGGAAATCAAGATTTTTGGAGACTAACGCTCTATAACAATGGCCACAGAGAGTTACTAGGTCCACTAACACTCTGTGTGTAGACACAGTGCTTTATAAAGCACTGTGTAGTCTGCTAACCTGTGTTAGTGTGGGAAAACAGCTCAAAACAGGGCTTCTTGGATCATATTCAATGATGAATATGTATAAGTAGGATGCAGCAAGGTTTTGATGGGTCAGAAAGGGAATGCAGAGGTATAGGGAGGTCTTAGAAGGAGGAGGAAACTGAAAACTGTCCGGTAAACCAGGAACTAGATGTATAGTCCCCAGCAGAGTCGCCAATTATGCTATAGGATAAAATGCACGATGTATGGAGAATGGAGATACCCTCAAAGGTCTTCATGGGACCTTTGGCAAACTGTAATAATATATGCAACTGTCACAAAGTTACATGCATGTTCATAAACAATAACTAACTATCAAAGTAGGACAAATAGATTACCTCAAGGCTTTGTGTAGATTTGCTAGAGAGCGCAATGCAGCTAGGTGGAAGTCCCCTGAGCCGGCTCCAGATCAAGTCCTACATATAGAAGAGACAAGCATAATCACATCATACAACTCTAATAACTAATACATGAATACATAAAAGAACATTTAGTTACACATGACTAAGCTACTCATGATAAAAGGTATTGGACAAAAAAATGAATGAATGATAGTACTAACACCATGGAGTAGACAGTACAACTGCAATTCTATATTAATGTCGAAAGAGTGATTACAACCATTTGTTGCATCAGCCTTACTTTACCCCTCCAGCTTCTCTCTCTCTCTCTCTTCTTACCAACTTCTTATGATTTGAGACAATGCTCAACAATCAAGTGTGCTATCCTTTCAAATGATCTGACCTCTATCACCATAGCCCTAGCTTTGCTTATGTATCAATTGAGTTAGGGTTGCCAAGTTCCTCCATGAGTTCCTTAAGGTAAAAGCAATGAATTTGCCATGCTTTTTAGCTCTTTACCATTTGCCTCCTTCATTAGGATTATAAATCCCCCAAATAGGTCGAATTTGAGATGTTTCCTTGCTTTTCTTGAGTATATCTAGGAGCAAATAGTAGATATTTATGAGTCATTTCGCTCCTTTGACCCTTAGAACTTCATTAGGGTCCACTAACGTTGTTCCCGAACTAGCAACTAGAGTTAGTTGGGTCACTAACGCACCCTTAGGATTGCAGAGAAGCTTTATAAAGCAGGTTGTCAGTGCATAGGCAGTGTTAGTGTGGAAACAAGGCATGTGATCTTGGTCTTTGCTTCAGCTATCATGTCTTTCCCCTCTGAGCTGATGAGGGGGTCAATTTGTTGTATAATGGTTGTTGTTGGATCATGGAATAGAATGTAGAATTTCATCTGCTTCTTGGTTGCATAAATGGTGGATGAGGTGGTAAAAATGGATTCTTTATTGTTGCTGCTAAATCTCCAGTATCTGCTGCAAAATGCTGAAAGGATATAGTCTTCACCTGCTACAAAACTCGATGGTACAATTCTAGTCATGTGAATGAATGTATTGTTGTCGATCATGAAGAGAAGTCATTGGATTACCGACCATTGATGAATGTCGTTAACCAATTCAAGGCAAACTCGCCATTAATATCAATGAGTGCCAAGGTACCTAAGTACATCTTGCAAAGTGCGAATAGATGAGCTGATGTCGAGCCACTTGCAAGATCCAATGATCAAGGGACATTGATGTATTCCCATGACTATGGGTGAGAGAACTTGTCATCAATGCATACAAGCCTCAAGGTGCTAATAAGGACTCTAGCCCTGAACCTAGATAATGTGCTGATGTCAATAGGCCAAGACTTGTTAGAAGGAGGCATCATGAATCCCCCATCATCTAACGCAAGTATGAAATGATGATTTTGGAAGTACTATAGATGAAAATTTGTGTCAAATAGGATTTATTTAATGGAAACGAAAATGAGAAGAGGGTAAACAAGTGAACGGAAAGTAAAAGGAAAAATCAGAATGTAAGCAAGTTGAATGTCTCTATTAATGGGTTAATGAATGGAAATTATGGAAAATGTAAATGGAAACATGCGACTCTTGCAAGGAAAATGGTGATGGCGATGTTTAGAGAAAAATGCTTGGATAGCTTGTGAGTTTGGAGAGGAAAGATGATGTCATTTACAAATGATATAAATGGATTTAACTGGTTCATGTTTCTTGAAATTGGTCGTAGAAAACCATTCATGTATAATTGGCTTCCTTCAATTCTCTGATTGTCCTAGAACCTGAAAATAAACATGGCACTAACATTGCAACAAACATAAGTGTGTTCAAAGAGAAGTGATCAATTTCTCTAGGTACATATGAAAATTTTGCATAATTGATAGGTTCATGAAGTGTTTTCATATCAAATGGTTAGTCCATTTTCACAATTGCGATAATAAATCCAATTTATAAAATAAGACAATTTCCTCAATTTATGTTTGAATCATAGCATTTCATAAAGATGAGGAAATATTATTGTGAATGCTTAATGATTCTTGCAAAACAATCCTGAATCAAAAATTTATCATTTGATCCTACAGATAAAGGGCCTTTATAGTTCTTCTTCTTTCCTACATCATCCTTGAAAACATAATCATTAGACAAATGCAATAAATTTTGATTATGATTTTCTCATTAGAATGCATTGTTGACAAATATATCATTGAGCTAAATACAAAGTTGCAGGATTGTTTTTCAGCTGCAGAATTACACAGTTTCTGTAGCTAAAATCCTAAACAGACAATTAAGTACACACAGCTATGCATTTTTGTTATGAAAAAATAATGAGTCCAATTTTCAAATTGATCAATACCTCTTCCATAAAAATTAACAAATAGAACATTTTTATTATTATTATTATTATTATTATTATTATTTTCTTTAACAGGTGTGTAAGTGAATCATCTCAAAAGTTCATTTTTCTTTTACTTTGCTACAAAACTAAAAAAAATGGAAAAAAAACAAAACATATATAGACATTATACATATAAGACATATGTATAAACTAAAATACATATACAAGTAAATTTAACAAAAATCATAAAAAAAACTATGACATAAATGTACAAATGTTATAAAAACACTTTATAAAAGAAAACGTAACAAAACATTAAAACATAACATATGTATAAACTAAAATATTTACAAACTAAAACATAACATATAACATTCACATGTAATTACACTACTAAATACCATAATATAAAGAAGAATCACCATTAAAATGAATAGAGAGAACTCAGCTCAATCCAGCAATATCAAAATGAAAACCTGGAAAAACCCTTGTCAAATTGTCGCCCTCCAATATGATAAACTCTACATATTATGCATAGAGTTCACAGTACAAAATGATAGAGATAAAAAAATGACCAAGTCTCCCCAGAGAAACCTCTTCAATAAGTATACATGCCTTCCTCGCTCTCAAAATAGTAACGTAAGAGAATACCTGTGTAGTAGCAAATGAAGGCAAACAACAACAACAATGCTAGACTTATCCAACTCGCTTCTAAAATAGTATATGGGGTAGAAAGAAGGCCAACACCAACCAATACATTCACTCCATTAAATAATACTTGCACAAAATTGTAGCCTTGTCCTCGATATTCTATAGCATGTCCAGAATGACAATGGTGAAATGGAAAAACGTTTTTATGCCCATGAGAATATCAAATAGATATGTGTTAGTCTTCATTTAGGGTTAACTGGTTGATTAGACAACATTGAATAAGGCATTTTTCCATGTGACTTGACCATTACGTATGGATAGGCTGCGTCATTACCACACTGACAACAGCGGTTTGGTGCGCAGCAATCTACTTCCAGAAAACCAGTGGCAAAGAAATCCTCGTCACCAATTTTATTAATAACCTCACTCCTTCAATCGCTAGAACTCGAGAAATATCTGTGGCGGATCTTCCTTCTATAGATCAGGAAAATCAAATCCATTGCATGGCTGCAATTAAAGCCTATACATTTAATTGAAAACCATTTTTCTCACGCAATCTCACAAATAAGGCTCCAAAGAACCCTAAACATCTCTCAAACGGTTACAAATTTGAGAAAATATATTTTGGGTAATATAATTAACCCCGTTTTGAAGAAAACCCACGTTTTAGTTTTTTGAAATTTATTTTCATTTGGCCAGAAAACTTGTTTTAAAATGACGTGTCAAAAACTCCTACGCATTTTTGGCAAATGCTCAGGTATTTATTCCAGAACAACTGCTAGATCTGGATATTTGGCATGAAATAAATATTCCTCAGTAGCTGAAAAAGGTGGCACCCCCAATCTGTTCCTTCCTAATCGATCTATTAGCAGGATGACAACAATTTTTCCCAATACATTCACACCAGCAACAACTAATGAAAGCAATAAAGCTATCCTATGAGAGGCAAATCCTACCAGCTCCATGATAGATGAAATCAATAAGATGAAAAAAAATTTCAATAACCAAGGGCTTCCCTTGAAGTTGAGGCTCATGTTGAAGGATTTGATTGATCTAAGAAATAATGGATGGCAACAAAGGAGGAAATTTGAGGGCTCAAAGAAAATAGAGTAAGTGCATCGGAATGATGTGCAAGAATTACATGGACAGGGAATCCACTCTCGAGGGACCAATATGGATCACTTGGGTTAGAGACTTATGATACCTAGATTGTGGATAGGGCTTAATTTAAAAATCAGTCTAGGCCAAGCCCTTCAAAACATAGTTTTTGATGATGGATGCGGAATCAAATCAAGCTTGGCTACATAAACGAGTCGTTTTTGCAGCGCCTCAAAAAAAAGGAATAGATATGTAGCAATTTGAAGCAAGATTTATATATTTATTTTTTATTATCATGGATTTTTTAATTTGGAGTCCAAGCTAACGCAAAAAAAAAAAAAAAAACAAAACAAAACAAAAAAAAAAAACAACAACAACAACAATAACAACTTTGCAAGTCGCATGAGAGCCTAATTGTCAATTTCTCAATTCTCTTAAAAAAATTAGTTGATAATTTTTATTTAAATTTTACATTTCCCTTATTCAAAAACATGAAGAATTTTTTTTATGTTATTTTTTTTATTGAAAATCTAACATGATTTTTTTTTTTTTTTTTTTATTATTTTTAAAATCAAAACATGAATTTTTTATTAAAAATATTTTTGTGAGGCTAGTGAAAATGTAAGAAAATAAATAAAAATCTAAATATTTAAAGTCTAAAAACTTTAAAAAATGCAATCAAGAACTTTAAAAAAAATACAATCAAGAACTTAAAAAAAAAAAAAATGCAATCAAGCTTGATTTTATTTTTCCTAATTTATCTACTTGAAAGTTTTTTTTTTTTTTTTTTTAATTAAGTATATGAATGTTTCCAATGGAGCCATTTACAAATTAGACTTTATAGAACGTTCATATCCAAATTTGTGAAATGTCCCTGATTGTGCATGAGGACATGAAAAATCATTTTAACCTTTAGATTTGTCACAAAGATCTCTTGAAGAACGGATGAATGTCGTGGTGCAATTGCGTTTCGACACCATTCCTGAATGTAGTCCTTGTGCTCTAATGAATGTTTGATCTGCATTCTAGATCCTTTGTCCATAAATGATTATTATCGAAATTTTTTTATATTTTTTATAAAAATGATATGTAGCTAAATGATTTATGCATCTACATGTTATAATCATGCATCTAAAAAAATTTAAAAATGAACTCCAGATTGGAAGCTAGTTCCTATGCACACTTCCTCGGCAACGGTGCCAAAATGTTAAGGCAAATTAATTACCTATTACCTATAATTGAATTGTCAACCTGGGAGTTTCGTAAAACTTGTGAAGCGTACGTGCACTGTATATGTTAGAAATTAACTTCCAATTTAGATCAATCTAACTCACCTATTCTAATTCAACACTCAATTCAAAAGAAATTATAGTACAATTATAGTACATCATGCTGAATTGAAATTGTATGAAATGAAATCTACTCTTAAGGGATCATGTGTGCATTATCAAATCAGGATCCTATGAAATGAATAATCAAAACCACATGACATGAAATGAAAGCAAAAACAATTATTCTTAACGTCTCACATAGGAAAAGATATGAAAGCAAATAAAATCAATTGCTCTTAACTTCTAGATAGGAAAGCAAATAAAAAGAATCGCTCTGAACCTCTAGGTAGGAAAGAAAATAAAAACAATCACTCTTAACCTCTGACACAAGAAAAGATATAAAAGAAATAAATCTTAATCTATGAAAGAAAGAAATCTTAAAAAACAATAAATCTCACACATTGTAGGTGGCCAATCCAAAAGTATGAGAGATGGAAAGTTGAGAGGCTCCCAGTGCAAGAATTACCAATCAAGGTGAACATCGCTCATGAGCATGGTGCTAAATATAAATTCCATTCATAAGTAATCTTAACTTTCCACCTAAGTATCTCCAACTTTACACATGCCTTTGAAAAGGGAAGGCTCTCCTATTTATACAAAAACATAAGAAGCTGCCTCATTAATGGAGGTCCATTATTCTCTCCCTAGATTTCTATAAAATCTCATAGACTTACAAATCAAATAGATAATGATGAGACACATATCCTCTTTGACCTTTATTCAAATCTTCTTCCATATCTTGAAGAGAATTCGAATTTGAGCATTGGAGGCCACATAAGGATGCCTTGGAAACTTCCAAATGACCTACACATGTCATGAAACTCAAGACACTTCTAAGTATTAGCAATTATATGTCTTTTTTCTAAGTTTTAACCATTTAATTCACTTATAATACTAGAAATCATTAACTTTTGGAAAACACAAATGGAACCCATATAATTATGAATATGGAGGGTAATGAAAGGTTATATGGCCATGGCGATGTGACATGTGAGTGAAATGGTGGTGATAAAGGTGAAAGTGGATGATATTTTGAATACATTTTGGAGGCTATAGAGGCATACAAGACTACTTGCAAGAAGTTGACAGGACAGACTCTATTTAGATTGGTGTGTGGATAGAAAGTTGTAATGCCTATTGAATACATAATACCTAGTCTTTGGATTCTAGTTGTTATAGATTTGGCGAACAATGATATTATGGACAAGAGATTGGAATAACTACTCGCACTGGAAGAAGATCGCTTTATTGTAGATGTTGGAATGGGGTCCCCTGGGTTAGTTTTGGGGTTAAAAACCCAAGTTTTTATGTAAATTTTGGTAAAAAGATACAAATTCTCCGCAATTTGTGGATGCGGAGTGCGTAGATAGTTATAAGTCAAAAAGGGTTTTATCCCCTGTTGTGTGTGGAGCATGATTGTTCAGAGGTCTTTGTTTCAGCCGGATGTATACCCCAATAAGTTTGTACACCCCTCCATGCGGGGGGGTGCGGGGGGGACTTGTCCCTCTGCAGGGGTCTAGGGGTGCCGATCACCCCCGACTGGGGGGTTCGGGGGCCAGCGGTCCCCTGGCGGGGGCACGGTGTTAACGGGAAAAGTGTCTACTCATAACGCCCCTATCCCACTAAGGTGTGACAGTACCTTAGAAACAAACAAGGAAAACTACTTTCGTATTCTTCTTTATGAACTACAAACGAAGAGGAATAGGATGAACCAACCTGTGTCTTGCGCTAGTCCTTTGATCCAATCTCTCTCCTCTTTGACAACTTCCAGCTACCTGCTCCCTTACTTTCCCAGCTTCACCAAGTTCCTGCAAGATCACAGAAGAAGAAAATTACACAAAGACATGGATTTATATTCATAAATAGCTTAGGATCATATTTAAGCTAAAAATGCAAATATAACAAAATATCATTGATACACAAGCATGTAGGAGAAACTCAAATAGTTTTATTGATATAAGAAGAAGGTCCAGGAGGAGTTACAACCGATGATTCCTGATCCAGCATCAACCCCACAGCAAAGGAATCCCCTCTTCACCTCCAACAAAGCATAAATCACCCAATACACTGATCTCTATCTCAAAACCAACAGCAATTCTCTGCAATGTACAAAATTCCAGCCTCTGGATCTCTGGGATGAGGGATCCATATATAGATGTATGCAAAGAGGATGATTCAGCTTATGATTTGACTAGTGGCTTCTCTCTGTCAATTCTTGCTTCCACTTGGAGACTGAGAATCTCTTACTCATCCTTGGTCGAACTCAGTGAGGCAAGTGTCATTGGGGAAGATTCTGGAAGCTTCCATTGTCTGTCCACCTCGCGGAATGACACTGCCATTTGTCATTTCCCGCTTAGCGCACCCTGGTAGTGCATTTAGGTGCGTTGCAACGCACCTAGCTAGTGTACTTGGGTGCTATGCAACGCAGCTAGCTAGTGGAGCAGCTGAAATGATCCTGATTTGACTAATTCTGAGCAGTTTCTGGTGGAGAACTTCTGGGAGAAGCTGTAATTGGTTGACCTTGTTCCTCTAGGGGTAGGAACAACACTTTTAGGGACTTAGGATCCCTTGGTTTTTGGACATTTCATGCTTAGAGCTGTAAGGCACAAAAATGTCTATAACAGTTGCCCCCTAAAGTATGAGGCCGTTTATCGGGTGAAATGCTTTATTAGGAGGATCCGAAGTTCTTTCAATGCTAGGAGGTGACTTGTAATAAGATACAATACAATACATTATCTTCATACTGTTTTCATGATCTAGTTGAGGCGGGCGTTCCCATGCTCAGCTTTATAAATTCATTTTTATGTACACAGGACAAACAATCGTCTGATGGTAGACTGATGATTCTGATGAAGTCATCATCCTTTTGGTAGGATGATTATCTGTGCTACAATGCTGTACATGTCAATGTCTTTATTTTTCCTGAATATATATCGCAGCCCGGATGGATGAAACTAGATCCGGGGTCTTCAATCTCGTCCGATCTTCACTCGAAGTACAAGTTGATCCATGTGAAAAATGTTTTGAAGTCGAACATGGAAAGACATCGCTTGATTACCAGTCGATGATGTAAACTGTTAACAAGCGCAAGAGGAATCACCGATAATGATGATGACCTTCAAGGTACTGCAGTACAATTCACGTGATGTGAATAAAGGACTTGGCGTCGAACACCACGCAAAATATTTCGGTCGAAGGTCATTGATGTATACCTGTCGTCGGAAGTGAGAAACTTGCCATTGAGGCATGCAAGCTTCAAAGTACTGAATGGGGTGTTCCTAGATCAACTTCTTGGATAATGAGCTGATGTCGACAAGAAGTGATCCGTCAAAGGAGGGCCTTGATGAATCCCACATCAATGACACGGAACGGAGCAAATGATTTTGATGGAGGTGAAAACGATCTGATGATATATGGTTCAGGATGGCGGTCATGAAAGAATGAAGTGTAATGTATGGTAGTGGATGGGACACGGATGACTTCTCTAGATGACTTCTCTTGAACATGTCGGCGACACTTATGTGATGGATTGGTAGCATTTACCCCAAATGTGGATGGTATGGCATGACCATGGCGATGTGACCGGTGAATGAAACAACCCAACCCGACTTAGCACGGAGTGGAAGTGTCATGTTCAAGAGCGACTTGCTACCAATAAAGATTCTTTGAGTTTCTTCCCAATTTTTCCCCAGTCATTGCTGACCAGTACCTCTTTATTTTTGTCAAGCTTGAGGAGGATAACATATGCTTGTTCTATAATTTTCCCTTCGGGCAAACCCATCGCTATGTTTTAACGAGCCTAGCGATAGTGAAACTCGTTCTCATCTAAAGACAAGTTTGTCGCTATTAATCTTTTTAACGAGCATAATGACAATGATAACTCGGTCCTTTTCATATTTAGAGAGTCTAAAAAGGTACGTAAAGGTAACTCCAAAATTCCTTTTTTGTCATCTAATCCCTTAAGTCCGAAAAAGTATAAAACAATACAGAAGGGATGAATTTTCGATAGTTTTAACGAGCCGAACAAAACAAGCGCTCGATCTTTTTGTGCAATAATCCCTCAGGTCCAAAAAGATTAAAATCTAGAGGAGGGATAGCACTTCCGGTCGCTTTAACGAGCTGGAAGGCCAAAACTCGGCAATATTTTCATATTTTACGAGTCAGTTGAAAAGAACTTAAAGAAGACTCGTCTTTTGAGGAACGAGTGATAAAATGGGTAGCAGCTGATTCCAGGTAAGGTTTGGAATTTTCCAATCACGGCAGTGTCACAAGGATGGCTAGTGAAATCACTCTTCGCAGCTGTTCCTCAAAATGGGTAAACAATCAAATGGAGGTGAATGATCGGCCAATGGAAAAGTGGAGGTGACGGTGCAAACACGACCAAGGCTTTAATGGCTGAAATGCTTCATTCACGGTGGTTATTTACCGGGGAATAGTTCATTTTTTAATGAGCTTAAACGCGGGTGGAAACACTTGCTCATGTCTTATGTTTATTTTTTAACGAGCTTGAACTATGCGCTAAAACTGCTCGATTAATCCAGTCATATGATAAGAATGTCTCATATAAAATGGAAACTTTTATATTTTTGCCACACATCCTTTCTTTATGCAAGTTAGGTGACGACTAATCCTACGAGTTTAAAGGGTTAGCGGTCCTAAAAATTTAAAAAATAAATAGTCGCCCCTCGCTTGCACTCCAAAAGGTTTGCATGCCCCCAGGTATAAAATATGGTTTCAAGGTTACCCCTCAATTTGCAAACAAAACATTTGTTCTATCAGGAAAGGCCTACCTCTTACAGGTTACCCAAAGATTGCTCTATTCGCGGTGCAAACAAAACACTTCTTCGGCGATGTCTACCGAAATAGACAAAGGTGAGTGGCGAGATCAACCAACTCTCATAAATTTGACAAGAGAATCTTATTCTAGAATAACCCCTCTTCCAATCACGGACGGGGTACAGACTAGTCATATTCTCCCGCGAAAACCTACCCTATACCCGAAGTTTTCCTGCCGAAGCAGACCAGGACGCATGCCCCCTGGGTTTCAGTCATATCCCTTCGAATTACTCGCGCTCATCGGGAGGACGGACTGGTGATTGAGACATTTATTGCGTGAAGAGACCATTTAGGGATGGTATATGACTATTTGCTATGCGTGATCCGAGAAATGAAAGCTGGTCCACGAGCTTGACCACTCTTCCTTCGTGCGGAAAACACATTACTCTAAAGAGTGAGGAGACGATGGCTCCCATGCAATAAATATAGTCTCGTCCAAGGAGTAGGTTATAATCCAAGGGTCCTTGAACTAACATTAAATTCATTTGAACTGTCTTCCCTCTCAATGTTATGGGCACATTGGGAAGGATCCCTAAAGGTCGACTGGTTCCTTTGTCAAAGCCTGTCAGATTTCTCATCTCAGGCAACAACGATGGTGAACCAAGCGCTTTCCAAGCAATAGAGGAAAGGATACTCACAGAATCCCCCTCATCTATGATGGTACCAGCCATGACCATTCTATATATTTGAACGATAATTCGGAATGGTATGCTTGCTGGTAAACGGGGTCTGCCTAGTTGATTCCAGTCGAAGGAGACAACTAGGTTGCTTGGAGGTGGGACCGAGTAGACGGCCGGGTATGGCTCTGACGAACTTCCCTCCTGCGGTAAGGGAATGGGTATATTGCCCCCATGTTCGTCGGAGTCTGTGTTGATGAGGAGAATTTGGACGGTGTCATCCTTGTTCTCTTCAGTGACTGTATCATCCGAAGATAAAACCTCTGAAGGCAAGACCGGGTCAACTGCCGCCTCGACCTTTTGACTTTCGTCTGGTATGGATTCAGATGGTTTATCTTCGATGATAGGCGCTTCAGCCGACCACTTGAGCGGGCCAGCTGGATTCTCAACTAGCGACGGACTCAGCAAGAGTTTTTTATGTCCAGGAGGAAGTCGTAATGGTGAAACCGGACGATCATCCAAAACTCTTTTCGCTTCGTCTAAGAAGGGACAACAGGTGGACAGCATGATTGCCTTCGCACAGTTTACAGGGAAATCTAGCTTTCTCTTTTTGCCCTGGGCTTCACTTTCGCTAGTTGACGGTGTGATTTCAACATGATCATCAGAGGTTGATGACACCGGATTGTGCAAACGAGGAGACTAGTCCCTTAGTATCCGAGGGATGCAAGGACAATTTCTGTGAAAGTGGTCTCCTTTGCAAATGACACATGGCGATTTAGGCCTGGTCGGTGCAGTGTGTGGATTTTCGTTAGACGACACTCGTTTTCCCCCATTCGCCTTTGGCTCCTTCTTCTTCTTCTCCTTCTTCTCCTTAGGAACTTGAATTTTGGCTTTGCCAGCCCCATCAAGCGAAGAGGAAGGAGGAGAGGAAGAATTAGAGGAAGTAGAAGGTTTGTGGGTAACTCTGGACTCGTCTAATTGCTGATTCGATTGTTCAGGAATAGTGGTGTTCTGAACGACATTGGTTGAGAAGAGCCATACTGGCAAGCCAATTGTCAGTCCTGGAAGCGACAATGTGGCCATATGGGGTGCACCAACATCTCCCCAAGAGGAGAAGGGACTAGGATTTCCACCAAGGGGAATTCCTTGGTTGGTAGACTCCATTTTCTCAACCTAAGATCAACGTAGGAAAAGGGGGTGAATATTCCGTTTAAAATAAATTTTAAGACGCTTTGACACAACTTGTTTTTTCAGTTTTTAAGAGTCGAGAAAAAACAAAAGATAACTCTAGTCTCCTTCAATTTTTAATGAGCCTGAAGTGACAAGTGCTCAGATGGACCTTTTCCGTTAAGGAGTCTGAAAAGGAACGAAAGGGACTGCTCTGGAGATCTAGGTAGAGGGAGTACCAAACCAATCGCAAAACTGCAGAATACTTTTTACGGTACGACAGTCAATCTTCCTGAATGCTGTGTTCGGTGCATTGCGATCAGTAGGGTGGCCGACACGGCTTCCTATGGATAAAGGGTTTTAAGCCTATAGGGGTCTCCCAATATATACTCGACAGTACATGGGAGCACAAGTTCGTACTGGCACTTATCATCTCAAAGTGGAGGAATCACCCAACCATCAGTGAGGACAACAGTTACCAAGCTTTACGACGCCAGAATACGTCTCTAGCCTAGACCTCTAAATGTTGTGTGTTAAGTTCCAAAGCGTTGTTAGATTCATTCAATTTATTTTAAGTTGATCTTTCTTAGAAGTTTGCCTTTTGGGATCACCACAAGATGTAGATGTAATTCCTAAAATGCAATCTAAAGATGAGAAGCAAACTTTTATCTCTTTTCAGCAATGAAAATCCTAGCTACAAGGGGAAAAGAAAGACACAATCTTTTCTCAAAGAGCAAAGAGCACACTGTAAATGCACTTTTCCTAAATCAAGCCAAACAGACTATCAATATGCAAATGCACATATGCATGTATTTGTTTTCACTTTCTTAATATTGATGCCTAAAAAGAAAGTTGATGTACAAATCTGAATTTGCTTTCAAGCGACAATCACAAAGAAGCTTCTTTTCGAAATCAAAAGGTAGAGAAGATTACGACACTTTATGATTTTGAAATAAACACTCGTTTCGACACTAGAAAGTGACAAATTCAAACCAAAGGCAAAAGTAAAAGCATAATCGATTGTCAACAGCAAATAAACTTTCTCCTAAGATCAAAATCGACACTTGCGACAGATCTAAATCCAAGGACGACAGTATGACTATTCTACTCTTTCAATGGAAAACTGTAAATGATGTAACAAACACACAAAGAACATCTAAAATCTTTTTGTACAAAGGAGGCGGAATTAAGGAAAAGAAAAGGGGTTTTTAAACAGACACACTCTGATTACAGGCTGCAAAAATCAGAGACAAAACTGAAAAAATGAAGCAAAGAACCTCAACTGCACAGGGCTAGGCTGATCAGCGCACCTGTTACATAGAGAAACTGGATTGCAGCGCAGGTAGCCCTCTCGGGAACTGCGTTGAAATGTAGAATCTCTTCACAGAGCTTGCGCTGGGGTAGAAACGAGAATTCCTTCTGGGTTCTGGGTCACGGTTTGCAGTTTAATCTATGGTTTTTGGCCGAGTAAAAGCAATCAGTAATGCACAATCAGAGGGTGGATTTAAAGGAGGTCTAAGAGCTATCACAAAGGGTAATCAGATCATTTGTGAATCAGCTGTTCAAATCATAAACAAATCCAGTGAATGGATTGAAGTAGCAGGTGTCTACTTTTCATTTGATAATGGCAAATGCAGTTCGATTGCTACTTCTGTGTTTATGAAACAAACAACAAGAGAAACACAAACAACTAACTAGACACGATCCCCAGCGGAGTCGCCATTTTTTTAACGGGAAAAGTGTCTACTCAGAACGCACCTATCCCACTAAGGTGTGACAGTACCTTAGAAACAAACAAGGAAAACTACTTTCGTATTCTTCTTTATGAACTACAAACGAAGAGGAATAGGATGAACCAACCTATGTCTTGCGCTAGTCCTTTGATCCAATCTCTCTCCTCTTTGACAGCTTCCAGCTACCTGCTCCCTTACTTGCCCAGCTTCACCAAGTTCCTGCAAGATCACAGAAGAAGAAAACTACACAAAGACATGGATTTATATTCATAAATAGCTTAGGATCAGATTTAAGCTAAACATGCAAATATAACAAAATATCATTGATACACAAGCATGTAGGAGAAACTCAAATAGTTTTATTGATATAACAAGAAGGCCCAGGAGGAGTTACAACCGATGATTCCTGATCCAGCATCAACCCCCCAGCAAAGGAATCCCCTCTTCACCTCCAACAAAGCATAAATCACCCAATACACTGATCTCTATCTCAAAACCAAAAGCAATTCTCTGCAATGTACAAAATTCCAGCCTCTGGATCTCTGGGATGAGGGATCCATATATAGATGTATGCAAAGAGTATGAGTCAGCTTATGATTTGACTAGTGGCTTCTCTCTGTCAGTTCTTTCTTCCACTTGGAGACTGAGAGCCTCTTACTCATCCTTGGTCGAACTCAGTGAGGCAAGTGTCATTGGGGAAGATTCTGGAAGCTTCCATTGTTTGTCCACCTCGCGGAATGACACTGCCATTTGTCATTTCCCACTCAGCGCACCCTGGTAGTGCATTTAGGTGCGTTGCAACACACCTAGCTAGTGTACTTGGGTGCTATGCAACGCAGCTAGCTAGTGGAGCAGCTGAAATGATCCTGATTTGACTGATTCTGAGCAGTTTCTGGTGGAGAACTTCTGGGAGAAGCTGTAATTGGTTGACCTTGTTCCTCTAGGGGTAGGAACAACACTTTTAGGGACTTAGGATCCCTTGGTTTATGGACATTTCATGCTTAGAGCTGTAAGGCACAAAAATGTCTATAACACTCAAGTGCAGCGCCCTCGAAGCTAAAAACAGATGTAAAATTGCCTTGTAAAGGTATAGTAATTTCTAGTCAATCTGGTCCATTCATTAGGCGGATGATATGACGATAGAACTTATGTTTAATTTAGGGTTTTTTTCCCTAGAAGGAAACCCCTCTCTTTGTATGAGGGCATTGTATTTGAGGCTGTGTAATAGATTTGTATTCTTTGAGCGAGAAGTAGAGAGATGAAACTGTGAGAGAAAATAGAGGATATTACAGCGGATCTACTGTAGGTTGTGTCTCTTCATTTTGTTGGATAATAGAAAGGAAGAACTGGCTATTCGGGGTGGACGTAGCCCAAACTGGGTGAACCACGTATATCTATGTCTCTCTTGTTTTATGTGTTTTATGTGTTTGTATTTCTGCAATATTTTATGTGTTCCATTGCTTCGTAATACATAATATTCTAACAACTGGCATCAAAGCCAAAGGTCTATTTGGCTGATAAACGCGCATGAAAGAAGGGTTCCTCGTTTAAGTCAGAGTAATGGCGGAAGATGGTAAGTTTAGGGTTGAGAAATTTAACGGCCAAAACTTCTCGCTATGGAAGATGCAGATGGAAGATTATCTATATCAGAAAGATCTATACCTACCATTGGGCGGAAAAACAAATATGCCGACGGGTATGATAGATGAAGAATGGAACCTTCTCGATAGAAAGGCACTCGGAACAGTACGGGTGTGCCTCGTAGCGTCGGTCTCCTTCAACATTTTGAAGGAAACAATGATAGAGGGTTTGATTAAGTCATTGGAGAAACTATATGAAAAACCCTCGGCCTCAAACAAGGTATTTCTTATGAAACGGTTATTTAATATGAAGATGTGAGAATGTGGATCTTTTGCAAACCATTTAAATGATTTTAATACTGTTACAGGTCAGTTATGTTCTATATGGGTAAACTTTGATGATGAAGTTAGAGCTCTGTTATTCTTGTGCTCATTACCAGAAAGTTGGAATGGTTTAGTAATGGCCATTAGTAACTCTGTTTCTTGATCTAGTACTTTAAAGTTTGATGATGTTGTCGGTGCTATCCTTAGCGAGGAAATGCGATGGAAAAGCTTCGGTGAGACATCGGGTAATGCTTTGAGTGCAGAGTCTAAGGGAAGAAAAATGGAAAGAGGAAAGAGCTCAGGATATCACAGTAAATCAAGGAATGGAAGATCCAAGTCCAGATCGGGGATAGTCTGCTGGAAATGCGGAAAGAAAGGACACCTAAAGAAAGACTGTAGATCTTAGAAGAGAAAAGAAGGAGATGCACAACAAGAAAACAATCATGAAGAAAATGTGACAGGTGAGGTGTTACAAGATGCTTTTATTCTTTCTTTCGAAAATATTACTGATTCCTGGGTGCTAGATTCAGGGGCCTCATTCCATGCCACACCTGATAAGAAATACTTTCATGACTATGCTCAAGGAGATTTTGGACAAGTCCATTTGGGTGATGATAAACCCTGTAAAATTGTTGGAATGGGTAAGGTTCTTGTAAAACAACAGAATGGAAACCAATGGCTACTAAAGGAGGTAAGGCATGTTACAGATCTGAAAAAAAATATGATTTCTACAGGGCAGTTAGGCAGTGAAGGTTGTGTGACAACTTTCACAGATAAAGCTTGGAAGGTCACCAAAGGAGCCCTAGTAATAGCAAAAGGTGAAAAGGTTGGTACATTGTATTTATGCAATGGTATTTCTAACTTTGTTAATGCTTAACTTCCAAAGGAGTAGATGCAGCATTATGGCATCATAGGCTCGAACACATGAGTGAAAAGGGGATGAAGATTCTTCACTCAAGGAATTTGTTGCCATGCTTGAATAATGTTGATTTGGACTTCTGTGAGAATTGCATTTATGGAAAATAGAAGAGTGTCAGATTTCTCAGAATTGGGAAAGAAAAGAAGAGAGAAAAATTAGAGCTTGTGCATACAGATGTATGCGGACCTGCTCAGGTATCATCTCTTGGTGGCTCTCATTATTATGTTACTTTTATTGATGATGCAACTAGAAAAACTTGGATTTACTGTATTAAGAATAAATCTGATGTATTTGATACTTTCAAGAAATGGAAAGCTTTGGTTGAGATTGAGACAGGAAAGAAATTGAAGTGTCTCAGATCAAACAATGGAGGTGAATATTGCAGCAAAGAGTTTGATAGGTATTATTCAGAGCATGGAATTCATAAAGAGAATATAGTGCAAGAACACCACAATAAAATGGTGTGTCAGAAAGGATGAACAAAACAATCATGGAGCATGCAAGGTGCATGAGATTGCATGCAGGTTTGCCTTTATAGTTTTGGGCAGATGTTGTAGATACTGTTGTTTATCTAATAAACAGAGGACCTTCAAGTTCTTTGGATGGTGGTGTTCCAGAGGAAGCATGGACAGGTAAAAAGGTAAACTGGTCTTTTTTAAAGCATTTTGGTTGTGAGGGATTTGTCCATATTGATAAAGAAAATAGAACAAAGCTCGAGGCAAAGTCAAAGAAATGTACCTTCATTGGATATTGTGTTAATGATTTTGGTTATTGCTTATATGATTACAAAAATCACAAAATCATTAGGAGTAGAGATGTAATATTCAATGAAAAATTCTTGTATAAGAATCAGTTGCGGGAAAAGAAACAGGGAAAAGAAAACAAGGAATACGCAGTCGTCGATGAAATCACTGAAAAAGTAAAGGTGCCTGAAAATAATAATAATCAACAACCACAACAACAACAATCACCACAACAGCAAAAGGCACCCCAAACACTTGAAAGTGGTGTTAGAAGATCTACGAGGATAAGTAGACCCCCTGAATGATACTCTCCTTCATTATATTATTTATTGTTGATTGATTCTATTGAACCCGAATGTTATGAAGAAGCAATGCAGGTTGAAAGTAGGAAGAAGTGGGAGGTATCCATGGAAGAAGAGATAGACTCCTTAATGCAAAACCAGACTTGGGACTTAGTCAAGTTGCCTATAGGGAAGACTACATTAAAGAATAAATGGGTTTACAAGCTGAAGGAAGAAGATGGAGGAAGACAGAGGTACAAAGCTAGACTTGTCGTGAAGGGGTTTGCACAAAAGAAAGGTATTGATTTTGATGAAATATTTTCTCCTATTGTTAAAATGACTTCATTCAGAACTATTTTAAGTCTAGTAGCAGCTGAAGATTTGCATCTTGAGAAGTTAGATGTAAAGACAGCCTTTCTCCATGGGGATTTGGAGGAAGAGATATATATGCAGTAGCCACAAGGATATGCAGTAAAAGGGAAGGAGAAACTAGTGTGCAAATTGAAGAAGAGCTTGTATGGCTTAAAATAGGTTCCAAGGTAGTGGTATCTAAAATATGACAGGTTTATGTCTGAACAAGGTTATACTAGATGTCACTCTGATCATTGTGTTTATCTCAAAAGGCAAAATGATGGCAGCTATATTATATTGTTATTGTATGTAGATGACATGCTTGTTGCAGGTTCTAACATGCAAGAAATAAATGTGCTTAAAAGGAAATTGGAAAACTCATTTGCAATGAAGGATTTGGGTGCTGCAAAACAAATCCTTGGTATGAGAATAACTAGAGATAGGAAGAATTGCAAATTAACATTGTCTCAAAGTGAGTACATACAAAAGTTGCTGAAAAGATTTAATATGCACAATGAAAAACCAGTTAGTACACCTTTTGCTAGCCATTTCAAAATTAGTAAGGAAATGTGCCCAAAGACCCAATAAGACATGGATTATGTGTCTAAAGTTCCATATGCATCAACAGTTGGAAGCTTAATGTATGCAAGGGTCTGCACAAGACCTGATATTGCACATGCAGTGGGAGTTGTAAGCAGGTACATGAACAATCCAGGAAAGGAACATTGGATGGCAGTGAAATGGACTCTCAGATATTTGAAAGGTACCACAAATCAAGCATTATGCGTTGGTGGTTCAAACATTTCTCTACAAGGATATGTTGATGCAGATATGGCAGGTGACATAGATAACAGAAGGAGCACTACAGGATATGTATTTACTGTAGGTGGAATAGCTGTCAGTTGGGTTTCAAAAATCCGAAGTGTTGTTGCACTTTCAACAACAGAAGCAGAGTATGTTGCTGCTACAGAGGCTGGTAAAGAAATGATTTGGTTACAAAGGTTTGTGGGTGAATTGGGTAAGGACCATGATATGGGCATGTTATACAATGATAGCCAAAGTGCCATTCATCTTGCAAAGAACTCAACATTTCATTCAAGGACTAAACACATACAGCTCAAGTACCATTTCATACTATCAGTGTTGGAAGATGGAGAGTTGAAGCTGGAAAAGATACACACTATCCAAAATCCTGCAGATATGATAAAAAAAGTTGTAACCAGGGAGAAACTGAGAATATGCTCAGTTTCAATTAGTCTTCAAGGATGACGATGAAGATGAGAAACAGCCAGGTCCAAAGAGGAGTCATTGTCCAACAAATGAAGCAGCAATGGAGTTGCTACAATCATTCTCCAAGTGGGAGATTGTTGTGTGTGGAGCATGATTGTTTAGAGGTCTTTGTTTCCGCGGATGTATACCCCAGGAAGTTTGCACACCCCTCCATGCGAGGGGGACTTGTCCCCCCCATGGGGGTCCGGGGTAGCCGATCCCCCCCAGCTGGGGGGTCTGGGGCCAGCGGTCCCCCAAGGGGGGCTCGGGGGCAATGCCCTCGAAGCTAAAAATAGATGTAAAATTGCCCTATAAAAGTATAGTAATTTCTATTCAATCTGGGTTGTTCATTAGGCGGATGATATGATAGTAGAACTTATGTTTAGTTTAGGGTTTTTTTCCCTAGAAGGCAACCCCTCTCTTTGTATGAGGGCATTGTAT
The DNA here is from genome assembly GCA_031772625.1 of Pinus tabuliformis. NCBI lineage: Eukaryota > Viridiplantae > Streptophyta > Pinopsida > Pinales > Pinaceae > Pinus > Pinus tabuliformis. Next base: position 1,089,006,984 of record CM062815.1, on the reverse strand, counting down.
TTTAGGTTGTGTAATAGATGTGTATTCTCTGAGCGAGAAGCAGAGAGATGAGACTGTGAGAGAAAACAGAGGATATTACAGCGGATCTGCTATAGGTTGTGTCTCTTCATTTTGCTAGATAATAGAAAGGAAGGACTGGTTGTTCGGGGTGGATGTAGCCCAAACTGGGTGAACCATGTATATCTGTGTCTCTCTTGTTTTATGTGTTTTCTATGTTTATATTTCTGCAATATTTTATGTGTTCCATTGCTCCTCAATATATAATATTCTAACATCCCCTTGGTTATGTAAAGGCGAGTCGGTTTTGAGATCCACTCATGGTCCACGATCCATGGGATTGTATGTAAAAAGCTATAAATGGGTGTGTTTTAGAGAGTTTAAGGCATAAAGAGATAGAGATGGATGCTTATGTCTATATCTAAAAACAAGGAAAGTGTTGGGCATGGAATCCCCCCACAACATGTTTTGGGGCTCAAAGCCCAAGTTTTGGTCAAATTTATTGTGAGACTCTACGAATTATGGGCACAGAGCATGAAGTGTAGGATGAGTCATAGGGTTGTCCGCCCTAAGTATTGTAAAGTAATGTAATGTCATGTCGGCCTACCCGTGGTCCACGGACCATGGGATTGTATAAATAGAGTGAGGCTCTAGGTTATAAAGCTAGTGAATTGAAGAGATAGATGAATACGCATGGTTCGAGCATAGAGTAAGAGTCTAAGTGTATTGGGTCATAGTAGTAGGAAGAGTCTCTGCATCGGAGTGCGCAGAGGCCTAGTAGAGTCTGCAGCTGAGTGCGCAGGGCGGTGTCAAGTCTGTAATCTTGATCGAAGAATAATAAAGAGGAGTTCATTCCAATTTCTGTGTATCTGCTTGTGTATTTCCTCCTTACATTTGTATTGTTTTGTTTATCACACGCACTGATATGATTGTTGGATATGTTGTTAATTATCACTAGTATTACACAAAAGTTGAGTAATTGGGTAATAACAAAGTAAATAGCAAGGGGCTGCGCGAAAGTGGCATCACAGGTTGCAAAGGACTAACAGGTGTGTGTAGCGATGTGCATGCAGGGTCAAACCACGGACCTCTAGAAGCTCATCAGACATCCCCATGGTGTGGAAACCTGGTTCTAGCACCCTCCCATACTACTTTGGGTGAGACCTCAGTCCGTGCCCTATGGACTATTTCCGAAAGGGCCAGTAGTACAGGCATTTGCTTGGCTAAGTCGCCTCTGAACCTGGGTCAGGCCCAAACAAGCCAACAAATGGTTTTGTTGCTGGGACCAAGATATGCATAAGCGATGTCTGATGTCATGCCACTAGAAACCAAAAGAAAAAGAAATTGAAGAGTGGTTTCACAAGAAGATTCATGATTTCATGGCATAGGAAATTAGAAATCTGTGAGTATCTAAGGAACAGTGGCTGGAGCACTACTTGTATATGGAAATCCACAAAATTTTCTTGGCATCCTTTCCTTCTGAGTTGTATGAGTGGATCGCAATGCTAGCAGATAGTTAGGGAAGGTGTATGCCTGACAAACCAATCATGTGGACTCCAAAATTAGTGTGCAAACTAGAAGCATTAGGAGATAAGATCGCAAAAGCTATGGACCATTGGCTCGACCGAATTATAGGAAGATTTATCACTAAGTTCACGACAGACACGACCATCAGCTACAGTGAGGTAGAGCGAGGTTTCCTCAAGGGACCACGAGGTACGTATATCAAATATTTGAACACTTGGATTAAGATGCTATTGTGTGAAAAGAAGGTTATGCAAATAAATTAATGTTTGGGACTACACGAAGTGGGAAGATCTACAAAAGCGGAAGTAGTGAAGAATTGGAAACTAGGTCCTTAATTTCCGCCTCGTAGGAAAGTGAGGAAGAGCTCACGAAAGTTTCTCCAAGAAGCACGGTTAGTCTGATAAGGCAGCGCATTCCATGTTTACCACCTCCACCTACACCGCCACCCATCTCACCCTCCTCACCAACATCTCCACCCACCCCACCTCCGCCACCACCATAATTTAGTATGGCGAGTGTGACTAAACTACTGGTATTTAGAGGAGTAAGGAATGAAGATTCAAACCAATTCTGATTCGTGGTAAGAGCAGTATGGGAAGCACAAAGTGTCGCAGATGACAATTTTAGGAAGGCTATGTTGGTAAGCGCATTGCAGGATTGCACATTTACATGGTACATCAAGCATTCTAATGACCATCCAAACACAAGAATCGCAAAGATCCAAGTTGCTTTGAATAGGGAATTTAGCATGCCAAAGTTAGAAACACGATCAATCATCAGGTTTAAGGAGATCATGATGCTCTCAGGCGAGACCCCCTAGGATCTAGACCAAAGGCTGAAGGGTATGATTCGCGAGGCCAACATGACATTGATGAATGGAAAACATTGTGCATGGTTTGTAGCATCACTGACACCATACTTAAGGATAACATTTTCACAACAAAAACTTTCCACCCAGCCCGAAGCTTTAGAAATGGCAATGAGATTGCATGAGACCCCTATACAAGACCCAGGTCTAGGAGTCCAATAAATCCATGCACAATTGCAAAATCTATGTCTGGAAATCCAAAGTTTGAAACAGGACAGGACACCTCGACTGGAGGCGCGCGAGGAGGTATGGTGCATAAAATGCAAAGGCCAGGGGCATGAAAAGGACCATTGTCCAGTGTTCATGAACTACGTGGCAGGAGGAGGGTCGATGCCATTAAGACCTAAGGCACAGACAGGACCGAATGCAGCACCTGCATTATGGTGCGCGATCTATCAGATAGGAGGAAAACCTACTACGGAAAATTGTCATCTATTGCAGAAGTAATCGTAGATGTCCCATCAATTGTTTTGTAACTTCTGCAGGTCGGTAGGCCATGATGAGCACACCTATAGAAGCTACGAACTAATCATGGATCGGACCCCTACTTATAGGGTGCAAACCAAAACACGAGCCCTCGACCCGAATGCAAGAATGGCGCGCAATTGATTTGAGGGGCACGGTCAAGGTCGATGTGGAATGGGACCAAGAAGGGGTCGCTGATAGTTAATTTCTTATAATTATAGAGGGCCAGGGCATTATTCTTGCGATTATACAAACCCGATGAAGGCATCATGTTTGTATTTTACTCAGTTTGATCATGAGGCAAAAGACTTCCCTAAACTGATAGCAAGCATGTGTGAAAAAGGGTACTTCATCCCCCTCTGACTCAGAATTTGCAGATGATGAGGTCTGAGCTGCACGAAGAAGACCTGAATGTAAACATGATGCTCAGGAGCAGTATGACCACTGGTGATTATATAGGTAAGCATCCAGAAGAAAGTGCGTGGGTATGCAAGGCTCCTACTAAGGAACCTAAATTTGATTTAGAACGAGTGAAGGAGACTTTCATGGAAGCTAAGAAGAGCTTCACGGAGACCTCCACTTTAGGTAGTAAGGATCAATTAGAAAAAAGAATGGATCCTTCAATGCTCACTACCTTTCTGGAGACATGTATGAAACTGGTATGCAACAGCAAGGCAGTAAAAGGGCTACAGAAACTTATCACTATGTGCGCAGGGTCACAAGAACTGCGCGTGGTTCGGAAACTTGGAAAGCATGCCTTGCACACAGGAAGGGAAATGAGGTTGACTGCGCAAACCGGCGAATATGAAATGAATCAGGTAATCTTGGATCTGGGATTAGACGCGAATGTACTACCAAAACAAACATGGGAACGCATGGGTAGACCAACGCTACAGTGGTCTCCTATTCAGTTACGAATTGTGAACCAACAGAAGGCCTTTCCCATGGCAAGATTGCAAGGGGTAACAATAGATATTGAAGGTGCGAGCACACAGGCATATTTTGAAGTGATAGAGATTGTTGATGACAATAATCCCTATCCCGTGCTACTATGAATAGACTGGGCCACCAATATGAACGGCATCATAAATCTGAAGAAGCACAAAATGATCTTTGAGAAAAAGTCACTATGCATAGTAGTACCGCTAGATCCAGCCGAAGGAGCGTGCTACGTTGAACCAGTGCACGAGGACGATAGTGATGATGATCTCAATTGTATTTACAAGATAACTGTGTGAGAAGAGTATTGGGTGAATCCGACTGCAGATGGAAGGATTTTGTGGGAGCGTGAAAGCTCCTGCACTTTGGATTCAGATGAAGAGATAGAGAAATGGCAGAATCGGCTGCATGAAGTGACAACGCTTAATTGCAACATGATGGTTAGATCACTGTGTTGCATGACAATAGAAGAAAGGGATCTACTGACATATGATGGGTTGACAGATGTGGATGAATTCTTGAGCAAATTCGAAAGCGCAGTTCAGAACAACAACAGTTCAATGCACTGAAGTGGGCACTGCGTGCGACGCCCACACGACGATCAGGAACGCATCAAGGGAATTTTGAGGAGGGCGTAGATGCAGAAGAATGATGTGCCTACACTTTGGAAATCCCTAGCTCAAAATGTGAGCCAGTTAGCAGGGGTGGTGTTATCACTTAGAACTAAAAATTTGATGCATATAATTGTCTGTCCTAGTCCGATGACAAAGGTCTGTGTTAAGTTGATTTCATTTTATTTTTCCTTACTTAGGATTTGGAGTTTTAAAAGTTTTTAACTCAAACCATACTCGACTCCTATTGGTTCTCCTCCACCTATCATTGTTCCATAGTCATATCTTGTCTTATCCGAGTCACCGTGTCTTTTAGTGATTTCGCAGCGCAATTATGGTTAAGCAATTTCGCAGCGCGTCATGATTAGGTCGTTTCGCAGCGCATCATTAGAATTTAAAACTAACAGCGCTACGAAATCATGGATTCGTGCATTCCGCAGCGAATCTTTCGCGAAAATGTCAAGTCCGTTAGGTGAGTCACCAGTTGTGTCCACTCATGTCAGTTTGTGTACCTCTCATATCACGTTTGAACACTCATTTGCCACTACCCCACCACTAGATCTGTTGATATGCACAGAAATATCATTCCCAAGGGATTTTACTGTGCATAGACCTTAATGATAGTCGTAAGTGATGCATGAGTGACGAATCTGCCTGATTATGTATTGAAGCGTTTTAAATGAAAGAATTTGAATTTCAAGCGAGGCTGATTTCAAGCGAGGCTGAATTAAAAAGGAGTTGAATCACCATTTCAACCAGAGCTGTTAGACTTTGTGTGTGAATATCTCGAAGAAAAAATGGAGAAAAAAGAGCACAGATCCGGTAAATGCCATAGGACTGAACCTGAGGGCTTAGACATAATACTGAGGGATGAAGGTGTGAAGAAAGCGTTCAAAGATGCCGGGGCTGGAACTTTTGTAAAAAGCTACAAGGAGGACATGCGCAGGTAACTAAAGAATTTGCGCTAAACTTCACTGGTTTAAATTAAAAGGTAGCCATGTTAGAAGTACAAGTTTCTCCAGAAGCAATATCTGCTGTGACAGAGATTCCAAGAGGACGAGAAGAATGGTTTAAAAATTTTAAGTTTGACATGAATCCTTGTAAGGAGTTTTTAAAGGAGGCATATGTAAACGAAGATTTAACAAAAGCAGTGCCCATGAATTATGTCAAGGAACATTATGCTCTTCTTCTCACCTGCATACAGAAATATTTGACCTCTGAAGGAAGGTACAATAAGGTTTATTCTTACCATTTCAAACTGCTTTTGCATTTCACGGGGAAAGTCTCCATAGACATTCCTTTTTATTTGTTTCGCAGTTTGAGTAAGATGTGTGATAAGGCGCAGCTGAGGAAAGAGGACTGTGAAACCTCTTTGTTTCATCATGGTTTTATCAAGTTGCTAGTTTTAGATGGCCTCCAAAAGATAGGCAGAGACTGGAATTCGTTTATTTTCATGGCTAGATTCCAAAGCAAGACTGGCCTTACTCCACAACCAGCCAGAGAATTCACAATAGCTGAGCTCCAAAAAGAGGCAAGAGCTAAAAAGCAAGCCAAGTCACAGCTAAGAAAACCAGTGAAGCCACTAATCATTCAAGATCAACCTCAGCAATCAACAAAGGAAAAACTCATGATAAGAAGACTATACCTGAAACAAGCAGATCTGAAGCAGTCTCAAGGGTAAGGACAAGAAGCCAGATAAATAAGGAAAAAGGTAAAGCCATAGCAGTTGAAGAGAGCCCAGTGTCTAAGGTGAGTTTGAATGATTTATTACAGGCCATTGAATTCGAGCAGTCTGAACCAGTCCATATTGATTTGACACAGTCACCGCAAGAAGGTACCAAGAAGTCTAAGGCCTCAAAAAGGCTTAAATTCGATGAGCCAGGTGAAGAATTTATTTTTAAACCCAGAAGACCTATTACAAGGAAGCAAGTAAAGGAAGCGTTGCCAAGAACAGAGGAAACCAGGAAAGTTAGGCAAAAAGATACAAGCAGAATAGTCATCACATCTCAAGGAGATAATATAGCAACCATAAAGAGTCAATTAGAAGCAGCTAAATATGAGATTGCTAAATTGAAGAAAGCTGCTAGAAAACGTGCAGTCATGTATGCAAATTATCGTAAAGCTCTGTGGAAAGGGAGTGAAACCCTAGAAAACCAGTTGAATTCAGTAGTTGATGGCCATGCACAATTTCACACATGGACAGTACCAGCAATCAGAGAGGCCAGGTACATTAGAAGGATAAATATGCAACTAAGAGCTGGGAATAAAGCTATGAAGAGGAAAATTGAAGACCTGAAGGCACAGCTAGGCCAGTTACTTGCTAAATAAATTTTCTTTTCAAGAAAGGTTTTGCTCCAAATTTTGTCAAATTTGCTTAGGCTTATTGTTCTGAAGAAATGTACATCCCTGTTATACATATGAAAAGATGAAGGGAATTTTTGGCAATCAAATGTTTGGGTGATAAAGATCTCGGGTCAAAGGCAAGCTGTTTCAAATAATTCAGCAGTTTCGTAGCGCGCTACGAAACTGCTGTAGGTAATGATTTTAACACAGACAGGCAGTTTTGTATTATGAGCGGGAATTTTGAAAGGGAAACGCAAAAAGGGTATGCAAGACATCAGCTGGAACAATGATAGTCAATCAGATCAAGACAGGTGGATGCTTTAAAAAGGTGGAATATTTCGACCCAATTTTAAATTTCTGTTGTAAAGTCCCTTTATCACCGTTCAAGAGGTATCAAATGATTTGCATACAAGGAACTTTTGTCTGCACACATGTCCATCGATGCAGCTTACAACACATCAAGAACGTGGCAGTGTCCCATATTTTGGGTTATTAAAGGCTAGCAAACATGCTTCTGTACATTCCAGCATTTTGAGGAAAACTGGAGCCAAGAAGCAAGGGAAATCCCCTAATACTTCTGAGCAGTTAAAAGATTCAGCGTTCAAGGTCAATATGGAGTATTAAACATCCAGCTCAGCCAAATCGAAAGAGGACCAGGTGTCAAAGAACAAGGAGAAGCCATTATGCATGGAAAATGGAGTTAGAGTCATAGTTAATTTAGGACTCTTTAAAAACTCCAGTCAGCACTTTATTGTATTTATTAGTTAGTTAAATAGCTGATAGGTGTCATTAGAGGTAGTTATCGAATTCCCCTCATGCTGGAGGAGGAAACTCGAATTAGTTAGAGTAAGGATTCTATATATAGCTGAAACAACAATGTAATGAGGGTTGGGAAATTTTATAACAGAGCATTGTTTTGGCTTATGTAAAGACAGAGTTTCAGTAATATAATTTGGCTGCTTTACTTCTCAGGATTCATGAAGGATTTCTATGTTCAGAATGTGTGATTTTGTCCTTTCCTTAATGTCTTTTACAGTTGCATAGATGTATAATCACTCAGAATTCACTGGTTGTGCTCTAATTTCCTGTATGCATTTATGAGCTGTGGTTCCATATGTGTTATGTTCTGAATACTCAAATGCTGAATGCCCTGACTTCTATGTAAAGGCAGTATCATTGTTTACTGAGGTGTTGTTGACTCCATAGGCCCAATGGAAACTTGTTTAATGTTTTCCAACATCCATATTTGTCACAGTTATTTCACAAAGAGTTAGACATCTTATTCTTAATCAAAATCAATAACCCTCCCTATGAGAGAGCCCTCTCAGGCTAAGGAGGCTAAGCCTTAGTCAAAAGATTGGTTTGAAATAGTTACTTGAAGTCTTCCTGGTCTGCAGCCTTCTAGGGTCTGATTTTGAGATAACAGGCGGAATGACTTGCACGCCCACCTTTCCCGATGGATATGAACATATGCTATACAACCCGCACAAGCACACACCACTCCCAAAATAGAGAATCGGAACAAACCATAGCTACAGGAAAGGCAACACGTGCTACCAATTATACACGGTGAAGCATTCGATAAGGTGTGTGAAGTACTGAACAAGGTTCACCAGACAAAACGCATTGATTGGGACTTGCTCATACCAACAATTCGATGGCCCTATAGGACCATGTGCAAAACCCTAACTGTGGAAACAATTCCAAAGGTGTGAAAAAAGAGTAGAGACTGTAATTTCTGAAGGGAATGCAAAGAGGAATTTGCACGTAATATCTCCCACAGTTGTGACATTATGCGAAGACCAGGATGAAGAAATAACACAGCGATGCGAGGTCAAACACATAGAGATTCAAGAATCCATTTGGCGAGGGAACGTTAGACTTCGTGAACTCGAAAAAGACTGGGTACGACTGACGAAGAAAAGTATTTTGATGGACGCCGAGATCAAAAGCCTAGAAAAAAATATCAAGCAAGCATGTCTCGTCGATCAACCAAGGATAACAAGACAAAGTACAGATGATCATCCCACTGGATTAGAAGATTGTCACCGAGAATTTATGACTCTAATGCCATGCCTATGACCGCACCTCACCAAATGCAGTAACCAAGGGAGAACACTACAAATAGTAGAACATGCAGCACCATCTGTCGTGAAGGCAATTGAGGAGTTTCCGCGGACTATACTAGAAGGTGAGTTGAAGCCTTGCATAGGTGGTGCAACCACCTGACTAGCCATAGGGAGCACAGTCTCAGCACTCCAGGAAGTTGAAAGAGAGTGCGAGACTATAAAAGAGTCTGTTTGGGAGCTGCACAATGAGGGGAGTGCGCGCAGAATCAGCATGTCACAAGGGTCACGACCGCGCATGAGGGGATGCGCTGCCACATGGGTAGGCTGTGAAGTGACCATTGGTGCCACTATTCATGACGAGATGTCTGATTTAATGCAAAAGGGAGTGAATGGTAGGCATTTAAGACACGAATTAAGGGCAAGATTTGGGGCAATCTGCCGCAAAAAAAGCATTGATGGCCTAGAATTGGGGGGAAATGTTGAATTTGAATTCAAAAGGCGTTATAAAACTGTAGGGGCTAGCCACGAAACAACACTTGTTCACTTGAGATTTGAGTAGTTGATTAGAGCATAGAGTGTTGAGCGCCGAGCAATATTTTTTCCCCAAAGTTCGCAAACGACCACAAACAGTTAAAACAGGATGACAGCTACCAGGAGAGGTTTGGGCTCTGCAGAAGGAACCACCGATGAGGCCGCGCAGAACCCCACGACACATGATTTTCCTGGAGATACTGGGGTCACACTAGAAATCTCGAAATCACCTTGGACTCCGAGGCCCAAGAAAGAAAAGCAGGCAGTGGACCAGTTCGCATGTCCCGGAGGAATCTGTGGTTCGGTAAACCCTCAATGGAAGAATAGGGAAAGGCTGTCACCATTGAGACAGATGACGAGGAGGAGGACCTACAGGATCTTTTCGATGAGAGAGAGGAAGTAGAAGACATGGAAGTACATCCAGCCAATGCGCTCTCCAGTAAAATTTCCCAAGTACGTCCCTCCGCTGAAAGGGTAAACTAAGATACCAAAGGATCTGGATACCACTAAGAGTGCACTCCAAACCCCACTCCTCCTCGATGGAATTGTGTTTGACCTAGGCCGCATGCCCACAATGAAGTTTGAAGATTGGGACCTCATGGACAGCGAGAAATTCCCACACTTAGAGATGGAGAGCCTCATGAAGCAGAGCACGGAGGGGCCAGTCACAACATTAGAGCTATGAAAATGGCTACGCAATGTGGAGAAGGCCAGATTTCTTCATCTACTATGGATTCCACACTTTCACCATCCACCCATCACTATTTTCATCATCAAGCAGCTGCTTTGCCTGGTGCATGATGGGTACTTATGGCTAGAGGAGCCCATTCCCATCACAGTGGATCTCATCCATTAATTTCCGGGCTCCCCTATAAGGGAAAGGACCCCGCGGCAATAGCAGGCAAAAGCGGAGATTTGGCTCTTGTGGAGGCCATGAGGAAGAAATATAAACTTGAGAAGGAGAAGAAGGGTTATGCAATTAGCAGCAACAAAGATAAAGGGCTGCACGTAGCCACCCAACACCTAGATGGGAAGGTAATGAGAAAATGTTGCAGTGATGAGGAACTAGCGCTGGTAGTTGCATTAGCTGAACAATGCATAGAGGGGGTCCAATTCAACTGGGCCAAGTACCTTTGCGAGGAATTCTTGACCAACTGTAAGGAAGCCCAGGAGTACCACAAGACCTTCCACTATGCGTGGTTTCTCTTGTCCATTTTGTTGGTAACGGGAAAACTGCCAGAGGACAGTCAGTTCCCGAGCATCAAACATGACTTACTAAGGCCGCAAAGTATGCATTTCTCTAGGCTACCAAGGACGCGAAGAAGATTTGTGAGATAAAGATCTTCTGGGTGCTCATGAAGGCAAGCATTCGGATGTGGATCATTAAAAGGTCGTGCCTCTCCCCCACAGTGCACAACAGTCTATGGAGCTTTGCAGATTTCAAGGCAGACATGCACAATATTTACATCAAGGCATGTAAGGATCTGGCACAAAAATGGACCAAGATTCCCTTCATTGCCATTGATGATACAATTTTTCTAGTGTTAAAATCATGGCCCCTCAAGTGGCATGCCTCGATCTCGCAAAGCTGGATAGGGCGGCAGCACAGAAACAAAAAGATGAGGCCAAGTTGCATGTCATGAAGTTGGCTGAGAAGAGGTACAATGAAAAAAAGGTAGCAGAGGTAAGGGATATCTGCAAGGTAGCAAAAGCAGCTGCATAGCAAGAAAAGGTTGTCGAAGTAGTAGCAGTAGCGCAGACAACAGGGGCCACAACAACACAGGAAGAAGAGGGCTCAGAATTGTCTATGGGATAGGAGGTAGAGGACACCAACCTAGCAAAAGAAGGCATGGACCCGGTTACAACTTCCACCCAACTAAAAAGGCCACACATCACAGAGAGATCGAGTACACAAAAAAGGTCAAGGCCTCCAAATTGGCCATCAACCCAATCACGTTAACAAAAGGCAACCTCTACGACATTGTCGACACGATTCGCGAGGTCACCAAGGAAGCACTCCAGGAAGCCATGTCGAAGTAGCAAATTGAGTTGGGGGGCCTAAGGGTGCAGTTACAGGAACTACATGTGCGGACCCCATGGGAAGGAACCATAGCCAGCTACAGTATAGTAGGCACATCAGCAGTGGTGCAGCTGCTATGTGCAAAGACGGACAACACCATAGTTCTACCAGAAGGAGCGCTAATAGTAGAGAATGAGGACGACAGAGCCACGGTGGGCAGGATCAAGGGACTTGGCCTTAATTTGGCTACCATTCCCTGAGACACGTTGTACCAACTATAGGATGGCATAACAGTAGAGCTTTGCACCAGGGAAGGCCACGCGATTTAGGTGATGAGTGAGCAAAATATCAACATCGAACAACTCAACATGCAGCATGACAAACTGGTGTCACAGAACCAACAGATTGTGCAGATAGTTGATGAAGCGTGCCGGCGAGTCCCAGAGTTTTCCATCACCACGGACCTACCAATAGAGATGTGGATTGTTGGCTTAGTGGGGCCTAACCTAGGTTCGGAAGTGATTTAGTCAAGTAAATCTCGGTACTACTAGCCCTTTCAACAATAGTCCGTGGAGCGCGGACTGAGGTCTCACACGAAGTAGTATGGGAGGGTGCTGGAACTAGGTTTCCACACCCTAGGGATGTATTGATGAAGTTTCTAGGGGGTGGTGGTCCGACCCTGTGTGCTTGTGCTACTCCGCGTAGCTGTCTATCCTTTGCAACCTGTGCCACTACCTCAACACACCTCTGTAAGGGCATAAAGAACATACTACCCCGATCTCTATTCTTACTGCACTATTATATTAGTGCTTAACTTAACTTGTGAGGGCCCACTATTCTTATTACTTCATTCAACATTCAGGTAAGTGCATATAATCATAAACAATATAAATGCATAAAGATAAATAGAAACATGGATGCACAATATTCCAAATCAAACTTATATTTATTAGTATTCTTCTTCAAGTCTAATCCCACTTACAGACCCGACTCTGCCCTGCGCACTCAACTGCAAGGGTCCACGCACTCAGCTACAGACTCTACTAGGCCTCTGCGCACTCAGCTGCAAAGCCTCTTTCTACTACTACGACCCAATACACTTCAACTATTCCTATTATGCTCTAACCATGCCTTCACATCTATCTATTACCTGCTAAAATTATTGTCTTTACACTTAGAGCGTCGTACTATTTATACAATCCCATGGTCCGCAGACCATGGGTAGGCCAACACAACTTTACATTATTTTACAATTCTTAGGGTAGACAACCCTATGACTCATCCTAGACTTTCGCGCTCCATGCCCGCACTTTGCAAAGTCTTATAATACCATTGACCAAAACTCGGGCTTTAAGCCCCAAAACCTGTTGCGAGGGATCCCATGCCTAATAGGCCCCCAACATAATCATCGTGACTCGTCCCGAGTCACTCTACTGGTGCGGCAATCTTGGCACGGAGCCCCTCCAACTATGCCTGGTCTGCATGAAGGTCCATAGCGCACTGCTCTGTTGTCTGCTGGATCTACTCTACTCTTTCTGTCGAATGCTCGCTGTCAGGGGCAAATCCATGTCTTAAGGCATGCATCACATTCATTTGTGCAAGCTTTCCTTTGATATCGGCAATGATGTGGAAGGCCTAATTAATCCACGGTTGGCTGCGTGCTTTAAGTACTACCTCTTTCTGTCATGCGACATCCACCTGTTCCTTCAACGCCTTCGCTTGTTGTAGGTTCACTAACCGCTGGGTCAGGAGAAAAGTCTGCATCGTTCCGCGCACACTGTTATATTGCACTTGGAGCTCCCGTGCTTCTATTTCTAGGTGATGTATGGTAGGGTCCTCCTGTAAGGAACTGAGGTCCATGGGGGATTCTTCCAACATTATAGTATAGTCCTGCACTGCCTGTCCTATTTCCTCCAGCCCCTTTTGGATAGTGCCAGCGTGCTATTCCCTATCTTATGGGGCTATGGATGATTTCACCTTTAATCACAGTTTGGCAATCTAAAGGTTGAGGTCCAGTTGTATCCTCGTTGCCTTCTCCTTTGCCTCACGGAATCCACTAGCCAATTTGTGAATTCGCACTCCTACTGGTAGATCTGTTGCAATTTCTAGCTTTGGGGCGTGGTGACATGCTTCCTCTACTATCTCTTCCAGCTGCTTGATGTTGATTCATTGTTTGCTGAGCATTTGTATGGTGCGTCCTTCCCTAGCACAGAGTTTTGTCATCGCCCCATCCTATAGTTGGTATAATATATCCCACAGAAGGGCAGCCAAGTTTGGGTCAAGTCCCTTGATCCGGCCCACCGTGACTTTGTCCTCCGTACTGTCCGCTGTCAGTGCTCCTTTCAATAGTCTGACGGTGTTAGCCATTTTGGCCGGCAGCAACTACTACATTGTCGATGTACCTGCGACACTGTAGACAGCTACCGTTCCCTCTTGGGGGGGTCGCACCTGAAGTTGCTACAACTGTGCCCTGAGGGCACCCAACACATTGTGCTGCTCCGTCATTGCTTCCTGGAGTGCTTCCCTGGTGATCTCACGAACTATGTTTCCAATGTCGTACAGGTCACCCTCTGTCAATGTAATGGGTTCACCATCTAGTTTGGAAGCCTTGGTCTCCTTCCGTGGCCCTGTTTGTTCTATACTACGCATCCATTTCAGTTGTGTAGATGTCGTGCTTAGGTCTATGCCTTCCATCATGTCTTCTGTCCCCTATCCTGTGGTCAAGTCCGGGCCTCTTTCCTCCTGCATCATGGTGGCCCTAGTTTCCATTGTTGTTGTTGCTTTTTTAGCGGCCTTGGTCTGCTCTGTGACGGCCTTCGCTGCTTCACAGGAAGCCCTTACCTCCTCAGCCAATTGCTCGTTGTGCTTCTATTGTACCAACAGCTTGGTGGCATCCTTCTTTTTTTGTATCACCATCTCATCATGCGCTGCTAGATCTGGGGTGTGCCACTTAGGTGGCCATGAGCCGAGCACAGCAAAAATGGCATCATCAATCGCTGTGAAAGGAAGTTTGGTCCAAGTCTGTGCCGAATCCTTATGCCCCTTGATATACACATTGTGCATATCTGCCTTGAAGTCTGCAAAGTTCCACAAACTGTTGTACACTGTGGGGGATAGGCGTGGCTTTTTGTTGATCCACTTCTAGATGCTCGCCTCCATGACCACCTAGAAGATCTTGGTCTCGCGGATTCGCGTGGTGTTCTTCGTCGCCCAGAGTGACAAGTATTTTCCCACCTCTGGCAAATCCTGTTCAAGGGGAAGGAACTGACTGTCCTCAGGAAGTTCCCCTATCACCAATAAGAGAGCCAAGAGTAACCATGCATAGTGGAAGGTCTTTCCCTAATCTTGAGCTTCTTTGCAGTTGGTTAGGAATTCCTCATAGAGGAATTAGGCCGAGTTGAATTGGACCCCCTCTGTGCATTGTTCGGCCAGTGCGACGACCATCGCTAGTACCTCGTTGTCACGATATTTTCTCATCACCTTCCTGGCCAGCAACTGGGTGGCTATGTGCTCCCCTTTGTCTTGAATGCTACTAATTACATAGCCTCTCTACTTCTTTTCCAACTTGTATTTCTTCTTCATGGCCTCTGCAAGCACCAAATCTCTGCTTTTGCCAGCTATTTCAGTGGGGTCCCCTCCCATATAGGGAAGCCGAGAAATCCTGTGAATAAGCTCTGTCGTGATGGGAATAGGCTTCTCCAGCCACAAGTACCTATCGTGCACCAGGAAAAGCAGTTGCCTGATGATAAAGATCATGATCGGTGCCCGGTGAAAGTGTGGAATCCATAGTAGGTGGAGTAGCCTGGCCTCCTCCACACCACGTAGATATTTCTGCAGCTCTAGTTCTGTAACTGACCCCTCCTTGCTCTGTTTCATGAGTTTGCTAGTCTCCAAATGTGGGACATTTTCGCTATCCGTGAAGTCCCAATATTCAAATTTCATCGTGGGCACACGGCCCAGAACCAAACCTTCAAACAGAATTCCATCTGGGAGAAGCAGGGTCTGGAGTGTGCTCTTAACAGTATCCAAATCCTTGGGTACTATTGCTTTCCCTCTCCGCAGAGGGACATACTTGGGCAGTTTGGCTACAGTGCGCACTAGCTGAATGTCTTCCTTCATTTCTTCATCTACCTCGATCTCTTCTATGAAAGCCTAGAGATCCTCCTCATCATCATCTATCTCAAGATTAACAGTTTTTCCCTTGTCTTCCATAGATAGTTTATCAAACCGCGGATTTCGTGGAGACATGCGAACTGGTCGTGCTGACTGTGGATCCTTTTAGGGCCTTAGCGTCTAAGGCAATTTTGGAATTTCTGGTGCATCCCCCACCGGTAGCGTAGGGCTCTACGCGGCTTCCTAGGTTGTCGACATCATTCTATTCAAGAAGTCCTGCGTCTCCTTTGGCAATGTCTCAAACACTGAACTTGCTCTCAAAGCCTCCAAATTAGTAAGGTCCATACCCACTTGATAGTGCAATAACTGAATTCTCAAAATGTCAAGGGTTGTTGGCTAGATAGCCACCTATGTTTTGTAGGCATTTTTGAATTCAAATTTGACCATTTCCCCCTCATTCGGCCCATTAATGCTAGATTGGCGGTAGATCGTCCCAAATCTAGTTCTGATTTTGTGACTTAATTGCCTACCGCCTGCTCCTCATTGTCTTAAATTGGACATCTTGTCATGAACAATGACACCAATGGTCACTTCCCAGCCTACCCGCGTGGCAGCGCAGCCCCATATGCATGGGCATGACCTTTGTGACATATTGATCCTGCACGTAACCTCCTTATCGTGCAACTCCCATACAGATTCTTGTATAGTCTCGTGCTCTCTTTCAACTACTTGGAGCACTGAGACTATGCTCCCTACGGATAGTCAGGTGGTCGCACCACTTGTGTGAGGCTTCAATTCACCTTCCAGCCTAGTCCATGAGCACTCCTTAATTATCCTTGCGATAGTCAACACCGTGCGTTCTTCCTTATGCGGTGCACTCCCCTGGTTACTTTTTCTGGTAAGTTGCGATCGTAGGCATGGTAGCAAAGTCATAAATGCTTGGCAATAATCTTCTAATAGAAGAGTCTGGCTATCCATAACTTTTCTGTTCACGCTGAGTCCATTGATGTGACATGCTCGCACAATTTCAATTTCCAGGTTTTTTATTTCTGCGTCCATTAACATGCTTTTCCTCCTCATTCGTACCTGATCTTCTTCTAGTTCATGAAGATTAAGGTTCCCTTGCCGAATGGCTTCCTGTATCTGCATCTATTCACCCTCGTGTAGCTTCATATTTCCTTCGTCTTGGTTCTCGCCTACTGTCCCAACTATGGGAGCTATTGCATGACAATTCCTTTCTTCCAAAATTATGGTCTCGACTCTACTCTTCAACTTCGGGATCATCTTCACGCTCAAGTTTTTGCACATGGCCCTATAGGCCCATCGGACTGCTGGTACGCATAGGTCCCAATCAGTTCATCTCGCCTGGTGAACTCTATTTAGGATTCTGCATACCTTCCTGAATGCTTCTACATGGAACGTTTGTGGTGCGCATCGCCTTCCCTGTTGCTACGTCCTGTTCTGATTTTTGATCCTTAGTTTGGAGTGTGCTTATGTGGACTACACAGCACATGTCTGTACCCACCGACATAGGTGGGCGCGCAAGCTACTCCATCCTGTCTGCTCGACTCTCGTTCAATGCTGGGGGCTTCCAAACCATAGGCACATCATCCTTCTACATCTGCCCCAGTCCTCAAAGTTTTCTTGATGTGTACCCCACCATCGTTTGGGTATTGCGCATAGTTCCCATTTCAACTCATCGAATCGTTGTTGTTCCGGTACTGTGCTCTCAAATTTGCTCAAGAATTCATCCACCGATGTCAATCCATCATATGTCGGCAACTCTCGTGCCTATGTTGTCACGCAATGCAGTTATCTAATCATCATGTTGCAATTCAGCGTTGTCACTTTGTGCAACCGATTTTACCAGCGCTCTACTTCTTCGTCTGAATTCGAAGTGTAGGAGCTTTCGCGCTCCTACGAGATCCTCCCATCTGTAGTCGGATTCACCCAATCCTAATCTCGAGCAGTTATCTTGTAAATACAATCAATATCATCACACTTTCATCATTGCGCACTAGTTCAGTGTAGCGCACTTCTTCGGCTGGGTCTAGTGGGACTACTATGCGTAGCGACTTTTTCTCGAAGATCATTTTGTGCTTCTTCAGATTGATGACTCCATTCATATTGGTGGCTCAGTCTATTCCTAACAATGTAGGATAGGGATTATTTTCATCGACAATCTCTATCACTTCAAAATCTGTCTGTGTGCTCACGCCTTCAATATCAACTGTTACCCCTTGCAACCTTCCCATGGGAAAAATCTTGTGTTGGTTCACCATTCGTAATTGAATAGGGGACCATTGTAACACAGACCTGCCCAAATTTTCCTATGTTTGCTTCGGTAATACATTCACGTCTGAACCTAGATCTAGGATTACCTGATCCATTTCATATTCCCCAATCTATGCAGTCAACCTCATTTCTCTTCTAGTGCGCAATGCATGCTTCCCCAATTTCTGGACGATGTGCAGTTCCCCTCACCTCGTGCACTTGGTGATCAGTTCTTGTAGTCCTTTAACCACCTTATTGTCACGCAACAATTTCATGCATGTCTCCAAAAAGGTAGTAAGCATTGAAGGATCCATTCCTGGCTCTGGTTTATCCTTACTACCTGAAGTAGAGGCCTCCATGAAGCTCTTCTTAGCTTCCATGAATGTCTCCTTTGTGCATTCTAAGTCAAATTTGGGTTCCTTTACAGGAGCCTTGCAAACCCACGTGATTTTCTCTGGCTTCTTTCCCTTATCCTCTCCCATGGTCGCACTACTTCTAATATTCATGTTTACATTCAAGTCCTCTTCGTGCGGTTCAGACCTCATCATTTGTATATTCGGAGTTGGGGGAGGCTGGAATACCCCTTTTTCACGCATCTTTGTGATCAACGTAGGACAGTCTATTGTTTCATGATCAAACTGAGCACAATACGTACAGGATATTCTCATTGGGTTGGTACAGTTGTAGGCATAGTGCCCTAGTCCTCCACAATTGTAACAAATTAACTGTCTATGGCCCCTTCTTGGTCCTATTCAACCCCATCCTTGACCTTTCCCCTGAAATCCAGTGTGCGCCATCCATGCATCTAGGTTGAGGGCTTACGTTTCGGTCTGCATTCTATAGGCTGGGACCTGATCCATCATTAGCTCATAATTGCAGCAAGTGCGCTCATCATGGGCTACCGACCTACAGAAATTACAAAACAATTGATGGGGTGTCTGTGTATATTTATGCAGCAAATGACAATTGTCTGTCATGTGTTTCCCTCCTATCTGACAGATCACGCACCATAAAGCAGGTGTCGCGCTCAACCTACCTGCACCTCTAGTCTCAATGGCATTGGCCCTCCTCCTACAAAGTAATTTGCGAACACTGGATAGTGTTCCTTGTCATGAACCTGGCCTTTGCATTTTATGCACCATACTTCCTAGCACACCTCTAGCCGCGGTGCCCTATTCTACTTCAAGCTTTTCATTTCCAAACACATATTTTGTAATTGCGCATGAATTCATTGAACTCCCAACCCAAGGTCCTATATCGGGGTCTCATGTAATCTCATCGCCATCTCCAATGCTTCGGCCTGGGTAGAAATCTTTTGCTGTGACAACGCCTTCCTCAAGTGTGGTATAAGAGATGCTACAAACCATGTGCAATGATGTGCATCCATTACCATCATATTGGCCCAGTACAGCTTACTCTTCAGCCTTTGGTCCATATCTGAGGGGGTCTCGCCTAGAAGCATCGCAATTTCTTTATTGACTATGTCTCTGATTTTGGCCTACTAAATTATGTGTTCAATGCATTATGGATCTTTGTTATCCCTGCGTTTGGGTGGTCCTTAGAGTGCTTGATGTACCACATTAATGCGCGATCCTGTAGCACACTCAACAATGTATCCCTCTTAATGTTGTTGTCTATGACACCTTGTGCTTCCCATACTGCTCTTACTACGAACCAAAATTGGTCTGGATCCTCATTCCCTACTCCTCTAAATACTGGTAGTTTGATCGTGCTTGCCATACTGAACCGTGGAGGTGGTGGAGGTGGAGTGGGTGGAGATGGAGGTGAAGGAGGTGAAGTGGGTGGTGGTGTGGGTGGTAACTGTGGAATCTGCTGCCTTATCAAATTGACCACACTTCTCAGAGAAACTTTCGTGAGCTCATCCTCGCTCTCCCGTGAGGGTGAAATTAAGGGACTATTTTCTAATTCTTCACTACTTCCACTTTTGTAGATTCTTCCACTCCACGTAGTCCCAAACATTAATTTATTCGCATAACCCTCTTTTCACATAATAGCATCTTAATCCAAGTATTCAAAGATTTAATATACTTACCTTGCGGTCCCTTGAGAAAACGTCACTCTACCTCGCTATAACTGACGGTCATGTCCACCGTGAACTCAGTGATAAATCCTCCTATTATTCAGTCGATCCAGTGGTCCACAGCTCGTTCTATCTTATCTTCTAAGGCTTCTAGTCTGCACACTAATTCCGGAGTCCACACTATCAGTTGGTCGAGCCTACACCTTCCCTAGCTGTCGACTAACCTTGTGATCCACTCATACAGTTCAGAAGGAAAGGATGCAAAGAAAATCTTGTGGATTTCCGTATACACGTAGCAATCAAACCCCTTTTTCTTAGATACTTATGGAGTTCTATTTTCCTGTGTCGCGAACTCGTGAATCTTCTTGTCCAACCACTCTTCAATTTCCTTCTTTGTTGGGTTCCAGTGGCACGACATCAGACATCCCTTATGTACATCTCAGTTGTTATAGACATTTTTGGACCCTACAACCCCAAGCATGAAATGTCCATAAACCAAGGGCTCCTAAGTCCCTAAAAGTTTTTTTCTAACCCCTAAAGGAACAAGGTCAACAGATTACAACTTCTCCCAGAAGTTCTCCATGAAAAACTGATCAGAATTGGTCAAAACGGGATCATTTCAGCTGCTCCACTAGCTAGGTGCGTTGCATCTCACCTAAGTACACTGTGTGGGTGCGTTGCATTTCAAAAATCCCTTCTGTGGGGTGCAATGGGTGAGAAATGACAAATGGCAGTGTCATTCCGCAAGGTGGAGAGGCAATGGAAGCTTCCAGAATCTTCTCCTCTAACACTTGCCTCACTGAATTCGACCAAGGATGAGTAAGAGGCCATCAGTCTCCAAGTGGAAGCAAGAACTATCAGAGAGAAGACACTAATCAAATCACAAGCTGACTCATCCCCCTTACAGATATCTATATATGGATCCCTCATCCCAGAGATCTAGAAGCTAGAATTTTTCATATTGTAAGGAATTGTTGTTGGTTTCTTGAGACAAACATCAGATTGTTGGGTGATCTAAGCTTTGTTTGAGGTGAAGAGGGGTTTCTTTGCTGAGAGGTTGATGCTGGGTCAAAACAACTGGTTGTAACTCCTCTTGGCTCTTTTCTTGATAATCAATAAAAGCTATTTGAGTTTTCCTCCATGCTTTTGTGTCATTGATGCTTGCTACATTTGTATGGTCAATTTACATCTGATCCTAGATTGTTTATGATTATAGATCCATGTCTTTGTATAGTGCTATGCTTCTATGATCTTACAGGTACTTTGTGAAGCTGGGCGTGCAAGGGAGCAGGTAGCTGAGGACTATCAAAGAAGAGAGGGATCAAATCAAGAGATTAGCGAAAGACAGAGGTTAGTCTTTCTGTTCCTCTCTATCTATAATTCATAAAGAAAAAACGAAAGTAGCTTTTCTCTGTTTGTTTCTAAGGCAGCTGTCACACCTTAGTGGGATAGAGCAGTTCTATATAGACACTTTTCCCTGTAACAAAATGGCGACTCTGCTGGGGAGATAATTAGTTTGTTTGTTTATCATTCTTTGTTGTTTGTTTCATAAACTTACAAGTAGCATTCGAACTGCATTTTCCATAACAAATGCAAAGTAGATAACTGCTACTTCAATCCATATACTGGATCTGTTTATGATTTAAACAACTGAATCACAAACTATCTGATTGCCCTTGTGATAGCTCTTAGATCCTCCTTAGATCTACCCCTGATTGTTTCATTACTGATTGCTTTTTGCTCGGCCAAAACCCAAGAACTGAACTGCAAACTCTGACCCGGAACCCGAACAGAGTCTCGTTTCTGGCCCAGCGTAGGTACTGTTCAGAGATTCTGAATTTCAGCGCACTTCCCGAGTGGACAACCTGCGCTGCATTTCAGATTCTCTGTGTTACAGGTGCGCTGATCAGACTAGCTCTGTGCAGTTGTGGCTTCTGTGGTTCATTCTTTCCAGTTCTATTCCTGAATTTTGCTGCCTGTGATCAGTATATGTCTGTTTGAAACCCCTTTTCCTTGTTGTTATTCCACCTCCTTTGTACAAAAGAAATGTAG
Source organism: Pinus tabuliformis (assembly GCA_031772625.1). Lineage (NCBI taxonomy): Eukaryota > Viridiplantae > Streptophyta > Pinopsida > Pinales > Pinaceae > Pinus > Pinus tabuliformis. The sequence goes on along the minus strand of CM062815.1, from coordinate 1,088,985,134 downwards.
ATGTTTTTGTGTGTTTGCTGAGTCATTTACAGTTCTCCTTTGCAAAAGTAATGTAATCGTACTGTCGTCCTTTGATTTGAAACTGTCGCAAGTGTCAATTTCAATCGTAGGAAAGAGTTTGATTGTTGTTGATGGTCAATTATCCTGTTACTATTGCTTTTGGTCTGAATTTGTAAATTTCTAGCGTCGAAAACAAGTATTCAGTTCAAAATCGTAAAGTGTTGTGATCGTCTCCATTTTTTGATTTCGAAAAGAAATTTCTTGATATTTGTCGCTTGAAAACAAATTCAGATTTGTGCATCAACTTTCTTTTTAGCATTCATATACTAAGAAAGTCGAAAACAAATACATGCATGTGCATTTGCATATAGACAGTCTGATTGGATTGATTTAGGAAAGTGCATTTAGAATGTGCTCTTTGCTCTTTGTGAAAAGATTCTGTCTTTCTTTTCCCTAGTAGCTAGGATTTTCATTGCACAAAGGAGATAAAAAGTTTGCTTATCATCTTAGATTGCATTTTAGGAATTACATCTACATCTCATGGTGAATCCCAAAGGAAAACTTCATAAACAAGATCAACTTAAAATAAATTCAATGAATCTAACAACGCTTTGGAACTTAACACACAACATTTAGAAATCTAGGCTAGAGACGTATTCCGGCGTCGTAAAGCCTGGTAACTGTTGTTCTCACTGATGGTTGGGTGATTCCTCCACTTTGAGACGATAAGTGCTAGTACGGACTTGTGCTCCCATGTACCGTCGAGTATATTTTGGGAGACCCCAATAGGCTTAATCCTTTATCCATAGGAAGTTGTGTCTGTCGCCCTATCAATCGCAATGCACTGAACACAGCAATCGAGAAGATTGACTGCCGTACCGTAAAAAGTATTCTGCAGTTTTGCGATTGGTTTGGCAATCCCTCTACCTAGATTTCCAGAGCAGTCCCTTTCGTTCCTTTTCAGACTCCTTAATGGAAAAGGTCCATCTGAGGACTTGTCACTTCAGGCTCATTAAAAATCGAAGGAGACTAGAGTCATCTTTTGTTTTTTCTCGACTCTTAATAATTGAACAAATAAGTTGTGTCAAAGCGTCTAATATTTATTTTAAATGGAATATTCATTACCCTTTCCTACGTTGATCTTGGGTTGAGAAAATGGAATCCACCAACCAAGGAATTCCCCTTGGAGGAAATCCTAGTCCCTTCTCCTCTTGGGGAGATGTTGGTGCACCCCATATGGCCACATTGTCGCTTCCACGACTAACAATTGGTTTGCCTGTATGGCTCTTCTCAACCTCTGTCGTTCAGAACACCACTATTCCTAAACAATGGAATCAGCAACTAGACGAGTCCAGAGTTACCCACCAACCTTCTACTTCTTCTAATTCTTCATCTCCTCCTTCTTCTTCGCTTGATGGGGTTGGTAAAGCCAAAAGTCAAGTATCTAAGGAGAAGAAGGAAAAGAAGAAGAAAGAGAAGAAGAAGAAGGAGCCAAAAGCGAATGGGGGCAAACGAGTGTCGTCTAACGAAAATCCACACACTGCACCGACTAGGCCTAAATCGCCATGTGTCATTTGCAAAGGAAACCACTATCACAGAGATTGTCCTTACATCCATCGGATCTTAAGGGACTGGTCTCTTCGTTTGCACAACCCGGTGTCGTCAACCTCCGATGGTCATGTTGAAAACACACCATCAACTAGTGAAAGTGAAGCCCCAGGACAAAAAGGAAAATATAGATTTCCTTGTAAACTGTGCGAAGGAGATCATGCCGTCCACCATTGTCCCTTATTAGATGAAGCTAAAAGAGTTTTGGACGATCGTCCGGTTTCACCGTTACGACTTCCTCCTGGATATAAAAAACTCTTGCCAAGTCCGTCACTAGTTGAAAATCTGGCTGACCCGCTCAGGTGGTCAGCCAAAGCATCTATCATTGAAGATAAACCATCTGAACCCATACCAGACAAAATTCAAAAGGTCGAGGCGGCAGTTGACCCGGTCTTGCCTTCAGAGGTTCCATCTTCAGATGATACAGTCACGAAAGAGAACAAGGATGACACCGTCCAAATTCTTTTCATAAGCACAGACTCCAACGAACATGGGGGCAATTTACCCGTTCCTTTACCGTAGGAAGGAAGTTCATCAGAGTCATACCCGGCCGTCTATTCGGTCCCACCTCCAAGCAACCTAGTTGTCTCCTTCAACTGGAATCAACTAGGCAGACCCCGTTTACCAGCTAGTGTACCATTCCGAATTATTGTTCAAATATATAGAATGGTTATGGCTGGTACCATCATAGATGAGGGGGCTTCTGTGAGTATCATTTCCTCAACTTCTTGGAAAGCGCTTGGTTCGCCATCGCTTTTGCCTAAGATGAGAAATCTAAGAGGCTTTGATAAAGGAACCAGTCGACCGTTAGGGATCCTTCGCAATGTGCCCATAACATTGAGGGGGAAAATCGTTCACATGAACGTAATGGTAGTCCAAGCACCCCTGGATTACAATCTACTCCTTGGACGAGACTATATTTATTGCATGGGAGTAATTGTCTCCTCACTCTTTAGAGTAATGTGTTTTCCACACGAAGGAAGAGTGGTCAAGCTCGTAGACCAGCTTTCATTTCCCTGATCATACAGAGAAAATAGTCATATACCATCCCTGAATGGTCTTTTCACGCAAGAAATGTCTCAATCTCCAGTCGGTCCACCAGATGAGCGCGAGTGATTCGGGGGGACATGACTGAAACCCAGGGGGCATGCACCCTGGTCTGCTTCGGCAGGAAAACTTCGGGTATAGGGTAGGTTTCCACGAGAGAATATGACTAGTCTGTACTCCCGTCCGTGATTGGAAGAGGGGGTTATTCTAGAACAATATTCTCTTGTCAAAGTTATGTGAGTGGAGTAGCCTCCTTCACTCACCTTTGTTTATCTCGGTAGACATTGCCGAAGAGGTGTTTTGTTTACGCTGTAAATAGAACAATCTTTGGTAACATGTAAGAGGTAGGCCTCTCTCGGTAAAACAAATGTTTTAACGGAATAAAGAAGGGGTAACCTTGAAACTCTGTTTTATACCTGGGGGCATGCAAACCTTTTGGAGTGCAAGCAAAGAGTGATCATTTATATGTTTTTTGGATTGGTCGTTTCCTAACTTGCATAAAAAAAGGATGTGGGGCAAAAATCTAAAAGTTGTCGTTTTTATATGAGACATTCTTATCACACGACTGGATTAATCGAGCAGTTTTAGCACATAGTTCAAGCTCGTTAAAAAATAAACATAAGCCATGAGCAAATGTTTCCCCCCGCATTTAAGCTCATTAAAAAATGAACTATTCTCCGGTAAATAACCATCGTGAATGTAGTACTTCAGCCATTAAAGCCTTGGTCGTGTTTGCACCGTCACCTCCACTTTTTCATTGGCCGATCATTCACCTCCATTTGATTTTTTACCCATTTTGAGGAACAGTTGCGAAGAGTGATTTCACTAGCCATCCTTGTGACACTGCTGTGATTGGAAAATTCCAAACCTTACCTGGAATTAGCTGCTACCCATTTTATCACTCGTTCCTCAAAAGATGAGTCTCCTTTAAGCTCTTTTCAATTGACTCGTAAAATATGAAAAGATTGTCGAGCCATTGGCCTCTCCAGCTCGTTAAAGGGACAGGAAGTGCTATCCCTCCTCTAGATTTTAATCTTTTTGGACCTAAGGGATTATTACACAAAAAGATCGAGTGCTTGTTTTGTTCGGCTCGTTAAAAGTATCGAAAATTCATCCCTTCTATATTGTTTTATATTTTTTCGGACTTAAGGGATTAGATGACGAAAAAGGAATTTTGGAGTTATCTTTACGTTCCTTTTCAGACTCTCTAAAATTGAAAAGGACCGAGTTATCTTTGTCGTTAAACTCGTTAAGAGTGTAATAGCGACAAACTTGTCTATAGACGAGAACGAGTTTCACTATCGCTAGGCTCGTTAAAACATAGCGATGGGTTTGCCCGAAGGGAAAATTATAGAACAAGCATATGTTATCCTCCTCAAGCTTGACAAAAATAAAGAGGTACTGTTCAGCAATGACTGGGGAAAATTGGGAAGAAAACTTGAAGAAACTTTGTTGGTAGCAAGTCGCTCTTGAACATGACACTTCCACTCTGTGTCTGAGTCGGGTTGGGTTGTTTCATTCACCGGTCACATCACCATGGTCACGCCATACCATCCAAATTTGGGGATAATGCTACCAATCCATCACATAAGTGTCGCTGATATGTTCAAGAGAAGTCATTCAAAGAATTCCCTGTGTCTCACCCACTACCATACATTTATGCTCCATTCTTTCATGACCGCCACCCTAAACCTTATATCACCAGATCGTTTTCACCTCCATTAAAATCATTTGCTCTATTCCATGTCATTGATGGGGGATACATTAAGGCCCTCCTGTGACGGATCACTTCTTGTCGACATCAGCTCATTATCCAAGAAGTTGATCTAGGAACACCCCATTCAGTACTTTGAAGCTTGCATGCCTCAATGGCAAGTTTCTCACTTCCGGCGACAGGTTTACATCAATGCCTTCGACCGAAAGATTTTGCGTGGTGTTTGACGCCAAGTCCTTTATTCACACCACGTGAATTTTATTGCAGTACCTTGAGGGTCATTATCATTATCGGTGATTCCTCTCACGCTTGTTAACAGCTTACATCATTGACTAGTAATCAAGCGATGTCTTTCCATGTTCGACTTCAGAACATTTCTCACATGGATCGACTTGTACTCCGAGTGAAGATCGAACGAGATTGAAGACCCCGGATCTAGTTTCATCCATCTGGGCTACGATATATATTCAGGGAAAATAAAGACATCAAATGTACATCATTGCTGCACAGATAATCATCCAATCAAAAGGATGATGGCTCTATCATAATCATCAGTCTACACTCAGACGATTGTTTGTCCTATGTACATGAAAATGAATTTATAAAGTTGAGCATGGGAATACCCACCTCAGCTAGATCATGAAAATATTATGAAGATAATGTATTGTATTGTATCTTATTACAGGTCTCCTCCCAGCATTGAAAGAACTTCGGATCCTCATAATAAAGCATTTCACCCGACATCAAAAGATTAACGACCTCATGCTTTAGGGGGCAACTGTTATAGACATTTTTGGGCCCTACAACCCCAAGCATGAAATTTCCATAAACCAAGGGCTCCTAAGTCCCTAAAATTGTTTTTCTAACCCCTAAAGGAACAAGGTCAACAGATTACAGCTTCTCCCAAAAGTTCAACATGAAAAACTGATCAGAATTGGTCAAAACAGGATCATTTTAGCTGCTCCACTAGCTAGGTGCGTTACATCTCACCTAAACACTTTGTGGGTGCATTTCATTTCAAAAATGCGTTCTGTGGGGTGCGATGGGCGAGAAATGACAAATGGAAGTGTCATTCCGCAAGGTGGAGAGGCAATGGAAGCTTCCAGAATCTTCTCCTCTGACACTTGCCTTACTGAATTCGACCAAGGATGAGTAAGAGGCCATCAGTGTCCAAGTGGAAGCAAGAACTATCAGAGAGAAGACACTAATCAAATCACAAGCTGACTCATCCCCCTTACAGATATCTATATATGGATCCCTCATTCCAGAGATCCAAAGGCTAGAATTTTGCATATTGTAAGGAATTGTTGTTGGTTTCTTGAGACAAACATCAGATTGTTGGGTGATCTAAGATTTGTTTGAGGTGAAGAGGGGCTTCTTTGCTGAGAGGTTGATGCTGGGTCAGAACAACTGGTTCTAACTCCTCTTGGCTCTTTTCTTGATAATCAATAAAAGCTATTTGAGTTTTCCTCCATGCTTTTGTGTCATTGATGCTTGCTACATTTGTATGGTCAATTTACATCTAATCCTATATTGTTTATGATTATAGATCCATGTCTTATAGTGCTATTCTTTTGTGATCTTACAGGTACTTTGTGAAGCTGGGCGTGCAAGGGAGCAGGTAACTGAGGACTATCAAAGAAGAGAGGGATCAAATCAGGAGATTAGCGCAAGACAGAGGTTGGTCTTTCTATTCCTCTCTATCTATAATTCATAAAGAAAAAACGAAAGTAGCTTTTCTCTGTTTGTTTCTAAGGCAGTCGTCCCACCTTAGTGGGATAGAGCAGTTCTATATAGACGATTTTCCCTATAACATCAATCCCAGCAACGAAACATTTGTTGGCTTAATGGGGCCTGACCCAGGTTCAGAAGTGATTTAGCCAAGAAAATCCCGGTACTACTGGCCCTTTCAGCAACATTCCATAGAGCGTGGACTGAGGTCTCACACGAGGTAGTATGGGAGGGTGCTGGAACCAGGTTTCTGCACCCCAAGGATGTCTTGATGAAGTTTCTTTGGGGACGTGGTCCAACCCTGTGTGCTTGCGCTACTCCGCGCAGTTGTCTATTCTTCGTGACCTGTGCCACTACTTTCACACACCTCTATAAGGGCACGAAGAAATTACTGCCCTGATCTCTATTCTTACTACACTATCATATTAGTGGTTAACTTAACTTGTGAGGGTCTGTTACACAGTAATTTATCACTGCCTTCCTGTCAGTCACCCTGCTGTGTCCAGAAGTCACAATCACTAAGTGTTTGATCCCTGAACTGGCTTAAAACCCATTTTTCCAAAGTTTTGTGCATCAGCGCGTCTGTTCCTAAAATAACCGCGATGACCAGCGCCTCACAGTGTATTTCGTGCGCTGCCATCGCGGAAGAACATCACTTTTCCGCGATGACGCACAGCGCGGCTTTCCCGTGTTCTCCCGCGCTGACGTGACTTGTTCAGTTATTGTTATGTGCTGACAGCGCGGCAGTCTCCATATAATCCGCGCTGATCCAGTTTGGGCGAATTTGTTCAAACAACCAGCCTTCCAGATCTCTCCAGGCTTGGTTGTTAGCTTTGTGAATATCGACTCCCTTCTATGGCATGTCTGTTCGACCCTTTGCAACAACTCCCCTTGAAGATAAGCTCATCCTTCCACCTTTTTAGGAGACTCCTTCTCCTATATAAACTTCCACCATTACCATGAGCAGCTAGTTAGAAACTAGTGGGAACTAGCTAGACTTTGCTTGGATTGTACAGAGCTTGTAGTGCTCAGATTGCTGCTATAGGTTTGGTGTGTTAGGAGTGGAAGTGATTCATTGCTTGGGGAAGTTTGTTTGTGACATTTTTGTGAGAGAGAGAGAGTTATTTGTCTTGGGAGAACCATCCTCAAAGGTGAATGCTTGAGATACATGCTGACTGATCCCTCCTGAGAACTTTATCGACGTCAGAACATTTGGTTGTACTCTTCTCTATTCTGATTAATAATAGATGACTGCTATTATTGTTCCATTCTCGTTTGTTTATGCAATGGATAAATGTGAATTATGTCTTTTCTGACTGACATATAGTTACTTTTACTAGATTTCACGCTTGCGTTTGCTTTCTCTTCGTGTGTGCAGGTGTCCGTTCGCGGGGATCGCGGGGGACTGTGACCAGCCGAAGCGAAGGAGCGAAGGAGACATCTCTTCGTCCAACGACAGCGCAGGAATCCAAGTAGGTGCTCTTTACTTCTTGTTTAAGTGTAACTAGGAACATGCGTGGCAGCATTGTGTGATTGTTGCTAGACCCCTATTGGGCTAGTAGGGATCGCCTCTATCCGTAGAGGGGATTTACCTCTCCAACAATTTGGCGACTCCGCTCTTTCTCATCAGCACTCTCGACCCATGGTACGGGGACATCATTGTATATTTACAAACGTCTTCGTTTCGTCCCAATACATCAAAGGAAGCTCGACGACGGATACGTCATCAGGCTCAACCGTATCGCATTTTAGGCGACACCCTGTACCGCCTCGGCGTCAATTCTATTCTTCGCCGATGCTTAACTCTCGAGGAAGCTGAGCGAGTCATGAATGACTGCCACTCCGGCGCTTGTGGCGGCCATATGTCCGGATACGCTACCGCTCAAAAGATCCTCCGCGCTGGTTATTTCTGGCCTTCTATGTTCAAGGATTGCATCCTTGCTGTACGCGCATGCCATGAATGCCAGGTTTACCACCGGAAGATGCGTGCACCTGTGGCACCACTGCACCTTGTCGTAACCGTAGGTCCATTTGCCAAATGGGGCATCGATTATACGTCCTGTAACCCTCGTTCGGCCGGGGGGCATGGGTACATTATCGTTGCCGTGGATTATTTCACCAAGTGGGCCGAAGCAATGCCTACATTAAACGAAGACGGTCACACAGCGGCGCAGTTTTTATTCAATCATATCATCACTCGCTTCGGAGTCCCTCAGGCTATTGTTACAGATCATGGAAAGCATTTCCGAAATCATATGATGACAGAGTTAACGAGCCAGTTAGGCTTGCGTCAAGATAGTTCGTCACCGTACTATCCTCAATCTAACGGTCAAGTTGAAGCCGTGAACAAAGTTTTGATCACCATGCTTCAACGCACCGTCAATACACACAAGACAAACTGGCATCTAATGCTTTTCCCAGCCTTGTGGGCCTACCGGACTTCTGTGAAGGATGCCACCGGTTTCACCCCGTTTCAACTGGTCTATGGACTGGAGGCTACCCTTCCCGTCGAATGTGAAATTCCTTCATTAAAATTAGCTGTCGAGTTGCTTCCCAACACCACTCCGGTGGAGGAACGGCTTCTTTACCTAGAATGGTTAGACGAGACTCGTCGTTTGGCCTCTCTGGCTATCGAAGCGCAGAAGAAGAGAGTCAAAGCTCACTTCGATCAGAATATTCATCCTCGTTCCTTTGTTGAGGGAGATTTAGTACTGCTCTACGATCAAGCTAAGGATAAGCTGGGGGCAGGAAAACTCGAATCCATGTGGTTAGGTCCCTACATCGTGAAACGTGTTTTACAAAAGGGCGCATATGAGTTGATTGATTATGAAGGAAATCCTCTTGACAAGCCCCGAAATGGGCTGTATCTGAAGAAGTACTATGCATAGCTGCTCACAGTCACTTTGTATATACGTGTGTTTTTGAGTTTTTACTGCATGAGTTTCTTTTGCTTTGGTATGAAGGCGTGTTTTTGCCCCTTATTATGCTTTCTCTTTCCTGCGCAGATGTCTCGTACTCCTTATGTTGGTTTCGCTGATGGTGCCTGCCGTAGTACTTGTAATTTGTCTTCGGCAGCGTGGGTGATCTACGATCCTCACGGGGAGTTGATAAACCTGCAGGGTGTATGCCTAGGTCGTACCACTAACAACGTTGCCGAGTACAGTGCTGTAATAGAATTACTTGCCGAAGCAGTTGACCTCGGCATCCGAGAGCTAGTGGTGAACCTGGACTCCCAGCTGGTTGTCCATCAACTCAACAGGCGATATTCCGTCAGAGACCAGCGCATATTAAGGTTGTACCTACGTGTAAGATTGTTAGAACGGAATTTCGATTACATTACTTATCAACATATTCCGAGACGATTAAATACGTTGACTGATGCATTGGAAAATCGTGTATTAGATAGACATTTGCGAAACAGATAAACATCATACAAGGAAGGATAGAACAGCATAGTAAGACCATAAGCATATGTAAATAAATCATTTCAAGCATAGTTTGCACGTGTGTGTTTTTAAGCTTGCATTAAACATATAAAATCCATGAGTCGAGTGTCGTGCAAATTCATACATAAGATCACAAATTGTACTGAACAAACGCATAACACAAGATAACACATCATCACATGTAACAACGACTCATCCAAAATCGGTATGTATATATATATATATCGTGTGGCGCACTGAGGCGCTCAAAAATAGAAGTACATGTCCCAAAATCTCAATACATCTGAGTCATAATGTCTCAAAATAAACAGTGGAAATAAAACCTAGGTGACTAATCGGCTGGATGGTGCTCTCTGTAGTACACAGCCGCTCGTGCCACCCGCCTCAGAAGGCGGTGCACTCTGGGTTCCACACCCACTGTGTGGATCTGATGCTCCACAGGAACCTCCTCAACCCCCTGGAAGTCCGGCACCCCCTCCAGCAGCCCCTCAAGGTTGCGAGCCACAATCTCTGGTGTGTTGGCCCCTGGAGGGGCTAAGGCCAAAGCTCCGGCTCCCGGGCCCTCTCTCCGCGCCGTGGCAGCCAGGCCAATCGGTCTAGTAGGCCCCACATCTGCATGACAAGACGTTTATTAGGACATGTACATAAAAAATTTTAAAAACAATACAAAACTCAAAAGACAAAAGTGTCATACCTGCATCATCCCACTGTTCACCCGGAGGCAGCACCAAGTCAGGATCATTGCGGAAATCCATCCCCGCATATGGCCAATCCTGTACGAAGATCTCCTGCTGGTCCAACCAGTCTCTGAAAAATGCCCCCCAGCTATGTGGTCGGCCGCCACCCCCACGTGGCATAATCCGAGCCCATCGTGAGGCCCTCGTCTCTCGAGGATCTCTGGGGGCATCCACAGCCATAGACTGCAGTCGCATGGCTGGTACTCGCTCCAGAATGAGCGGGACCAGGATCGATCCATAGCCGAACTGTTTCGTCTCCCCATGACGGCAGTTGCTCAATTGCCTCTTCATGTTGTTGGCCACTGCCGTGCACCAATCAAACACGGTAGGCTCGAGGCACTCGAGAGCTAGTAGGAGATGGGTCTTGGACGCCTCGTGATTCGCCATGCTACCTGCCGCCCGGGTCACCATGAACAGGATGGTGCGCAGCACTATGTCTCTCACTGTGGGGATCGAGCACTTCCCACTCCGCGTTTTCACCGCCCCCGGGCAAACCTCAGCCATCAGGTCATCCAGAGTACCGCCGCTAGGTCGCTGCCCCTCCAAGATGGGCCTCGCACCTCGGCGCGACAACCCAGTCAAGAAAAAGATATCCATGTGGTCAAACTCAATGTCGTGACCACGGATGGTGAATTTTTGGTCCACCGGGTTCCATGCCCTGATCAGCAGCTCTAGCAGATCATGTTGGGCCCGCAGACGCGGCGTAAGGAAGAATTTCATGAATCCGCACGCCCGCATGGCGTTGCAGCAATTTACGTCTCCCCAAGCAGCCACATCCTCTACGTCGTGAACTCTCTCTTGCCATTGAAAGGCCATGATGTCCTGCATGAACAATAAAAACCAATCAGAATTGTTTTCATGGAGAAATTTACGTTCATTTATTAAAAAAACAAAACTTTTCCGCGCCATCGCGGCTGTTTTAGGGACAGCCGCGATGACAATGGCGGCTCTGTGTAAAAAATGCGAGGTCAGCGCGGAAGAACACGCCTTTTCCGCGCTGACCCGAAGTTGGTTACATTGGCTATTTTTCGGTCAGCGCGACCCCGTGGGCAATTTCCGCGCTGACCGAGGGCGCACCCATGCAAATAAAAAATGCCCGATTGGGCCCATTCAACCGTCAAAAAACTCCTAAAATGAACCAGAATGCAGGGCAAAGGAATGAGAACCTACCTGGAAGAAGCAGATCTGAAAATGGTCTCCGGATGGGCTGGAAATCGCTCCGTCAACTTTTTGGCTTCTCCACGTTCTTCGCACTCCGAATAGTAAAATGGTAAAAATGACTTATTACCCCCCCCCTATTTATAGTAAAAACTCCTAAATTACCATATTTTTTGGGTTTTTACCATTTTTAGCCATAAAACTAGCCTTGGTTCTGTTTTCAAGCATGTTTCAATATGTTTTTTACGTATATCGAATGGATTTATGCGGGTAGTGCCCTTGTGCAGGTACAGGTATCGCAGCTTGGTCATGACAGTCCACAATTCATGTGATTCCCAAAAGTGTCGTCTCTAAGCTCTTTTCCGACGTTAAACAAGAGAAGATGGCCGAGCTCCCTTTCCGCTCGTTAAAGGGAACGAAAGGCGGTCGTTTTTAAGCTCTTTTTCCGACCGTTAAACCAAAAAGGTCGCCGGGTGTTTGTCGTTTCGCACTCGATATTGGCTCTAAAACGACGTGTCTTCGACCACTTTTTTACTTTTTCCGGTCGGGGACACTATTCATGAAAAGTACTCCTCGGTTGTAATGACCGGGCGGTTCTTTCGAGCACAGTTTTATACTTTTTCGGGCTCGAGAGACACAACTGTACGAAAAAGGACCCCCCTGGAGTCTCCTTTTCCGCATTCTTTTCAGACTCTCGAAACAAGAAAAGAAGCCGAGTTTTTCCTTTGTCAGGCTCGTTAAACACTCAATGACATCGGATATTGTCAACATGACACACATCAAGCATATGTTACCCCCGTCAAGCTTGTCGTCCAAAAATAATCGGGGTACCTGCCTGCAAAGGTGGGGAAAATGGAACTTTGATTACAGTCGTCTCGGCAGTACGTCACTCTTGAACATGGCACTCCGCTGTTTCGTGTCTGGGTGGGGTCATCTCATCTCGTTCACTAGCCTCCATGGGTTTGGGATAGCCTATTTGACCTCTCATCTGTTCATTGCCGTCATCATCCTATCCGCTACTCATTTGATGTCAAGTACTGCCAAATCCGTTACAGTGCCGTTATGTGTTCAAGAGAAGTTGTCCTCTGCCATAATGCAACCTCGTTCGCTATCTCATCACAAATTATTATACCTCTGTCTCATGTCGATGATGTGGGAATCATCATGGCCCACCTTCGATCAAGGCCACTTCTCGTCGACTTCAACTCATTATCCGAGAAAGTGACTTCGAGACTCCTTCCAGGTGCCTTGGAGCCTGCATGCCTCAATGGCAGGTTCCTCGTGTTCGACGCAAGGTTTACATCATTGACCTACGATCGAATGATTCTGTGGGTGTTTGACACCAGCTCATTGATTCACACGCCACGGATTGTACCTATAGTACCTTTAGGGCCATTGTCATTATTGGTGGTACCTCTCGCGTCTGTTAACGGTTCTCATCATTGGCCGGTAATCAGACGATATTCATGCATGTTCGACTCCAACCCCTGTATTCACATGTGTGGACTTGTACTCTGTTCGGGTCGAGATGGAGCGCAAGACCCTGGATCCTTGCTCACTGTGGTCCAGGTTGCGATTTTGTGGATAATCATTACATGACTCACTGATGGATGGCTGCGCCCATACCTGAGTCTTCATGGATGGCTGCGACCATACCTTGTCATTATTATGGTCTCTTTAGCTGGGTGGCTGCGTCCATACCATAGACCAGTCTCGCATGTCTTTTGGATGGCTGCGCCCATGCCTAGACTGCATGTATATGATGGTCAGAGATTTTTCGGTACTTCCTGGTGGTGTTCCAGTTCGGCGTGTGTTGTAAAGCAGGTAGTATGGGAGGGTGCTGGAACCAGGTTTCTGCACCCCAAGGATGTCTTGATGAAGTTTCTTTGGGGACGTGGTCCAACCCTGTGTGCTTGCGCTACTCCGCGCAGTTGTCTATTCTTCGTGACCTGTGCCACTACTTTCACACACCTCTATAAGGGCACGAAGAAATTACTGCCCTGATCTCTATTCTTACTACACTATCATATTAGTGGTTAACTTAACTTGTGAGGGTCCAATATTCTTATTACTTCATTCAACATTCAGGTAAGTGCGCGTAATTATAAACAGTATAAATTCATAAAGATAAACAGAAACATGGATGCCCAATATTCCAAATCAAACTTATCTTTATTCGTATTATTTTTCAAGTCCAATCCCACTTACAGACCTGACTTTGCCCTACGCACTCAACTGCAGGGGTCCGCGCACTCAGCTGCGAACTCTACTAGGCCTTTGCGCACTCAGCTGCAGAGCCTCTCCCTACTACTATGACCCAATACACTTCAACTTTTCCTCTTATTCTCTAACCATGCCTTCACATCTATCTATTACCCGCTAAAATTATTGTCTTTACACTTAGAGCCTCACTCTATTTATACAATCCCATGGTCCGCGGACCATGGCTAGGTCGACACAACTTTAAATTATTTTACAATTCTTAGGGAGGACAACCCTATGACTCATCCTAGACTTTCGCGCTCCACAGTTGCATTTCATGGAGTCTTACAATACCATTGACCAAAAATCGGGATTTAAGCCCCAAAACCTACTGCGAGGGATCCCATGCTCAACACGGATCCACTGTGTGGCAAGTGGAGTCTGAAACGTGCATGACGAAACAACGTGTGTGCAACTGGAGCTGAATCTCCATATTGTCGAGCTGTGGCTGAAGGCATAGCCTTCCACTCCTCTGGAATTTATAGAGCAGCGTGTTAGCGCTATTCAAACAGGATTGGATGAAATTGGACGGGAAGTATAGAACTGTATTAGTATGCTGGATCAAGCATTTGGCATCCTCACATCCTTGCAGGAGGACCCCAACATATGATGACTGGAAGAGGCACGTGAGCTTTAGGAGTAGTACGATAATGTAAGGGGAACTGTGCATACATTCGTCCTCACTCAATGATTGGCAAAAATGCAGTAAGCAAGGGCACTGAAAGAGGAGGTGGATGCCGCAAGACAGAAAGAGGCACTTCTCAAAGCGTGCGTCTATCCATGGATTGATGAGGCATTCACCATTATGGTAGATATCGAGATCAAGCTTGCACAGATTCAGGGACTCTACAAGCTAATGCAGGTAGTTGATCCTCATAAAGAAGCATTGGAAGAGCACATGCAGCAGGTCCAGAAAACCACAGAATAGTGCGTCGTGGACCTCCGAGCAGTACGAGACCAGTTGGAGGGGCTTCGCACCAACATCGTTGCACCAAAAGAGCGACTCGAGACAAGTAACGATGATTATGTTGGGGGCCTCTTGGGCATGCAATCCCCCCACAGCATGTTTTGGGGCTCAAAGCCCAAGTTTTGGTTAAATGTATTGTAATACTCTGCAACTTACGAGTGCGGAGCACGAAGTATAAGATGAGTCATAGGGTTTTCTGCCCTAAGAATTGTAAAGTAATGTAATGTCATGTCGGCCTACCCATGGTGCGCGGACCATGGGATTGTAAATAGAGTGAGGTTCTAGGTTGTAAAGATAGCGAATTGGAGAGATAGATGAATATGCATGGTTCGAGCATAGAGTAAGAGTCTAAGTGTAATGGGTCGTACTAGTAGGAAGAGGCTCTACAGTTGAGTGTGTAGAGGCCTAGTAGAGTCCACAGCTGAGTGCGTGGACCCCTACAGCTGAGTGCACAGGGTGGTGTCAAGTCTGTAATCTTGATCAAAGAATAATAAAGAGAAGTTGATTCCAATTTCTGTGTATCTGCTTGTGTATTGCCTTCTTACATTTATGCTATTTTGTTTATCATGTGCACTGATATGATTGCTGGATATGCTGTTAATTATCACTAGTCTTACACAAATAAGTTGAGTAATCGGGTAATAACAGATTAAATAGCAAGGAACTTGGGTATAATACGGGTCGTGCCCTGAGTAGGGTTGTGCGGAAGCGACATTATAGGTTGCGAGGGACTAACAGGTGCGCGTAGCGACATGAATGCAAGGTCAAACTGCGGACCTCCAGAAGCTCATTAGACATCCCTAGGGTGCAAAAACCTAGTTCTAGCACCCTCCCATACTACTTCAAGTGAGACCTCAGTCCGCGCTCCACGGACTGTTTTTGAAAGGGCCAGTGGTACTGGGATTTTCTTGGCTAAATCACCTCTGAACCTAGGTCAATACCAAACAAGCTAACAGTAAGTAAGTTGCGGGTAGATAGAAGGGAAAAGGCTCCACAACTAAGTGCACAGAGGCCTAGAGTAGAGTCCACAGCTGAGTGCGCAAAACCCTACAACTGAGTGTGTAGGGCAGTTTTGAGTCTGTAACCTCATATTGAAGATCAATAAAGAAGACTGTTAGAGAATTTCATGTGTTTATCTGTTCACTTCTATTATCTATGTTTGTGATATATGCTGTAATGGAATATTGTCTTCATGAAATAATGATGTATTAATGCGCGACTTTATTGGATAGGTTTACTAACTATAAACGATGCATGTTAAGTATCTATGCGAAGCTTATAATACTTTCTATTATGTTTATTGAATACTTAAGTAGATTTTTGCGAACATAGATCTAGGGTTGCTTTAAGGTGTGGATAAGTGGATTATTCATCTGTTAAGGGTCCGCAAAAACCTATTGTAGACCTTCGCAAAGGTCTAAAGGCCATTTAAGTGAACTGGCAGTACTGAGCCCTAAGGGCTTATTGATCTGCATGAAGGTAGATCTGGGGCAATAAAATACATCACACTGATCTCTGAATGCGAAAACTTGGTTTCAGCATCCCCCCATACTGCTTCGGGTGAGACTTTAGCCTGCACTACACGGGTTGATGCCGAAAGGACCAGTAGTGTAGGGTTTTTTTAGCATAATTAACTCTGAACCTAGATTGGGACCCACTAAGCAAACAAATGGTTCCGTTGTTGGGACTGAGATCCACATAAGGAGATGTGTGATTTCGTATCACTGGAATATAACCAAGAAGGAAAGTAAGAAGTGGTTAGATAGGAAGATTCACAAATTCGTGGCACAAGAGAATATGAATCCACACTTGTCAAAGGAGCAGTGTTTGGACAAATATTTTTACATAGAAATACATTAAATTTTCTTTTGCACCTTCCCGATCAAACTATACGAGTGGATAGCTAAGTTGGTAGATGACCAAGGAAGGTGGAGGCTTGGCAATCCAATAGTGTGGACTTCGGGGCTAGTGTGAAAGTGGGAAGCTTCTAAAGACAAGATCATCCATGTTGTTGACCACTGTCTCGACCAAATTATAGGAGGATTTGTTATAGAGTTCCCGGTTGATACCTCAGTCAACTACAGAGAAGAAGAGTGACACTTCTTCAAGGGACTGCAAGGTAAGTATCTGAGATCTTTGAATACCTAGATTAATATGCTCTTATGTGAGAAATGGGTTATGTCATTGCCTTGATGTTCAGATCTACGCAAAGAGGATGGATCTTCAAAAAATTTAGAAAAAGCAGGCCCTGAATATAGCCCGTTGATTGGACCTCCTTCAAGCGACGATGAGGGAATGACACAATCCTCACTACATAGTGTGGTCCACTGGACAAGACAAGGTTTTCCACGAATACATCATCCATCCATTCCACCTCCACCTCCACCTCCATAGCATACACCTTCGCCCACACCACCTCCACCACCACCACCATTCAACATGTTGAACTCAATAAAGCTGTTGATTTTCAAGGGTATAGGGAGTGAAGATACAGATTAGTTCTGGTTTGTTGCGAATGTTGTATGGACCACGCAGCAGATCACTGATGAAAGCATAAATAAGGTGCACTTAGGTATTGCTCTGTAGGATCGTGTTCTGACATGGTATATTAAGTACGTGCTGAGAATCCTTTACCAACGCTGGCAGATACTAAGGATGCTTTAAACAAGGAGTTTATTAAGCCTAAGTCTGACTTGCAGACAATCATTGGATTTAAGGAAATGATGATTAGGGTTGGTGATATGCCTTGGGAGTTAGATCAAAGGCTAAAATGTGTAATCTGCAAAGCTAATATGTAGCTCACAAATGGTCAGCACCACAAGTGGTTTATAGCCTCGCTTCTGCCTCACCTGAGGATTTCTTTGTCACAGTAGAAGATAGGAACTTAGGTAGAAGCCTTGGAAATCACAATGAGATTGCACAAGACACCTATTCAGGATGTGACTTTGGGAGTCCAGAAAATTTACTTGCAGTTGCAGAACCTCTGCTTGGAATTACAGAGCTTGAAAAAAGAGAAGGAGTCTAGGCCAGAGGTGAGCGAGGAAGTCTGGTGCCTCAAGTGTAAGAGCCATTGGCATGATGAAGACCACTACCCTATCTTCACAAATTATATTATAGGAGGGGGACCAATTCCCCTGAGGTAGGAAGCTCCAACAAGACCGAGTACAAGGCCCACGCTATGGTGTGCCATCTGTCAGGTGGCTGGAAAACATGTAACAAAAAATTGTCATTTTCTGCAAAATTTCATTCAAATACCACAAGAACACCACAACATTTTTTTGTGATTTCTGCAAATTGGTGGGCCATAAGGAGTGCCACTTCCATAGCTACAAGCTAATGATGGAAAGAATGCCTACCTACTGAATGCAAGCAGACACTCAGCCTACAAATCAGGGTGCCGAAGGAGCGCGAGGAGGTTATCAAGGAAGAGGTCGGGGGCGAGGAGGAGGAAGACCTACTAGAGGTCGCGGTCAAGTTATTTTCTATAAATGTGGGATGCCAAGGCACTACATGCAGGAGTGTCAGAATCATACATGCTCGTCCTACCAATACTGCACTCAACTTGACCACACTATAGAAGAATGCCCTATGTTGATTGCTAAGATGCAGGAGAAGAAAGCACAGCCTCAACAACCTACGTAGAACTTATAAATGATGAGAACTGAGCCTGTTATACTGTAATTTGTCACTGCCTTCATGAGTACAAAATCATTCATGCTCATGCCCTCTGATGTTGCCAAATGACCCACTTTTCCAAAGGTTTCTACCTCATCGCGTCTGTTGGTCAAATAAACGCGCTGAAGGGCGCTCCAAAACAGTCCAGAAGCGCTGCCATCGTGGAAGTACACATGATTCCCGTGATGGTCGAGTTTCATGTGCCAGTGCTACTGTAGATTGTAGTTTCTCGCGATGACATGACTAGCTCCATTATGTAATAGCGATGTCAGCGCGCCAGACCAGTTATGTTCCCACGATGATCCAGTTTGGGCAAATTTGTTCCAACAGTCGGCCTTCCAGATGACTCCATACCTGGTTGTTGGCCTAGATTATGTCACCTTCCTTTCTCTGGCATGGTTGTTCCGTCATTTATGCTACCTTCCTTGGAGATAAGCTCATCCTCCCACCTTTCATGGAGACTCCTTCTCCTATTTAAACTCTCACCATTGCTATGTGCTGCTAGTTTTGGAATTCTTAGTCTTTGGAGTGTTGCTGATAGTACTGATAGTACTGTGAGTTGCTAGATAGCTGGTGTGAGTGTGACAAGTGTGGGTTTGTTGATAGCTTGAGGAAGGTTGTGAAGTTCCTTTGATCTTGAGTAAAACTTGTGAGTGAGAGAGACTTGTGCATTGGGAGATCCATTTTCAAGAGTGAATGCTTGAGGAACATGCTGGTTGGATCCCTCTACGAAGGCTTGTGGCGTCAAGACCTTGGTTGTAAGCTTACTCTATTTCATAATTAATGCAATCAATGATGTTTTCCTATGTCTTGTATGTAATGTACTAGATAGCTCATGACTTCTTGACTTTATGAGTAAATAGATCATTGTTGTTCCGATTACGTGCTTTGTTGTATTTCCATTGCATTGTTTCAGGTTGATTACTCATTAGAAGAAGGAAGAAGAAGTTGGAGCAGCGCAATGAAACTCCATCGACAATCGGTTGAGGTAGGCCTCCTACTTGAACTATTTAAGGAAAGCTATTGTTGATTTGTCCTTGTTTGTGACTAGACCCACTCTAGGGCTAGAGGGGTTGCCTCTGTCTGTAGAGGGAACACTTTCCTGCATCACAAATTGGTGACTCCGCTGGGGAGGTGGCCTTTGTTCTTTTCTTGTTTACTCTTGTCTTGGTTTTTGTTTTGGTCTCCTTTGAAATTTTGGGGATTAGTTACCTGTTTTCTGAGTTTCCTAGCCTGATCTGGGAAATGTCTTCATTTGCTTAAAGATTGATTGTTTTTGATTTGGGAGTTTTTGGTTCGCCTGTTGTTGTTTTGAACATCATCGTGGTTTTTAATTTAACAGTCGCGTTGTCATCACGTCACCCTTTTTGTAATATCCTGTTCTTCGCCTAATTACGCTTAACAGTCGTGACGGTTCTGTAAATCGGACCATCGTGGAAAAGGCATGTACTTTCGCGCTGACATCACTTTTCTGCTGTGTATTGTTCTTTATCAGCACTTTATTGCTAGTATATTGCCCATGCTGATTGTTGTAGAATTGAATTTTTCAATTTTGCCTCCTAAATCCATCAATCTTGCTAGTCCCTTGCTGTTCTCACTTAGTTTATGACTTGTTTTTCACTGTTTAGAGTTTGAGGCACTCTCTTGTGAGCTTTGTTAAATGAATCTTGTTTTTCTTGCTTTGTGACCTAGTTTCATTGTTTCAAGTCTTTTGGATCAATTTCGCTTGGTTGCCTGTTTTCAAAGATTCGTTTGCTACTTGCTGTTGATTTGATTGACCCTTCCCCTTTGCTTACTTTTGGTTGATTGTTAGTGATTGTTATTGGACCAATCTCGGCATTGATTCGATTTCTCTTCACTACCCGAACATAGATTACAATTGTTTGGATCAACCGTTTTTCAACATTTGTTTGTTTCTTATTGGTTTCTTTTAGATTAAAGGCATCAAAATCAAAAAGATTGCATTTCATTTAGCATGTGAAAGTGAAAGTGAATTTGCATTTCAAGTTGCATATTGAAAAGCGAATGATTAAATCTCTCATTAGTAGTATCCGTGCACTTTAGCATTTGATGTCTGCTTGCATTGAGTGACTATTTTGTTGCCTTGGTTTTCTTGGTTTGGGAATGATCTCTCTACCCTCCCATAGGTAGGTGTTCATCGAAGAAAAAGGATATTTCATTCATTCTAGCTGCATCCTAGGTTCTGTTATATACATACGGTAAGGCCTGAAAACTGAAACATAATCCAAGATCAACTTTAAAATGAACTGAATAAATCTAACAACGCATTGGAACATAACGCACACTATTTAGAGGTCTAGGCTAGAGACGTGCTCCGGCGTCGTTAAACCTAGTCACTTTTGTTCTCACTCAAGGTTAGGTGATTCCTCCTTCTGTGACTCAATAGTGGTCTAGTACAGAATTGTGCTCCCATGTACCATCGAGTATATGTTGGGAGACCCCACTAGCTTATCATCCTTTATCCATAGGAAGCTGTGTATGTCGCCTTACAAGTCGTAATGCACCGAACACAGCATTCGGGAAGATTGATTGTCGTACGGAAAGTCCTTGATTTTCATATGATTGCCAAGGTGTATATGTAGTTTTACGGATTTGTCTGGTAAACCTTTTGCCTAGTTCTCCAGAGTAGTCACTTTAGTTCCTTTTCGGACTCCCTAAAAGAAAAGGTCCATCTAAGCACTTGTCACTTCAGGCTCATTAAATATTCGAAGGCGACTATAGTCATCTTTTTGTCCTTTTCTCGACTCTTGAAACATGAAAAGGTCAAGTTTTGTTCCTATGTCATAAATTTTATTTGCCCGCGAAATATTCCTGGTAACAGTTCGAGTTATTGGTTGTGATAAGAGTCTTTTTCGGGCTTCTTCTCGATTGCCACATTCCCCGAGTCTACCGGCCAAAGTCTTCCCCCAGATGGGAACCCTGGTCCATTTCCTCCTTTTGGAAATGTCGGTGCTCCGTATATGGAAACTCTGTCCTTTCCTCGGTTAACCATCAGTTTACCCGTTTGGTTGTTTTCAACCTCGGTGGTCCGAGTATCATGACTCCTGTTCCACTGTCTCCTTCGTCTGAACCACGACATGTTGATTCCAAGGTTGAGCCTACGCCTTCTTCCCCTGTTTCTTCCTCCTCCTCTCCTCCTTCACCTGGTGAAAGTTTCACATCTAGTAACTAGGGACTAAGAAGAAGAAGAAGTCCGATAAACACGAGGCCCTGTGCAGCTACTACTCCGAGTACATCTCAGGTCGGAACACCTTCTACTCCTCCACGGAAGGTTAAGTTTCCTTGTAAATTGTGCAAGGGTGACCATCTTCTTCGTGATTGTCCTAGAATTCCTAGGATCTTAGAAGTATGGTCTCATGATCTGACCCGTCCCTCATCATCCTCTGAAGCTCATGACAATGCCACCCTATCAACTAGCAACGGTAAGAAGGAAGTGAAGATTCGATTCCCCTACATCCCCTTCACCTTTGTCCACTCATGGATAAAGCTTCCGCCGTTTTGGAAAGTCTTATAGCTTCTTCACCCCAACTTCCCATTGGTTATCACAGGCTCTCTTTGGACACTCACCCCGTTGGAAAAGAGGTTGAATTAGATTCTTCTCTTCTCCATCCTCCTCTTTCCGAGCCTAGCTATGGTAAGCCTGTTCCAGACCAACCATTGGTCGGAAAGAGTGTCAACTTAGGTTCACCACCTGTTTATCACTCTGTTTCAGAAGATTTTCATGCTCATGTTCTTCTCGTCTCGTCAGATTCTCCTGAATCTGAGAACGACACTCCTATCCCAGCTGATCTACGGAGTCCTTCTTCAGTTCCTGTAGAGCATGGGGGCAATCATACGATTCCCCCACCAAGTAGTTTAGCTGTTACTTTCGATTGGAGTCACTTGACTGCTTTCCACCTTCCATCCTATGTGCCTTTCGAGATTACAGTACATGCCTACGATAAGGCAGTACCTGGCACTGTCTTGGATGAGGGTGCGTCTATCAGTCTTATGCCTTCCACTACTTGGCAAGCTTTGGGCTCCCCACATCTTGTGCTAGTTACACAGAATCTGTTGGCATTCGACGGAGAACCCTGTCAACCTATAGGTATCCTCCCAAAGTTTCAAGTTACTTTGGGGGGAAAAACCGTCTATATAAATGTCATGGTTGTCCAAGGTGAGAATTTTACTCTTCTCCTTGGCTGTGACTATATTTATGCCATGGGGGCCCTTGTTTCTTCCATTTTTTGTGTGGTTTGTTTTCCACATGAAGGAAGAATAGTGAATATAGATCAATTATCGTTCTTTCGTCCCCCAGATCCTCCTGCGTAGCTGTCATCCCCTCTCAGTTCTTTCTTACAAGTAGTGCCTTCCTTGCCACAGGTCAATTATGTGGCTACCCGTTCCATCTCTGAATCTGCTACTGATCATGCAGATGGTCTCGTACATCATGTACTGGGGGCATTGGAACCCGATCTATCATTGGTGCATCATGACATGTATTCCTCCCAGAGTGCGTTTCTTCCATCCCACGAAGACCTCTTGGGATCCATGTTCTCGTGTGGCCCATGAACAGGGTACGAGGATAGTTTGTTCCTGTCTCAACCTCGTTAAAAAATTAAACAAGTGCACGAGGATAGTTTGTTCTTGTTTCAACCTCGTTAAAAAATGAAACAAGGAGTCCCGCACATAGTTCCTGATCTTGTGTCAAGCTCGTTAAAAAATGAATCAAGGTTTATGAGGATAGTTCTTTTTCATTGTGTCAACCTCATTAAAATATGAAACAACTCCCTTTCCAAATCGTGTCTTTGATTAAGATCTCGTAAAATCCAAGTTGAGTCTTTCCAAGATCTCGAATGTGAACCTTCATTCCATCCACCTCGTTGCATGCAATGAAGCTTGGGGGGCATGAACCTCGATTTGCATCATTATGTTGGGGGGATGCAAACTTATAACAAGCATAGTTTTTTGTTTCAAGCTTGTGTAAACATGAAACCGAATCCAAGCAGAGTTCTCCATGGTTCAAGCTTGTGCAGAACTGAACCCATACCTGATTTACATCTCGTGATTTCCGTTTATCCGCTAAATCTTGCTAGATGAGCCTTGGTTGTTTCATTCCATCGCCACCATCTCTTTGGCTGATCATATGCTTTCACTTGGTTGTTTTTCCTTTCCTGAGGAACCGCAGAAATGAGTGGTTTTATTAGCCAGCCTCTTGACTATTACATGTTTTGAGCAATTCCACCATTGTCATAACCAGTTGCTACCCTTTATACCACTCATTCCTCTAGGATGAGTCTCCTTTAAGCTCTTTTCTGACTCATAAAGGATGAAAAGATTGCCTAGTTTACCTCTTGACTCGTTAGAAGAAACGAGAGGGGGTCACCTTTAAGCTCTTTTTTCGACTGTTTAAACACAAAAAATATTGTCGGGTTTTTATCGTTTCAGGCTCGTTATTGGTTGTGAAACGACGTGCTTCTAATCGCTTTTCTACTTTTTCAGGTCAAAGTTACTACCTACGAAAAGTACTCCTCGATCGTCATGGTAAGGCGGTTCTTTCGAGTATCATTTTATACTTTTTCGGGCTCGAGAGACACAACTCTATGAAAAAGGACCCCCGTGGAGTTTTCTTTTCCGTGTCTTTTCCAAACTCTCTAAACATGAAAAAGACTCCGAGTTTCACCTATGTCGGACTCGTTAAACCCTGACGACATTGGACTTGTCACCATGACGAGACTCAAGCTTCTCCTTCTTAGGTCTCGTTAAATTATTACTAGGTTGGACTCAACAACAAGTTTATCATTGATTGTCTATAGCAGCTAGTCACTCTTGAGCATCGACACTTTGCTTCTTGTCAGGTTGGGACATCTGTACATCGTCATTTGGCCTTCCGCAGGTTTCGGTCATCATTCTAGCCTCATTCCATCTGATTCATGTCGTTTCATCAAGCCTCTGATCCCTTGATGCCTGAATGCTGCCACCCTCCGGAGTCGTGTCACCGACATGTTCAAGAGTATAATCCTTCTGCAATTTACACGCTCGTCTTCTCCTCTGATACTCTGTCTCACCATCTCCCTCTTGTTCCTTGTCTTGTGTCATTGCTGGGGGAAACATTATGGCCCTCCTACGATGGGTCTTCTCCTGTCGACATTCGCTCATCATCCAGGAGATTGATCTAGAGATCCCCTTTGGTACCATAGAGCTTGCATGCCTCAAAGGCAAGTTCTTCGCACCTGACGGTCGACTTTCATCATTGGTCGTCGATTGGGTGATTCCGTGAGTGTTCGACTTCAACTCCTTTTTCACACTCCGTGGATTGTGCTAGACCATACCTTGAGAGCCATTGCCATTATTAGTGGTTTCTCTCGCACTTGTTAACGGTTTTCCTCATTGACCGGTAATCAAGCGATGTTCTCTCATGCTCGACCTCAGCACGTCTATTCGCATGTTAGAATTTGTACTATGATCGGATAGGTTCAAGACCCCGAACTCAGATTACACATGTTCGGGCTGTGTGGATTGGTTTTATGATTACATGACCCATTGATGGATGGCTGCGACCATGCCTGAGTCTTCATGGATGGCTGCGACCATACCTTTATCATCATCATGGTCTCATTAGTTGGATGGTTGCGTCCATACCACAGACCTATTTCGTATGTCTTTTGGATGGCTACGCCCATGCCTAGACTACATGTACTTCATTATCAGAGATATCCATTGTACTTGCGTGCAGGTTCTTCCAGATGGTGTTCCAGTTTAGTCAGCTTCGTAAAGCATTTCACCCTTCCCACTCTCTCGGGCTTCATACTTTAGGGGGCATCTGTTACACAGTAATTTGTCACTGCCTTCATGAGTCCAAAATAATTCATGCTCATGCTCTCTGATGTTTCCAAATGCCCCACTTTTCCAAAGGTTTCTGCCTCATCGCGTCTGTTGGCCAAATAAACGCGCTGAAGGGAGCTCCAAAACAGTCCAGAAGCACTGCCATCAAGGAAGTACACATGATTTCCGCAATGGTCAAATTTCATGTCCCAATGCTATTGTAGCTTGTAGTTTCCTGCGATGACATGACTAGCTCCATTATGTAATAGCGATGTTAGCGCGGTAGACCAGTTATGTTCCCGCGATGATCCAGTTTGGGCGAATTTGTTCCAACAGTCGGCCTTCCAGATGACTCCAGACCTAGTTGTTGGCCTAGTTTATGTTGCCCTCCTTTCTCTGGCATGGTTGTTCCGTCATTTGTGCTATCTTCCTTGGAGATAAGCTCATCCTCCCACCTTTCATGGAGACTGCTTCTCCTATTTAAACTCTCACCATTACTATGTGCTACTAGTTTTGGAATTCTTAGTCTTTGGAGTGTTGTTGATAGTACTGATAGTACTATGAGTTTGCTAGATAGCTGGTGTGAGCGTGACAAGTGTGGGTTTGTTGATAGCTTGAGGAAGGTTGTGAAGTGCCTTTGATCTTGCGTAAAACTTGTGATTGAGAGAGACTTGTGTATTGGGAGATCCATTTTCAAGAGTGAATGTTTGAGAAACATGCTAGCTAGATCCCTCTGAGAAGGCTTGTGACGTCAAGACCTTGGTTGTAAGCTTACTCTATTTCATAATTAATGCAATCAATGATGTTTTCCTATGTCTTGTATGTAATGTACTAGATAGCTCATGACTTCTTGACTTTATGAGTAAATAGATCATTGTTGTTACGGTTACGTGCTTTGTTGTATTTCCTTTGCATTGTTTTAGGTTGATTACTCATTAGAAGAAGGAAGCAGAAGTTGGAGCAGCGCAACGGAACTCCATCGACCACCGGTTGGGGTAGGCCTCCAACTTGAACTATTTAAGGAAAACTATTGTTGATTTGTCCTTGTTTGTGACTAGACCCACTCTAGGGCTAAAGGGGTTGCCTCTGTCCGCAGGGGGAACACTTTCCTGCATCACAGAGCCCCATGAGGAAGATATGGATGTGAATACCATGCTAAGAAGTGGAGTAACAATCGGGGATGATAAGGGAAAACAACCTCAAGAAATGGATGGGTTCGCAAGGCCTCAGAGAAGGAAGTTGGTTTTTATATGGCGTGTGCGAAGGAAACATTTATGGAGGCCAAGAAAAGCTTCAACGAGGCATCTACTTCAGGAAATTTGAACGAAGTACCAGAAACCAGCACGCCTATAGAGGTTGATCTCTCTATACTTACAACGTTCTTAGAAACCTGCATGAAACTTTTGTGCGATAGCAAGACTGTGAAATGCCTGTAAGAATTAATAAACAAGTGTGCTGGTAAAGAAAACGCTCCTGATAGACACCACATAGTATGAAAAATAAGCAAACATAAGGTAAGAACAGGGCGCGATATGAGGCTCATGTTGGCTTGATGGGGCCTGACCCAAGTTCAAAGTTATTTAGCCAAACAAATCCCTGTACTACTGGCCCTTTTGGCAACATCTCGCGTAGTGCAAACTGAGGTCTCACTCGAGGCAGAATGGGGGGATGCTAGAACCAAGGTTCCGTACCCTTGAGATGTCTGAGGGGTCGATTTAGTCTGACTGTGAATATCTTCACACACTTTCCTGAACTGCGAGGCCTTTGCGCCCTATTATACTCACCTTCATGCAACCCCAACCAGGAGCTGAGGGGATTTCGTGCTGCTAAAGCAGTGATCTGTGTTATTTCCCCAAGTTATATTGCGGACCTTACTTATCTTCTTATAACTGTTAGTTATCTTTACATAAATAGATACTTTATCTTATATTCACTTATTCAACACATTCATATAAGCTTCCGCAACAAATAAACAGTAAACTTGCAATTCATACCCAATATACTTCAATGCATGAAACAAGAAATGATACACAGAAATATTGTAAAACATGTGTTTATTAATGCTTCAATCGGTTACAGACTCAACCTTCCATGTGCACTTTGTTGTAGGGGTCCACGCACTCAGCTATGGACTACTAGGCCTCTGCGCACTCAGCTACAGAGCCTTCTCCTACTCTACGACCCAAAGACTTGAATTTACACTTAGAATCAATGCTTCATCATTAGATCTTACATGTATCGATTCCTTTTCTTTACACTTAGAGCCTCGCTCTATTTATACTATCGCATGGTCCGCGGACCATGGTAGAAATATCAAGCTAACATTGCATTACAAAAGTACGGGAAGAAAAACCTATGACTTAATTACAACTTCGCACTCCACGCCCACAAATCATGGAGTATTTACATCGGACTTAGTCAAAAATTGGGCTTGAAGCCCCAAAACTTGCCTTGGGGGGGATCCCATGCCCAATAGGCTCCCAACACAAACATCATGACTTGCCCTTGAGTCACTCTGCTGGTGCGGAGATATTCATGTGGATACCTCCCAATTCTACTCGGATTACTGCAAGGCCGGCAGCACACTAAGCGGTTGCCTGCTATATATCCTGGACACGCTGTTTGGAGACCGCGGTTTCTGAACTACTTCCATATATCTGCTCCTACATCCCCTGGATCTGCGCGAGCTTTCCTTCAATTGTTACTGTGATTACGAAGGCCTCATTGATCCAAGGCTCGACATGTGCCTTCAAAACCACTTCTCTATGTCGTGTTGCGTCTGCCTACTCCTTAAGCGCTTTGGCATGTTGCATCCATGCGAGCCTCTATGAAAGGGCCACCGTCTGCGAGGTCCCTTTGAAGTTGTCATAATGTTGTTGTATCTCATGCACCTCTGTTTCTAAGTGCTATATGTTCAGGTCCTCCTGTAGAGTGGTGAGGACCTCAAATGATTCTTCCAACACTTTGGTGTAGTCCTTCACTATACTGCTAATCTCCTCCATCCCCGATGTAATGGCGCTAGCGTACTGTTCCCTTACCTCTGGATCAGTTGAAGGTTGCACCTTCAACCGCAGCTCTACTATCTAAAGGTTCAGCTCCATCTGAACCTTGGCCATCTTTTCTCGCGCCTCGCGCACTCCTGCTACTAACCTCTAGATGTGGGCCTCTGTTGGTTCCTCTGCTAGGATGGCCAACTCAGGGACCATCTAGCAACCTTCCTCAACCACCTGCATCATCTGTTAGTTTTGTGCCACAACCTCATCACGTTGCAGGCTCAGTTTCTCCATTTTGATTCTTTGTTCACTCAACACCTGTAGCATGCGACCCTCCCTAGCCAACAGTTCTACAGCCACTTCGTCCTACAGGACATAGAGTGTTTCCCGAGGGAGTGCACCCATGTTGATCCCTACCCATTTCAACACAATGACCGTAGGCCTGTCAGCCTCGTTTTTTGTAACCAGTGTGTTATAGACACTTTTGTGCACTGCAACCCCAATCAAACATGTCCATAAACCAAGGGCTCCTAAGTCCCTAAAAGTGTTTTTCCATACCCTAAAAGAACAAGGTCAGCTGATTACATTGTTATAGACATTTTTGTGCCTAACAGCATGAAGCATGAAATGTCAATAATCTAAGGGATCCAAAGTCCCTAAACATGTTGTTCCTACCCCTAGAGGAACAAGGTCAGCAAACCACAGCACTGAAAATCAGTTCTCCACCTGAAAACACTCAAAAACAAGCTATTTCTGGATCATGTCAGCTGCTCCACTGAGCATCTGCGCTGAATGTCAACTGCTCCACTTTGTACCTGCGCTGAATGTCAAAAGCAATGAAGGCTACCTGCGCTGGGCGAGATTGGCCAAGTGGCACAGTCATTCTGCAAGGTGTCAAATGCCCAGGAAGCTTCCAAAATGACACTTGGATCAGGGAATTCACCTTGTGATGAGTAAGAGGATCTAGATCTCCAAGTGGAAGCAAGAAACTCCAAGTGGACTCAAGAACTGAAGTATAACTGAAGTGGGAGAGGACACTAGTCAGCTTCATGCCAGCCTCAAGCTGACTCATCCTTTCTCCAAAACTCCTATATATAGAGCTCTCTCATGAGGTCTAGGGAGGCTGGAATCTTGTGAATGTAAGGAAGTGCTGTTGGTTTGTGCATAGAACTATTGGGTGATTGCTTTGAAGGAGGTGAAGAGGAGATTTCTTTCTGCTGGGAGGTGTTGCTGGATTGGGCCTATTATGGTTGTAACACTCTCAAAACTTTACTTCTTCTATTAATAAAGTATTTGAGGTTCTTCTATATGCATGTGTCTCTATGGCGAATTGATGCTTGTATATTTGATTCATTCTAATCCTTGAATCAGTTATGAATGTATGCTTCTTGTAGTTTCCTTTCTTTGTGCTTTTACAGGATCTTTGTGTAGCTGGGCCAGTGAAAGAGCAAGGAGCTAGGAGCAAGCAGCAAAGAGGGAAGATTGGATCAACCATTAGCGGAAGATAACGGTTAGTGGATCCCTTTTCTCTTCTCTCTCTCATCTCATAAAGAAGTAATCTTGAATAACTTTTCTTTGATTGTTGCTGAGGTACTATCACCCTTAGAGTGGGATAGGGTCATTCCGTATTGGATACTTTTCCCAAAAACAAATTGGCGACTCCGCTGGGGATCGTATCTTGTTGGTTGTTTGTGTTTTTGCTATTCATTTCATAAACAAAGGGAGTACCGAATCGAACTGTGTTTGAATCATTCAAATACAAAGTAGAGGGCAGCTACTCTAGCTCAGTTTCTGGGAAAGTTTATGATTTGAAGAGCTGATCCACAAGGACTCTAATAAGCTCTTAGTGATAGCTTTTCATCCTCCTTGTCATCCCTTAGTGTGTCCTTGACTGATAACTTCTGATTTGAGCAAAAACTGTGAATTTTTGAGCAATCTGTGACCCGGAAACCACCAGAAACGAAAGTTTCGTTCTTCAGTGCAGGCTGTACAAAGGCTGTTTGCATTTCAGCGCAGTTCCCAAAGGGGCTACCTACGCTGAAGGTCAAACAGGCAGTGTCCCACCTGCGCTGGACCAGTCCTGCATTGTGCTGCTGGGGTTTCCTGCTGTTTCTTGCCCTGTTTTCACTCTTGTTTTTGCTGTTTGTTACCAGTCAGTGGGCCTATCTGAAACCAACTTTCCTTGTCACTATTCTGCCTCAGTTGTATAAAGAAACTGTGTTTGTTCTTTGTGTATTTCTTGTACATTTACAGTTTCCCATAACGAAAGTGAACCAGTCTTGTTGTGACCTCTTAGATCTAGACTTGTTATAAAGTGTCGTTTTGATCTCAAGAGTTAGTTTGTTTGATGTTCATAGCTGATTGAGCTTTTGCTTTCGTCATTTGGTTTGAGTTCATATATTTCTAGTGTCGAAACAAGTAAATCTTAAGGTGTCTTTTGATTTTGGACAAGCTTGTTTGCTTTCACTTGAAATTGAATTCAAAATTATACAACAGCTTTCTTTTTGCATTACACCAACATTAAGAAAGAGAAAAGAAATACCTGCATCTTTGCATTTTGCATATAAGTTTGTATGTTGATTTAGGGAAAAAGTGCATTAGCGAGTGCTCTTTGATCTGTGTGAAAAGATTTTGTCTCTCTTTTCCCTCAGTAGTTAAGATTTTCATAAGTCGAAAAGATTGAAAAAGCTTGCTTCTCATCTTAGACTGCATTTAGGAATTTGTATCAATACATCTCGTGGTGAACCTTGAAAGGAAAACTTTAAAAAGATCAACTTAAAATATATTGAATGAACCTAACAACTCTGTGAAACATAACGCAAACATCTAGAGGTCTAAGCTAGAGACGTGTTCCGGCTTCGTTAAACGTAGTGACTGTCGATCTCGACAAAGGTGGGTGATTCCTCCTAAGAGTCGGTGGCACTAATACGGACTTGTGCTCCCACGTACCATCGCGTATATATTGGGAGACCCCTATAGGAATAAAGCCTTTATCCAATAGGAAACCGTGTCGGCCGCCCTACTGATCGCAATGCAGTGAACACAGCATTCATGAAGATCGACCACCCGTACCGTAAAACGTATTCTGTGGTTTTGCGAAAGGTTTGGCACACCCTCTGCCTAGATCTCCAGAGTAGTTTCTTTTGGCCTTTTTCAAACTCTATAACTGAAAAAGTCCAACCGAGCATTTGTCACTTCGGGCTCGTTAATACATCGAAGGAGACTAGAGTCATCTTTAGCTTTTTCTCGACTCTTAAAAAGTGAAAAAGCAAGTTGTGTCTAAAAGCGTCTAATAAAATTCATTCAATTCGGAAACACAATCCCCTTTTAATATTTTAGCTGATCGAGTAATCCGCAATCGTGGAAGAAAGTCAATTGAAAACCCGTCGTTCGCGGAGGCTTACGAGTCAACCATCTTTGTCCCCGGAATCGAAAACAGTACGGGCAAAGCGAACTCGTTTAACCGGTTCAAAATCTCCTTTGAAAGTTAGAACAGGTGTTCCAACTACATCTGAGGTTCCGGTTACTCCTAACATTTCTGGAAACCCTGCCTCAATAGGAGAAGTTCAACAGCCACAGAAGGACAGTAATACTGATCCTAGTTTGGGGGAAAATACTTTTTTAACTGAACCAGTTCCAGCTGTAACCGGTCCAGAAAGTTTTGTTCCAAAAAAAACTGTCGCTGTCGAAACAACCACTTCTTTGGCACCAGAAATATTTTACGGACCTGACGGTCTTCCTCTTCCACTGGGTTTGATTGCGATAGAGGAAATTCCAGAGGATCCGCAAGCAAGTACTCTAACTCATTTTGGAGTAGGGGTCACTCTCTTCCTTCATCAGAGGTTAATCCACCACAAGTGGAAGTCCCTGTAGAATCGCTAGGCAATCTATTGGATAGACTTAAAATGTCTGAACAACCGTCATCGTCTAGGACTATGTCAAATGACACAGCGACAGCAGAAGCCCCTGTCGTCATTCCAACGATGTTTGTCGGCATACTAGCTGTCCCAACTAGCTTTCAACAGCTAGAAGGAGTCCACCAAGGGACTATTTCGACAGTATGGTCTGTTCCAGTTTGTTCATCCGGAGTAATACCCGGTAATTCTTATGTTGAAACTCGACAAATTGATTCTCATGGAGGTCAATTTGGGCCATCTAGTCCTCAAGGACTAACAATCCCTCTGAGTTCCGGATTGCTACCATATGGGGGGCAGTATGCCCTTTCATTACCTCCTCCGGGAGGATATCCATATGGCAGTTCTCAACAGTATTCTGGTTATACTGGAATTGCATCAAGTAGTTGGGTACCCATGCTACCTCAACAACCAAGGATTGTATATTCTATGCAACAGTGTGTACCTGTGACGAACATCCCAACCACCCCGGCTATTGTAACCGTGTCGAAAGTTCAAGCGATACCTGTTACATGTCAACCTCAGATTTCTCAGGTTGTAATGCAACAGTCGCTTGACCATGGGTCACAGCCACAATCGCAAACTGGTGGGACGACAAAAGTACAAACGGGTTCAATTACTCCACACCTTGGTCCAATGGTTAGCATGGCGCAACAGAACATGGCGTCACAACCATGGCTTGTACAATACCAACAACCGCAGTTCCAGCAAGTGTACCAAGGTTCTGAGCAGCAGATCTTTGCGAACAATGGACAACCGTATATCCAAAACGGTCAAAACCAACCACTTTACAATGGTCAAGTCCACCAGCCGTATCAGTCATACCAACATCAATTACATTATGCTGGTATGCAAAGACCCACTGCTCAAGCGATTCCATCGTACCCTGGTTACGATTCGCCTAATCTGAATCAACAGTTACCATTCGTGGCAACTTTAGAGTTACCCGATTTACACCGTTTAACCAACGATCTGATTTCTTATGCCCCTTGGTGGCCAGCGATTCCTCATAAACTTCCATCTGACATTCCTAAATTCAATGGAAATCCAGGTGAAGACCCGTCGAATCATGTGATGACTTTTCATCTATGGTGTTCGTCGAACACCCTTAACGACGATTCGATAAGACTTCGCCTTTTTCAGAGGACATTGACAGGTCCAGCGGCTAAATGGTATATTGAATTGCCAAGAGCCTCTTTCGACAATTTTAGCTCCCTAGCCACGACTTTCTTAACCCACTTTCAATTACCAATAAGGTATGAAACAGGAACAGAAATATTAACCAACTTCAAACAGACAACTGCTACCCATATATTTGATCATATACATGAGTGGCATCGTCGTCGTAGGATGGTGAAAACATATGTTCCCGATCAGCTATTAGCTGAATGGTTTATAAAGTCGTTACTTCCGGCTATTACGGAAGATGTGGCCAAGGGGGGAGTCGTAACAGAGGAGCAAGTGATTGCTCGTGCACAATATTTGGACTTAGTTTATACTCAGTCCGGCACACTCTATGACAAAATACCTGACGCCCCTAGACCAGAGTTTTCAATTCCTCCCCCTCCTAAATCAAATAGTGACTCTCATGCCGGTGATGGCGTGATTGGCATAGCAAACACGAAATCGATAAAGGCTTCGTCAAAGAAAGCCCGTAATAATTCGGATCAAAATGCAAAAGAAGAAATTCTTGCTTCGGAAGTAAATGCCGTATCGGAAGATAAGGGCAAAGAAACCAATCAACCAGGAAGCAAGAAGAAACAAAACAAAGGGAAGAAGAAGAAACAGGGTGAGTCATCCCCTGGAAAAGATTCTTCAAACCCTCCTGGCAAAGGGAAACAAAATTATCCATGTCTAATATGTGATGATAAGGATCATACCACAAAGAATTGCCCATTCAAAGCTGAGTTAAAGAGGTTCTTTAAAAGTTCCCAAACCTCAGCTGTGTTAACTGATCCATTTCCCAACCCAGGTCAAAATCTGGTTGATAGTGGAAATGCTTCCCCGTCACAAGTCCTAATGTTGTCGGTTTCGAAACAGCAGAATGATGCTTTGATTTCGACAAGGAACAAAGATTATGGGAATCCTCAGGTGTCGAATGAAAAAGGTAAAGATCAACCAAGTAGTTCGACAACAACTTCGACAGAATTTGTAACACCCACCATCCCTGAATTAACAATAAAACCGCCGAAGGGTGTAGTACACAAGTCGACATTTAATCCTCGCGCCAGAGCGGCACAGCATTATAATATAGTGGAAGATTTGGCCCAATCGCCATCCGCTATGTCGACTCTTGAAGTGCTACAAAATTGTCCAACCCAAAGGCAGGCATTGTTATCGGCAATTGGTGGGGTTGATCCTAAGGATTCCAATCTAGTATCCTTTGATCACAAGGGATATGATCCTTAGTTACCAGCTCAGCTAGCTTTCCTTATTCAAGTGAAAGCACTCAACAAAACTGTTCACAGAACGATAATTGATGAGGGAGCCTCGACATGTATTATGTCAATGAGTTGCTGGAAAACTTTAGGATCTCCAACCTTGTTGCGATCTTCGACGACATTAAAAGCTTTCGACGGAAGGACTTATACCCCTTACGGTATCCTTAATAACTTGAAAGTCGAACTAGGAGGAAAGACAGTAGAAATTGATGTAGAAGTCATTGATGGAAATATTGACTATAACATCCTACTGGGTAGACCATGGATTTATGCCATGGCAGCTGTCGTGTCGACTTATTTTAGGAAGATCGCATTCCCGTTTGAAGGAGGGATTACGATCGTCGACCAACAGAATTTCCTCCCTAATGGTTCACAAGTTACAGGAAGCATTCC
This sequence comes from Pinus tabuliformis, assembly GCA_031772625.1. NCBI lineage: Eukaryota > Viridiplantae > Streptophyta > Pinopsida > Pinales > Pinaceae > Pinus > Pinus tabuliformis. Next base: position 1,088,950,223 of record CM062815.1, on the reverse strand, counting down.
CATGATCCATGAGAGTAACCATTCAATTCAAGATATCGGAGTAGGATTATTGAAAGACCCCACATTGATGGGGACTTTCGCGCTACCACCTCCTATTTATATAGGAAATGTACCATTTGTAGCAACCTACAACATGATATCTTCCACGAAGGTCAACATGGATCATTCAATGGTTTTGCCCCCAAGCCCTTTAGAAATATTGTAGCAATCAATGTTTCAAGCATGGGAGGCGAGCCCAAATCAACACTCGTCAAGTGTTTGGGTAGATAGATCTAGAGAATATGGAACCCCATTAGATCCTTGGTCGAAAGTACATGGGACTGATGAAGGAATCTTACAATCAATGATGATTGAGGGGGCACCATGGAATGATCACCACCATCGTTCCCTTCTTCCAGAATATGAAGAAGATAATCAAAGTGACCTTTATCACCCTTCAGTATTTGAGTTCCTAACGAATACTGTAAATACGGTGGATTCCGAGCGAAACTTATCCAATATTGAAGAGACTATAGCCATAAATATCTCGACCAAAACAAATGTTGTAGAGAATATTTATGTCGGCAAAGGTTGTTCCCCTTCAGAACTGGAAATATATAACGCTCTTTTTCGCGAATTTAGAGATGTCTTTGCGTGGTCATATGATGAAATTCCAGGCATTGAATCGAGTATCGTTGAACATGAAATTAAAATGTATCCTGATGTCAAACCAGTAAGGCAACGGCTTCGGCAGGTGCAACCGAAGAAAGCCGCTGCCATTAAGGCGGAAGTTGAAAAACTCCTCCATGCTGGGTTCATCTACCCGGTTCCTCTAACCGATTGGGTATCGAATATTGTCCCTGTTATGACAAAACAAGGGACGATTAGAGTGTGTGTTGATTATAGGGATGTAAACCAAGCTTGTCCGAAGGACAACTACCCTACACCCTTCATCGACCAGATAATTGATGAATGCGCCGGATGTGAAATCTTTTCATTTATGGATGGATTTTCCGGGTATAATCAAATAAATATCCGCCCACAGGACCAGTCAAAGACTGCATTTATTTGTCCGTGGGGCACATTCGCTTATTGAAAATTACCCTTTGGTTTAAAGAACGCAGGGGCGACGTTTCAGAGGGCGATGAATTATGCCTTCCATGACATCAAGAACATTGTTCAACCTTATCTCGACGATCTTCTGGCTCATTCGCGAAAGCGGACTGATCATCCGCAACATTTAAGAGCGATATTTCTACGTTGCCAACACTACAAAATAAGACTCAATCCACACAAATGTGTGTTTTGCGTCGGTTCTGGTCGTTTACTTGGCTTTGTAGTCTCTAAGGATGGGATTCGTCTCGACCCCTGCAAGGTTCAGGCAATCATTAATTTGCCTCCACCTTCAAATTTGCTTCAGATTCAGAAACTCCAAGGGAAAGCAAACTTTCTGAGGAGGTTCATTCCAAATTACGCAGAACTTGCTAAGGGTTATACTCGTCTATTGAAAAAGGATGTACCTTTTGTCTGGGACCAGGTGGCGCAAGCCTCTTTTGATGCTCTGAAAGATTGTCTAGTAAAAGCATCATTAATGTACGCCCCGGACTATCAAAGAGATTTTAACCTGTATCTAGCTGCAGCGGATACGACCATTGCGATGGTTTTAGTTCAAGAAGTCGATGGAATAGAAAATCCTATCTATTATTTAAGTAAAAACTTAAACGATACAGAAAGTAAATATTCTTATGTTGAAAAACTAGCGCTTGCAGCTGTTCAAGCGATTCAAAGGTTTCGACATTATGTCCTCTTTCGGAAAACTACCATCCTGTCAGATTGCAACCCCATGACTTATATACTGTCGCGACAGTTGCTAGGGGGCAAATATTCAAAATGGATATCGATCCTTCAAGAGTTTGATCTGGAATTTGTAAAATCCAAATCAAAGAAGGCCCTAGTTTTCGCAGAATTATTATGCGATCTCCCATCATCGTCCAACGATGAAACATCGGAAGAGTCAATCGTGGACGAAAGTTTGTTTCTGATATCTGTAAGCGATGAGTGGTATGGGGATATCATAGTTTATCTCCAAACCCAAAAGTTCAGGCCTAACACCTCTCACTCCGAACAAAAACGTATACGATACCAAGCAAAAGACTACATGATCGTCGGTGATACACTTTACCGTCACGGTGTCGATACAGTTCTGAGGAGGTGCCTTACCCATGAGGAGGACGAAAAAGCCCTGAATGATTGTCATTCAGGCGCGTGTGGGGGGCATCAGTCTGGATATGCAACAACACAAAGAATCTTACGAGCAGGATACTTCTGGCCAACCATGTTCAAAGATTGCATAACCGCAGTCAGAAGTTGCCATGCTTGTCAAATCTTTGATAGCAAAACCATACGACCACCCGCACCTTTATCGCTGATAGTTGCTGTTGGGCCCTTTGCCAAGTGGGGCATCGATTTCATGCAATGTAACCCCACCTCGACCGGGGGGCATGGGTATATTATAGTCGCTGTTGACTATTTTACCAAATGGGCCGAGGCGATGCCTACATTGGATAACACTGGTGAAACAGCTGCCCTTTTCTTTTTCAATCATGTAGTCGCCAGGTTCAGCGTACCACAGGCTATAGTCACAGATCATGGGTCGCATTTTCGCAATCACATGATGGTCGAATTAGCTGCCAAGCTAGGGCTATCTCACGACAGCTCTACCCCATATTATCCACAAGCCAACGGACAAGTTGAGGCAATCAACAAGGTCCTGAAGCGTATGTTGCAAAGGATGATCGGGGTTCATAGAAGAACATGGCACCTAATCCTGTACTCAGCTTTGTGGGCTTACCGGACCTCGGTAAAGAACGCAACCGGGTTCACACCTTTTCAACTGGTGTATGGCCTAGAAGCAGTCTTACCAATCTAGTGCGAAATTTCGTCGCTTAAACTCGATCTTCTCCCCGGAACCTCAGAAGAAGAGGCTCGTTTCTTGGAATTAATCCAGTTGGATGAAACCCGTCGTGACGCCGCTTTGGCTAACGAAGCTCATAAGAAACGATTCAAGGCTCAGTTTGACAAAAATGTCAAACCCCGTGTCTTCTCAGAAGGTGATTTGGTCTTGCTTTATGACCAAGAATCCGATAAATTGGGAGCAGGAAAATTCAAGTCCTTATGGATGGGCCCCTATATTGCTAAAAGGGTGTTAGCAAAAGGAGCCTACGAGTTAATGGATTACGATGGAATTCCACTGGCGCAGCCCCGCAACGGGTTGTACCTCAAGCGTTACTATGCTTAAATAGTAACCTGTATGCTTTTGTTGTATTTTGTTTTCGCTAAAGTGTTTGTTCTGGTCGAGTGATCCGCCTTTTTCGTTCGCTGCAGATGTCAAACCTTATGGAGACATGTGTTGGATATGCCGACGGAGCGAGTCGTAGTTCGCGGAACCTGTCCTCCGCGACCTGGGCCATTTTTGATCCAAGCGGCGAGTTAGTAAGTTTCAGAGGTGTATGTATTGGGCAATCAACGAATAACATCGCTAAGTATAGCGCGTTGATAGAACTACTTTCTGATGCCATCACATGTGGCATACGCCGACTAATTGTCAGGCTAGACTCACAGCTCGTAATACTGCAACTCAATGGTATATATTATGTTCGCAATCCAGCTATTTATCGCATGTTCCTAAGGGTTAAGATCTTGGAAAGATGATTTGATTCAATTCAATATCAACATATTTCAAGAAACTTAAACACATTAACTGACTCATTAGCGAACTATGTGTTAGATAGACATTTGCAACATTTATAAAAAAGGGACACATCACCAAAAATTGTACATATGGATCACGTAAATCAACCAGAATAAAACCCGAAAATCAAAATATATAAGCTGTTTATATAAGTTCATACATAATGTTCTGTAACCAAGACAAAATTGGTCATATGACCTAAGAACTCAAAAAGATGCTAGGGGGCACCCTAGCCTAGTGGTGCTCATGATAGTACGTCACGGCCTGTGCAATCATGCGCAAGAGACGAGTCCATCGTCTAGGCACACCAATGGTATGCCGCTGCATCTGTAAAGGTAACTCGTCAATCTGTACATCCGGAAGGCCACGAGTAAGGCTCTCAACCTGCTCCTGCACAACTGTAAGGGTCTCAGTGTCGTCAAGATCGCGAATAACAACTCTCCTAGCAGGCTCCCCTGCCGGGGCAGCAGCTGGCGATCTCGGACGAACTGCTGGACGAACAGGACCAATATCTGCATGCACCCAAGAGTACAATTAAAAGTCTTGATAGAATAAATCACAGCAACATTATGAGTAAGGACAATAAACAGTAATATGGTCAAAGAGTTTACCAATGGCGCCCCACTGCTCGCCATCCGGTAGCACCAAATCCGGATCACCTCGGAAATCCATACCCACATATGGATACTCAGAAAACACCATCTCCTGACGCTCGAACCACCTAAAGAAGGCCTCAGTAAAAGTAATCTGAGGTTGACCTACATGCCTAGACATGTGGTCAACCCACCTCTGCATGCGTGGCTCGGTCGAAGAAGGCAAGTCAAGTATGATGTACTGAGGCTGCATCAGTGGGATTTTCTCCAGGGCGAAGGCAGTCAGAATAGAACCAAATCCAAAGTTCTTCAGCTTCTCGTCCTTTACCTTGGTCAATTGACTTTTCATCTGAACAAGTACCGCATCACACCAGTTGAATACTTTCGGTTGGAGACACTCCAAGGCGTGCTGCATATAAGACCTGTTGGCAACATGTAAAGCTGCGCTGCCGGCCATCCGACCAATAGTGAACAGAATGGACCTGAGAGCCCGATCAGTAATCTCACGGATAACAATCTTTCCGTCTCTGCTCGGATGAGAACCCTCCCTACAATACTGGCGGACATAATCTCTGGTGGAATCAGTCCCCCGGGCCGTACCTGATAAGGAAATGAGGGCACCTCGTCTTGACAACCCAGTCAAGAAGTACATGTCCTCTATAGTCAAGGGGATGTTCTTCCCCCTAATCTGGAACACTTGGTTAACAGGATCCCAAGCATCAAGCATATACTGCAGTAAAGAAATCTGTGCTCTCATGCTAGAGATACGGAAGAACTTCAGCAGGCCACAGTTCCGCAGCGCGTTCACCGTGACCAGGTCATGGAGGGCAATCATGTCCTCCTCTTCATGTTCTCGTTCTCGCCATGTAAGGGACATTTTGTTCAAGGTTCCCTGCAAAGTAAACAAGAGAAAGAGTGAATTCCTGATTTGATGAAAAACTGGCGAAAATTTCATCAAAAATAACCTTAAAAGCTCAGTCTTTTTGAGCCCAGCGCAGGCAGGAAGTCTCCCACTTGCGCTGAGGGTCAGGCTGCCTTAAGGCAGCTTGAACTTTAGCGCAGGTTTTGAAAGGGAAACTTGCGCTGATCCTAGGGCGCCCTGGCAAAACCCCAGGGGCTCAGAAAGACCGGAAAACAGGTAAAAAACAGGAAAAGGAAACCGTGAAAAGAAAGAGCTAGGGTTTAGCTCCTACCTGGTCCAGACGGCACTGAAAATCGTCCGCAGAATCTCCCGGAATCAGCTGGTGAAAATCAAGGGGGAAGAGGCACCTCCAGAGCTCCAACAAACCAAATGCAAATGAAATGGTAAATGAGAGGTAAAAACACCTTTTAATGGCTTTTTACACAGTTTAAAGTGAAATATTAGGGTTATAATCTCATTTTCATGCAAATATTATTCATTTCTAACAAAGTTTGTTGCAGCAATTGAAAATGCAGTACTATATTTGAAAAAGAGAAAAGCTAGTAATGGTAAAAATCAAAATTTGACCATATAATCGAGCAGTTTTACCGCGGAATTTATGCTCGTTAAAAAATAGAAAAGCGAAATCCGAGCAGTTTTAGCGTCATAGTTCATGCTCGTTAAAAAATAAACATAAGCTTTTGAGCAGTGTTTTGGCGCATTCAAGCTCATTAAAAAATGAACCCATCTCGGTAAATAACCATTGTGATCGTAAATTTATTAGCCATAAAAAGCCTTGGTCGTGTTTTGCACCTGCCACCTCCATTCCGTTTGGCCAATCGTTCACCTCCATATGATTGTTTACCCATTTTGAGGAACAGCTGCGAAGAGTGATTTCACTTAGCCATCCTTGTGACACTGCCGTGATTGGAAAATTCCAACCTGTACCTGGAATCAGCTGCTATCCCTGTTTATCACTCGTTCCTCAAAAGACGAGTCTTCTTTGAGCTCTTTTCTCCTGACTCGTAAAATATGAAAAGTTTGCCGAGTTTTGGCCTTCCAGCTCGTTAAAGTGACCGGAAGAGCTATCCCTCCTCTAGATTTTAATCTTTTTGGACCTGAGGGATTATTGCACAAAAAGGTCGAGCGCTTGTTTTATTCGGCTCGTTAAAGTAATCGAAAACTCATCCCTTCTCTATTGTTTTATACTTTTTCGGACTTAAGGGATTAGATGACGAAAAAGAAATTTTGGAGTTAACTTTCTGTACCTTTTCAGACTCTCTAAAAATGAAAAGGACCGAGTTTTCCTTATCGTTAGACTCGTTAAAATGATTAAATAGCGACAAACTTGTCTTTAGACGAGAACGAGTTTCCCTATCGCTAAGCTCGTTAAAACATAGCGATGGGCTTGCCCGAAGGGCAGGTTATGGAACAAGCATATGTTATCCTCCTCAAGCTTGACAAAAATAAAGAGGTACTGGTCAGAAATGACTGGGGAAAAATTGGGAGAACCTCAAAGCTTTAATGGTAGCAAGTCGCTCTTGAACATGACACTTTGCCCTCCGTATCACATCGGGTTGGGTTGTTTCATTCACCGGTCTCATCACCATGGTCCTCGCCAAACCATCCACATTTGGGGTAATTCTACCGATCCATCACATCAGTGTCGTTATATGTTCAAGAGATGTGTTCAGAAAGGGTGATAGTACCTCAGCAACATACATCATCTCCCAAAAGTTCTCCATGAAAAATTGCTCAGAACTGGTCAAAACTGGACCATCTCACCTACTCCATGGTCAAAGTGCGATGCATCCCACCTAATGCACATGGGAGGTGTGATACATACTAAAATTCCCTTCTATGGGATGCGATGGGCGAGAGTGGACAAATGGCAGAGATAGTTTTCGAGATGGATGATCATGGAATCTTCCAGAAAATTATCTTGTGACACTTGCCTCTCTGAATTCTCCCAGGGATGAGTAAGAGATCATCAATCTCCAAGTGGAATCAAGAACTATCATAGAGAGCACACTAATCAAAATCCCAGAAGCTGACTCACCCCCCTGCAATCATCTATATATGGATCCCTCATCCCAGAGATCGAGAGGCTGGAATTTTGTATCTTGTAAGGAAGTGTTGTTGGTTTCTTGTTGGAATATCATAGTTTTGGGTGATCTAAGCTTTTCATGAGGTGAAAGAAGGGCTTTCATTCTGGAGGGTGATGCTGGGTCAGAACAATTGGTTGTAATCTTCTTTGCTTATTCTTGATATTAATAAAGCTATTCAAGTTTTCCTCCACATTCTTGTATGTTTGATGATATATGCATTTGTGTGGTCAATATACATCTAGTCCTATATTGTTTATGATTGTAGATCTCTATTCTTCGATAGTATTATGCTGCTTTGATTCCACAGACGCTCTTTGAAGCTGGGTAGACGAAGGAGAAGTGGCAAGGATCTGTTAGAAGGGAGAGGAACCGAGCAAGGAACCAAGCACAAGACTGAGGTTGGTGTCCTTCATTCCACTCTCATCTACTTCTCATAAAGGAAAACGAAAGTAATTTTAGTTTGTTTGTTGCTAAGATAGCTACCAGTCTTAGTGGGACTAGCAGCTCCGAGTGGACACTAGATTTCCCGATAACATAATGCCCCTTTTGACAACACTATTATGTTGGTCATGTGGGCACGCAACATTTCCTCAACCGTGGTCATTCCTACTACGAGGCTGGTCGAGAGAGTACCAGCCTGGGGAGTGCGCACCTGCAACTCCTAAATCTATGCCCAGAGGGCCCCCAACAAAATCTAATTCTCCTCCGCCAACTACTAGAGGGCCTTTGTAGTGACTTTGTGCACCATCTCCCTCAGTGAGGGTGATCAGGTCGAAAGAAGTCTTAGATGCTTCCGACTTCTTTCGTGGCCCCACCTGCTCTCTCAGGCAATGGTGCTTTAACTGTGTAGATGTTGTTTCTAGTTCCACGCCACCCTCGTCTGTCTCTGTCTCCATTTATTGTTCCTGCTCAAGTGAAGGCTACTTTTGACCCTCATGCTCCTTCTCTACTACCTTTTTTGTTTCAACTACAGCCTCCGTAGCATCCCATGCCTCTTGCACCTATGTGGTTGCTGCCTCTTTTCTTCTCTTCTCTTCCAGCTATGCCATCCATAGTTTTGGCTCCTCCTTCTTCTGCTAAGCTGCAAAATTTTTTGTTTCCGTTGCGGAGAGGGCTAGAGCATTCCACTCCCACAGCCATGACTCCACCATGGTGAATATGACATCATCTATGGCCAAGTACAAGAGTTGATTCCACTTCTTTGCGAGGTCCTTGCGTGCCTTGATGTAGATGTGATGGAAGTCTACCTTAAACTCTACGAAGTTTTGTAAGTTGTTATAGACAGTGGGCGATAATTATGGCTTGCGATTAATCCCCATTCTGATGTTCATCTCCATGAACACCCAGAATATTTTACTATCTCAGATCCAATGCATGTCTTTAGTGGCCCACGGCGAAGCGTACTTCGCGGCCTCTGCCACTATGGACAGCAGAAGCCATGCATAGTGGAATGTTTTCCCCTGTTCCTGTGCCTCGCAACAATTCTCCAAGAACTCCTTGCACAAGAATTTGGACCAGTTAAACTAGACCCCCTCTGTGCGCTACTCGGCAAGTGAAACCACTGGCGTGCGCACCTCATCTTCGCAACACTTCCGCATGACCTTACCCGCCAGTATCTGAGTCACAACTCTGACTACCTTGTTGTTGATACTAGAGATTGTGTAGCCCTTCTTTTCCTTCTCCAGTCTATATTTCTTTCTCATGGCCTCCACAATGGCCAAATCACTACTTTTACCCTCTAAAATGTTTGTTGGGTCTTCCCCTTTACAAGGGAGTTGGGTAATTCTATGGATCAGGCGGTCCGTGATGGGGATGGGCTCCTCCAGCCACAAAAACCCATCATGCACCAAGCAGAGCAGCTCCCTGATGACGAAGATAGTCACTGGGGTGCGATGGTAATGCGGCACCTAGAGACGGTTCAACAAGCCTGCCTTTTCGACTCCAAGTAACCACTTGCACGGCTCCAACTCTATGACTCCCGCCATGGTGTTTTTCTTTGGCTTCAAGAGCTGCGTGGTTTCCAAGTGTGGGAACTTTTCATGGTCCGCGAGATCCCAATCTTCAAACTTCATAATCGGCACCTGTCCCAAGTGCGCTCTTTCAAAAATGAAATTGTCAAGTAGCAACGGAGTTTGCAGAGAGCTCTTGTTCTCATCTAGGTACATGGACACCTTTGCCTTCCCCTTCCATGGAGGAATGTACACGGGAAGCTTGGTTGGAGGGTCCACGCCCTTAGTTTTTTCCTCCATGTCTTAGTCCTTGTCCTCTTCTATCAGGATGTCCTCAAGGTCTTCCTCCTCCTCATCAGATTCCAAATTAACCACTTTCCCTTTTTCTTCCATGCTCAATTTAGTTCTCAGCGGGTTTCTAGGGGACATGTGCATCGAAACCATGGGCTGCTTATCTTTCTTGGGTCTCGACAAGCACAGTGATTTAGGGATTTCCGCAACTATCTCGGCACTCTCAGGGGCATCCTCTACTGTCATGGCTTGTGTGGCTTCTTCGGCATTCATTTCTTTGATTTCCCTGGCTTCTTCAGACACTACCATTTGGTTTGTCCAGCAATCTCTCAACTGCTCAACCGGGGACTCAAACAACGCTCTCAATAGGTTCAACAATTCTTAGTTTAGACTACTCTAGGTGCATGATAGCTCAATTCTCAAATGACCAAGTGTTGTTTTCTGGGTAGCCCTTTGCAATTTATAGCACCTTTTGAATTCAAATTCGACCATTCCCCCCAAATCTGGTCCATTAATGCTCCCTTGGCAATAGATTTTCCCAACTCTTTCCCATAAATCTCACCTTAAAAGCCTTCCGCCCACTCCATTTGTTCTAAAACCAAGCATCACATCGTGAATAGTGACTATAACGGTCATTTTCCAGCCAACCCGCATGGCAACACAGCTACCCTTGCACTGTCGCGGACCCCATGACACTTCGCTCCTGCACGTAGCACTTACATTGCATAGGTCTTGGGCAAAGTAGTTTATAGTCCCGCGTCTCCTTTCAACTACCTGGAGCGCTAATACTATGCTACCCACGGCTAGTTAGGTGGTCAGGCTACCTGTATATGGCTTCAACCGACCATCAAGCACTTTTCCTAGGAAAATTCTGTTGTTTAACTTGACTGTCTGCATCATGCACTTCAGCATCTACATTGCGCCATCATCAATGATCCCTCTAGTAATACATGGTCCAATCCAAGGCATCAAGCTAATCAACTCTCGGTGGTAGTACCCAAATTTGTCAATGTAATCATGTGCATCCTATTTTAACACCACAGTTTTCGTATCGAGAAAATCCTTCTTTATTCCTTCCTCAAGCTTCTTGACTTCTACTTCCACTAGAGCGCTTTTATCCCTTAACCACATTATTTATTTCATGAGTTCTTGGAGTCTAAGATCACCCTAATCGATCTCTTCATTAGGTCCTAAACATTCTTCTTCTTTCAGTTGTGCGATCCCTTCTTCCAAGGCTCTGCAGACCGTCATATCCACGGGCACTGCTATGCGTGGAATAGGCATAATAGACTCCATTGGGATTATAGCATTTGCTCCATAGGCAAGCCTATAAGGCATTTGTCCCATCAGTTTCTTGCACGTTGTCCTATAAGCCCACAAAACTGTTGGTACGCGCAAGTCCCAATCACTTCGCTGTGCATTATATACCCTATTTAGTGCTTCGCATACTTCATTAAATGCTTCTACATGGGTAACCTTCTGTGCACTCATTCTTTCCACACTCTGTTGTTCCAAATCAAGGGACTGTTTACTTAATTTCCACCCCAACACATGCTTACTGACCGTGTTCCCCAATGCGAAGTCCATGTGCATCTGCACGGGTTGTTTACCATATGCCTGTACCGACCTAGACAGATGCATGCGCGGACCATCCTATACATGGTATTTATCTGTTAGTCACATCTTAGGCTTCCCAAAATGCATGAGCATCATTCTCTGGCATTCGCGCCAGTCCTCAAAGCTTCCTTGGTGCATACCCCACCACCTCGCGGGTGTAGTGGGAAATACCCACTTCAAAGCTTCAATCCATTTTTTTTCTATCGCCTCCCTTTAAAATCTATCCAAGAAAGCATCTACCTCACCTAATCCATCATAAGTAGGCAAATCTCTCACTTCTATTGATATGCAGCGTAGCTATCTTGTCATCAAGTTATAGTTCAGCATGGTTACCTCGTGTAATCGGTTCTTCCATCGCTCTATCTCTTCATCTGAATCTAACATATAGGAGATTTTGTGCTCCCATGAGATTTGTCCATCCGCAGTGGAATTTACCCAGTCTTGCTCTCACGTTATTATCTTATAGATGCAGTCCAAATCGTCATCGCTTTCATAGTCACACATTGGCTCTGTGTAGTGCGATCCTTCCGCAGGGTCCAAAGGTATGACTATGCGCAGAGACTTTTTCTCAAAAATCATCTTGCACTTCTTCAGATTAATCACCCTGTTCATGTCAGTGGCCCAATCGATTCCTAAGAATGCGGGGTAGGGATTGCTGTCATCAACAATCTCTATCACTTCAAAGTCTACTAGCGCGCTTGCCCCTTCAATATCCACAGTGATTCCCTGCAATCTACCCATAGATATTATCTTTTGCTAGTTCACCACTCAGAGCTGTATAGGAGACCATTACAGTGTAGGCCTTCCCATATGCTCCCATTTCTGCTTCGGCAAAACGTTCATGTCCGATCCCAGGTCCAGAATTACTTGGTCCATCTCATATTCTCCAATCTATGCATTCAACCTCATTTCTCTTCCCGTCCTTGTCGCATGCTTTCCAATCTTCCGGACTACACGCAGCTCTCCTGTAGTGGTCCCATCTCATATATTAATGAGTTCCTACAATCCCTTTATAGCCTTACTGTTGCGTAGTAGCTTCATGCATGTTTTCAGGAACGTTGTAAGCATAGATGGGTCCATTTCCAGCTCCGATCCATCTTTGCTTCCTGAAGTGGAGGCATCAATGAAGCTCTTCTTAGCTTCCATGAAGGTTTCCATAGCATGCTTTTTATCGAGAAAACTAGTGTCCATGCAGAGCTGCTAATCCCACTAAGACTGGTAGCTATATTAGAAACAAACAAACTAAAACAACTTTTGTTTTCCTTTATGAGAAGTAGATAAGATGGGAACGAAGGAGACCAACCTCTATCTTGCGCTTGGTTCCTTGCTTGATTCCTCTCCCCTCTGATAGATCTTTTCCACTCGTTTCCTCGTCTACCCAGCGTCAAAGAGCACCTGTGGAATCAAAGTAGCATAACACTATCCAAGAACAAAGATCTACTATCAAAAACAATATAGGACCAGATATATATTGACCACACAATTGCATATATCATCAATCATACAAGAATGGGGAGGAAAACTTGAATAGCTTTATTAATATCAAGAATCGCAAAGAGGATTACAACCAATTGTTCTCACCCAGTGTCATCCTCTCAGCAAGAAAGCCCTTCTTCACCTCATGAAAAGCTTAGATCACCCAACACTATGATGTTACACCAAGAAACTAGCAGCACTTCCTTGCAAGATACAAAATTCCAACCTCTAACCCCCTGATCTCTGGGATGAGTGATCTATATATAGATATTTGTAGAGGTGTGAGTCATCTCTGGGTTTTTGATTAGTTTCTTCTCTCTGATAGTTCTTGATTCCACTTGGAGATCTCATTGATCTCTTACTCATCGTTTGGCGATTCTGAGAGGCAAGTGTCACAAGAGAAGTTTCTGGAAGATTCCATGATCATCCACCTCACAAACTGTCTCTGCCACTTGTCTATTCTCATCCATCGCACCCTATAGAAGTACTTTTCAGTATGCATTGCACCTCCCGTGTGTAGTAGGTGCGATGCATCTCACCCTCAGCACTGAGCAATCAGTATGGTCCAGTTTTGACCATTTCTGAGTAGTTTTTCATGGAGAACTTCTGGGAGATGATGTAATCAGCTGACATTGTTTCTTTAGAGTGTTAAGCAACACTTTTAGCGACTTATGAGCCCTTGGTTTATGGACATATATGATTGGGGTTGCAATGCCCAAAAATGTCTATAACAGTTGCCCCCTAAAGCAGGAGGTCGTTAATCTTTTGATGTCGGGTGAAATGCTTTATCATGAGGATCCAAAGTTTTTTTGAGCTGGAAGGTGACCTGTAATAAGATACAATACAATACATTATCTTTATAATATTTTCATGATCTAGCTGAGGCGGGCATTCCCATGCTCAGCTTTATAAATTCATTTTCATGTACATAGGACAGACAATCGTCTATGTGCAGACTGATGATTCTGGTAGAGCCATCATCCCTTAGTTTGGATGATTATCTGTGCAGTAATGATGTAAATTTGATGTCTTTATTTTCCTGAATATATCGCACCCCGGATAGATGAAACTAGATCTGTGGTCTTCAAACTCGTCCAATCCTTACTTGGAGTACAAGTCGATCCATGTGAAAAATGTTCTGGAGTAAAACATGGAAAGACATCGCCTGATTACTAGCCAATGATGTAAGTTGTTAACAGGCGCGAGAGGAATCACCGATAATGATGATGACCCTCAAGGCACGATAGTACAATTCACATGGTGTGAAAAAGGGACTTATCATCGAACACCACACAAAATCTTTCGGTTGAAGGCCATTGATGTAAACCTGTCGCCGGAAGTGAGAAACTTGACATTGAGGCATGCAAGCTTCAAAGTACTGAAAGGGTTGTTCCTAGATCGACTTCCTGGATAATGAGATGATGTTGACAAGAAGCGATCTGTCATAGGAGGGCCTTAATGAATCCCACATCTATGACACGGGACGAAGCAAATGATTTTAATGGAGGTGAAAACGATCTGATGATATAAGGTTCAGGGTGGCAGTCATGAAAGAATGGAGCGGGAATGTATTGTAGTGGGTGAGACACAGGTGAATTCTCTGAGCGACTTCTCTTGAACATACTGGCGACACTGACATGATGGATTGGTAGCATTAACCCCAAATGTGGATGGTGTGATGGACCAATCGTGATATGACCAGTGAACGGAACAACCCAACCCGACTCGGATGCGGAGTGAAAGTTTCATGTTCAAGAGCGACTTGCTACCAATAAAGTTTCTTCAAGTTTTCTTCCCAATTTTTCCCTAGTCATTGCTGACCAGTACCTCTTTATTTTTTTCAAGCTTGAGGAGGATAACATATGCTTGTTCTATAATCTTCCCTTCAAGAAAACCCATCGCTATGTTTTAACGAGCCTAGCGATAGTGAAACTCGTTCTTGTCTGTATGGACAAGTTTGTCGCTATTCGGTTTAAACGCGTTTAATGACAAAGATAACTCAGTCCTTTTCAATTTTAGAGAGTCTGAAAGGGACGTAAAGAAAAATCCAATAATCCTTTTTCGTCTTATAATCCCTTAAGTCCGAAAAGGTATAAAATAATGCAAAAGGGATGAATTTTCGGTAATTTTAACAAGTCGAAGAAAACAAGCGCTCGATAGTTTTGTGTAATAATCCCTTAGGTCCAAAAATATTAAAATCTAAAGGAGGGATAGCACTTCCGGTCACTTTTAATGAGCTGTAGAGGCCAATTTCTCGACAATCTATTCATATTTTACGAATCAGATGAAAAGAGCTTAAAGGAGACTCATTTTTTTAGGAACGAGTGATAAATTCGGGTAGTAGCTGATTCCAGGTACGGTTTGGAATTTTCCAATCACGGCAGTGTCACAAGGATGGCTAACAGGATCACTCTTCACAGTTGTTTCTCAAAAGGGTAAACAATCATATGGAGGTGAATGATCGGCTAAAACGGAATGGAGGTGATGGTAAGAACACGACCAGGGCTCAAAAAGCTGATGATAATCCATTCATAATGGTTATTTACCGGAAATTGGTTCATTTTTTAATGAGCTTGAACTCTGGGGGAAACATTTTCTCATTTCTTAGGTTTAATTTTTAACGAGCTTGAACTTCACATAAAAACTGCTCGTGGCGGGTTTATTTTTTAACAAGCTTTAACCCTACGGTAACACTGCTCGTGATAAGTTTTCATGCCCCCCAAGCTTCATTGCATTCATCTCGGTGGTTGGAATGAAGGTTTACCTTCGAGACCTTCGAAAGACTCGACTTTGATTTTACGAGATCGTAATCAAAGACTTGAATTGGAAAGGGAGTCATTTCATTTTTTAATGAGGTTGACACAGTAAAAGAACTATCCTCATGACTCCTTGTTTCATTTTTTAATGAGGTCGACACAAGATAAGAACCATCCTCGAAATCCACCGTATTTATAGTATTTGATAGAAAATCAAAAACTGAAGGATGATTAAGGTTGTTGGAATAATCTGTGTGGTAATCTGGAAGATGGGAGCGATGGTGGTAATCTTCCCATGGTGCCTCTCCTGTCATCATTGATTGAATGATTCCTTCATCTGTAGAATGTACATGAGATCAAGGATCTGAAGAGGTGCCATATTCCTTAGACCTATCTATCCAGACACTCGATGAGCATTGATTTGGGTTTGCCCCCCAGGCCAAGAAAATTGATTGCTACAATATTTCTAAAATGGCGATGATCCATGCTGACAAAATGTTTAGGAATCTTCCAAATCCATTAGATATAGAAGATTTCATATTGTAGGTTTCCACTGTGGCCACTTACACCAGTTTACTCGGAGGCGGTAGGGAAAAAGTACCCATTAAGGCAGGGTCTTTTAGGAGGCCTACTCCAATATTTTGAAGCGAATGATTGCTTCCATGGATCATTGGAATGCTTTCCGTAACTTGTGAACTGTTGGGGAGAAATGTTTGTTGGTCAAGGATTGTAATTCCTCCTTGGAAGGGAAATGTAATCTTCCTGAAGTAGGTCGACACAACTGCAGCCATGGCATATATCCAGGGCCTTCCCAGTAGGATGTTGTAATCGAGGTTTCCATCGATTACTTCAACATCAATTTATACTGTTTTTTCCCCCAGTTCAACTTGCAAGTTACTAAAATTCCGTATGGAGTGTATGATCATCCATCAAATGCTTTTAACATCATTGACAATCGCGACAAGGGTGGTGAGCCTAAATTTTTCCAGCAACTCATCGACATAATACATGTATATGCCCCCTCATCAATAATTGTTCGATGAACAGTTTTGTTGAGGGCTTTCACTTGAATAAGGAAAGCTAGTTGAGTTGGTAACTAAGGGTCATATCCTTTGTGATTAAAGGATACAAGATTGGAATCTGTTGGCTCAATCCCACCTATTACTGATAATACAGCCTGCTTTTGGGAGGGGCAATTTTGCGGTACCTCAAGTGTCGACATAGCAGACGACGATTGGGCCAAGTCCTCTACTATATTATAATTCTGTGCTACTTTAGCACGAGGATTAAATGTCAATTTGTGTACTACTCCATTTGGCGGCTTTATCGTTAACTCAGGAATGATGGGTGGCACAACATCGGTTGAAGTTGTTGTCGAACTACTCAATAGATCAGTAGCCTTGTTGTTCGACAGTTGTGGATTCCCGTAATCTTTATTCCTTGTCGATATCAAAGCATCATTTTGTTGTTTTGAAATGGACAACATAAGCGCTTGGGATTGGGAAGAATTTTGATTAGCAGCCAGTTTGTTTCCCGGGTTTGGAAACGGATCAGTCAATACCGTTGAGGTTTTTGAACTCTTAAAGAGTTTCTTAACTTCAGCTTTATGTGGACAATCTCTCGTTCGATGATCCTCATCGCATACCTGACACCCCGCAGGGGGTTTCCTTTGCCCATAAGGGTTTGCAGAAGGGTTTTCATAGATGACTCATCCTGCTTCTTATTTCTCCCTTTCTTTTTCTTCTTGCCCCCTGTTTGCTTCAGTTGTTTGCCTTTGTCGGTCGACACAGAATTTACCTCCGAGGCGAGAAGTTCTTCATTTGCATTTTGATTAGAAACCTTATGGGCTTTCTTAGATGTAGCCTTTGTCGATTTCGTGCTTGTCATACCTATCATTCCATCGCCGGCATGAGAATCTTTGTTTGATTTAGGAGGGGGAGGAATGGAAAATTTCGGTCTGGGAGCATTAGGGATTTTATCGTAGAGCGTGCCAGACTGAGTATAAATCAAGTCTAAATATTGCGCATGAGCAATAACTTGCTCTTCATTGACGACTCCTCCCTTTGCCACATCTTCTGTAATGGAAGGTAATAATGACTTAATAAGCCATTCAGCTAAAATCTGATCAGGAACGTATGTTTTTACCATTCTACGACGACGTCGCCACTCATGAATATGATCGGATATGTGAGTGGTCGTCATTTGCTTGAAATAGGTAAGAAGTTTTGTTCCTGTTTCATACCTTATGGGTAACTGAAAATGGGTTAAAAAGGTTGTGGCTAGGGTACTGAAGTTATCAAACAAAGCTCTAGGTAATTCGATATACCATTTTGCTGCTAGACCAGTTAACATTCTCTGAAAAAGGTGAAGCCTAATCAAATCATCGTTTAGTGTGTTTGATGAACACCACAGATGAAAGGTCAACACATGATTCGACAGGTCTTCACCCGGATTTCCATTAAATTTAGGAATATCTGACGAAATTTTATGCGGGATCGTTGGCCACCAAGGGGCGTTAGCAATTGGATCGGTTGTTAGCCGATTTAGATCCGTTAACTCTAAAGTCGCCACGAAGGGTAACTGTTGATTCAAGTTTGGCGAAGCATACCCAGGATAAGATGGAATTGCCTGAGCAGTTGGTCTTTGCATACAAGCATAATGCATTTGATGCTGGTAACTTTGGTAAGTTTGATGGGCATAACCATTATAGAATGGTTAATTTTGACTGTTTTGAATATACGGTTGCCCATTATTTGCAAAGATTTGTTGCTCAGATCCTTGGTAAACTTGTTGGAATTGCAGTTGCTGATATTGCACCATCCATGGTTGTGAAGCCATGTTCTGTTGTCCAATACTGGTTGTTGACCAAGATGAGGGGTAATTGTACCCGTTTGGGCCTGTGTCATTCCACTAGTTGGCGATTGTAGTCGAGTCGCAGGGATAAGAGGCTGTTGCATTACGACCTGAGAAACCTGAGGTTTGCATACAACAAGCAACGCTTGTACTTGCAACATTGTCACAATAGCCGGCGTAGTTGGTATATTTGACATAGGTAAACATTGTTGCATCGAGTATACCACTCTTGGTTGTTGAGGCGGTATTGGCGCCCAACCGCTAGTTGTAATTCCAGCATAACCTAAATTTTGTTGTGAACTCTTGTATGGTTGTTCTCCCGGAGGAGACAATGAAAGGGTATATTGCCCCCCATACGGCGGTAATTTGGTACTCAAAGGAATGATTTGTCCTTGAGGACCGGACTGCCCAAATTAACACCGTGAAGGATAAATTTGCTGAGACTCAACATAAGAGCTCCTGGATATTACTCTGGATGAGAAAACGGGAACGGACCATACTGTCGAAATAGCCCCTGAGTGGGCCCCATCTAGCGATTGAGAGCTAGTTGGGACAGATGGTATGTCGACGAACATTGTTGGAGTGACAGCAGGAAGTTCTGTCGTTGCTGTGTCAGATGACACAGTCCTAGATGTCGACAGTTGTTCAGACATTTCTATTCTATCCAAAATATTTCCTAGCATTTCTACAGGAGCTTCCGATAATGTTAGACTAATTTCTGATGAAGAAGGATATAGGGCGATCCCGACTCCAAATTGCGATGGAGTACTAGATGGAGCATCCTCCACAATCTCTTCTATAGCAATCAGACTAGGTGGAAGAGGTAGACCTTCAGGTCCGTAAAATATTTCTGGTGTCGAAGAAGGTATAGATTCTGCAGTGACAGATGTTTGGGGAATAACACCTTCCGAATCAGCTGTAGATGGAGCTAGTTCAGTAATACAAGTGTTTACCTTCACACTAGGATCAGCTCTACTGTCATTTTGTGGCTGCGGAACTTCTTCTATAAAGGTAGGGATACCAGACATGTTTGGAGTAATCGGAGTCTTCGATGGTGTCAGAACACTTGTTCCAACTTTACCAGGGGATTTTGAATCGGTTAAATGAGTTCGCTTCATCCGTAACAATTTTGATTCTTGAGACAAAGACGGTTGACTCGTAAGCCTTCGCGAACGACGGCGTTTCAATTGACTTTCTTCGACGATTGCGGATTACTCGATCAACTAAAAATCAAGGGGAAATATGTTTCCGAATTAAATGAATTTTAGACGCTTTGACACAACTTGTTTTTTCAATTTTTAAGGGTCGAGAAAAAACAAAAGATGACTCTAGTCGCCTTTGATTTTTAATGAGCTTGAAGTGACAAGTGCTCAGATGGACCTTTTCCTTTAAGGAGTCTGAAAAGGAACGAAAGAGACTACTCTGGAAATCTAGACAGAGGGATTACCAAATCAATTGCAAAACTGCAGAATACTTTTTACGGTATGGAAGTCAATCTTCCTTAATGTTGTGTTCAATGCATTGCGATCGATAAGGTGGCAGACACGGCTTCCTATGGATAAAGGATATAGCCTATTGTGGTCTCCCAATATATACTCGACGGTACGTGGGAGCACAAGTCCATACTGGCACTTTTCGTCTCAAAGTGGAGGAATTACCCAACCAGCAATGAAAACAACAATTACGAGGTTTTACGACGCCGGAATACGTCTCTAGCCTAGACTTCTAAATGTTGTGCATTAGGTTCCAAAGCGTTTTTAGATTCATTAAATTTATTTTACAGTTGATCTTGTTTAAGAAATTTTCCTTTCAGGTTCACGGGTGATGTAGATATACAATTCCTAAAATGCAATCTAAGATGTTAAACAATCGTTTAATATTCTTTTTGCAATGAAAATCCTAGCTACTAAAGAAAGAGAGATGATATTCTTTCAACATAGAGCAGAGAGCACACACTATATGCACTGTTCTAAATCAAACCAACAAACAGTCTAAATGAAAATGCACATGCATATATTTGTCTTCATCCTTCTTAATGTCTGAATGATAAAAAGAAAGCTAAGCGCAAATCTGAATTATTTTTCAAAGCGACATTACTAACAAGCTTCTTTTCAAGACAAAATGAAGACAATGATGACACTTTGCGATTTGGAATTGAAAACTTGCTTTCAACACTTGAAAAACTACTAATTCAAATCAAATACAAGAGTAACAATGTAATCAACTATCAAGAACAACTGGATTCTCTTCTATGACTGAAAACAACACTTGCGACACTTCCAAATCAAGAAACTATAGTTCAATTACGCTACTTCTTTGTAAAAGAGAACTAAAAATGGCTCACAATACATGAAAACATTTACAGTTCTTTGCATAATGGAGGCAGAATAATGGCAAGGAAGGGGGTTTCCACAGAGGTATACTGACTACAGACAGCAAAACTCCTTAATAGAGCTGAAAAGAGTGAAGAAAAACCAAAGTCTGGAGGCAAAATTAGCCTTCTCTGACCAGTGCACCTGTTACACAGGGATTCCAGTATGCATCCCACCTACAACACATGGGAAGTACGATGCACACTGATATCCTTGAAGAGAGGGTGAGATGGTATAGTGTGAGACTTTTCATCCAGTTCTTGATCATAGTTTACAGCACAGTTTAGGGATTTAGGCCGAGCAAGTGATAATCAGTAAATAAATCACTGGGGTAGATCTGAGGAGGTTACTAGAGCCACTACAAGGGAAATTAGAGAGTTTGTAAATCAACTGTTCAGTTCATAAACAAAACCTGGAGATAGACTGAAGCAGCATTGATCTACTTTCCACTTGCATAGCAAATGCAGTTCGAAGGCTCGCTGGCTTGACTTCAGGCTCCGTCTGTAAGTTTATAAAGCAAACAAATATAGACAAACAAACAATCTATTCGCTCCCCAGTTGAGACTCCATTTTGTTATCGGGAAAACTAGTGTCCATGCAGAGCTGCTAGTCCCACTAAGACGGGTAGCTATATTAGAAACAAACAAAATAAAACTACTTTTGTTTTCCTTTATGAGAAGTATATAAGAGGGGAACGAAGGAGACCAACCTCTATCTTGCGCTTGGTTCCTTGCTTGATTCCTCTCCCTTCTAATAGATCTTTGCCACTCGTTTCCTTGTCTACCCAGCTTCAGAGAGCACCTGTGGAATCAAAGTAGCATAACACTATCCAAGAACAGAGATCTACTATCATAAACAATATAGGACCAGATATATATTGACCACACAATTGCATATATCATGAATCATACAAGAATGTGGAGGAAAACTTGAATAGCTTTATTAATATCAAGAATAGCAAAGAGGATTACAACTAATTGTTCTGACCCAACGTCATCCTCTTAGCAAGAAAGCCCTTCTTCACCTCATGAAAAGCTTAGATCACCCAACACTATGATGTTACACCAAGAAACCAGCAACATTTCCTTGCAAGATACAAAATTCTAGCCTTTAACCCCTTGATCTCTGGGATGAGAGATCTATATATAGATATTTGTAGAAGTGTGAGTCAGCTCTGGGTTTTTTATTAGTGTCTTCTCTCTGATAGTTCTTGATTCCACTTGGAGATCTCATTGATCTCTTACTCATCCTTGGGTGATTCGGAGAGGCAAGTGTCACAAGAGAAGTTTCTGGAAGATTCCATGATCATCAACCTTGCAAACGGTCTCTGCCACTTGTATATTCTCATCCATCGCACCCTATAGAAGGACTTTTCGGTATGCATCACACCTCTCGTGTGTAGTAGGTGTGATGCATCTCACCCTCAGCATTGAGCAATCAGTATGGTCCAATTTTGACCATTTCTGAGTAGTTTTCCATGGAGAACTTCTGGGAGATGATGTAATCAGCTGACCTTGTTTCTTTATAGTGTTAAGCAACACTTTTAGGGACTTAGGAGCCCTTGGTTTATGGACATATATGATTGGGGTTGTAGTGCCCAAAAATGTCTATAACAATGCTCCAAATCAAACTCTGCTTCTTTTATCAGAGCCTTGTGAACCCAAGTACTATCTTTGGGGTGTTTACCTTTATCATCTCCCATCGTACTTCCACTTCAGAGCACAATGTTCACATTTGGATCTTCCTCGCATGGCTCAGACCTCATCATCTGCAAGTTCTGAGTTAGGGGAGGTTGGAGCTCTCCCTTGTCGCATAGCCTAGCTATCAGTGTAGGCCAATCCTCTATCTCGTGATCAAACAAGGTACAATACAGACATGATGGACATGTTGGATTCATACAATCATGGGCATAACATCCTGGCCCTCTGCAATTGTATCATATCAGCTATCTGTGACCTCTTCTAGGTCCTCCTCCACCTTGGCCTCGTTCGCGTGCCTAAAGTACGGTTCACACCACTCCTACATTCTGGTTAAGGGGCCACGTTTCAGCCTAAACTATGTAGGTGGGAGTCCTATCCATCATCAGCTCATAGCTTCTACAGGTTCACTTATCATGTCCAACTGATCTACAAAAATTACAGAACAACTGTTGCGAATTCTATGTGTACTTCGGTAACAAATGGCAGTTGTCTGTAGCATGCTTTCCTCCTATTTGACAAATCGTGCACCACAAAGCAGGTGCCGCACTAGGTCTTGCTTGTGCCTTTGGTCTTAACGACATCGGTCCTCCTCCCGCAAGGTAGTTCATGAACACTAGATAGTGGTCCTTTTCATGACCCTGACACTTACATTTAACGCACCATACCTCTTCGTGCACTTCTAGTCAGGCTGTCCTGTCCTGTTTCAAACTCTGCATCTCAAGGCATAAGTTTTTCAACCGCGTGTGGATCTGTTGAACTCCCAAGTTAGGATCCTGTATCGGGGTCTCATGCAGCCTCATCGCAATCTCCAAGGCTTTTGCCTGAGTCGTTAACCTTTGTTGAAAAAATGTGTTCCTCAAATGCAGCATTAGCGAGGTGACAAACCATTCGCGGTGTTGTCCATCCGTCAAAGTAATGTTAGCTTCGCAAATTGTGCACTTCAGTCTCTGATCCAACTTGCAAGGAGTCTCATCTGGTAGCATTGTAATCTCTTTGAACCCAATGATCGAATGCACCTCTGACTTCGGCCTGCTAAATTATTTGTTCAGTGCAATTTGGATATCCACGATCCCCACATTTGGATTGTCATTAGAATGCTTAATATACTAGGTCAGTGCGCGATCTTGCAAAGCGCTGACCAACATCACTTTCTTTATATTATCATCTGTAACCCCCTGCGGTTCCCATACGGCTCTTATCATGAACCAAAACTAGTCTGAATCTTCATTTCCTACTCCCTTGAACACAGGAAACTTTATCGCACTTTCCATATTGACTCGTGGTGGTGGTGGAGGTGGTACGGGTGAAGATGGAGGTGAAGGCAGTGAAGCTAGTGGTGGTGTGGGTGGGGGTGGTATGCATGGAATCCTCTACCTTATCAAATTGATCACACTTCACAGTGAGACCTTTGCGAGCTCTTCCTCGTCCCCTCACACAGGTGAAATCAAAGGGCTATTCTTTGGTCCCTTACTTCCTTCGTTTCTGTAGGTTTTTCCACTTCACGTGGCTTTGGACATCAAGGTAATTTCATAACCCTCTTTTCACACAATAACATTTTAATCCAAGTATTCAAAGACTCTATGTACTTACCTCATGGTCCTTTTAGAAAGCGTCGCTCAACCTCACTATAGCTAACTGAAGTATCTACCGTGAACCTAGTAATGAATCCTCCTATAATTCGATCGAGCCAGTGATCAACAATGCACGCAATCGTATCCTCTGATGCTTCCAATCTATGCACCAACTCTGGGGTCCAGATAATAGGATTGTCAAGCTTCCACCTTCCTTGGCTATCTACTAAGCTTCGTGATCCACTCATACAGCTCATTAGGGAAAGATGCGAAGAAAATTTCGTGGATCTCTGTGTATAGGTAGCAGTCTAACCACTCTTCCTTTGATAGTCACGGATTCCTGTTCTCCTGCGCCATGAACTCATGAATTCTCCTGTCCAACCAACCTTCAATTTCTTTCTTATTTAGATTCTAATGATACGACATCATACATCTCTATGCAAATTCTGCTGCCAGTAATGGAACCATTTGTTGGCTTAATGGGGCCTGACCCATGTTTGGAGTTATTTAGCCAAACAAATCCCTGCACTACTGGCCCTTCGGGAAATAGCCCACGGAGTGCAGACTGAGGTCTCACCTGAAGCAATATGGGGGGATGCTAGAACCAAGTTTTCACACCCTTGAGATGTCTGAGGGTTTGATTTAGTCTGACTGTGAATATCTTCACACAAGTCACTTCGCGCACTTTCCTGACCTACAAGGCCTTCACGCCCTGTTATACTCGCCTTTGCGTAGCCCTAACTAGGATCTAAGGATCTTTCACACTGCTAAAGCAGTAATTTATGCTATTTCCCCATGTTACACTATGGACCTTACTTATCTTCTTATAACCGTTATTTATCTTTGCGTAAACAAATACTTTATCTTATATTCACTTATTCAACACATCCATATAAGTTCGTGTAGCAAATAAACAGTAAACTTGCAATTCATACACAATATACTTCAATGCATAAAATAGGAAAAGATACACAGAAATATTGTAAAACTTCTCTTTATTAATGCTTCAATCGGTTACAGACTCAATCTGCCTTGCGCACTTAGCTGTAGGGATGCATGCACTCAGTTGCAGACTACCAGGCCTCTGCACACTCAGCTATAGAGCCTTCTCCTACTCTACGACCCAAAGACTCAACTTTACACTTAGACTCAATGCTTCACCATTAGATCCTACATGGATAGATTCCTTTTCTTTACACTTAGAGCCTCGCTCTATTTATACAATCCCATGGTCCGCGGGCCATGGGTAGAACTCTCAAGCCAACATTATAACAAAAGTAAGGGCAAACAACCCTATGACTTAATTACAACTTCACTCTTTGCACCCAAAAGTCGTGGAGTCTTTACATCGGACTTAGTCAAAACTTGGGCTTTAAGCCCCAAAACTTGCCTTGGGGGGATCTTGCGCCCAACAGTGCACCACGCAAATAGGAGATTATGAGATGGACCAAGTTATTATGGATCTGAGGTTTGACGCAAATGTTTCACCTGAACAGACATGGGAGAGAATGGGGAGACTTTTGCTACAATGGTCTCTGATTCAGCTGAGAATGGAGAACCAACAGAAGATCATCCCTACGAGAAAACTACATGTAGTCACCATAGATATAGAAGGTGTGAGCATGTTGGCTAACTTTGAAGTAATAGAAATTGTTGGTGACAACAATCCATACCCCGCGCTCCTTGGAATTGACTGGGCCATTGACATGAATGGATTCATCAACTTAAAGAAGAGGACGATGTTGTTTGAGAGGAAATCGCTACGGGTTGTAGTACCATTGGACCCTTGTTACACATCATTTTGTCACTATCCATGTACTCCCTGCCTATGATCCTGGAGGACCTCTACAGTGTATCCGACATGCTTTCCCATTATGAAGAAACTCCCAATATGTACCTCTTCATGAGAAAAATATTTTCCCTTTGCATCATTTCCCAAGAATATTCCTTCTATCCCAATTTACAAGACTGGTGTTGCTAACTAGTTTTCTCCTCATGTCTATTTATAGAGGTTAAAACTAACCCTCGCACCGATCGGATCGACTGAGCCCTTTTCCAGTCACATCAATCCTCTTTTGGAAGGTTTTTTAAATAAGGAGCCGAAGCTTCCATGTCTAGAAGCTTTGTAACAGAAGTTTGGTAGATGGTTGGGCTAGATAAAGTCGAGGAAATCAGTTTGGGCTCCTTTCCCTTATTAGGATGGAACAACCTCAAGAGATAATACCTCCTCCCATGAGGAGAGGAACCATATCCCATCCATCCAAGCTATATAAGCATCTATTTTTCCCAAGCAAGCTAGTTCAAGTTTTGGAGCAAGTGTGAATAACCAGCAAGTCATTTATAGCTTATAGCTTTCTAGTATTTGCTTGAGGGAGAATAGTGTGATTTTTGTCTGGTTTGAGACTAGGCCTTAAACTTCCATTTGTTGGGGCTATCCATGAAGTGCTAGCAGAAGTGTGGGAACCTGGATACGTCGAAGGAGACCAACAACGTCAAGGCACCAGTGGTAATCTCTTTTTGATTTATATTAATGAAACTATCGAATGATTTCCTACATGAAGTGTCATTTTACATCTTTATGGCTTAATGTTCCTTGACCTATTAAGTAGGTTGAATACAATATTTCAAGTTGTCACATTTGTTGTTGTTGTTCTTTGCCTTTTTTAGATATCTGAAGGAAGGAAAACGAAGATAGCTGGAGTGAGGAAGCAGGACCATCACCAAGAAGAATAGCATTCTAAGATGTGGGCCCTCTTAATTGATTCTAGCTTAAAGAGATTTTCCATAGATTGTTTGTTTGTGGCTAGACCCTCTCTCTTGGGCTAGAGGAATTATTTGTGTCCGCACTAAGAATTTACATGCACCACAAATTGGTGACTCCACTCAGGAGCCAATCCTTCTGTTTGATTGATAGTCATTTTATGGTTTTGTGTGAACTTTTCTAATATCACCATTTCCCTTTAGCATTCTTTGCTTTGCCTGGTTTACTACTCTGAGCCTGAAATTTACAGTGGCAAGTCTGGTCTTATCCTTTGGAAAGTTTTATTTTTTCCCTCGAATCCTTGGTTAGCGCATTTATTTTTCTGGCAATCGTGCCAATTAGCGGTCCCCCTTTTGGTGTGTGTTGTTAGTTAGGCAGTATTGCCAATTCCTATAGGTGAAGTTCTTTTTTATTTTTTTTTTCTTTGAATCCCTCAATCAGTGCTAGTTGTAGCCTAGCTAGTCACGCCGATAGGTTTCATGTTTCATGTTTCATGATTAGCAGGGGAAGTGCCAATATGATCTACTTTGGTGATGCAAAGATCTCATATTTTAGTGAAAGACACATGTTTACAGTTGGTTGATGCTACCCCACTTCTGAATGGGTGATCCAACAGTCTAAGTTGGGTCATGCCATGTTTCAATTTTCTGTTGTAGATTAGAGAAAGAAATTTGTCCAAACAGTTCAATCTTGGCAGATAAAGTAGTTAGGTAGAGAATGAAGGTTCCCAACTGTTTAATCTGGGGCCTTGGAAGCAATAAGGCTAGCCTTAGATAGAAAATCAAAAGAAAAAGCCAAAGGAAAAGAAAAGGCACATAAGGGTTTGCAAGTCTAAGTGCACCCTCCTTGGAGTAACAAAAAATGCTAGGCAATAGAGTGGGTAGGTAGATGGGGTTGCAGAAGCATGATTTCTTTTATGTCACTGACCCAAGCAAAGGAAAAAAATGGTGCCAGTGCAGGTCTCTTATTCAGCAGTTTTGCAGCAATACAATGAAGCATGTCTAACTCCCTGATTATCCCCCATTACATTCATTGCTAACATCCCAATACTACCTATGTTCATGAAAGAAATCAAAGTATTTTGTTGGTTCTTGTTTCTTTAAGAGCCACATTTCTTGTGTAAAATTCTTTTCATTTTGATCTACTTCCTAACTAATTTTGTTTCCTTGAAACTTAGTATCTCTCACTTCCCATTCCTATTCCCCTCCAAAACTAACTACTAACTCTATCTATACTTAATTCCCTATGTTCCCCTTTCCCTATTACTATAACACCATGGTGTATAAAACCTCCACAATATGTATATTCCCTCCCCCTGGCATTATAGCCATATGTCCAAATATTGGACAACCATGCTGAGTCCAAGTCTGAAACAGGATGCTTTGTTCAAAGTTAGGGATTAAACTAACCCCACGTTGGTTTAATAACCTAAGCCCTACCCCTTTTCCCTCTACAACCCTCTGAAATGATTTACCCACTTTATTTTGCAAACAGCCTTGTAAAAACCCACTATTACCCCTAACCCGCGCCATTTGCAAAATACACCAGAAAACCCACCTTCACCCTTTATCCTAAGTTTGTTACTATGCGCATTTCAATACAAAAAACACCAAAAAAAAAACCCATTTTTCCGCCTATCCTAAGTTTCGAGTTAAAAAGCACATTTTGCAAAAGAACCTTGTGAAAACCCACAAATCCGCCAAAGTTTCAAAGTTCAGTATGGGCGCATATTTCCAGAAAAACAATAAAATATTCCCGCCCCGCTGCTGTATTGTCCTTACATTTTATCAACCCGTCGACCGTTGGATCTGGGCCTTCCCATCTGACGACCCACATCCATATCGGGTCGCCCCCGATGACCGGACGTTACCTCCCGAGAAAGTGTTAGAGGGTGACGTCGGGCCTCTGCCACGTGTCGCTCCCAAATCTTATTGGGAGGCCGCCTGCCAATACCACCACCGTACCATAAGCGGTCCAATGGAACAGCTTACCACCCTTTGTATACCACCTGCCCACGTCACCGCTACGTCATCCCCACGTCGTGCTAACGCAGCGCCGCGTCAGCACCCGGCCCGCCACTGCTCCAACCTGTCCGCCACCTCACCAGTCCCCGTGGACCACTCGCAGGCCGCCACGTCACCTTTCCGTACCCGACCCCACCCGGTGACGTCATGCTGACGTCATCCAAAAAAAGCGCCAATAACCCAAAAAGTCCATATTTTCGCCAAAAATCGCGTTTTTGTCACTTTTGCCAAAAGAAATATTGTTCCGCTCTGCATGCGAATTACGACCATTTAGCCGCCAGCCTGCAAAAATCAACTTAAGGACCGTGGGCGCTCTCAGTCTGCCCGCACTTGCCACCATTGCCGAAGGTTCACCAGGTATTTATCCAAGTTCTCTTCCGTGCCTAGTTTTTGTATAAATTCACCCAAAACCATTGAGAAAGGAGAGTACAAACCATTGTAATTACCAGTAAATCCCCGGTGACCAGCGTTTATTTTCAGTTGTTGGGTCGAAATTCACCTGCAAAGCCCACATTTAGTCAAGTTTTTATAAATTCACAGTCAGTTCGCACATTCGTGAACTCAAAACCCGTGCTGCACTAATTCACCGTGAAGACAATTTTACTAGTCCCAGAATTTGCTCACTCAACTCTCTTTGGAGCATTTCAATTGCCCTCACCATAATTTACCCTGCTTTCCCCTGCAATCTACCTTACTCTTGAAAAAAATACCCCTCTGTGATTGCTCTGTCCAGTAACACAAGTTCTAGTACAAATCAGAGTCCTAATTAGCCATGGAAACACCAGTAGCATTAAATGTTCCACCTCTGAATGCCCCACACAGAGAGCTAGAGTGGAAACCCCTGGGTGATAAAGATTATCAGATGACAGAGACATTCTCAATGAATTCCAAGTTTAACATTCATATGCTAAATGAGTTGAAGGCCCAGCACCTCAGTGGAGCTGATATTTTAGGGATTTGGGACTCCAATTTGCCCATTTTCAACCTTCCTCAAGTCAATGTCCTTCCAGACCTGATCCATCGATGCTGTTCTAGCTATGATCCATGTCAAAGAGCTGTTCTCAGTCCCTCAGGTTCAGTCTTGTTCCATATCACCCCTGAGGCCATAAATGAGATGCTGCACTTTCACACTGCAAAGCCACTAACTCCTCTTTCCATGATGGACTTGTTAAAGAAGGGGGGCAAGCTGTCCAGTGCCCAGATCATCAAGATTAATCAATTATTTGTTCAGCCAAGCTCTGAAGCTATGAGAACACCTCCTATTGGAAATCCATATCTCAATGACTTGGGCAAAATGCTTGTGGACTTGATCAGTTATGTCCTGGGGTACAGGTCATGTGAGGATGTTGATGACACCATTATGGCCATGCTGTCCATTTTTTCCCCTGGAAAGCCTCCTGCTGTGCACTATGATTATGTTGCATACATCGTCAACAAGATTCATGACCAACTGATGAATCTAGAAAGGGAAAAGGTGTTTAGATACGCTTCATACATCTATCACTTGTTCTTATTTTATCAGCCCGACAATTTCCCTATTCCTCTCAAGAAGCTTGATGCCCAGGGAAACCCAAGGTCTGTAGTATTTTGGACTTCAGTTTTTCATCACACCTCCTGTTCACCATACACCTACTGTGAATTCATAGATCTTTTTATCCATCCAGCTATGACCTTGTTATTTGGTGTCCCTCCTCCAAGATTGACCGATGAGATGCAAAGAGTACTCCAGCTCTCAAAGGCCTACAGCATTGGTGATTGGTACTTTTACCAACACCATACAGTAATCAGAATATATGGCTATGAGTTGAACCCTTATAGGCTGCCAAGATATGTCCCTATGAGACTCTTTGCCTTAGAGTATTTCAGGCAGTTTGGAAATGCAGACCAGGTCCATTTCCATAGTAAAAACAAGAAGGTGCAACTAAAAGTCAGGAACCAGCTAGGCCCATTTCTTTACAACAAAAGGGAGGAGGGATGGAAGGAAGCAAATAGGATCCTAGAGACCCTCCAATTGCAAACCAGTTTCCGCTGGGTACCTTATGACCCTAATCATTTCATTTCTCTCAGGAGGGTAAAATATAAATTGGGTAGCTATGATCACATCAGATTGCCTCATATTGAGAAATATGCCAATTTGTTAAGTTGGAAAGAGGGCACTCTAGAAGAGGAAATCACTAGAGAGAAAATTCTACAAAGAGAGGCAAAGAATATTGAGAAAGAGGCTGACTTGGAAACTTGTGGGCAGGTTTCCTCTTCATATCAAAGGCAACTTGGAGCAGCTGCCTAATCCTCTACAGCCCACCAGCAAGCAGCTAGAACTGTTCATCAGGTATCAAACAAGGGTAAAGAAAAGCAGATGGAGCAGGAACAACCACCTCCTAGAGTAGAACACAAAAAGAAGAGCAGCCAAAGCAGCAAGAAGAAACAGCTGAGGCCCCAAAATCCAAAGAGCAGCAGGTTCAAGAAACTGTGCCTCCTAGGCAAGAAACGACAGGGGAGGCCTCGGTGCTCCAAACTCCACAGAATGAAGAAAGAAACCGAAAGAGGGATAGAGAGTAGGAGACTCCCCTCACCACATCCACAACTCAAGGGGAGAAAAGACAGAGACTAAATCCCCTTTCAGAAGAAGAGATGCCTATTGGCCAATCCTTGGGCATGGGCCCACCAAGCATGGAGGCATCTGCCAGTTCCTTTCAGCAGGAACAAGAAAGAACCCTTGGAGGAGAGGTCAGCTCCTCAAGTCAGCAGAGGAGAGTTGAAACAGGCATCAAGCAACAATTCATTGACATAAAAAAGAGAAATGAGCCACTCAGGCTCTAGCTCTATAATCAATTGCTTAAAATGGCCCCTACAAACCAGCAGAGGCTTATGTCAGCTTATGACATAACAGAGGGGAAAATGACCATGAGCCATTTCATGCCAACCATGCTGCAGCCACAGTCAACTGCAGACTATATAAGGACCAACCTTGAGGTTCTTGCAAAAGACATCCACCCTATGGATCAAATAGAACTTCACAAGCAAACGGGTGAGATGGTGTATTCGACACTTGCAGATAAGACCTTCTTGGCACATAGGTTGGAAAATAGCCTGAACAATACAACTACCCAACTTGAGTTGGAGAAGGCATCCTCTCAGGCAAAAGACAACAGGATCAGGTCTTTGGAGGATATAATCATAGAGCTTGGGCATGACCCAAAGGATCCCAAAGCTATAAAGGAGCTGCTAAAGATAAGAGATTCAAACATTGCAACTTCAAGAAAGATGATAAAGATCCCAGCAACCCTTCACCCTCAAACAAAAGAGGTTGCCCAGTGAAGGCAGGACCAAGATGTAGCAGCCATGCTGGTATCACTCCATAAGCAACTGGTACAGACAGAGGGAAAATTGGTAGAAATAGAGGCTGCATTTCAGGCAGCCCTACAACAGAAAGAAGGAGGCCAAACATCTCAGCCCCCTCAGCAAGTAATCAACCTTGAGGAACCCCCTCAAATTGTCACTCCTCCTACAGTACAGACAGTTGAGACAGCTCCATCAACATCAGCACCAGCACCAACATTAGAGCAGGCTCCAAGCCTTGACATGCAGAAGTTGATGAATGAGATTCAAGTCCTAGAAGCCCAGATGGCAGAGCTAAATGAAGCCAAGGAGAAATTAGCTACCCTGAATGAAAAATATGACAAGTCTTCTTGTTGGGAAAAGTATCGAATACGGAATGACCCTATCCCACTCTAAGGGTGATAGTTCCTTAGCAACAATCAAAGCAAAGCTATCTAAGATTACTTCTTTATGAGATGTAAAAGTGGGGAGAAAGAGATCCACTAACCGATGTCTTTCGCTAATGGTTGATCCAATCTTCTCTCCTTGCTGCTTGCTCCCAGCTCCTTGCTCTTTCACTGGCCCAGCTACACCAAGATCTTGCAAAATGGAAAGAGAGGGAAACTACAAGAAGCATACATTCATAATTGATTCAAGGATTAGAATAAATCAAATATACAAGTATAACAACACACCATTGAGACACATGTATATAGAAGAACCTCAAATGCTTTATTAATGGAAGAAGTAAAGTTCAGGAAGTGATACAACCATAAGAGGCCCAATCCAGCATCACCTTCCCAGCAGAAAGAAATCTCCTCTTCACCTCCTTCAAAGCAAATCACCCAATAGTTCTAAACTCAAACCAACAGCAATTCTTTGCATTCACAAGATTCCAGCCTCCCTAGACCTCATGAGAGAGATCTATATATAGGAGTTTTGGAGAAAGGATGAGTCAGCTTGAGGCTGGCATGAAGCTGACTAGTGTCCTCTCTCACTTCAGTTATTCTTCAGTTCTTGAGTCCACTTGGAGGTTCTTGCTTCCACTTGGAGATATAGAACCTCTTACTCATCACCAGTCGAATTCCTTGATCCAAGTGTCATTTTGGAAGCTTCCTGGGCATTGACACCTTGAGGAATGACTACGCCACATGTCCAAACTCGCCCAGCGCAGGTAGCCTTCTTTGCAGTTGACATTCAACGCAGGTAGACAGTGGAGCAGTTGACATTCAGTGCAGATGCTCAGTGGAGCAGTTGACATGATCCAGAATTGCCTTGTTTTTGAGTGTTTTCAGGTGGAGAACTTTTATTCAGTGCTGTGGTTTGCTGACCTTGTTCCTCTAGGGGTAGGAACAACATGTTTAGGGACTTTGGATCCCTTAGATTATGGACATTTCATGCTTCATGCTGTAAGGCACAAAAATGTCTATAACAGTTGCCCCCTAAAGTATGAGGTCGTTTATCGGGTGAAATGCTTTATCAGAAGGATCCGAAGTCCATTCAATCGCTGAGAGGTGACCTGTAATAAGATACAATACAATACATTATTTTTCATACTGTCTTCATGATCTAGCTGAGGCGGGCATTCCCATGCTCAGCTTTATAAATTCATTTTGGTACATAGAACAGACGATCGTCTGATGGTAGACTGATAATTTTGGTGAAAATTATCATCCTTTGAGTAGGATGATCATCTGCTGCAATGATGTACATGTCAAATGTCTTTATATTTCCTGAATATATATCGCGGCCCGGATGGATGAAACTAGATCCGGGGTCTTCAAACTTGTTCGATCTTCACTCTAAGTACAAGTCGATCCATGTGAGAATTGCGCTAAAGTCGAACATGGAAAGACATCGCTTGATTACCGGTCAATGATTTAAACCGTTAACAAGCGCGAGAGGAATCACCGATAATGATAATGACCCTCAAGGTACTGCAGTACAGTTCACGTGGTGTGAATAAAGGACTTGGCGTCGAACACTACGCAAAATCTTCTGGTCGAAGGTCATTGATGTATACCTGTCGCCGGAAGTGAGAAAGTTGCCATTGAGGCATGCAAGCTTCAAAGTACTGAGGGGGTTGTTCCTAGATCAACTTCTTGGATAATGAGCTGAAGTCGACAAGAAGCGATCCGTCAAAGGAGGGCCTTAATGAATCCCACATCAGTGACATGGAATGGAGCTAATGATTTTAATGGAGGTGAAAACAGTCTATGACAAATGATTCAAGGTGGCGGTCATGAATGGATGAAGGATAATGTATGGCAGTGGATGGGACATGGTTGACTCTTTCTGAACAACATCTCTTGAACATATAACGACACTAATGCGATGGATCGGTAGCATTACCCCAAATGTGGATGGTTTGGCGAGACCATGGTGATGAGACCGGTGAATGAAACAACCCAACCCGATGTGGTACGGAGGAAAAGTGTCATGTTCAAGAGCGACTTGCTACCATTAAAGCTTCGAGGTTCTCCCAATTTTTCCCCAGTCATTTCTGACCAGTACCTCTTTATTTTTGTCAAGCTTGAGGAGGATAACATATGCTTGTTCTATAACCTGCCCTTCGGGCAAGCCTATCGCTATGTTTTAACGAGCCTAGCGATAGGGAAACTCGTTCTCGTCTAAAGACAAGTTTGTCGCTATTTAATTATGTTAATGAGTCTAACGACAAGGAAAACTCGGTCCTTTTCATTTTTAGAGAGTTTGAAAAGGTACATAAAGTTAACTCCAAAGTTCCTTTTTCATCATCTTAATCCCTTAAGTCCGAAAAAGTATAAAACAATACAGAAGGGATGAGTTTTCGATAACTTTAACGAGCCGAATAAAACAAGCGCTCGACCTTTTTGTGCAATAATCCCTCAGGTCCAAAAAGATTAAAATCTAGAGGAGGGATAGCTCTTCCGGTCCTTTAACGAGCTGGAAGGCCAAAACTCGACAATCTTTTCATATTTTACGAGTCAGTTGAAAAGAGCTTAAAGAAGACTCGTCTTTTGAGGAACGAGTGATAAACAGGGATAGCAACTGATTCCAGGTACAGGTTGGAATTTTCCAATCACGGCAGTGTCACAAGGATGGCTAGGTGAAATCACTCTTCGCACCTGTTCCTCAAAATGGGTAAACAATCATATGGAGGTGAACGATCGGCCAAATGAAAAGTGGAGGTGGCAGGTGCAAATACGACCAAGGCTTTTATGGCTGATAAATTTACGATCACAGCGGTTATTTACCGGGATAGGTTCATTTTTTAGATAAAAATGAGCTTAAACTCTGGAGGAAACATTGCTCACTGCTTTTATTTATTTTTTAACGAGCATGAAGACCGCGTTAAAACTGCTCGGATCTTGCATTTATTTTTTAACGAGCATGAACTTTATGCTAAAACTGCTCGATTATACCAGTCATAAGATAAGAATGTCTCCTGTGAGATCTCTATTTTTTATGGAGCTTCATCTTCACTAAGCTTTGCTCCCTTTCCTTTCTTTATGCAAGTTCGGAAACGGCTAATCCTACGAGTTTAAAGGGTTAGACCTACAAGTTTAAAGGGAGGACCTAAAAATTTAAAAAATAAATAGTCGTCCCTTGCTTGCACTCCAAAAGGTTGCATGCCCCCAGGTATAAAATACAATTTCAAGGTTGCCCCTCCTCCTTCCCACCTCTGCTTTTCTTTGGGTGTTCACAGCTACTTGTCGTCTTGCCAGTCTAATGTTAACGATACTTGTCTTCTCGTTATTTTTAACGGGTCTATATGATACTTGTCTTCTCGTCAGCCCAAATTTTAACAGATTTTTCGCAAGATCGCAAGAGAGCAGCTACTTGCGACAAGAGAGCAGCTACTTGCGACAAGAGAAGAACACTACTCAAAGACAAAACATTTGTGTTATTGAGGGAGGCTTACCTCTTTCTGGTTACCCAAAGATTGTTCTGTTATTCTTTCAACAGAACACTTCCTCGGCAATGTCTACCGAAATAGACAAGGGTGAATGACCTTTGTCAGACATGTAACTTTGACAAAAGAATCCTATTCTAGAACAACCCCTCTTCCATCCACGGACGGGGTACGGACTAGTCATATTCTCTCGCGGAAATTCTACCTTATACCCAAAGTTCTTTCTGCCCAACGCAGACCAGGATGCATGCCCCCTGGGTTCCAGTCCCATCTTTCTGAATCACTCGCACTCATCGGGAAGAAGGACTGGGGGTGGAGACATTTCTTGATTGAATAGACCATTCAGGGTTGGTATGTGACTATTTGCGATGCGTGATCCCGGAAATGAAAGTTGGTCTACGAGCTTGACCATTCTTCCTTCGTGTGGAAAACACATTACTCTAAAGAGTGAGGAGACTACAGCTCCCATGCAATATATATAGTCTCGTCCAAGGAGTAGGTTATAATCCAAGGGTCCTTGAACGACCATCACGTTCATTTGAACGGTCTTCCCTTTCAATGTAACAGGCACATTGGGGAGGATCCCTAATGGTCGACTGGTTCCTTTATCAAAACCTGAGAGATTTCTTATCTCAGGCAAAAGCGTCGGGGAACCCAGTGCTTTCCAAGCAACAGAGGAAAGGATACTCACAGATGCCCCTTCATCAATGATAGTGCCGGCCATTACCATTCTATATATTTGGACTATGATTCTGAATGGTATACTGGCTGGCAACCGGGGTCTGCCTAGTTGGTTCCAATCAAAGGACACAACCAGGTTGCTTGGTGGTGGGACCGAATACACGGCCGGATATGACCCTGACGATGTTCCTTCCTGCGATAAAGGAATGGGCGCATTGCCCTGATGCTCGTCAGAGTTGGTGTTGATGAAAAGAATCTGGATGGTGTCATCCTTATTCTCTTCAGTGAGGGTGTCATTTGAAGATGAATCTTCAGTGACGGTGTCATTTGAAGATGAAACTTCTGAAGGGAGAACCGGGTCAACTGCCGTTTCGACCTTTGGACTTTCGTCCGGTCTGGATTCAGTAGGTTCATTTTCAATGACTGACGCTTCAGCTGACCACTTGAGCGGGCTAGCTGTATTCTCAACCAACGAAGGACTTGGCACGAGTTTTTTGTATCCAGGAGGAAGTCTCAACGGCGAAACCGGACGATCTTCCAAAACTCTCTTCGCTTCGTCTAAGAAGGGACAACGGTGGATGGCGTGATCGCCTTCACACAGTCTGCAGGGGGATCTTGCTCCCCCTCTTTGTCTTGAACCTTCACTTTCGCTGGTTGACGGTAAGCATTCAACATGGATATCCGAGGTTGATGCTCCCGAACTGTGCAAACGAGGGGACCAGTCCCTTAGTATCCGGGGAATACAGGGACAATCTCTATGGAAGTGGTCTCCTCTACATATGACACATGGCGATTTAGGCCCGGTCTGTGCTGTGTGTGGATTTTTGTTAGATGTCTTTTTCTTGCCCCCAGTCGCCTTAGGCTCCTTCTTCTTCTTCTCTCTCTTCTTCTTCTCCTTCTTCTCCATGGGAGCTTGGCTTTTGCCGGCTCTACCTTGCGAAGATGAAGGATTGGAGGAAGAGTTATAGGAAGTAGAAGGCTGGTGGGTAGCTCTAGACTGATCTAACTGTTGACTTGACTGTTCAGGAACCATGGTGTTCTGAACTACATTGGTTGAGAATAGCCAAATTGGCAGGCCAATTGTCAGTCCTGGAAGCGACAATGTGGCCATGTGGGGCGCACCAACTTCTCCCCAAGAGGAGAAAGGACTAGGATTTCCATCATGGGGAATTCCTTGGTTGGTGCGTTCCATGTTCTCAACCTAAAGATCAATGCAGGAATAGGAGGTGATTATGTTCCGTTTAAAATAAATTTTATAACGACGCTTTAGACACAACTTGCTTTTTCACTTTTTAAGAGTCGAGAAAAAGCTAAAGATGACTCTAGTCTCCTTCAATGTTTTAACGAGCCCGAAGTGACAAATGCTCGGATGGACGTTTTCCGTTATAGAGTTTCAAAAAGGCCAAAAGAAACTACTCTGGAGTTCTAGGTAGAGGGTGTGCCAAACTTTTCGTAAAACCACAGAATACGTTTTACGGTACGGGTGGTCGATCTTCGTGAATGCTGTGTTCACTGCATTGCGATCAGTAGGGCGGTCGACACGGCTTCCTATGGATAAAGGCTTTGTTCCTATAGGGGTCTCCCAATATATACGCGACGGTACGTGGGAGCACAAGTCCGTATTGATACTTATCACTTCACCGTGGAGGAATCACCCAACCACTCAACGCTAAGATATCACGTTTAACGACGCCGGAACACATCTCTAGCTTAGACCTCTATGTGTTTGCGTTATGTTTCAAAGCGTTCTTATGTAAATTCAATTTATTTTAAGGTTGATCTTGTTTAGCAGTTTTCCTTTATGGATCACCATGAGATGTATGGTACAACTCCTAAATGCAGTCTAAAGATGAGAAGCAAGCTTTTTCAATCTTTTCAACATATGAAAATCTTAACTACTGAGGGAAAAGAAAGACATCACCTTTTCACACAGATCATAGAGCACACACTAATGCACTTTTTCCTAAATCAAAATGCAAACTGTCAAAATGCACATGCACAATGCAGGTATTTCTTTTCTCTTTCTTAATGTTGGTGTACTACAAAAAGAAAGTTGTTGTATAACTTTGAATTCAATTTCAAGTGAAAGCAAACAAGCTTTTGTCCAAAATCAAAAGACACCTTAAGATTTACTTGTTTCAACACTAGAAATACATAAATTCAAACCATATGACGAAAGAAAAAGCTCAATCAGCTATGAACAGCAAACAAACTAACTCTTATGATCAGAACGACACTTATCACAGGTCTAGATCTAAGAGGCCACAGCAAGACTAGTTCACTTTCGTTATGGGAAACTGCAAATGATGTAAGAAATACACAAAGAACAAATACAGTTTCTTTATACAACCGAGGCGGAATAGTGGCAAAGAAAGGTGGTTTCAGATAGGTACATTGACTGATAACAGGCTGCAAAAAACAGGGATGAAAACAGGGCAACAGAAAGCAGAGAACCCCAGTTGCTCAAGGCCACACTGGTTCAGCGCAGGTAGAAAACTGTCAGTTTGACATTTAGCGCAGGTAGCCCCTTCGGGACCTGCGATGAAATGCAGACTGCCTTCACAGTGCCTGCAATGAAGAGAGAAACTCTCGTTTTTCTCAGGTTCTGGGTCACAGATTGCTCAAAAATCAACAGTTTGTGGCCAAATCAAAGCTATCAATCAAGTACACACTAAAGGATGAAAAGGAGGATGAAAAGCTATCACTAAGAGCTGTTCAGAGTCCTTGTGGATCAGCTCTTCAAATCATAAACATGCCCAGAAACTGAGCTAGAGTAGCTGCCCTCTACTTTGCATTTGAAAGATCCAAATGCAGTTCGATTCGGTACTCCCTGTGTTTAGGAAATGAATAGCAAAACACAAACAACCAACAAGATACGATCCCCAGTGGAGTCGCCAATTTGTTGTTGGGAAAAGTATCGAATACGGAATGACCCTATCCCACTCTAAGGGTGATAGTTCCTTAGCAACAATCAAAGCAAAGCTATCTAAGATTACTTCTTTATGAGATGTAAAAGAGGGGAGAAAGAGATCCACTAACCGATGTCTTTTGCTAATGGTTGATCCAATCTTCTCTCCTTGCTACTTGCTCCCAGCTCCTTGCTCTTTCACTAGCCCAGCTACACCAAGATCCTGCAAAATGGCAAGAGAGGGAAACTACAAGAAGCATACATTCATAATTGATTCAAGGATTAGAATAAATCAAATATACAAGTATAACAACACACCATTGAGACACATGTATATAGAAGAACCTCAAATGCTTTATTAATGGAAGAAGTAAAGTTCAGGAAGTGATACAACCATAAGAGGCCCAATCCAGCATCACCTTCCCAGCAGAAAGAAATCTCCTCTTCACCTCCTTCAAAGCAAATCACCCAATAGTTCTAAACTCAAACCAACAGCAATTCTTTGCATTCACAAGATTCCAGCCTCCCTAGACCTCATGAGAGAGATCTATATATAGGAGTTTTGGAGAAAGGATGAGTCAGCTTGAGGCTGGCATGAAGCTGACTAGTGTCCTCTCTCACTTCAGTTATTCTTCAGTTCTTGAGTCCACTTGGAGGTTCTTGCTTCCACTTGGATATATAGAACCTCTTACTCATCACCAGTCGAATTCCTTGATCCAAGTGTCATTTTGGAAGCTTCCTGGGCATTGACACCTTGAGGAATGACTGTGCCACATGTCCAAACTCGCCCAGCGCAGGTAGCCTTCTTTGCAGTTGACATTCAATGCAGGTAGACAGTGGAGCAGTTGACATTCAGCGCAGATGCTCAGTGGAGCAGTTGACATGATCCAGAATTGCCTTGTTTTTGAGTGTTTTCAGGTGGAGCACTTTTATTCAGTGTTGTGGTTTGCTGACCTTGTTCCTCTAGGGGTAGGAACAACATGTTTAGGGACTTTGGATCCCTTAGATTATGGACATTTCATGCTTCATGCTGTAAGGCACAAAAATGTCTATAACAAGTCTAAGCAAAGTGTAGCTGAAAAAGGAAGAGAAATAAAAGCTCTTAAGGAGAAGATAAAGGAGCTGGAGAAAGAGCTCACTCTTGACAAAGTGGTGGCGGAGATCAAGAAAGTTTTATGGGCCAATATTGGCCAATCAATAACAGATCAATGGCAGTACATAGAGACTATTCATGAGCAGATGGATCTCATCAGCAGGGCTCACAAGGAAATTCAAAAGGCAAGGGCATCTCTTGGAAACATGCCTGAGATAGCCAACAGGATGATCAACGTCCTCAACAACCGTACAGGCTCTCAGCTGACAGCCATGGGTATCTCTGGTAGAACTGACACCATATTATTGATAAAAAGAGTGCTCACTTTGAGAAGCCTGGTGCAAACATTGGATAGAAGATGCCAGGAAATGCAAACAGAAGTAAATAAATTTGTGGAAAAATTCACAGTATTGCATAGCAGAGGGCTTCCCAGCTTACTAAATAGTGCAGGAAGGCTACTATCACATGAGAACTATGCAAAAAGGGTAAATGCATTTGCCACCAATCAGATCACTGCAGGGTCAAGCACTCCAGAGGAAGTAGGGCCTGCATCTGGGAAGAGCCTTTATGAAAAAGTGGAGAATTTGTTTTTTATAATGAATGAAATCAGGCATTTGTTCGAGGTTCCTCCAAATTTCTACAAATATACTGAGGCAGATGAAACCTTAGGTGCA
Source organism: Pinus tabuliformis (assembly GCA_031772625.1). NCBI lineage: Eukaryota > Viridiplantae > Streptophyta > Pinopsida > Pinales > Pinaceae > Pinus > Pinus tabuliformis. The sequence goes on along the minus strand of CM062815.1, from coordinate 1,088,908,952 downwards.
ATTTTGAGACATCAATTGCCTACATAGGAATGGTGGACCAGCATGATACAGTTATTACTGTAAAAAATAGGCTTTCATCAAGTTTTTTCATCAAAATGCAAGTCATCATGTTCAGAAAATTTGATGCATTCAGTATGACTGGAAAAGACTGGGCTGAGCCAACTCAGCAGACAGATTCGGCCACCACAGCAACACTGACAGCTACAGGTGACAAGGCCGAGAACTCTACAGTATGACAGAGCCATAAAGACACATCATTCAGCATTAATGCAGAACGCTCAACCGACTCAGTGACCTCCAAAGGTCAAAAAGACTTCTGACAGAATTAAAGAGTATTCGTTTTGTATTTAAAGCAGCAATAACTTCCTTATCTGCTGTTCAGAAAGTTGGTAAACGTATTTATTAATCAAATGACTCATCGGTTCTGATATTTTGTAAAACCAATTGTATATATTCCCCCTCGCACAAGCTTGCAGGGGTTGTTGATTTTCTCTTCAAGAGATCCTATGCTGTGAATTTTCAGAGTTTTAATACAAAAAGCTGATGGAATTTCCAAAGTTCTGTGTTGTCTGATGCGTTATGGTGTGTTTGCTGAATGCTACAGGATTCCTGCGTATTTCATGGAATAATAAGTTTCTTTAACCTCTTCGTTATGTTTGTTATTTCCTTCATAATCCATTCATGTTCTATGTTTCACAGTTTAATGGCAAAGAAAAAGAATAGTTTCGGGATTTATTCATAGGATACCCTGAACTCAATCTATGTTGTTATGAATGTTTTCCTCAGTTATAGTTATAAGAGTGTGATTCTTAATTGCCGCCCCTTCAGACTGTACCTTTCACAGTGATTGTTGTTCAGGAATTAAAACCTGCTCCTGGGCAATACATCTCTTTCTCACACCACCAGCTTAGTGGAAAATTCTTAATTGCCTTCCACTGGTTAAACATACTTCATCATCTCAATTTCAAGTTTGTTTCATGAAATATTTAAATGGCCCTGCAGTTTCAACAATCCCACTTAAACATCTCAAACAGCCTGTAACCACAGACTCCATTGCCCAATGGACTAAAACTATCTGAAGATATCATCTTAGGTACTGAAAGGCATCATTCAACCAAAATATAAAACCAAAACCCTCACCTCATAGCTAACCTAAGATCCCCAAGCACAAAGTTAAGAAATTATTAGAGAGAGCCCTCTCTGATTACAGGTTGGCTAGAACCTGTAATCCAAAGCTTGGTTAGTGGTTACCCCGGCCGTATTCCCTCAGGAGTCAAAGGGAACAACCTGGGTGTTAACATAAATGGCGACTCCACTGGGGACCTGAATAAACTTCATAACCTCCTGTCTGATCCTTACTACTGTACACAAGGCTTGAATGACAGCCACACAGCCTTACAGAAACCTCTGCTTTGCATTTGCAGAAGCATATAAAAGCTGCCTCAGTCAATCTTTGTCTGCTCTTAAGTTTCATACAATTGTGCTTTACCTGATCAGTCCTTGTAAAAAACCATTAACTTCCTTGAAATTCTCCTAAAAGGAAATCACAGAAACTGGCTCCTAAGAAGAAAACTCGCTATACAAGATCTAACCCAGATCCTGACCCATCACCTGAGTTTCAAAACCCAAACTTGATTTCAAGAATCCTTAAGAGACATAAATCAGAAGGGACTTTATCAGAATCTAGCTCAGAAGCGGGTATTCAAACTGACATTCCAACCCCTGCTAAGGCTTCTCTTCATCCTCATACCACTGGTCCACAATCTACTAGTTCATCATCCACTTCACAAGGTATTCTTCCAACCCCTCCATCAACTACACATCCCCCATTCATCCCTTTTCCCCCACTTGTCCCATTCATCCTTGTAATTCATATTGTCCCTCCAAACATGGCTAATAAGTATGCTCCACTGCAGTTACCGACCAATCCAGCTCCTATGCCTCAAGAGTACCAAAGCAAGATCTCATACTTTGATGGTACTGGCTCTTATCCAGCCCTTAAACATACTAAGAAAATGCAGGACTACTTTGAAAACTACGAAATAGATGATGATGGGGTTAGAATGAAAATTTTTGTGTAAAGCCTAACAGGAGATGTAAGAACATGGTTTAGGTCACTTGCAGCAAACTCAATAGCTGACCCTGAAGCCCTATATCAAACGTTTATCGACAGATGGGAGAAGAAAAAGGATCCACTTCATATTTTATCCGAATATAATACAATCAAAAGAGGTCCATAGGAAACTGTCCTGGACTACTGTGCTCGATTTAACAATGTCTACAATGTTATTCCCCAAAATCTTAGACCCCCACCGGATCTGGCCCTATATACCTTTCCTGATGGGTTTGATTCAGATATGGCATATCAATTAAGGGAAAGGGCTCCCCGAACTTTAGCTGAAATGCAAGATATAGCAGTGAGTGTAGAAGCCAACCTGATAGCCAAGAGAAATAGGACAAGAACTGAGAGAAAGACTACCTTTAAAGAAGAGCCTTCAGGCTGGGATCAAAAACTGGATGCAATAATCACTGGTATGCAGAGATTAGGTGACAGAGTAGAATCAGTTGAGAGGAAGTCATCATGGGAAGCACCACAAAATAACCCTATTAGGAATCCCAATTTTAGGAGAAGTCAAAACCCTAACGTTGGCAAGGCCAGTTCTGAACCAGAGATTAGACCTCCGTTCCAAGAAAATTATACAGAAGCATCCACTTCAAATGAGCAGATAGATGACACCCACATTAACCTAATGGGCCTGAACGATGATCAGCAAATTTTTCTAAGTCAAGAAGATCATAAGGATGATGACATTAAGCAGTTCCAAACCAAATCAGGTGAGTCATTTGATTTTAAACAAGGCTATGACACAGCTGTTTATGAAGTTCATAAGCAATACAAGCTAAGGAGCAGAACTATAAATGTGACACAGCCTGAGAAAACAAAGGACACCCCACTGCCCAAGAAAACCATTGTCACAGAACCAATTGACAAAACTGATTCAATTACAAATGAAGTAACAGTTGAAGAAATAACTGAAGCATCTCCCTCAAAACAACAACCAATGGCTACATCACCCTTGCAACCTGATCCAAGCAATAATTCTCAAAAGATGAGTAAAAGGGATAAGTCTCAAGATCAAAATGAGAATCAAGAAGAAAGCTCTAAGAATTCAATTGAAAAAGAAAAGGTTGTTAACTACAACACCAAGATCCAATCTGAAAGACCTTTTGACTTAGAAGCTGAAATTGGAAAATTGAAGATAGCCATACCTCTTTCAGAGTTAGCCAAGCATAGCATCTATAAACAACAAATCAAGAAATCCCTGCAACTCACTCAAAATAAAGATGATGTCAATGTGTTGGATGACACCCCAGAGCTACTTTTCGGCCCAGAGGTTGATGGAAAGACAGCAGTTACAGGAATCTTACCTTTTTATGTCAGCTTGCATGTTCATGATAAGGTATTACATAATGCAATGTTTGACTCAGGCGCCTCTCACAACCTGATGCCCAAATCAGTCATGGAAAGATTGAATCTAGATATTACAAGACCATATAAGGACCTATTTTCATTTGACTCCAGCCAAGTTAAGTGTTTAGGCCTGATAAAGGATCTTTGTGTGTCACTTGTCCAATACCCAAATAAGACAATCTTGATGGATGTTGTAGTTGCTGATATCCCACCCAAGTATGGAATGTTGTTATCAAGATCATGGGGGGCTAAACTCCAAGGTTCCCTGCAATTAGACATGTCATATGCTACCATCTCTGTCTTTGGGCAACCCAAGAGGCTATACAGAGAGTCACTCATGAAATACATGGTGAGCAGTGAAGAAAAACCTCAAAATTTCCCCATTTATGCAGTCCATTCAGATATGGACTCCTTTATTCTGTTCAACGATGATGTAAGTCCAATGGGCAATAACAAATCTATCATGCTTGAACAAGACCTGCATATAAGTGAGGAATCAAGTTCCCAAGAAAACAAGGGTGTGCAATCTAGTAATGAAACTGTTCTAGGAGGCAAACCAGGTGAAAGACAAGAACTCCAACTTATAATCCCAAGTCATAGAGAAAATGTTGAAAATCCCTTAAATCAAGAGATCCTATGGTTCCTTGAGTTTGATGGATCAGTCAACAAATTAGGGGCAGGAGCTGGAGTGTGGATTCATAACAAACAAAGCAATCATGCAGAAGGCCGAGCTTTTAGGCTCAATTTCAGATGTACTAACAATATGGCAGAATATGAAGCTCTTCTACTAGGCCTCAAATTGGTAAAATCATTGCAGGCCACAAAAGTTTCAATTATGGGAGATTCAGACCTCATTATTCAACAAGTGAAAGGCAATTTTGTCACCAATGACAAAAGACTAAGGTCATACAGGTCTGCTGCTATTGAAATGCTCAAAACTTTTAGTGAATTTCAAATAACCAAAATAGCTAGAACCCACAACCTTCATGCACACAGTTTAGCCACATTTGCTAGTACATGCAAATTGCCTTTTGAACCTAACCATTGTTTTACAGCTGAGATAAAACACAGACCTTCTGTCCCAAACAATGTTAAAGACTGGCAAGTATTTGAGGATGACACACAGATAAATAATTTCTTAACCTTGCAGCATGAATTTTCAGGTTTGAACATTGATGTTGATTCTGTGAAAGAAACACAACCATTGAGTGAACATGACCAAACAACAATATCACCCAAAACAGCAAATCAAGTGCTTTGTCCAACAAACTTTGACAAGGAGAAAATACAAGAACTTGAACAATTCCATTTTGATGAAGCAGCTGGAACAGAGGCTGAAATCATAGAGCTAAAGGATAACTTTCTACCAATAGGCCTAACTCCATTGGAGGACATTTTTGACTCAAATGATGTCCCTAGGAAACTGAAAATGCAGCCCCTCAATGCTGCCATTGAAGAATGCAACATTGGGACTCCTGAAAAACCCAAAATAATCAAATTGTCTGCATCTTTACCTCCTGACCAGAAGCCTAAATACATTGACCTCTTTAAAGAGTTCCAAGATGTCTTTGCATGGAGTTATGAGGATTTAAAATCCTATGACACCTTTGTTATCCAACACACCATCCCTCTCAAGCCTAATAAAAAGCCATTCAAGCAAAAATTGAGAAGGATCAATCCTATGCTTCTCCCTTCAATTGAGAAAGAGGTACAAAAAATGCTTAAAGCTGGTATCATAGCACCAATCAGGTTCTCGGACTGGATTTCAAATTTGTTGCCCACAAGAAAGAAAATCGGTGAGATTAGGCTTTGCGTTGATCTAAGGAATTTGAACCAAGTATCCCTCAAAGACAATTACCCCTTACCTAAGATGGATCACATTCTCCAAAGAGTGGTAGGGGCTTCAAGAATATCATTACTTGATGGATTCTCAGGCTTCAATCAGATCCTAGTCCACCCTGATGATCAAGATAAAACAGCATTCACAACCCCATGGGGAACTTTCAAATATGTTAAAATGCCTTTCGGATTGAAAAATGCAGGAGCTACATTTCAGAGAGCAATGGATATTGCTTTTGCCAAAGAGATCCATGAGTTCCTTGTTATTTACTTAGATGATCTCACACCTTTCTCAAAATCTGACCAAGAACACTTAAAACATTTGAGACAAATATTCATAACATGTAGGAAGTATGGAATTTCCTTAAATCCCAAAAAGTCTCTATTCGGTTTGGAAGAAGGTAAGCTGTTGGGTCATATCATTTCAAAGGATGGCATTAGAATTGACCCAGACAGAATACAGGCCATCTTGCAAATGCCCCATCCAAGAAACATCAAAGAATTACAAGCCTTCTTGGGAAAGATCAACTTCTTAAGGAGGTTTATCCCAAACTTAGCAGAATTGATCAGATTACTAAACAACATGCTAAAGAAGGATTCAAAGGTAAAATGGACAGTAGAAGAAAATAAAGCTTTTGAAGGTATAAAATTGGCCCTTACCCAAACCCCAGTCCTAACAAATCCTCAATTTGACAGAGAATTTATCATTTTTTCTTTTGCCTCCCAGCATACCATTGCTGTTGTCTTATTGCAGAAAGATGACCAAGGAAATGAAAAACCTATTGCTTTCTTTAGTAGAGCCCTTAGAGATGCACCCCTGAAATATCAGATCATGGAGAAGCAAGCTTATGCTTTGGTCAAAGCCATCAAAGACTTTAGGATCTACATCTTATACTCCCATGTTATAGCTTATGTACCAAGTCCCATTGTGAAAGACATACTCACTCAAGAAAAATTAGAGGGTAGGAGAGGAAAATGGATTGCCAACATTTTAGAATTTGATATCGAGATAAAACTTACAAAACTGATAAAAGGGCAAGGTTTGGCTAAACTGATGTCTGAAGAAAATTTTCAAGCCTTGGACATTAACCAACTGGACAATGAATCAGAGCTGGCGACTCCAAAGATCAATGTAGCCTTTGAACAATCCCTGTGGTATTCTGATATCTGTTATGTATTGCAAAACCTGTGTGCTCCCCCAGTATTGTCCAGAACCAAATCTAGATCTCTAAAAATGAAAGCTTCAAGATTTTGTGTTATAGATGGTAATTTACTATGGAAAAATCATGAAGGTATACTGCTGAACTGTCTGAATATGGATGAAACTAACGATGTGATGAAAGAATTTCATGCAGGTGATTGTGGTGGACATTTGTACTGGAAGTCCACTGTGGATAAGATATTAAGAGCTGGTTACTATTGGCCTACTCTGTTCTTTGATGTTAAAAAATTTACCACTTCATGTCACAAATGTCAAGTGTTTGAGGGAAAAAAAAGTTACTACCACTTCCTTTAAAGCCTATTACAACAGAAAAATCCTTTCAGCAATGGGGCTTGGACTTCATTGGGGAAATTCATCCTTCATCCTCAGGCCAACACAGATGGATTCTAACAGCCACAGATTACTTTACTAAATGGATTGAAGTTGTTCCATGTAGGCAGGCAAATGATTCTACTATCATTCAATTCCTTGAGACTAATATCCTTTCTAGATTTGGCTGTCCTGACAAGATTATAACAGACAATGCTTCTGCTTTTAGATCCAAGAAGATGGTGAACTTTTGCCACAAATTCCACATTACCTTGGGCCATTCTACTGCATACTATCCTCAAGGCAATGGGTTAGCTGAATCATCTAACAAAAGTCTTATCAACATCATTAAGAAGGTACTAGAAGAGAATAAGAAAAGTTGGCACAAGAAGCTTGTAAATGCCTTATGGGCAGACAGGCTAACAACCAAGAGATCTATAGGGGTCAGCCCATATGAATTGGTTTATGGAATGGAAGCCAAATTCCCTTCATCCTTAGGGATCCCTGTCATGAAACTTCTTCAAGAAAGTCAAGCTGAACCAAATGACATGCAAAGAAGAGTAAACCAAATTATATGTTTGCAGCAAACCAGAGATCAAGTGTATAACAGAGTTCAAATCCTACAAGAGAAGCTGAAGAAAGCCTTTGATAGAAGAACCAAGGCTGAAGATTTCTTTATTGGTGACAAAGTGCTTAAATGGGACTCAAGAAGAGAAGACAAGGGTAAGCATGGTAAGTTTGACTCCCTTTGGAGAGGACCCTTTGTAATTCAAGCAGTACAAGGAAATAACACTTATTTCTTGGAAAATTTGGATGGCACTGAGGCTGAAGAGGGCCCTGTAAATGGCCGGATGTTAAAGAACTACTTTGATTACTTTCCATATATATAGCATAGCTTCTCCCCTGTACATAATCAGTTGTATATACTATTTTCTTTCAGCATGTAAATAGCTCAGTCTAAGAAGTATTGTATATAAGCAGGAAAAGGCTTTTAGTTCAACAAGTTCTACAAGTGTGGCAGATTCCAGTTTTGAAGTCCAAAGAGAAAGTTTTCAAGTTTTGAAGAGAAGTCAAAAGCCAAGTTAGTCTGACCTGCTGTTCTTGGTCTTTCAAGAAGAAAAACCATCCCCAAGTGGAGCCACTGTTAGCTACCTATACCAATAGGTTTCATGTTTCATGATTAGCAGGGGAAGTGCCAATATGATCTGCTTTGGTGATGCAAAATTCTCATATTTTGGTGAAAGACACATGTTTACAGTTGGTTGATGCTGCCCCATTTCTGAATGGGTGATCCAACAGTCTAAGGTGGGTCATGCCATGTTTCAATTTTCTGTTGTAGATTAGAGAAAGAAATCTATCCAAACAGTTCAATCTTGGCAGATAAAGTAGTTAGGTAGAGAATGAAGGTTCCCAACTGTTTAATCTGGGGCCTTGGAAGCAATAAGGCTAGCCTTAGATAGAAAATCAAAAGAAAAAGCCAAAGGAAAAGAAAAGGCACATAAGGGTTTGCAAGTCTAAGTGCACCCTCCTTGGAGTAACAAAAAATCCTAGGCAATAGAGTGGGTAGGTAGATGGGGTTGCAGAAGCATGATTTCTTTTATGTCACTGACCCAAGCAAAGGAAAAACATGGTGCCAGTGCAGGTCTCTTATTCAGCAGTTTTGCAGCAATACAATGAAGCATGTCTAACTCCCTGATTATCCCCCATTACATTCATTGCTAACATCCCAATACTACCTATGTTCATGAAAGAAATCAAAGTCTTTTGTTGGTTCTTGTTTCTTTAAGAGCCACATTTCTTGTGTAAAATTCTTTTCATTTTGATCTACTTCCTAACTAAGTTTGTTTCCTTAAAACTTAGTATCTCTCACTTCCCATTCCTATTCCCCTCCAAAACTAACTACTAACTCTATCTATACTTAATTCCCTATGTTCCCCTTTCCCTATTACTATAACACCATGGTGTATAAAACCTCCACAATATGTATATTCCCTCCCCCTGGCATTATAGCCATATGTCCAAATATTGGACAACCATGCTGAGTCCAAGTCTGAAACAGGATGCTTTGTTCAAAGTCAGGGATTAAACTAACCCCACGTTGGTTTAATAACCTAAACCCTACCCCTTTTCCCTCTACAAACCCTCTGAAATGATTTACCCACTTTATTTTGCAAACAGCCTTGTAAAAACCCACTATTACCCCTAACCCACGCCATTTGCAAAATACACCAGAAAACCCACCTTCACCCTTTATCCTAAGTTTGTTACTATGCGCATTTCAATACAAAAAACACCAAAAAAAAACCCATTTTTCCGCCTATCCTAAGTTTCGGGTTAAAAAGCGCATTTTGCAAAGAACCTTGTAAAAACCCACAAATCCGCCAAAGTTTCAAAGTTCAGTATGGGCGCATATTTCCAGAAAAACAATAAAATATTCCCGCCCTGCTGCCGTATTGTCCTTACATTTTATCGACCCGTCGACCGTTGGATCTGGGCCTTCCCATCCGACGGCCCACATCCATATCGGGTCGCCCCCGATGACCGGACGTTACCTCCCGAGAAAGTGTCAGAGGGTGACATCGGGTCTCTGCCACGCGTCGCTCCCAAATCTTAATGGGAGGCCACCTGCCAATACCACCACCGTACCATAAGCGGTCTGATGGAACCGCTTACCACCCTTTGTATACCACCTGCCCACGTCACCGCTACGTCATCCCCACGTCGTGCTAACGCAGCACCGCGTCAGAACCCGGCCCGCTACTACTCCAACCTGTCCGCCACCTCACCAGTCCTCGTGGACCACTCGCAAGCCGCCATGTCACCTTTCCGTACCCGACCCCACCCGGTGATGTCATGCTGACGTCATCCAAAAAAAGCGCCAATAACCCAAAAAGTCCATATTTTCACCAAAAATCGCGTTTTTGTCACTTTTGCCAAAAGAAATATTGTTCCGCTCTGCATGCGAATTATGACCATTTAGCCGCCAGCCTGCAAAAATCAACTTAAGGACTGTGGGCGCTCTCAGTCTGCCCGCACTTGCCACCATTGCCAAAGGTTCACCAGGTATTTATCCAAGTTCTCTTCCGTGCCTGGTTTTTGTATAAATTCACCCAAAACCATTGAGAAAGGAGAGTAAAAACCAGTGTAATTACCAGTAAATCCCCGGTGACCAGCGTTTATTTTCAGTTGTTGGGTCGAAATTCACCTGCAGAGCCCACATTTAGTCAAGTTTTCATAAATTCACAGTCAGTTCGCGCATTCGTGAACTCAAAACCCGTGCTGCACTAATTCACCGTGAAGACAGTTTTACTAGTCCCAGCATTTGCTCACTCAACTCTCTTTGGAGCATTTCAATTGCCCTCACCACAATTTACCCCGTTTTCCCCTGCAATCTGCCTTACTCTTGCAAAAAATACCCCTCTGTGTTGCTCTGTCCAGTAACACAAGTTCTAGTACAAATCAGAGTCCTAATTAGCCATGGAAACACCAGTAGCATTAAATGTTCCACCTCTGAATGCCCCACACAGAGAGCTAGAGTGGAAACCCCTGGGTGATAAAGATTATCAGATGACAGAGACATTCTCAATGAATTCCAAGTTTAACATTCATATGCTAAATGAGTTGAAGGCCCAGCACCTCAGTGGAGCTGATATTTTAGGGATTTGGGACTCCAATTTGCCCATTTTCAACCTTCCTCAAGTCAATGTCCTTCCAGACCTGATCCATCAATGCTGTTCTAGCTATGATCCATGTCAAAGAGCTGTTCTCAGTCCCTCAAGTTCAGTCTTGTTCCATATCACCCCTGAGGCCATAAATGAGATGCTGCACTTTCACACTGCAAAGCCACTAACTCCTCTTTCCATGATGGACTTGTTAAAGAAGGGGGGCAAGCTGTCCAGTGCCCAGATCATCAAGATTAATCAATTATTTGTTCAGCCAAGCTCTGAAGTTATGAGAACACCTCCTATTGGAAATCCATATCTCAATGACTTGGGCAAAATGCTTGTGGACTTGATCAGTTATGTCCTGGGGTACAGGTCATGTGAGGATGTTGATGACACCATTATGGCCATGTTGTCCATTTTTTCCCCTGGAAATCCTCCTGCTGTGCACTATGATTATGCTGCATACATCGCCAACAAGGTTCATGACCAACTGATGAATCTAGAAAGGGAAAAGGTGTTTAGATACACTTCATACATCTATCACTTGTTCTTATTTTATCAGCCCGACAGTTTCCCTATTCCTCTCAAGAAGCTTGATGCCCAGGGAAACCCAAGGTCTGTAGTATTTCGGACTTCAGTTTTTCATCACACCTCCTGTTCACCATACACATACTGTGAATTCATAGATCTTTTTATCCATCCAGCTATGACCTTGTTATTTGGTGTCCCTCCTCCAAGATTGACCGATGAGATGCAAAGAGTACTCCGGCTCTCAAAGGCCTACAGCATTGGTGATTGGTACTTTTACCAACACCATACAGTAATCAGAATATATGGCTGTGAGTTGAACCCTTATAGGCTGCCAAGATATGTCCCTATGAGACTCTTTGCCTTAGAGTATTTCAGGCAGTTTGGAAATGCAGACCAGGTCCATTTCCACAGTAAAAACAAGAAGGTGCAACTAAAAGTCAGGAACCAGCTAGGCCCATTTCTTTACAACAAAAGGGAGGAGGGATGGAAGGAAGCAGATAGGATCCTAGAGACCCTCCAATTGCAAACCAGTTTCCATTGGGTACCTTATGACCCTAATCATTTCATTTCTCTCAGGAGGGTAAAATATAAATTGGGTAGCTATGATCACATCAGATTGCCTCATATTGAGAAATATGCCAATTTGTTAAGTTGGAAAGAGGGCACTCTAGAAGAGGCAATCACTAGAGAGAAAATTCTACAAAGAGAGGCAAAGAATATTGAGAAAGAGGCTGACTTGGAAACTTGTGGGCAGGTTTCCTCTTCATATCAGAGGAAACTTGGAGCAGTTGCCTCATCCTCTACAGCCCACCAGCAAGCAGCTAGAACTGTTCATCAGGTATCAAACAAGGGTAAAGAAAAGCAGATGGAGCAGGAACAACCACCTCCTACAGCAGAACAGCAAAAAGAAGAGCAGCCAATGCAGCAAGAAGAAACAGCTGAGGCCCCAAAATCCAAAGAGCAGCAGGCTCAAGAAACTGTGCCTCCTAGGCAAGAAACGACAGGGGAGGCCTCGGTGCTCCAAACTCCACAGAATGAAGAAAGAAACCGAAAGAGGGATAGAGAGCAGGAGACTCCCCTCACCACATCCACAACTCAAGGGGAGAAAAGACAGAGACTAAATCCCCTTTCAAAAGAAGAGATGCCTATTGGGAAATCCTTGGGCATGGGCCCACCAAGCATGGAGGCATCTGCCAGTTCCTTTCAGCAGGAACAAGAAAGAACCCTTGGAGGAGAGGTCAGCTCCTCAAGTCAGCAAAGGAGAGCTGAAACAGGCGTCAAGAAACAATTCATTGACATAAAAAAGAGAAATGAGCCACTCAGGCTCCAGCTCTATAATCAATTGCTTAAAATGGCCCCTACAAACCAGCAGAGGCTTATGTCAGCTTATGACATAATAGAGGGGAAAATGACCATGAGCCATTTCATGCCAACCATGCTGCAGCCACAATCAGCTGCAGACTATATAAGGACCAGCCTTGAGGTTCTTGCAAAAGACATCCACCCTATGGATCAAATAGAACTTCACAAGCAAACGGGTGAGATGGTGTATTCGACACTTGCAGATAAGACCTTCTTGGCACATAGGTTGGAAAATAGCCTGAACAATACAACTGCCCAACTTGAGTTGGAGAAGGCATCCTCTCAGGCCAAAGACAACAGGATCAGGTCTTTGGAGGATATAATCATAGAGCTTGGGCATGACCCAAAGGATCCCAAAGCTATAAAGGAGCTGCTAAAGATAAGAGATTCAGACATTGCAACTTTAAGAAAGATGATAAAGATCCTAGCAACCCTTCACCCTCAAACAGAAGAGGTTGCCCAGCGAAGGCAGGACCAAGATGTAGCAGCCATGCTGGTATCACTCCATAAGCAACTGGTACAGACAGAGGGAAAATTGGTAGAAACAGAGGCTGCATTGCAGGCAGCCCTACAACAGAAAGAAGGAGGCCAAACATCTCAGCCCCCTCAGCAAGTAATCAACCTTGAGGAACCCCCTCAAATTGTCACTCCTCCTACAGTACAGACAGTTGAGACAGCTCCATCAACATCAGCACCAGCACCAACATCAGAGCAGGCTCCAAGCCTTGACATGCAGAAGTTGATGAATGAGATTCAAGTCCTAGAAGCCCAGATGGCAGAGCTGAATGAAGCCAAGGAGAAATTAGCTACCCTGAATGAAAAATATGACAAGTCTAAGCAAAGTGTAGCTGAAAAAGGAAGAGAAATAAAAGCTCTTAAGGAGAAGATAAAGGAGCTGGAGAAAGAGCTCACTCTTGACAAAGTGGTGGTGGAGATCAAGAAAGTTTTATGGGCCAATATTGGCCAATCAATAACAGATCAATGGCAGTACATAGAGACTATTCATGAGCAGATGGATCTCATCAGCAGGGCTCACAAGGAAATTCAAAAGGCAAGGGCATCTCTTGGAAACATGCCTGAGATAGCCAACAGGATGATCAACGTCCTCAACAACCATACAGGCTATCAGCTGACGGCCATGGGTATCTCTGGTAGAACTGACACCATATTATTGATAAAAAGAGTGCTCACTTTGAGAAGCCTGGTGCAAACATTGGATAGAAGATGCCAGGAAATGCAAACAGAAGTAAATAAATTTGTGGAAAAATTCACAGTATTGCATAACAGAGGGCTTCCCAGCTTACTGAACAGCATAGGAAGGCTACTATCACATGAGAACTATGCAAAAAGGGTAAATGCATTTGCCACCAATCAGATCACTGCAGGGTCAAGCACTCCAGAGGAAGTAGGGCCTGCATCTGGGCAGAGCCTTTATGAAAAAGTGGAGAATTTGTTTTTTATTATGAATGAAATCAGGGATTTGTTCGAGGTTCCTCCAAATTTCTACAAATATACAGAGGCAGATGAAACCTTAGGTGAAATTTTGAGACATCAATTGCCTACACAGGAATGGTGGACCAGCATGATACAGTTATTACTGTAAACAACAGGCTTTCATCAATTTTTTCATCAAAATTCAAGTCATCATGTTCAGAAAATTTGATGCATTCAGTATGACTGGAAAAGACTGGGCTGAGCCAACTCAGCAAACAGATTCAGCCACCACAGCAACACTGAGAGCTACAGGTGACAAGGCCGAGAACTCTACAGTATGACAGAGCCATAAAGACACATCATTCAGCATTAATGCAGAACGCTCAACCGACTCAGTGACCTCCAAAGGTCAAAAAGACTTCTGACAGAATTAAAGAGTATTCATTTTGTATTTAAAGCAACAATGACTTCCTTATCTGTTGTTCAGAAAGTTGGTAAACGTATTTATTAATCAAATGACTCAGCGGTTCTGATATTTTGTAAAACCAATTGTATATATTCCCCCTTGCACAAGCTTGCAGGGGTTGTTGATTTTCTCTTCAAGAGATCCTATGCTGCGAATTTTCAGAGTTTTAATACAAAAAGCTGATGGAATTTCCAAAGTTCTGTGTTGTCTGATGCGTTATGGTGTGTTTTCTAAATGCTACAGGATTCCTGCGTATTTCATGGAATAATAAGTTTCTTTAACCTCTTCGTTATGTTTGTTATTTCCTTCATAATCCATTCATGTTCTATGTTTCACAGTTTAATGGCAAAGAAAAAGAATAGTTTCAGGATTTATTCATAGGATACCCTGAACTCAATCTATGCTGTTATGAATGTTTTCCTCAGTTATAGTTATAAGAGTGTGATTCTTAATTGCCGCACCTTCAGACTGTACCTTTCACAGTGATTGTTGTTCAGTAATTAAAACTTGCTCCTGGGCAATACATCTCTTTCTCACACCACCAGCTTAGTGGAAAATTCTTAATTGCCTTCCACTGGTTAAACATACTTCATCATCTCAATTTCAAGTTTGTTTCATGAAATATTTAAATGGCCCTGCAGTTTCAACAATCCCACTTAAACATCTCAAACATCCTGTAACCACAGACTCCATTGCCCAATGGACTAAAACTATCTAAAGATATCATCTTAGGTACTGAAAGGCATCATTCAACCAAAATATAAAACCAAAACCCTCACCTCATAGCTAGCCTAAGATCCCCAAGAACAAAGTTAAAAAATTATTAGAGAGAGCCCTCTCTGATTACAGGGTGGCTAGAACCTGTAATCCAAAGCTTGGTTAGTGGTTACCCCGGCCGTATTCCCTCAGGAGTCAAAGGGAACAACCTGGGTGTTAACACCAGTCATGTCAGTTGTGTCGATCTGCACTAGTTGTTAGTGAGGCAGTAATGTCCGTCTCTGAGTTAAGAAAAAATCATTATTTCTCCCATTCCAGTGCTAGTGTGCTTGACCCTTAAACTCTCTTCTTCTGCCCATAAGTGACTAGAATGCTTTGTTTTTTGGTTTTTGATTGATCGATTGGTTTTAAGTTTCATTGCTTGATTTTTTAAGTTTTTGGATGGTTTCTATGACCCTAGGGCATCTAGGTCAATTACCATTCATTTGTTTGTTTACTCATTATGTCAAGTTTCTAAAAATTTTCTTCATTTAATCCATCTTTTAGTCACAACATCTTCATTGCTTCATTTTCAATCGAATGAGTGAAAGAGTCTCTTTTGTTCTCTTTTTTCGAGTGTCTCTTTTCTTGTTCCCTGCATAGATTACATTTCTTGGTTTGTTGATTGAAGCACTTATGTGTTTGGTTTGTTCGATTCAAGGAAGAAGCTACTTTTAGTTTCACTTTTCATGCTTTGAATTTGATCAATGCTTGTTTGTTCATAATTGTGAAAACTTTCATTCAAGTGCTTTATGTGGAAGATTCATTTTTCATTTTATGAAAAGAAAAAAATCATTCTAGTTTACTTAAGTGAAAATATTGCATTAGTAGCGTCATTGAGAAGCTACAATTGCATCATCGTAATCATTGGAAATGAAATGAAACTTATTTTGTTGTTATAGGAAGATTTAGTGCATTTAGGAGATTTATTAGAGAAAGACTTCATTCTTTGGTTGTTGCATTAATTTTGTGTTCCCTATCTCTCAATTAGTGTCAACTTTCATTGAAGACAAAGATCTCTTTTCTCATATAGCTGCATGTAGGAGTTTTTGTATTGCTTGCTTCGGCATGTATAAATATGTATTATAACATTGAAAGGAATATAATGACAAATCAAGTTGGTAGTCCCGGTTTTGGGATCCAGGGGAAAATCTCGGTGTATATGTGTTTTATGTGTTATGCTCTCGCATTGTTTATTTTTTTTCTATGATTTAGAATTCGCATGTAGGTAATTTCTGTACGGGGTTAAAACCTACATTTGGTATCAGAGTTGTTTTGGCTTCAAGGGGATGCCTTTGTTGCTGAGGGGTTTCTCTCGGGCCTGTGGTAGACCCTATTCAGTGGGAGATCTGTGAGATCGATTCTGGTGGTGAAAGAAGATGGCAAGTAGCGAAAAGATAGAGATCGGGAAGTTCAATGGTCAGAGTTTTGAGTTGTGGAAACTCAAGATGGAGGATCTGTTGGTGGATAAAAATCAGTGGATCACGGTAGATCCAGGTACTAAACCAACAGGAGTGACCGATGAAGAATGGAAGAAGTTGGATCGAAAGGCAAAGAGCACAATACGATTGTGTGTCTCAGATCCAGTATTGTTGAATGTATCAGGGGAAGCTACGGCGAAGGCTTTGTGGGACAAGTTAGGGACTTTGTACCAATCTAAGTCTCTGGTGAATAAACTATTCCTGCGGAAAAAGCTGTATACCCTGAGGATGAAAGATGGAGACTCGGTGACAGAGCATCTGAACGCATTTAATATTGTGGTAATTTAGTTAGCTTCTGTTGATATTAAAATTTTAGATGAAGATAAGTGCATCAGTTTGTTCTGTTCTCTACTAGATTCGTGGGATAGTCTGGTTATTGCAATAGGTAGCAATGCATGTTATGAAACCAGCTCAAGAAAATATAGAAAAGATAGATCAACGCCTTAGAATTCAGCCTCTTCGAGGGGGAAACCTCCTTTACATTACATAAATGAACAATTCTTGGATGATACAAATGACAAAACCTCCTTTCTATATATAGGAGTCTAAGGAGTCACAATATAATCCAGCCGACCTAACAATATTAATATAAAGGCACACAAATAACAATAGGGGGATTCTATGGGGCACAGAAATAACAATATGGGGGGTAATAGGGGCACAACACTATAAATAAGGGGTATAACTACAATAGTAATGGGGTAATCACTAGTATTATAGGGACCCAACATGGAAGTAATAGGGGCACAACAATATAAATAAGGGGTATAACTACAATAGTAATGGGGTAATCACTAGTATTATAGGGACCCAACATGCCCCTCTCCTTCAAAAAAGTGTTGTCCTCAACGCTTGAGTAGTTCTGGATACTTCTGCATAAAATTTTCATCCTCCCATGTGGAATCTTCAGCGGATAAGTTCTTCCACTTGATAAGATACTCTGAAATTGATCGATTTCGTAGTTGTCGAGTTCTTGTTTCTATGACTGCTTTCGGTTCCAATATAATTTTTCCTTCCTCATCAAGTTCTGGCAATATTGTTTGAATTGGGAGCTTGTCACCTATAACCTTCTTTAAACATAAAACATGGAAGACTGGGTGCAATCGAGAAGCTGCAGGAAGCTCCAATTTGTATGCCATAGTACCAATCTTTTGCAACACCTTGTACGGACCATAATACTTTGGTGATAATTTATTATCCTTCTTAGCTTGCTTTAGGGACATTTGCTTATATGGTTGTAGCCGTAGGAATACCCAATCACCTACATCAAAACTTCTTTCACTGCGATGTTGATATGCCTGTTGTTTCATTCTATTTTGTGCCAACACGAGGTTATCCTTTAAGAGTTGGAGGACTTGTTGTTGATGTTCGATGTGATGTTCCACTGCCTGAACCTTAGAATTTTCTCTTAAATATGATGTGATGGATAGTGGTTGATACCCATAAAGTGCCATAAATGGGGTCATTTTTGTTGCTGTATGGAAGGAAGTGTTATACCACCATTCAGCCATAGGCAACCATTTGACCCATTGTGTCTGCTTATCAGATACAAAGCAACGAAGATATCCTTCCAAACATTTGTTTACTATCTCAGTTTGCCCATCAAATTGAGGATGATAAGATGAGCTATGAGCTAACTGAGTACCAAGACAA
Source organism: Pinus tabuliformis (assembly GCA_031772625.1). Taxonomy (NCBI): domain Eukaryota; kingdom Viridiplantae; phylum Streptophyta; class Pinopsida; order Pinales; family Pinaceae; genus Pinus; species Pinus tabuliformis. The sequence goes on along the minus strand of CM062815.1, from coordinate 1,088,890,762 downwards.
GAAAATAATTCTGTCCAAAAATTTCCATTGAAAATGGGATCTCTGTCACTTACTATAATCTTTGGGTTTCCATGTAGCTTTTGAACTGTTTCCATAAATGCAGTAGAAACTGTACTGGCTTTAAATGGATGTGATAATGCACAAAAGTGTGCATACTTGGTAAGTCTGTCAACGACCACCATGATGACACTCTTTCCCTCAAACTTGGGTAAACCTGTGATAAAATCCATTGAAACCTCCTCCCAACGTTGGCTTGGAATGGATAAAGGTTGTAATAGACCCGGTGTCTTAATTGTTTCAACTTTATTTTGCTGGCAAACCAAACATTCCGCCACAAACTTTTGAATATCTGATTTAAGGCCATCCCAAAAAAATTCCTTCTTAACCCTATGGTAAGTTTTTAAAAATCCTGAGTGCCCTCCTAAGGGAGAGGTGTGCAATTCCATAAGAATCTTTTGTTTTAGCTGGGAATTATTACAGAGGTATAAGCGATCTTTGTACCATAACGAATCATTTTGCCAGCTAAATGTATCAGAAGTACTGGAATCTTGTTGTAGCTTTCGAATAAGTGTTGTTGGGCCTCAAAATAGTCCCTATTTTCACTCCATTATTCACCAATATTTTCACATTTTACCTTCATGTCACCTCCATTCCACCTCCATATCATTGCATTCACCTCATTTTTGGGTCATAACTATGTTTTTCCAAAGTTTATTAATTCTTAACATTTTTAAGTGAATTTATGGCTAAACTTTAGAAAATAAAATGCTTATACTTATACCTAACAATTAGAATGAGTTTGTTGACATGTGTAGGCACACAGGAAGCTTCCAAGGCATCTTTATGTGGCCTTGAATGATCAAATTCGAATTTGATAAGATAAGCTTCATGGAGAAGATCATGGACCTCATGGAGGAGATCATGGAGGATAGGGTTATGTGTCATCATTGGTTGAGAAATATGTGGGTCAAAGGAGAGAATAGTGGGTCTACATTTATGAGGTTGTTATCATAAGTTTTTGTATAAATAGGAGTACCTCCTCCATTCCAAGGAGGAGGACTCTTAGAGCATTGTATCCAATTGATGATGGAATAGAATAAAGCTTCATTTTGCATATATTTCTATTATGTAGTTATAGATATAAGTTTTACATATATTTCCATTATGTAGTTTTAGATTTAATTTTCCTTAATGTAGTATATGGAATAATTTGTCTTGTTCTTAAGAGAATTGAGCTCACTCTAAAAGGATGAGAGAAACATGTTATTTCATATTAGATCCTGTTTCATTTCATTGTTTAGATGTTTAAGGATTTGATTGGTGAATGAGTTTTAAATTAAAATCTTATCAGCATGTGAGAGAACAACCAAGGGTCTAAGTTAGACTCTCTCTCTATTTGATTTGCATGATAATTAAAATTCATTCTTTTGCTTTTATGTTTCAAGTATCATATGAGGAGATACCAAGAGTCTAAGTTAGGCTCTCTCTCCAATGATTTATATGGTAACTGAAATTCATTCTTTTGTGTTTATGTTTCAAAGTTATTTCATTTCTTATGCTTATGAATGAATCCTATTTTAGTTTGGATTAGTACATGAGAGGACAATCAAGAGACTAAGTTAGTCTCTCTCTCTACTTGAATCTGAACAACAATTAAGTTCATTCTCTTGTTTTCATTTCAAGTTTCTAGTTTTATATAATCAATGATTTCTCTATGATACTGTAGGGAAGGACAACCAGGACCTCCTTAGTTAGGAGCCTCTTCCCTTGCATATTATATTGAATCGTAAATAATTTAGTTAGACATAGAGTTAGTTGCCTACTCCTACATATATTTTGCTGGCATCATCACAAGCTTACGAGTTTCCCTGGTCGATAATTTATGCTGTTGTTTTTTATTTAAATAAAGATAAAAAAAAATTTTGTGTAATATTTTTGATAATAATAAAAAAAAAACAAATCAAAACCACACAAAATAATTTTTATTTTTATTTAAAATATTTTTATTTTTATTTTTTTATTTTTAATTAAAAAAAAAAAAAAACTAACTTCATTTTAGTGATAGTTTTTTTATTAGGTTTTAACAAATAAAATTTTGTTGTTTTTCATTTACAAATAAAAAATATAAAAAAAATTTCACTTAAATAATAAATTAAAAATCTATGTTTTTAATTTATTCTTTAATGAAACATCTAAAAAAATTATGTTTTCATTTAAAAAAAAAATCACAAAATTCACACAACTTTGAAAACATGGAATATTTGGAAACAAATTTTAAAAAAATCAATTGGAGGATTCAATTCTCTTTCGATAGCATCAAGATGGCGTAAACTCATCACATGATTCTTGTATGCTTTACAGAACAGAATTGCGAAACACATTTCATGAGTTATCTGACAGGGAGTAGTATTTTACATGGTTATTTTGAAGAATGGATTGAAATTGATATCATGAATTGAGTTACATTCAACGCTTTGATTTTCTTCGATCTGTTTTATTTGGTATGAAATTTTTGCGTAAGAATCATGAAGGACCTGCGCAATTCTTCTTGAACAAACTTATTGTTTCTTTCTGCCAAGTTTTTTTCATAGGTTACAGGATAACAAAGCGAACATTCAGGAGATTACATTGTGACGTCCATTAGTCTTCCAAAGACTAATTCATGAAAAAAATTCTCAAGACAAATCCATCTCCACAACCACTACCTTCCACCTCCCTTTCTGAAAAGATTTTGAATCCCACCAATTGTACATCCATAAAGCATGACATTTCCATATCCATTTTTCACAGCAAGAGTTCTTATTCATCCACCCTGCATTTTCCTTACATCCATCCATTTTCTTTGTCGTTATCATTCCCCTTCATTTCCACCAATAAAACTCTGCTTGAGTCAAAGTCCTAGAGTCTATGTATCATTGAAAAAACACCTAGAGGCTTGCATGCCTTAATGGCAAGTACTCTTGCCAAAGAACAATGGGAGTACATTAATATCCCTTGTTTGTTGGATCTTGTAGGTGACTCGACTACGACAAATTTATTCGTACCTACAAAGATGTGTTAGGCATCCTGACTCCCATTGGAATCAATGGTGGGAGCTCTTGTGTTGGCTAGGGGCATTCATTAACGGCCACTAAGTCAACAACTTCTTGCTATGTTCGACATCGACACATTTAATCACATAGTAAGATTTGTGCCATCGAGCGTTGAAGACTTGAAGACCCATATTTTGTAGCAGAAGAAGCCAATTTCCATTCATTCTATTTCCATTCATTAAATACATTGTATTTCACTTGAGGACAAGTGAATAAATAAGGCTGGGAGGAAAATGTAACTTTTATATTTTGTATACCTTCCAAGCCTTATATATTTTCAGCCATGTTCAGTAGACTCCTCGGATTCATCATCTAGTAGCAGAGGATCCAACAGCTGATACGACAATACAGACCCATCTTTCATCCACAGCTTGAAGAAGCATATTTAGAGCAGAATTGTGGCAGCTGCACATGCATGATTCATGCATGATTTTTCCAACCAAGTAAAGAAGACCATGAACAAAAGTTCTTGCAGCCACACGTGCACAGCTCTCATCCATTTTGGAAGGGTAAGTTAAGGTATGATATTTTCTAACTTTTAACCATTAAATTCCTTGAAAAGTTAGAATAATAATTTTTGGAAAAACTTCACTTCCTTTTTCCTTGCTTTCCCCATTTCACATAATTTCCCAAATCATCCGTTTAAGGGGAAGGATACATCCACATTCATATATCACATTCTTAACCCCACTTACCTTCAAGCTATATTCACTATTACATGAGCATACAAATAGCTTTGTCAAAAGTATTTAAAAGTTAATTGGATGCTAACAGAATCATGGTTGTTACACAAGAACCAACCATGATGCATTCCAACAAAAATACTCTGCAATAAAAAGCACATTATCATTATGCAAAGGTCATACATTGAATGCAACAAACAAAATATGGTTGAAACACAAGAACCAACCAAGTTGTAATTCATCAAAAATGCTTTGCAAAAGTTAAGTAAATGATATCATGCAGAGTTCGAGCCAAAGCTCAAGTACCAAAACGTAATGTAATAGATTGCATGAGGACATGTAATACCATTGATTGCATGAGGACATGCAATATCTTGAGTTTGGGGGAGATGTTGGGCCTCAAAATAGTCCCTATTTTCACTCCATTATTCACCAATATTTTCACATTTTACCTTCATGTCACCTCCATTCCACCTCCATATCATTGCATTCACCTCATTTTTGGGTCATAACTATGTTTTTCCAAAGTTTATTAATTCTTAACATTTTTAAGTGAATTTATGGCTAAACTTTAGAAAATAAAATGCTTATACTTATACCTAACAATTAGAATGAGTTTGTTGACATGTGTAGGCACAAAGGAAGCTTCCAGGGCATCTTTATGTGGCCTTGAATGATCAAATTCGAATTTGATAAGATAAGCTTCATGGAGAAGATCATGGACCTCATGGAGGAGATCATGGAGGATAGGGTTATGTGTCATCATTGGTTGAGAAATATGTGGGTCAAAGGAGAGAATAGTGGGTCTACATTTATGAGGTTGTTATCATAAGTTTTTGTATAAATAGGAGTACCTCCTCCATTCCAAGGAGGAGGACTCTTAGAGCATTGTATCCAATTGATGATGGAATAGAATAAAGCTTCATTTTGCATATATTTCTATTATGTAGTTATAGATATAAGTTTTACATATATTTCCATTATGTAGTTTTAGATTTAATTTTCCTTAATGTAGTATATGGAATAATTTGTCTTGTTCTTAAGAGAATTGAGCTCACTCTAAAAGGATGAGAGAAACATGTTATTTCATATTAGATCCTGTTTCATTTCATTGTTTAGATGTTTAAGGATTTGATTGGTGAATGAGTTTAAATTAAAATCTTATCAGCATGTGAGAGAACAACCAAGGGTCTAAGTTAGACTCTCTCTCTATTTGATTTGCATGATAATTAAAATTCATTCTTTTGCTTTTATGTTTCAAGTATCATATGAGGAGATACCAAGAGTCTAAGTTAGGCTCTCTCTCCAATGATTTATATGGTAACTGAAATTCATTCTTTTGTGTTTATGTTTCAAAGTTATTTCATTTCTTATGCTTATGAATGAATCCTAGTTTAGTTTGGATTAGTACATGAGAGGAAAATCAAGAGACTAAGTTAGTCTCTCTCTCTACTTGAATCTAAACAATAACTAAGTTCATTCTCTTGTCTTTATTTCAAGTTTCTGGTTTTAGGAATGATTTCTCTATGATACTGTAAGGAAGGACAACCAGGACCTCCTTAGTTAGGAGCCTCTTCCCTTGCATATTATATTGAATCGTAAATAATTTAGTTAGACATAGGTTAGTTGCCTACTCCTGCATATATTGTGCTGGCATCATCACAAGTTTACGAGTTTCCCTGGTCGATAATTTATGCAGCAATTTAAGTCCAATAAATTGCCCAACAAGTGCCCACACTTCTTCGTCATTCTTCCATTCCTCCCTTGCTTCGCTAATCCAATCTGGTTGGATAATAGAAATGGCACACAACAATGCTTCCACATCCTCATCCTTTCTTGAGAGTGCATCTGCCACCACATTTTGCTTCCCTTTTTTGTAGATGATTTCAAAGTCATAACCCAACATCTTTGTGACCCACTTTTGTTGCTCTTCAGAGGATAATCTTTGTTCTAAAAAGTATTTAAGGCTATCATGATCCGTTTTTACCTTGAAGTGTCTTCCCATTAGGTAGGGTCGCCATTTCTTAAGTGCATGGAGTATTGCCAACATTTCCTTCTCATAAATAGCTTTGCTTAAAAACTTTCCCTTGATTGGACGACTTTCAAAAGCAATGGGTCTTTCATCTTGCATTAGAACAACACCAATTCCATTTCCTGAAGCATCACATTCCACAATAAAGGTTTTTGTGAAGTCCGGTGTAGCTAAGACCGGTGCTTGGCACATTGCCTCTTTAAGATGTTCAAAGGCCTTTGTTGCTTCCGGAGTCCATGAAAATGAATCTTTCTTCAATAATGTTGTTAGAGGTGCTGCTATTCTCCCATAATTCTTAACAAACTTGCGATAATACCCTGTCAACCCAAGAAATCCTCGCAGATGCTTTATGGATGTGGGGATTTTCCATTCCTTAATGGCTTTAATTTTGCTAGGGTCTACCTTAACTCCTTCATGAGATACAATATGACCCAAATATTCCACCTCCTGGACTCCAAAGAAACATTTGGATCTTTTTGCATATAATTGTTTCTCCTCCAATAGTTGTAGCACCCTGTCAACATGTTCAACATGATCCTTCCAAGACTTGCTGTAGATTAGTATATCATCAAAAAATACTAACACAAATTTTCTAAGGAATGGTTTGAAAATTGAATTCATCAAACCTTGAAATGTTGAAGGTGCATTGGTAAGGCCAAAAGGCATGACCAAAAATTCATAATGACCCTCATGAGTTCTAAATGCCGTTTTTGGAATGTCTTCAATCTTCATTCTGATTTGATGATATCCCGAACGAAGATCCAACTTGGTGAAGTAAATTGATCCATGCAATTCATCCAGTAATTCATCAATAACAGGAATGGGGAACTTATCTTTAATAGTGAGCTTGTTGAGCTCCCTATAATCTGGACACATGCGCCATGATCCATCCTTCTTGTGCACCAATACTACTGGAGCTGAGAAAGAACTTTGACTCGGTTGAATTATACCAGCCTGTAGCATTTCTGCAACCATACGTTCAATTTCACTTTTTTGGACATAGGGATATCTGTACGGCCTGATGTTTGGAGGAACACTTCCTGGAATCAGATGAATAGCATGATCATGATCACGCATAGGTGGGAGACCCTTGGGAGTCTCAAATACCTTGGAATGATTGTCCAAGACTTTTTGGAGATCTGGAGAAATAGATGATTCCAATGTGGAAACATCTAGCGAGCATAATTGTGCAATTACACCTCTTTGCTCCTTTCTTAGAAGCTTTGTCATACCATGAGAGCTGATTATCTTTCCTGGTTTCCCTGCAATACCCCTTAATTCAACTTCCTTTCCTTCCGAAGAAAATTTGATGAAAAGTTCTTGAAAATTAAAAGCTATTGTACCCAAGGATTGTAGCCATTGGACTCCAAGTACAACATCCGCACCTCCCATTGGAATGGAAAGCATTGGGCTAGTCAATACATATTCTCCCATGGATAGCTTGATATTATGGCACTTTCCAGAGCAATTTATTGTTCCTCCATTTGCAATCATCACTTGACACTCTGGTGCTGGATATAGGAAGCAATTCAATTCTTTTGCTACCCTACAATGAATAAAATTGTGGGTGCTTCCTGAATCAATCAACACTATTACCTTTTTCTTCTTGATTTGTTTTTCTATCTTGATGGTTTGAGGAGTGGTAATTCCCGCCAATGCATTACAAGATATGGTCGGATTTATTTGTTCTTCATCTAGGCTTTGTTCCTGGAATATATCCTCTTCTTTTGACCTTTCTTGCTCCTTTTCTTCTTCCTCTTCACAATCTATGTAGAATAATTTCTTCTCAACACACTTATGACCTTTTGTATATTTGCTATCACAATTGTAACAAAGCCCTTTTGCTCTTTTTTCTTCCAATTGTTGTGGTGTCAACCTTGTAGGTTGTGGAAGACTATGGGCAACAACACTTCCATCTTTATAGTTGTGAATGGTATGCTTCCTAGTTGCCATAATTTTGCTTTCCATTTTTCTTGCTAACCTGAATGCCTTCTCTAATGAATCAGGTTCCCAAAGGCGCACATCATGTTGGATATTATCCTTTAAAGACCCTATGAACACATCAATCCTATGCTCCTCTGGAATATCTTTTACCCTTATGTTCAATTTTTGGAACTCCTCAATGTGCTCCATTATTGAACCCTTTTGTTTGAGACTTATCAATTGGCTAAAAAAAGTGTTGCTTTTTGTATCCTCATAATGTGCTATCAATTCTTCCGTAAAAATTGCCCAAGTGATAAATTGTTTACGAGAACAAAGCCATTGATACCATACAAACTGATTTGGTTCCAAATATAAAGTTGCCATACGTACCTTTTGTGTGTTTTGCACATTATTGAGATCGAAGAATTGCTCCATCTGTAATATCCATGTGGCGGGATCCTTGCCATCAAACTTCCTCATATCGATTTTTGGAACATGGTGAGTCTTCGATCCAACATTAGAGTCTATGGAATCATGATTAACATTTCTTTTGTTCTCATCATGAGTTTCCTTTACTACCTTTTCACCATTAGTGACCCTTTCTTGTAGCAAGTTCTTCAATTCTTCCATGTCTGTCTTCAAATCTATCTTCAAATTTACCATCGAATCCTCCACCTTAGCTTCCATGCCCTTTATCTTAGATTCCACGCCATTTATCTTAGATTCCACACCATTTATCTTAGATTCCACGCCACTTATCTTAGCTTCTGTTAGCTTTTGTGAGCGTGACATTTGTTGCACTTGTTCTTGTAATTTTGATATATCATGTAGCATTTCTTCCTCTTCTTCATGAGTCATGCTAAAGCTTTCAGGTTCCTTACTAGGTGTTTGCATTTTCTTTCCTCGGGGCATCAGTTACCGATAATAATGCTTTACTATGCCCTTTGAATTCCGTTAAACCAAGCTTACATAAAAATTTAAAAAAAAACTACACACCTTTTTTCACTTTATAGAAGCCTGATATTGAATCTGATGTATCTCTGTAATTTCGGATCATCTAGTTCTGAAATTGCTACCTGTAGTAGCCTTTTGCGTCCTCTTTCCAATGCCACAAGTCTGAGCCAAATTGGATTCTCCAAGTAAGAGTTATGTGAAATCTCCCACAGTGACTTGCTTTTAGAATGGTTCAGTAGAGCAAACTTGTACGACGTGCCACAAGTCAATGTTTCAACCTTTGAATCTGAAACACACACACAAGAAACTACAGTCCGTCCTCTTTCTGTACCTTTTTACAAAATTTCAATCCGATCCTCAGAGAGAGAGTTATGACGATTTTCCCCAGGTCACCTGTTTTAAATGTAATTCAGGAGTCTGCAGAAAGGCCAACTTCCTCAGATCATATCTCTGAAAATATCACGCGAAAAGCTCTGAAATTTGGACCCAAGGTTCAGCGCCAATTCTTCTCAAATGGGTTTTTTTTGCGACTTCTGAAACGTCACAGAAAAAAATTTATAGAGAAAATTCCACGATGGCCTGTTTGGAGCAGCGAAACCCTAGAATCCAAAGCTCTGATACCAAATGTTATGAAACCAGCTCAAGAAAATATAGAAAAGATAGATCAACGCCTTAGAATTCAGCCTCTTCGAGGGGGAAACCTCCTTTACATTACATAAATGAACAATTCTTGGATGATACAAATGACAAAACCTCCTTTCTATATATAGGAGTCTAAGGAGTCACAATATAATCCAGCCGACCTAACAATATTAATATAAAGGCACACAAATAACAATAGGGGGATTCTATGGGGCACAGAAATAACAATGGGGGGTAATAGGGGCACAACACTATAAATAAGGGGTATAACTACAATAGTAATGGGGTAATCACTAGTATTATAGGGACCCAACATGGAAGTAATAGGGGCACAACAATATAAATAAGGGGTATAACTACAATAGTAATGGGGTAATCACTAGTATTATAGGGACCCAACAATGCAACTGGTTTGCAGTTTGATGAAATAGTCTCAGCCTTGCTGACAGAGGAGATGACGGAAAAATATGGAGAGCCAGAATGGTGATGCCTTGTCTATATGAGGACGGTCCCAGAATAGAAACAAAAATAAGTCATCGAGTGGGAGATCTAAATCTAGAGGGAGATCTAAATCTCCAGGAAAACCTATAAAGGTGGTGTGCTGGAAATGCGGAAAGGAAGGTCACTTCAAAAGGGATTGTAAATCTAAAGCTCCTGATAAAGGAAAGGGATCTGATGATGCTCCTTCTACAGAGGCGAAAACCACCTCAGATGAAGGTGGGGATGTGTACTTGGCTTCTTCAAGTACACATGTAGATCATGAGGCATGGTTGATTGACTCAAGTGCATCCTTTCACTTCACTCCCCATAGAGAGTGGTTCTATGAGTATGAGAAATACGATGGTGGTGTTGTCTTCTTAGGAGATGATAGGAAGGCTAGAATCATTGGTCACGGAAAAGTAAAGTTGAAGTTGCAAGGTGGAAGGGTTAGAACACTTCCGGGTGTTCTGCATATTCCTGCATTGGCCAGAATTCTAATTTATGTAAGCAAGTTGGATGATGCAGGTGTAAAAACAGTGTTCGAGAAGGATACCTGCAAGATGGTTAGGGGAGCACTGGTATCGATGCAGGGAGTTTGCACTGGAACTCTGTACAAGCTGCAAGCTAGCATTGTTGTTGATGGGTGCAACAGTTCTGTGGTTCCTGAAAGTGGAGCTAAAAATCTAGTGGTCTCTGAAGAGAAGACCATGTTGTGGCATCAAAGGCTTGGACATATTGGAGAGAAGGGCCTTCGAATACTTCATGGTAAAGGTATGGTAGAAGGTATGAGTAATAGCTCTCTAGATTTTGATTTCTATGAAAATTGTGTATATGGGAAGCAGAATCGGGTGAGTTTCCCCTGTGGTGCTAAGAGGGCGAAACAGATATTAGAGCTTGTGCATAGTGATGTGTTTGGACCTATGAAGGTTCCATCACTTGGTAAGTCTGTGTACTATTATCATTTATAGATGACTTCTCAAGGAATACATGGATATATTTCCTTAAGAAGAAATTTGAAGTCTTTGACAGGTTTAAAGATTTTAAGGCTCTGGTGGAAAACCAGACAGAGAAGAAGATAAAGGTGTTGAGGACAAATAATGGTGGAGAGTTTTGCAGCAAGGAATTTGAAGAATTCTGTAAGAAGTGTGGTATAGCATGGCAGAAGACTACTCCATATACACCTCAGCAAAATGGAGTCACAGAAAGAATGAACAAGACGTTGATGGAAAGGGCAAGAAGCATGCTCAGTGGTGCTAGGTTAGGATAGGAATTTTGGGCAGAGGCGATGGATACTGCATGTTACTTGGTCAACAAGTCACCTTCATCAACGTTGGAGGATAAGACTCCACAAGAAGTATGGACTGGTAAGAAACCCTCTCTTTCACATCTGAGGGTATTTGGATGTTATGCATATGTACATGTTCCAAAGGAGAAACAAACCAAGTTGGATAGTAAATCTAAAAAGTGCATCTTTATTGGGTATAAGGATGGTTTAAAGGGTTATAAGCTTTGGAACCCAGTCACACGGAAGTTTGTGTACAGTCGAGATGTGGTGTTCAGAGAGGTAAAAGATGTTATTAAACATGAAGTCCAACCAAAGGAACCTGAGAAGATAGAGTTTGAGCTAAAGGAGGAAGAATCAGACTCTGTAGCAGAGGAGGAATTAGAAGATGAAGAGCCACAAACTCCGGCTGTGAGAAGATCAGTTCGAGAAAGAAGGCAGCCAAAAAGGTATAGTCCTTCTGCTTTCTGTTCAAATTTTTCTTTGTCTGTTACTGATGATGATCCCAGAACTGTGAAGGAAGCAGTAGATTCAGAGGATGGAAAACTCTGGAAAGAGGCCATGGTTGATGAAATGGCATCTTTGCACAAAAATGAGGCTTGGGATTTGGTGGAGTTGCTAGCTGGAAGGAAACCCATTGGCAGCAAATGGGTGTTCAAAAAGAAGACAAATGCAGAAGGGAAGGTGGAGAAATACAAAGCTCGGTTGGTAGCAAAAGGTTATTCCCAGGTGTCGAGAATTGATTTTGGTGATATTTTTTCTCCTGTTGCTAAGGTAACTTCTATTAGGTTACTTTTATTTGTTGCTGCTGCTTTTGATTTTGAGGTAGAATGGATGGATGTGAAGATAGCATTTCTTCACGGGGATTTGGAAGAGGAAATCTACATGAAGAAATCTGAAGGCTTTGTGGTGAAGGGTAAGAAAGAACTGGTATGCAAGTTAAAGAAGTCTTTGTATGGGTTAAAACAGTCACCAAGGATGTGGTATCAGAAATTTGATACATTTATACGGGGACTTGGCTTCACCAGAAGTAAAGCAAATCACTGTGTGTATTTTAAATTAATTGGTGACCGTGTTGTTTATCTGGTCTTGTATGTGGATGATATGTTGCTAGTTGGAAATGACAAAGAAATTATCCAGGATTTGAAGACCCAATTGTCCTCCAAATTCGACATGAAAGACCTTGGTGCTGCAAACTATATTTTGGGCATGGAAATTAAAAGAGATCGAGCAAAGAGGAAGCTCTGGTTAAACCAGAGGAAGTATGTCGAGACAATACTGCATACGTTCAATATGCAGGATAGTAAACCGTTGAAGGTTCCTATTCCTGTAGGTGTGAGGTTATGTTAGGCCCCTATACTACTAGTGTAACCCCTTATTGTTATTAATATAACCCACTTATTATATTGATGTACCCATGTAGTGCCCATATTGTTACTATTATGCCACATAGAAGCCCACCATTGTTACTGTTGTGCCCTACAATATTATTGTTATGTAGGCTTTGATTGTATTGGGACCACTTAGACTCCTATATATAGAAAGGAGGTATTTTCATTTGTATCATCCAAGAATTGTTCATTTATGTAATGTAAAGGAGGTTGCCCCCTCGAAGAGGCTGAATTCTAAGGCATGGATTTATCTTTTCTATCTTTTCTTGAGCTGGTTTCATAACATTTGGTATCAGAGCTTTGGATTCTAGGGTTTCGCTGCTCCAAACAGGTCATCGTGGCATTTTTGATATAACGTTTTTTCTGTGACGTTTCAGAAGTCGCAAAAAAAACCCATTTGAGAAGAATTGGCGCTGAACCTTGGTTCCAAATTTCAGATCTTCTCGCGCAATATTTTCGGAGATATGATCTGCGGAAGTTGGTCTTTTTGCAGACTCCTGAATTACACTCAAAACAGGTGACCTGGGGAAAATCGTCATAACGTTCTTTCTGAGCATCGGATTGAAATTTCGTAAGAAGGTACAGAAAGAGGACGGACTGTAGTTTCTGTTTATATATTTTTTAGAGTCAAAGGTTGAAACAGTGACACGTGGCACTTCATACAAGTTCGCTCTACTGAACTAGTCTATAATTAGGTCACTGCGGGAGATTGTGCATAACTTTTTCTTGGAGAATCCAATTTGGATCAGACTTGTGGCATTAGAAAGAGGACACAGAGGGCTACTGCAGGTCACAAATTTAGAACTTAAAAATCTGAAAGTGCAGAGTTACAGTCATTTCAAGGTAGAGCTCCTAAAATCAAGAAAAAGCGAGATGAGGAAGTTTGATGGCAAGGATCCGGTAAATTGGATACTTCAGATGGAGCAATATTTTGATATACATGGTGTACAACTGTTACAAAAGGTATGTATTGCATCTTCATATTTAGAACCAGATCAATTTTTATGGTACAAAGGGCTTTGTTCTCGTAAAAAACTTGTTACGTGGTCAATTTTCACGGAGGAAATGATAGCACATTATGAGGATATAAAGAGCAACACCTTCTTTAGAGCAACACCACAACAATTGGAAAGAGTAAAAGGGCTTTGTGACATAATGGAAAGCAAAATTATGGAAACCAGGAAGCATACCCCTCACAACTATAAAGATGGAAGTGTTGTTTCTCCCAGCCTTCCACAACCTACAAGGGTTACACCACAACAATTGGAAGAAAAAAGAGAAAAAGGGCTTTGTTACAATTGTGATAGCAAATGCACTAAAGGTCATAGGTGTGCTAAGAAGAAATTATTTTACATAGAATATGAAGAGGAGGAAGAAAAGGATCAAGAAACATCAAAAGAAGAGGATACACGTCAGGACACCACCCCAGAGAAAGAAGCAATGAATCAGACCATATCTTGTAAAGCATTAGCAAGAATTACCACTCCTCAAACTCTCAATATAGAAGGACATATCAAGAAGAAAAAGGTGAAAGAAGTGAAAGATCACATCGAGAAAGAAGAAATGAATCCAACCATATCTTGTAATTCAATGGATGAAATTACCACTCCTCAAACTATCAAGATAGAAGGACACATCAAGAAGAAAAATGTTCAAGAAGTGAAAGATCACATCGAGCATCAAGAAATGAATCCGACCATATCTTGTAAAGGACTGGAAGAAATTACCACTCCTCAAAAGATAGAAGGACATATCAAGAAGAAAAAGGTTCAAGTAGAGAAAGACCATATCGAGCATCAACAACAAGTTCTCCAACTTTTAAAGGATAACGCCACTTCGGTGCAAAATCAAATGAAACAACAGGTAGATCAACATCGTAGTGAAAAATGTTTTGATGTGAGTGATTGGGTATTTTTACTGCTACATCTCAAGCAAGCTATTTATGAGAAGGAAATGTTGGCAATACTACATGCACTTAAAAAATGGCGACCTTACCGAATGGGAAGACACTTCAAGGATGAGGATGTGGAAGCATTGTTTTGTGCTATTTATATTATCCAACCAAATTGGATAAACGAAGCAACGGATGAATGGAAGAAGAACAAAGAAGTATGGCCACTTATTAAAAAGTTGCAAAAGATCCCAATTCAAGCAATATTGCCAGAAATTGAAGAGGAAGGAAAAATCATATTGGAACCTGGAGCAGTCACAGAAACAAGAACCCGACAGCTACGAAATCGATCAATTTCAGAGTATCTCATCAAGTGGAAGAACTTACCCACTGAATATTCCACATGGGAGGACAAGAATTTTTTATAGAAGCATCAAGAACTACTCAAGCGTTGAGGACAACGCTTTTTGAAGGAGAGGGGCATGTTAGGCCCCTATACTACTAGTGTAACCCCTTATTGTTATTAATATAACCCACTTATTATATTGATGTACCCATGTAGTGCCCATATTGTTACTATTATGCCACATAGAAGCCCACCATTGTTACTGTTGTGCCCTACAATATTATTGTTATGTAGGCTTTGATTGTATTGGGACCACTTAGACTCCTATATATAGAAAGGAGGTATTTTCATTTGTATCATCCAAGAATTGTTCATTTATGTAATGTAAAGGAGGTTGCCCCCTCGAAGAGGCTGAATTCTAAGGTGTGGATTTATCTTTTCTATCTTTTCTTGAGCTGGTTTCATAACAGGTTATCCGCTGAACAGTGTCCCAAGACACAAGAAGAGGAAGAGGATATGTCCCATATTCCATATGCGAGTGTAGTAGGTAGCCTGATGTATGAAATGGTCTGTACTAGACCAGACATTGCACATGCAGTGGGAGTATTGAGCAGGCTTATGTCAAAACCACGGAAGGAGCACTCGACAGCAGTGAAGCGGGTTTTCAGGTATTTGCATGGCACTAGTGATTATGGTTTGTGCTACCAAGGAAGACTAGGATTGGACAAAGTGTTGGATATTCGTGGCTTTGTTGATGCAGACTGGGCTGGAGATCTGGATCGGAGAAGATCTACAAGTGGGTATGTGTTTAATCTATTTGGAGGTGCAGTCAGTTGGATGAGTAAGAAAAAATCTATAGTGGCACTATCAACTACAGAGGCAGAATACATGGTAGCCACTCATGCAAGCAAGGAAGCAGTTTGGTTGCAGAGATTGTGTTCAAGTATGGGGTTAGTACAGGGAGCTATAAGAATAGACTGTGACAGCCAAAGTGTAATTTTCTTGGAAAATAACCCTTCTTATCATTCAAAGACAAAGCACATTGATGTTCAATATCACTTTGTGAGGGATATGATAGAAGACAAAAAGGTGTTGCTAGTAAAGGTGGACACTTTGAAGAATACTACAGATGCACTGACAAAATCTGTGAGTTCTGAGAAGTTCTCTTGGTGTAGAGAAAAAATGGGCATTTCAGGGCTAGAAAAATGACTAAGCTCTCCTGTGGCCCCCTATGGAAAGAAAACAACAAGTGGGAGATTGTTGGGTTGTGTTATATTCTTTCCACGAAAAAAAAAATTGGACCCTACATTAGGTTGGGCGAACCTACCTATGGTTTTTGGTCCATGGTTTTGGACGCGATGGTTTTCGGTCCATGGTATTGGATGCTTCAGCATGTATAAATATGTATTGTAACATTGAAAGGAATATAATGAAAAATCAAGTTGGTAGTCTCGGTTTTGGGATCCAAGGGAAAATCTCTGTGTATATGTGTTTTATGTGTTATGCTCTCACAATGTTTATTTTTTTCTGTGATTTAGAATTCGTATGCAGGTAATTTCTATACGGGGTTAAAACCTACAGTTTTGTCAGATGACAACAATAGGGCCTTGTAAATGAAACCTAATTCAAGATCAACCATTAAAATCTATTGAATTAACCTAAGGAAGCATTGAAACTTAACACTCACATTTAGTGGTCTAGGCTAGGCACGCGTTCCGACATCTTTAAACCTAGCAGTTGTTGTTCGCTTTGGCATTAGACAGCGCTAGTATGGACTTCTACTCCTCATACTGTCGTGTATATAAAGGGAAACCCCACTTTTGCAATCCTTTATCCATAGGAATTTGAGTCTGTTGCCTTGTAAACGTGATACACCAAACATAGCATTCGGGGAGATATCCTACTCGTACTTTTCGGTTCGCCAGGAGGTATTCTGCAATTCATAGTTACCTGTAATCCCTTTTTCTTAGATTATCCTGAGCAGTCATTTTCATCTTTTTGACTCTCTAAATTTAAAATATCATCAAGAACTTGTCCTTTCGATCTCGCTTACTCCAAAAGCAACTAGAGTCACCTTTCACCCTTTTCTCGACTCTTAAAATATGCAAAGGAAAATTTTTGTTTCAATGTCTAAAAATTAACTACCCAAGAAATATTCCTGGTTAAAGTTATATTCCTCAGTAATTCTTTAGTGTCAATTCCAATGGCAACATTTTCAGAATCTACCAGTCAAGGATTCCCCTCGGATGGGAATCCTGGTCCTTGTCCTTCTTTTGGAAATGTCGGTGCTCCCTATATGATGACATTGTCCCTTCCTAGGTTAACCATTGGTCTACCTGTCTGGTTGTTTTTGACCTCGGTGGTCCCGAGTGTCCCGGCTCCTCTCCAAACATCTCCTTCATTCGAATCACATCGCAATGATTCTAAGGTTGACCCCTCTCTTTCTTCCCCTATTTCTTCACCCTCCTCTTCTACTTCGCCTAGTGAAAGTTTCAAATCTAGTAACTAAGAGGCTAAGAAGAAGAAGAAGTCAGATAAGTGAGAGGCTAACTGTGCAGCTATTGCTCTAAATGCACCTCCCATTGACAAACATTCTGATCCTGTGTAGAAGGTCAAATTCCCTTGCAAGTTGTGTAAGGGTGACCATCTTCTCCGAGACTTTCCTGGCATTCCCAGAGTCTTAGAGTTATGGGCTCAAAATCTGGATTGACCATCCCCATAAACCTCTAGAGATCATGTCGATGTTGCACCCTCGGTTAGCGATGGTAAGAAGAAATGGAATATTAGATTCCCCTGCAGGTTATGTGAAGGAGAGAATCTTCTTAACCTTTGTCCTCTTATGGATAAAGCTTCCAAAGTTTTGGAAAACCTTACAGCTCCTCAACCCCAACATCATATTGGTTATCAGAGGCTTTCTTGTAACCCTCTCCTAATTGGTAAAGAGATTGACTTGGATTCATCTCTTTCCCATCCTGCTCTTCCTAAGCATGACTCTCTTGTGTCTGTTTCTGATCAACCTTTGGTCAAAAAGAGTGTCGACTTAGATCCACCTTCAGTTGTTCACTCTGTTCCCAAAGAGAGTAGTGATCATACTGCTCATGTTCTTCTCATCTCCTCATATTCTCATGAATCGAAGAGTGGCCCTACCATCCTAGTTTTTCATGAGAGTCCTTCTCCTATTCCAGTAAGGCATGGGGGAAATCATATGATACCTCCACCAAGTAGTTTTGTTGTTTCTTTTGATTGGAGTCAATTGACTACATTCTTCTTTCCATCTTACGTGCCTTTCCAGATCATAGTACAAGCCTATAATATGGTAGTACATGGCACTATAGTACATGAAGGCGCGCCAGTTAGCATCATGTATTCTACTACATGGAAAGCTTTGGGTTCCCCACAACTTGTGCCTATCACCCAAAATTTGTTGGCTTTCAACAGAGGAACCAGTCAACCCTTAGGGATCCTTCCAAAGTTCCCTATTACTTTGGAGGGAAAGACTGTCTATATAGACATGATGGTAGTCCAAGGTCCCTTGGATTTCAATCTTATCCTTGGACGTGACTATGTTTATGTCATGGGAGCTCTTGTTTCTTTGCTTTTTCATGTGGTTTATTTTCCACAAGAAGGGATAATAGTGACCATTGATCAATTTTCATTCATTGGTCACCAAGTGCCTCCTTTGTAACCATCATCTCCTTTTGGTTCTTGTTTTCAAGTAGTACCATCCCCGCCATAGGTCAATTATGTGGCTACCTGTTTTGTCTCCACATTTCTTGATGATCACGCAAATGGTATAGTACATTATGTACTGGGGGCATTGTAACCTAAGATATCATTGGTACTAGTTGGCATGTATTCCTCCGAGGGCGTAGTTCTCCTGTCTAGTGAGGACCTCTTGGGTGGCATGTTCTCGTATGGTCCATGATCAGGTTTCAAGGATAGTTTGTTCTTGTATCAACCTCGTTAAAAAATGAAACGGCGTATGAGGATAGTTCTTGGTCTTGTTTCAACCTTGTTAAAAAATGAAATAGAGGGTATGAGGATAGTTCCTGGTCTTGTTTCAACCTCGCTAAAAAATGAAGCAAAAGGGTGTGAGGATATTTTGTTCCTGTATCAACCTCGCTAAAAAATGAAGCAAAGGGTGTGAGGATAGTTTGTTCCCGTATCAACCTCTTTAAAAAATGAAACATATTTCAAATCATAGTTCGTTGTCTTGTGTCAAGCTCCTTAAAAATGAAACAAGGGATGTGAGCATAGTTCCCTGTCTTGTGTCAAGCTCATTAAAAAGTGAATCAAGGAGTCCCTTTTCCACCTCGTTAAAAAATGAAACAACTCCCTTTTCCACATCAAGTCTTTGATTCAAATCTCGTAACATCCCAGTCAAGCCTTTCCTGGATCTCGAAAGTGAACCTTCATTCCATCCACCTAGATGAATAAAATGAATCTTGGTGTTATAGACATTTTTGTGCCTTACAGCATTGAGCATGAAATGTCCATAATCTAAGGGATCCAAAGTCCCTAAACATGTTGTTCCTACCCCTAGAGGAACAAGGCTAACAAACCACAGCAATTCACAGAAGTTCTCCACCATAAACTGCTCAAAAACAAGTCAATTCAGGATCATTTCAGTGGCTACACTAGCTGTTTGCGCTAAATGTCAAAGCCAACACTGGCTACCTGTGTTGAATGTCAACTGGAACACTAGCTACCTGCGCTGAAGGAGAATGGACAAGTGGAAGGCTCATTTCTCAAGGTGTCAAAACCCAGGAAGCTTCCAAAATGACACTTGCCTCAAGGAATTCGACTGGTGATGAGTAAGAGGTTCCAAATCTCCAAGTGGAAGCAAGAACCTCCAAGTGGACTCAAGAACTGACAGAGGGAGACGACACTAGTCAGATCTCAAGCTGACTCATCCTCTCTCCAAACATCTATATATGGATCTCTCCTCCATGAGATCTAGGGGGCTGGAATTTTGTTATTGCAAAGAATTGTTGTTGGTTTGAGACTAGAATCATTGGGTGTTTAATGCTTTGAAGGGGGAGAAGATAGGAATTCCATTTGCTGGGAAGGAGATGTAGGGTTGGATCCCTCTGGGTTGTATCTCTTCCTGAACCTTGTTATTCATCAATAAAGCTATCTTGGTTTCTCCTATATGTTGATGTATTTTGATGTATGAATGTATTAGTGTATTTGGTTTATTTCTAATCCTAAACTAGTTATGAATGTGAATATCTGTCTTTGTGTAGTGTTCTTCTCTTGTCGCAAGTAGCTGTTCTCTTGTCGCAAGTAGCTGTTCTCTTGTGATCTTGCAGGAAGTCGAAGTTGGATAAGCAAGAAAGCAAGTAGCTGTGAACACCCAAAGAGAAGAGAGACCTGATCGAGGGACAAACGGAAGACACCGGTAAGTCTATTGATCTCTCTTCTTTCACATTTCATAAAGGAAGAAACTAGAATAGCTGTACTCGTTTGTTGCTAAGGCACTATCACACCTTAGGTGGATAGGATCATCCTGCATAGGCATTTTTCCCCACAACAAATTGGCGACTCCGCTGGGGACATTTGTTTAGTCATTTTATTTGTGTTTCTATCATTGTTTGTTTCATAGACTTGACAGCAACAATCGAACTGCATCTTTCCCGGATGCAAAGTAGACAGTTGTTGCTTGGATCCAATTGCTGGACTTGTCTATGATCTCAACAATGGACTCAGAAATGATTTGATGATCCTTGTGATAGATCTTAGTAGCCCTTCAAAGCATCCCTTTGATTACACCTTGCTTGTTGCTTTTATTTGGCCTAAAACAGTGAATTAAATAGTTGTGACCCAGAACCTGAGGGAAACGAGAGTTTCTCCTTCAGCGCAGACCCAGTGAAGGGATTCTGCATTTCAACATAGGTCCCGTAAAGGCTACCTGCGCTGAATGTCAAAACCCCTGTGTTGAGGTTGCGCTGAACCAATTTTCTCTTGTGCAGCTGGGGTTCTCTGCTCTGTTTTGCCTTGTTTTGATCTCTAATTTTTGCAGCCTGTAACTAGCATAGGTACCAGTCTGATAACCCCTTTTCTCTGCTTAGATCCCGCCTCCTTTTGTACAAAAAGACTGTGAGTGTTTTTATGTGTTTGTGGCGTCATTTACAGTTTTCCTTTGCATGAGTGAAATAGTCATCCTGTAGCCCTTGATTCAGATCTGTTGATTGTGATCTTAGAAGAGAGTTCATTGGCTGTTTGCAGATTGATTATACATTTGCTTTTGCTTATTGGTTTGAATTTGTCTCTTTTAAGTGTCAAAACAAGTCTTCATTTTGAAAATCGTTAAGTGTTGTAATCTCTTCTATCTTCTCTGATATCGAAAAAGTAAACTTGTTTGTGTTTATCATTTAAAAGCAAATTCAAAGTTGTACAAAAAGCTTTCTTTGTAGGCATCAATACTAAGGAAGCGGAAAACAAACACCTGCATTGTGCATTTGCATTTGATAGTTTGCATGTTGGATTTAGGAAAAGTGCATTAGAGTGTGCTGATTGCTCTTTGAGAAAAGATGGTGTCTTTCTTTTCCCTTAGTAGCTAGGATTTTCAAAGTTGAAAAGATATAAAGCTTGCTTATCATCTTTAGACTGCATTTAGGAATTTGTATCATACATCTCGTGGTGAACCTTGAAAGGCAAACTTTAAAAAGATCAACCTAAAATAAATTGAATGAACTTAACAACGCTTTGCAACATAACGCACAACATAGAGGTCTAGGCTAGAGACGTGTTCCGGCATCGTTAAGCCTGGTGACTGTCGATCTCGTGGATGGTGGGTGATTCCTCCTGAGGGACGATAGCGCCAGTACGGATTGTGCTCCCACGTACCGTCGCGTATATATTGGGAGACCCCTATAGGCATAAAACCTTTATCCTTAGGAAGCCGTGTCGGTCGCCCTACTGATCGCAATGCACTGAACACAGCATTCAGGAAGATCGACCGCCCGTACCCTAAAAAGTATTCTGCGGTTTTGCGAAAAGTTTGGCACGCCCTCTGCCTAGAACTCCAGAGCAGTTCCTTTTGGCCTTTTTCAGACTCTATAACAGAAAAAGTCCATCCGAGCATTTGTCACTTCGGGCTCGTTAAAACATCGAAGGAGACTAGAGTCATCTTTAGCTTTTTCTCGACTCTTTAAAACTAAAAAAGCAAGTTGTGTCTAAAGCGTCGTTAAAGTTTATTTTAAACGGAACAATCACCCCTATTCCTGCGTTGATCTTTAGGTTGAAAAAATGGAACACACCAACCAAGGAATTCCCCTTGGTGGAAATCCTAGTCCCTTCTCCTCTTGGGGAGATGTTGGTGCGCCCCACATGGCCAAATTGTCGCTTCCAGGACTGACAATTGGCCTGCCAGTCTGGCTCTTTTCAACCAATGTCGTTCAGAACACCACCATTCCTGAACAGTCGAGTCAACAGTTAGACCAGACCAGAGTTGCCAACCAGCCTTCTACCTCATCTAACTCTTCCTCTCCTCCTTCCTCTTCGCTTGACGGAACTGGTAAAACAAAAAACCAAGTTCCTAAGGAGAAGAAGGAAAAGAAGAAGAAAGAGAAGAAGAAGAAGGAGCCAAAGGCAACTGGGGGCAAACAAGTGTCGTCTGACAAAAATCCACACACAGCACTGACCAGGCCTAAATCGCCATGTGTCATATGCAAGGGAGACCACTTCCACAGAGATTGTCCCTGCATCCCTCGGATACTAAGGGACTGGTCTCCCCGTTTGCACAATTCGGTAGCGTCAACCTCTGATAGCCATGTTGACTGCTCACCGTCGACTAGTGAAAGTGAAGTCCCAGGACAGAGAGGGAAAACTAGATTTCCCTGCAAACTGTGTGAAGGCGACCACGCCATCCACCGTTGACCCTTCTTAGACGAGGCTAAAAGAGTTTTGGAAGATCGCCCGGTTTTACCAGTGCAACTTCCTCCTGGATATCAAAAACTCCTGCCAAGTCCTTCACTAGTTGAGAACACGGCTGGCCCACCTAGATCGTCAGCCGAAGCACCTATCATTGAAGATGAACCGTCTGGATCCATGCCTGACGAAAGTCAAACGGTTGAGACGGCAGTTGACCCGGTTTTGCCTTCAGAGGCTCTATCTTCGAATGATACCATCACAGAGGAGAATAAAGATGACACCGTCCAAATTCTCTTCATCAACACTGACTCTGATGAACAAGGGGGCAATGCCCCCATTCCTTTATCGCAGGAAGGAAGTTCGTCAGAGCGATATCCAGCCGTTTATTCGGTCCCACCACCAAGCAACCTGGTTGTGTCCTTTGATTGGAACCAACTAGGCAGACCCCGGTTGCCAGCAAGCATACCATTCAGAATTATCGTTCAAATATACAGAATGGTGATGGCTGGCACTATCATTGATGAGGGGGCATCTGTGAGTATCCTTTCCTCTATTGCTTGGAAAGCGCTTGGTTCGCCAACGCTTTTACCTGAAATGAGAAATCTATCAGGTTTTGATAAAGGAACCAGTCGACCTTTAGGGATCCTCCCCAATGTGCCCATAACATTGAAAGGGAAGACCGTTCAAATGAACGTGATGGTCGTTCAAGGACCCTTGGATTATAACCTACTCCTTGGACGAGACTATATATATTGCATGGGAGCTATTGTCTCCTCACTCTTTAGAGTAATGTGTTTTCCGCATGAAGGAAGAGTGGTCAAGCTCGTGGACCAACTTTCATTTCCCGGATCACGCATCGCGAATAGTCATATACCATCCCTAAATGGTCTATTCACGCAAGAAGTGTCTCAACCCACGGCCCGTCCTCCTGATGAGCGCGAGTAATCCGGGAGGATATGACTGGAACCCAGGGGGCATGCGTCCTGGTCTGCTTCGGCAGGAAAACTTTGGGTATAGAGTAGGTTTCCGCGGAAGAATATGACTAGTCCGTACCCCATCCGTAGAGGAAGAGGGGTTGTTCTAGAATAAGATTCTTTTGTCAAAGTTATGTGTTTGGCACTCGTTCTCACTCACCTTTGTCTATTTCGGTAGACACTGCCGAGGAAGTGTTTTGTTTGAAATAATAACGAGACAATCTTTGGGTAACCTGAAAGAGGTAAGCCTCTCTCGTTAAAACAAATGTTTTGACAGAAAAGAAGTAGAGGTAACCTTGAAATCATACTTTATACCTGGGGGCATGCAAACCCTTTTGGAGCACAAGCAAAGAGCGGTTATTTATCTGTTTTTTGGGTTAGCCGTTTTCTAACTTGTATAAAGAAAGGGTGCAGGGCATAGCTTCGTGAGATGAAGCTCCGTAAAAAAATAGAATCTCAATGAGACACTCTTATCATATGATTGGGTATCGAGCAGTTTTAGCACACAGTTCATGCTCGTTAAAAAATAAACGCAAGATCCGAGCAGTTTTAGCACGTAATTCATGCTCGTTAAAAAATAAACGTAAGATCAAGCAAATGTTTCCACCCGCGTTTAAGCTCGTTAAAAAATGAAATATCCCAGTAAATAACCACTGGGAATGTAATATCATCAGCCATTAAAGCCTTGGTCGTGTTTGCACCGTCACCTCCACTTTTCATTTGGCCGATCGTTCACCCCCATATGTTTGTTTACCCATTTTGAGGAACAGCTGCGAAGAGTGATTTCACCTAGCCATCCTTGTGACACTGCCGTGATTGGAAAATTCCAACCTGTACCTGGAATCAGCTGCTAACCCTGTTTATCACTCGTTCCTCAAAAGACGAGTCTTCTTTAAGCTCTTTTCAACTGACTCGTAAAATATGAAAAGATTGTCGAGTCCTTGGCCTTCCAGCTCGTTAAAGGGATAGGGAGAGCTATCCCTCCTCTAGATTTTAATATTTTTGGACCTGAGGGATTATTGCACAAAAAGGTCGAGCGCTTGTTTTATTCGGCTCGTTAAAACTATCGAAAACTCATCCCTTCTGTATTGTTTTATACTTTTTCGGACTTAAGGGATTAGATGACGAAAAAGGAATTTTGGAGTTGACTTTATGTACCTTTTCAGACTCTCTAAAAATGAAAAGGACCGAGTTATCCTTGTCGTTAGACTCGTTAAAATCATTAAATAGCGACAAACTTGTCTTTAGACGAGAACGAGCTTCACTATCGCTAGGCTCGTTAAAACATAGCGATAGGCTTGCCCGAAGGGCAGGTTATAGAACAAGCATATGTTATCCTCCTCAAGCTTGACAAAAATAAAGAGGTACTGGTCAGC
Organism: Pinus tabuliformis; assembly: GCA_031772625.1. Taxonomy (NCBI): domain Eukaryota; kingdom Viridiplantae; phylum Streptophyta; class Pinopsida; order Pinales; family Pinaceae; genus Pinus; species Pinus tabuliformis. The sequence continues at coordinate 1,088,865,821 of CM062815.1, read as the reverse complement.
AATGACTGGGGAAAAATTGGGAGAAACTAAAGAAAACTTTGATGGTAGCAATTCGCTCTTGAACATGACACTTTTCCTCCGTACCACAATCGGGTTGGGTTGTCTCATTCACTGGTCACATCCATGGTCTCGCCATACCATCCATATTTGGGGTAATGCTACCGATCCATCGTATCAGTGTCACCATATGTTCAAGAGAAGTCGTTCAGAAAAGTCAACCGTGTCCCATCCACTGCCATACATTATCCTTCATCCTTTCATGACCGCCACCCTGAATCATATGTCACAGATCGTTTTCACCTCCATTAAAATCATTAGCTCCGTTCCGTGTCACTGATGTGGGATTCATTAAGGCCCTCCTTTGACGGATCGCTTCTTGTCGACATCAGCTCATTATCCAGGAAGTTGATCTAGGAACAACCCCTTCAGTACTTTGAAGCTTGCATGCCTCAATGGCAAGTTTCTCACTTCCGACGACAGGTATACATCAATGACCTTCGACCAAAAGATTTTGCGTGGTGTTCGACGCAAAGTCCTTTATTCACACCACGTGAATTGTACTGCAGTACCTTGAGAGTCATTATCATTATCGGTGATTCCTCTCGCGCTTGTTAACGGTTTTCATCATTGACCGGTAATCAAGCGATGTCTTTCCATGTTCGACTTCAGAACATTTCTCACATGCATCGACTTGTACTTAGAGTGAAGATCGAACGAGTTTGAAGACCCCGGATCTAGTTTCATCCATCCAGGCTGCGATATATATTCAGGAAAGATAAAGACATTGACATGTACATCATTGCAGCAGATAATCATCCTACTCAAAGGATGATAATTTCATCAAAATTATCAGTCTACCATCAGGCGATTGTCTGTTCTATGTACAGAAAAATGAATTTATAAAGCTGAGCATGGGAATGCCCGCCTCAGCTAGATCATGAAAGCAGTATGAAAAATAATGTATTGTATTGTATCTTATTACAGGTCTCCTCCCAGCATTGGATGAACTTCGGATCCCCCTGATAAAGCATTTCGCCCGATAAACAGCCTCATACTTTAGGGGGCAACTGTTATAGACATTTTTGTGCCTTACAGCATTGAGCATGAAATGTCCATAATCTAAGGGATCCAAAGTCCCTAAACATGTTGTTCCTACCCCTAGAGGAACAAGGCTAACAAACCACAGCAATTCACAGAAGTTCTCCACCAGAAACTGCTCAAAAACAAGTCAATTCAGGATCATTTCAGTGGCTACACTAGCTGTTTGCGCTGAATGTCAAAGCCAACACTGGCTACCTGCGTTGAATGTCAACTAGAACACTAGCTACCTGCGCTGAACGAGAATGGACAAGTGGCAGGCTCATTTCTCAAGGTGTCAAAACCCAGGAAGCTTCCAAAATGGCACTTGCCTCAGGGAATTCGACTGGTGATGAGTAAGAGGTTCCAAATCTCCAAGTGGAAGCAAGAACCTCCAAGTGGACTCAAGAACTGACAGAGGGAGAGGACGCTAGTTAGATCTCAAGCTGACTCATCCTCTCTCCAAACATCTGTATATGGATCTCTCCTCCATGAGATCTAGGGGGCTGGAATTTTGTTATTGCAAAGAATTGCTGTTGGTTTGAGACTGGAATCATTGGGTGCTTAATGCTTTGAAGGGGGAGAAGATAGGAATTCCATTTGCTGGGAAGGAGATGCTGGATTGGAGCCCTCTGGGTTGTATCTCTTCCTGAACCTTGTTATTCATCAATAAAGCTATCTTGGTTTCTCCTATATGCTGATGTATTTTGATGTATGAATGTATTAGTGTATTTGGTTTATTTCTAATCCTAAACTAGTTATGAATGTGAATATTTGTCTTTGTGTAGTGTTCTTCTCTTGTCGCAAGTAGCTGTTCTCTTGTCGCAAGTAGTTGTTCTCTTGTGATCTTGTAGGAAGTGGAAGCTGGATAAGCAAGAAGGCAAGTAGTTGTGAACACCCAAAGAGAATAGAGACCTGATCGAGGGACAAACGGAAGACACCGGTAAGTCTATTGATCTCTCTTCTTTCACATTTCATAAAGGAAGAAACTAGAATAGCTGTACTCATTTGTTGCTAAGGCACTGTCACACCTTAGGTGGATAGGATCGACCTGCATAGGCATTTTTCCCCACAACACTTGGGGGATATGTACCTCGTTTGAGGCATTATGCTAGGGGCATGCGAACTTATCTCAAGCATAGTTTTTCGTTTCAAACTTGTGTAAACATGAAACTAAATTCAAGAAAAGCTCCCCATGGTTCAAGCTTGCGTAAAAATGAACCCATACCCGATTCACATCTCGTGATTTCCATTTTAATCAAGTGATTTCCATTTTAATCAAATGATTTCTACTAGACGAGCCTTGGTTGTTTTATTCCATTGCCACCATCTCTTTGGCTAATCATATGCTTTCACTTGGTTGTTTTTTCCTTTCTTGAGGAACCGCAAGGATGAGTGGTTTTATTAACCAACGTCTTGATCATTACATGTTTTGAGTAGTTCCACCATTGTCGGAACTAGTTGCTTCCCTTTATACCACTCGTTCCTTTAGGATGAGTCACCTTTAAGATTTTTTATGACTCATAAAAAATGAAAATATTGTCAAGTATTTTTCAGTTTTTAACTTGTCAAATAGAATAAAAATAGAGGGTTCGCTTTCAGCTCTTTTCTGACTCTTTAAACACGAAAAAATTGTCAAGATCTTGTCATTTTAAACTTCTTAAAGGCTGTGAAACATCATTTACCTAGTATACGTTTACCCCTTTTTCAGGTTGGGATAAACTGTTTATGAAGAAGTTACTCCTTGAATAAAATGGTCAAGCAATTCTCTCAAGTATTATTTTCTACCTTTTCGAGCTCAAGAGACACAAATGTATGAAAAGGGACCATGTCAAGTTTTCTTTTCCATGTCTTTTTCAAACTCTCTAAACATGAAAAATATATTGTGTTACACCTTTTTCGGACTCTTTAAAACATTAAACGACATTGGATTCGTCACCATGACGAGCTTGAGCTTCTCCTTCCTAGGGCTCATTAAACTTACTAGATCGGATTCATTCGAAGGATGAACTTACAATCCAAGCATATGCTATCCTCTTCAAGCTTGCGAGAAAAAATAATTGGGGTACCTACTAGAAATGGTGGGGGAAAATTTGTAAATTCTATCAGTCGTGTCGGAAACTCACTCTTGAACATGACACTTTATGCTTCATGTTGGGTTGGGATATCCTGCTTTTCATTTGACCTTCCTGGGTTTGGCCGCTCATTTTTGCCTTCCATTGATCTCTGCCATGTCCTCATAACCACCAATACTATGGATCCAGCAGCTACAAAACTCTGAAATCATGTCGTCGATATGTTCAAGAGTTAGTCCCTTTGTAATTACACTTACTCCTGATTCTCTCTACCATCTGAAATCATTCACATCCCTTTGTATCATGTCGATGATGTGGGATACATCATCGCCCTCCTTTGACACGATCTCTTCCTGTCGACTTCATCTTATTATCCGAGAAGTTAACCGAGAGACTCCCTTCCAGTACCTTAGATCTTGCATGCCCTAATGGCAAGTTATTTGCACTCGATGACAAGCTAACATCATTAGCCTACGATCGGGTGATTTCGCGGGTGTTCGACATTAGTCCCTTTATTCGCATTCCTTGAACTTTGCTGCCAGTACCTTGAGAGCCATTATCAATATTGGTGGTTTCTATCATGCTTGTTAATAGTTCACATCATTGATCGGTAATCAAGCAACTTCCTAGAATTTTTGACTTCAACAAATTCATTCACATGTTATGATTTGTACTTTGATCGGGTCGTTTGGAGTGCAAGACCCTGGGTTAAGATTACACAAGTCTGGGTTGCGAGGTGATGTGACATGATCATGTTGATATACATGTATCTCTCATATGGATGGCTGCAACCATACCATGAGTTCTCATATGTGATCCTTCTCATTATTGGATGGTTGTGACCATACCTTGGTTTCATTATGATCCTTATTACTGGATGGCTACGCCCATGCCTTGCATCCATTTACATGATCATTCTCTGGGTGGTTGTGTCCATACCACGATTCATGTATCATTATTTAAAGTTTTTAGTGATGTATATGTATTTATGCTTGCTTCCAGGTCTTCTGATGACAGACTCTTGTTCCCCGCTTCCACTTATAAAGAATTTCACCCCTCAGTCTAGTTCAACCTTCATGCTTTAGGGGGCATCTGTTACACAACATTTTGTCATTGCCCCTATACTCCCCATCTATGATCTTGGAGGACCTCTACAGTGTACTCGACATGATTTCCCATCATGAAAAAACTCCCAGTATGTCCCTCTTCATGAGCAGAATAATTCCCCTTTGCATGATTTCCCAAGAATATTCCTTCTATCCTAGTTTACAAGACCAGCATTGCTGACTAGTTTTCTCCTCGCACTGATTTACAGAGGTTAAAACTAACCCTCACACCAATCGGATCGACTGAGCCCTTTTCCAATCACGATGATCCTCTTTTGGAAGGTTTTTTAAATAATGATCCGAAGCTTCCATGTCTAGAAGCTTCGTAATGGAAGTCTGGTAGATGGTTGGGTCGGATAGAACCGAGGAAATCAGTTTGGACTCCTTTCCCCCATTAGGATGGGAAAACCTCAAGAGATAAGACCTCCTCCCATGATGAGAGGAACCATATCCCATCCATACAAGCCATATAATCCTCTCTTTTTCCCAAGCAAAAGCTAGTTGGAGTTTTGGAGCAAGTGTGAATAACCAGTAGGTCATTTATAGCTTATAGCTTTCTAGTGTGTGTTTGAGGGAGAATAGTGTGATTTTGGTTTACTTTGAGACTAGAGGGAAAGAGGTCTTACACTTCCATTTGTTGGGGCTATCCTTGAAGTGCTATCAGAAGTGTGGGAACCTGGATACGTCAGAGGAGACCAGCAATGTCAAGGCACTGATTGTAATCTTTTTCTGATTTAGATTAATGCAACTATCAATTGCTTTCCTACATGAAGTGTCATTTTACATCTTTATGGCTTAATGTTCCTTGACCTATTAAGTAGGTTGAATACAATATTTCATGTTTTCATGTTTGTTGTTGTTGTTTCCTTGTTTCAGGTATTCGAAGGAAGGAAACAGAAGATAGTTGGAGTGAGGAAGCAGGACCATCACCAAGGGGAATAGCGTTCTAAGAGGTATGCCCTCTTAATTGATTCTAGCTTAAGGAGACTTTCCATAGATTGTTTTTTTGTGGCTAGACTCGCTCTATCGAGCTAGAGGAATTATTTATGTCCGCACTGAGAATTTACCTACACCACAACCCTACAGAAGGACCACGTTATACTAAATCGATCCGTGATTACGAAGAGAGTGATGATGACTTAGATCAAATTTACAAAATAACTGCACGAGATCAAGACTATTGGGTTGTGTTATATTCTTTCCATGTAGTTAACAGGGGGTTTGAGGGGCACCCGTAACCCCACTTTATGGGTTCTGGGGCAGTGTCCTGGAAAATTTTGGTTTTGGACCGTATGTTAGGTTGGGCGGACCCACCTATGGTTTTGTGCATGATTTTCGCACATATTTTTTGGATGCGATGGTTTTTCGGTCCATGGTATTGGACGCGATGGTTTTTGGTCCATGGTATTGGGTGCTTCGGCATGTATACATATGTATTATAACATTGAAAGGAAAATAATGAAAAATCAAGATGGTAGTCCCAGTTTTGGGATCCAAGGGAAAATCTCTGTGTATATGTGTTTTATGTGGTCTGCTCTCACATTATTTATTTTCTGTGTTTTAGAATTCGTATGTAGGTAATTTCTGTACGGGGTTAAAACCTACATTTGGTATCAGAGCAAATTTGGCTTCAAGGGGACACCTTTGTTGCTGAGGGGTTTTGCTCGGGCCTGCAGTAGACCCTGTTCAATGGGAGATCTACGAGATTGATTTTGGTGGTGAAAGAAGATGGCGAGTAGTGAAAAGATAGAGATAGAGAAATTTAATGGTCAGATTTTTGAGTTGTGGAAACTCAAGATGGAGGATCTGTTGGTGGATAAAGATCAGTGGATCGCGGTAGATCTGGGTACCAAACCAATGGGAGTGTCCGATGAATAATGGAAGAAGTTGGATCAGAAGGCAAAGAGCACAATACGATTGTGTGTCTCAGATTCAGTATTGCTGAATGTATCAGGGGAAGCTACAACAAAGGCTTTGTGGGACAAGTTAGGGACTTTGTACCAATCTAAGTCTCTGGTGAACAAACTATTCCTACAGAAAAAGCTATATAACCTAAGGATGAATGATGGAGACTCGGTGATAGAGCATCTGAACGCATATCCCAAATATTGAACAGTATATCCGAAGGTCCGGAGGTATTATCCGCTAAGGCAAGGCCCGGTAGGGTGAGCTTGCTGAACTCTCGACAAAGGCCGCCATCGATTTATTACTCACCTTCCCTAAAAAGGTGAGGGACTCGACTAAGGTTACGAAGGAGAGGAAGAATTTTTCTTTTTTATCAGCAGCATGTGAGTACACAACAAATCCAAAATAGTTCACAGATGTTACCTTCCATAGCAGCTCATTGAAACCAGCCCTAGAACCTCAAACTAGACCTAGAATTTGAACTCTTACTTATCAAAACCTCCGCCTCCTCTCCCTAGCGGTCGAACCTGCTTGCGCATTTTAAAATGGTAAAACGAATAATGTATTCTACTAAAACCTCCACCATTGAAGTTCTTGTCAGTCAGTTAGTCAGCCAGAAAGAAAGCTAGAAAGAAAGCCAGCCATCCCTTCCAAATCAGTCATGGTGATTGGTTGGCATAATTACGTATATAATGAATGAATGCATCGATATGTGTCATACCAAATTCGATGTGAGATATTGAATGACGCTTTCTCATATATGTCATTCCTGATAGATTGAATGACGATTTCGATGGAGGCCTTATCAGTCAAGCCGATGGCGGCCTTTTAGTCAAGAGTTCGACAGGCTCACCCTGTCAATCCTCATTCGACTAATGAGATATTACCTCACCCTTCTTAGGTCGGGTGAGCACTTTCACTCCTCAAGTTAGATTGAGTAATTACGTATATAATGACTAGAATCACGATCAAGTTTCAGTGATTGATGGGTGCATTAGCACACTCGGCCAAATGGCCACCATCGGTGGTGCGGTGTGAAGCAGGTTCAATGCCTGTTGTATCGAAAAGAATGCATCGGATGGATGCCCAGGCATTGAGAGGGAAGGATGCTTTCAAAGGTGAAAGGCCGTGGGGAGATACCGTCTGTGATCCATGGATCTCCGATCGGGAAACCGTATCCAAGCCCCATGGCTAGTCCGTGCTCCTTGGACTTGAAAGACTTAGCAAACTGAAACATCTAAGTAGCTATGGGAAGGAGAATCAACCGAGACCCCGTTAGTAGCAGCGAGCGAAAGCGGATTGGGAAAATACTAAGCAGTGGAGGATCTTGGTCTCATTTTCCTAGCCTTGCCTTCTCTACTTGATTCATTTCAGTTCATTGGATGATGGAAGAACCAGGCATGCCGATCTTTGCCCTTTGATTTAGGTTATAAGGTGCCATAAGGATGCGTAAGCAGGCTCGACCATAAGCCCACCCACCCAAGAAGTAAATTGAAACTTGAGTTGCTCGACCATAAGGGAGAGGTAGGCAAAATTGTGAATGAAAAGGTTGGAAGATCTGGCCAAAGAAGGTGATAGCCCTGATTACGAAGAGAGTGATGATGGCTTAGATCAGATTTACAAAATAACTGTGCGAGATCAAGACTGTTGGGTTGTGTTATATTCTTTCCACGTAGTTAACAGGGGGTTTGAGGGGTACCCGTAACCCCACTTTATGGGGTCTGGGGCAGCGTCCTGGAAAATTTTGGTTTTGGACCCTATGTTAGGTTGGGCGAACCCACCTATGGTTTTGTGCATGATTTTCGCACATGTTTTTTGCATGCGATGGTTTTTCGGTCCATGGTATTGGACGCGATGGTTTTTGGTCCATGGTATTGGATGCTTCGGCATGTATACATATGTATTATAACATTGAAAGGAAAATAATGAAAAATCAAGCTGGTAGTCCCAGTTTTGGGATCCAGGGGAAATCTCTGTGTATATGTGTTTTATGTGTTCTGCTCTCGCATTATTTATTTTCTGTGTTTTAGAATTCGTATGCAGGTAATTTCTATACGGGGTTAAAACCTACATTTGGTATCAGAGCAAATTTGGCTTCAAGGGGACACCTTTGTTGCTAAGGGGTTTTGCTCAGGCCTGTGGTAGACCCTGTTCAATGGGAGATCCGCGAGATCGATTCTGGTGAAAAAGATGGCGAGCAATGGAAAGATAGAGATCGAGAAATTTAATGGTCAGATTTTTGAATTGTGGAAACTCAAGATGGAGGATCTGTTGGTGGATAAAGATCAGTGGATCGCGGTAGATCTGGGTACCAAACCAATGGGAGTGTCCGATGAAGAATGGAAGAAGTTGGATCAGAAGGCAAAGAGCACAATACGATTGTGTGTCTCAGATTTAGTATTGCTGAATGTATCAGGGGAAGCTACAGCAAAGGCTTTGTGGGACAAGTTAGGGACTTTGTACCAATCTAAGTCTCTGGTGAATAAACTGTTCCTATGGAAAAAGCTATATAACCTGAGGATGAAAGATGGAGACTCGGTGATAGAGCATGTGAACGCATTTAATATTGTGGTAAGTTAGTTAGCATCTGTTGATATTAAGAAGATAAGTTCATCAGTTTGTTGTGTTCTCTACCAGTTTCGTGGGATAGTCTAGTTATTGCAATAGGTAGCAATGCAACTGCCTTGCAGTTTGATGAAATAGTCTTAGCCTTGCTGATGGAGGAGATGAGATAGAAAAATATATAGAGATAAAATGGTGATGCCTTGTCTGTACAAGGATGGTCCCATAACAAAAACAAAAATAAGACATCGAGTGGGAGATCTAAATCTAGAGGTAGATCTAAATCTCCAGGAAAACCTGTAAAGGTGGTGTGCTGGAAATGCGGAAAGGAAGGCCACTTCAAAAGGGACTGTAAATATAAAGCTCCTGAAAAAGGAAAGGGATCTGATGAGGCTCCTTCTACGGAGGAGAAAACCACCTCAGATGAAGGTGGGGATGTGTACTTGGCTTCTTCAAGTACACATGTAGATCATGAGGCATGGTTGATTGACTTAGGTGCATCCTTTCGCTTCACTCACCATAGAGAGTGGTTCTGTGAGTATGAGAAATATGATGGTGGTGATGTTGTCTTGGGGGATGACAGGAATGCTAGAATCATTGGTCGTGGAAAAGTAAAGTTGAAGCTGCAAGGTGGAAGGGTTAGAACACTTCTGAGTGTTCTGCATATTCCTGCATTAGCCAAAAATCTGATTTTTGTTAGTAAGCACGATGATATAGGTGTAAAAACAGTGTTCGAGAAGGATACCTGCAAGATGGTTCGGGGAGCACTACTATTGATGCGGGGAGTTCGGATTGGAACTCTGTACAAGCTGCAAGGTAGCACTGTTGTTGATGAGTGCAACAGTTCCGTGGTTCCTGAAAGTGGAGCAGAAAGTATATTGGTCTCTGGAGAAAAGACCATGTTGTGGCATCAAAGGCTTGGACATATTGGAGAGAAGGGCCTTCGAATACTTCATGGTAAAGGTATGGTAGAAGGTATGAGTAATAGATCTCTAGATTTTGATTTTTGTGAAAATTGTGTATATGGGAAACAGAATCGGGTGAGTTTTCCGTCTAGTGGTAAGAGGGTGAAACATATATTAGAGCTTGTGCACAGTGATGTGTTTGGACCTATGAAGGTTCCATCACTGGTTAATTCTATGTACTATGTATCATTTATAGATGACTTCTCAAGGAATACATGGATATATTTGCTTAAGAAGAAATATGAAGTCTTTGATAGGTTTAAAGAATTTAAGGCTCTAGTGGAAAACCAGACAGAGAAGAAGATAAAGGTGCTGAGGACAGATAATGGTGGAGAGTTTTGTAGTAAGGAATTTGAAGAATTCTGTAAGAAGTGTGGTATAGCACAACAGAAGACTACTCCATATACACCTCAGCAAAATGGATTTGCAGAAAGAGTGAATAAGACATTGATGGAAAGGGCAAGAAGCATGCTTAGTGGTGCCGGGTTAGGACAGGAATTCTGGGCAGAGGTGGTGGATACTGCATGTTACCTAGTCAACGGGTCACCTTCATCAGTGTTGGAGGATAAGACTCCACAAGAGGTATGGACTAGTAAGAAACCCTCTCTTTCACATCTGAGGGTATTTGGATGTGATGCATATGTACATGTTCCAAAGGAGAAAAGAACCAAGTTGGATAGTAAATCTAAAAGTGCATCTTTATTGGGTATAAGGATGGTTTAAAGGGTTATAAGCTTTGGAACCCAGTAATAAGGAAGGTTGTGTACAGCCGAGATGTGGTGTTCAGAGAGGTGAAAGATGTTATTAAACATGAAGTCCAACCAAAGGAACTGAGAAGATAGAGTTTGAGCTAAAGGAGGAAGAATCAGACTCTACAGTAGAGGAGGAATCAAAAGATGAAAAGCCACAAACTCCGACTGTGAAAAGATCAGTTTGAGAAAGAAGGCAGCCAAAAAGGTATAGTCCATCTGCTTTCAGCTCAAATTTTTCTTTGTTTGTTACTGATGATGATCCCAAAACTATGAAGGAAGCAGTGGATTCAGAGGATCGAAAACTCTGGAAAGAGGCCATGGTTGATTAAATGGCATCTTTGCGCAAAAATGAGGCTTGGGATCTGGTGGAATTTCCGGCTGGAAGGAAACCCATTAGCAGCAAATGGGTGTTCAAAAAGAAGAGAAATGTAGAAGGAAAAGTGGAGAAATACAAATCTCGGTTGGTAGCAAAAGGTTATTCCCAGGTGTCGGGAATTGATTTTGGTGATATTTTTTCTCCTGTTGCCAAGGTAACTTCTATTAGATTACTTTTATCTATTGTTGTTGCTTTTGATTTTGAGGTAGAAAAAATCGATGTGAAGACAACATTTCTTCACGGGGATCTGGAAGAGGAGATCTACATGAAGCAACTTGAAGGCTTTGCGGTGAAGGGTAAGAAAGAACTGGTATGTAAGTTAAAGAAGTCTCTATATGGGTTAAAACAATTACCAAGGATGTGGTATCAAAAATTTGATACATTTATACGAGGAATTGGCTTCACCAAAAGCAAAGTAGATCACTGTGTGTATTTTAAATTAATTGGTGACCGTGTTATTTATCTGGTCTTGTATGTGGATGACATGTTGTTGGTTGGAAATGACAAAGAAGTTATCTAGGATTTGAAGATCCAATTGTCCTCCAAATTCGACATGAAAGATCTTGGTGCTGCAAACTATATTTTGGGCATGGAAATTAAAAGAGATCGGGCAAAGAGGAAGCTCTGGTTAAACCAGAGGAAGTATGTCAAGACAAGATTGTAGAGGTTTAATATGCAGAATAGTAAACTGGTGAAGGTTCCTATTCCTGTAGGTGTGAGGTTATCTGTTGAACAGTGTCCCAAGACACAAGAAGAGGAAGAGGACATGTCCCGTGTTCCATATGCAAGTGCAGTCGGTAACCTGATGTATGCAATGGTCTGTACTAGACCAAACATTGCATATGCAGTGGGAGTATTGAGCAGGTTTATGTCAAAACCAGGGAAGGAGCATTGGACACCAGTGAAGCGGGTTTTCAGGTATTTGCGTGGCACTAGTGATTATGGTTTGTGTTACCAAGGAAGACTACGATTGGACAGAGTGTTGGATATTCATGGATTTTTTTATGCAGACTGGGCTGGAGATCTGGATCAGAGAAGATCTACAAGTGGGTATGTGTTTAACCTATTCGGAGGTGTAGTCAGTTGGATGAGTAAGAAACAATCTGTAGTGGCACTGTCAACTACAGAGGCATAATACGTGGCAACCATTCATGCAAGCAAGGAAGAAGTTTGGTTGTAGAGATTATGTTCAAGTATGGGGTTAGTACAGGAAGCTATAAGGATAGATTGTGACAACCAAAGTGCAATCTTCTTGCCAAAGAACCCCGCATATCATTCAAAGAGAAAGCACATTGATGTTCAGTATCACTTTGTGAGGAATATGATAGAAGACAAAAAGGTGTTGTTGGTAAAGGTGGACACTTCGAAGAATATTGCAGATGCATTGACAAAATCTGTGAGCTCTAAGAAGTTCTCTTGGTGTAGAGAGACAATGGGCATTTCAGGGCTAGAAAAATGACTAAGCTCTCTTATGGCCCCCTGTGGAAAGAAAACAAGTGGGAGAATGTTGGGTTGTGTTATATTCTTTCCACGTAGTTAACAGGGGGTTTGAGGAGCACCCGTAACCCCACTTTATGGGGTCCATGGCAGCACCCCAGAAAATTTTGGTTTTGGACCCTATGTTAGGTTGGGCGGACCCACCTATGGTTTTGCGCATGATTTTTGCACATGTTTTTTGGACGCGATGGTTTTTCTTTCCATGGTATTGGACGCGATGGTTTTCGGTCCATGGTATTGGATGCTTCGGCATGTATACATATGTATTATAACATTGAAAGGAAAATAATGAAAAATCAAGCTGGTAGTCCCAGTTTTGGGATCCAGGGGAAAATCTTTGTGTATATGTGTTTTATGTGTTTTGCTCTCGCATTATTTATTTTCTGTGTTTTAGAATTTGTATGTAGGTAATTTCTGTACGGGGTTAAAACCTACAAAGACTAGATTAATCCAACAGCAAATGGATGGATTGCATGGGACCAAGAAAATTCCTATACCTCGGATTCAGATTAAGAACTAGAGCATTGGTGAAAGAGGTTGCATGAAGTATCTACGATGCACTACAACATGATGACTAAATCGCTACGTTGTGTGTCATCGAAGGTAAGAAACTTACCCTATTATGATGGTTTAACTGACGTAGATAAGTTTTTGGATGCCTTTGAATGAGAATTCCCTGAGGATCATCGCTTCCAAGCACTGGATTTAGCGCTGCACGCTACACCCGCATGATGGTATATCAACTAATATATGAGAAATTTGAACCTAGGTCACGCCCCACTTCTCATGATCATGTTGATACACATGTATCTTTTTCTACCAAGTTTTTGGACTTGAAAGGCATCATAGGTGACTTGGGCGTGATGAAAATCACTTTGAAATCGGATGCAAAGCCTATTAAGTAGAGGTCGTATCACCTGAATCCCAAGTACAAGGAAACGGTCTGCTTCGAGTTGAATAAGATGCTTGAGGCAGGCATTATCGAACCTGTGGATGATTCTGATTGGGTGAGCCCGATGGTGAAGAAACAGAAGGGAAAAATAAGGATTTGTGTAGATCTAAGGAAACTTAATGATGCCTACGTCCATGATCCTTTTCCGATACCATTTACTGATGAGGTATTGGATAATGTTGGAGGGAAGGAGGCCTACTCATTCATTGATGGATTTTTTGGATACCTTCATGACTGAATGGGGTTGTTTTCAGTCTACTATCATGTTGTTTGAACTTGAGAAGGCACCTGTGATATTCCCTTGCGTAGTTATAGCAGCGTTTAAAGAGTTCATCCATAAGTTCTTGGAAGTGTATTTTGATGACTAGATGATGTTCGGCTGTGTGAAGCTCAATTGTAGAAAGTTTGTGCCTAATGTTGGATGCGTGCCGCAGATACCAAATCACTCTGAACCTGAAGAAGTGTCTATTCTATGTCCCCTTGGGGATCTTGCTCGGTCATTTGGTGTGCAAGCAAGGGTATAGTAAATTTGGAAGCCCCAAGAAGTGCCAAGCAGCTGCACGCAACGCTTGGGCATACAGGATATTAGAGAAAGTTCATCAAGGCTTATGCTTAGATTGTCGCATCCATGGAGAAACTGCTAAAGAAGGACACTACATTCTATTGGGATGAAGAATGTCAGGGCAGTTTGGATGTATTGAAGGAGAAGATGGACACCGTGCTGATTTTGGTCTTCCCATATTGGAAAGAGGAATTCAATGTACATGTCGATGCCTCGTGCATTGCATTGGGAGCAGTACTGACATAGGCTGGTGAGGGAGAGATGGACCACCCTATAGCCTTCGGGAGCAGGAAATTATCAAAGGCCAAGAAGAACTACTCAATGACAGAGTGCAAAGGATTGACTATGGTGTACGCGCTTCAAAAGTTCAGGCACTACTTCTTGGGCAGACATTTGAAATGTACATATATTATTCTACCATGAAATACCTGGTCAATAAGCCTGTGTTGGGGGGGAAGATCTGTCGATGGTTGCTTATTTTCTAGGAGTATGACTTCGAGGTGATTGTGAAGCCCGGTAGGTTGAAGGCAGGACCTGACCATCTGTCATAGATCGAGACATGAAAGGAGCCTACCAATTTGGAGGAAGGGTTGCCCGATGCACAGCTCTTTGTGGTGCGCTTAGCTGATAACCACTTTGCAGATATTATTCAATTTTTAACTACAGGGATGACACCAGAAGGGTATACGAGTCAGCAGAAGAAGGAACTAGTAGTGTGCGCGGTGGATTATTCTGTGATTGCAGGACAATTGTATAAAATGGGTGTAGACGAGATATTGGGATGGTATGTGCTAGATTTTGAATGGAATATCATCCTCGTTGAAGCTCATGCAGGGGTTGTAGGAGGAAATTATGCAGGAAAAGCGATAGTGCAGAAGATTTTGCACGCAGGGCTGTGGTGGCCTATGCTACATAAAGATTATAAAGCATATTGTAGGGCATGCGATGCATGTCAATGAACGAGAAGACCATTATGGAGGGACAAGTTTTCACTGAATCCTCAAGTATCGTTGCAGCCATTTGAAAATTGGGAAATTTATTTCGTTGGACCAATTCAACCCCCAGGAAAGAAGACAGGTGTGTGCTATATCATCACCGCGATGAAGTATCTAACCAGATGGGCGAAGGCACAACAAGTAAAGGATTGTATAGGAGCTATCGCAACAAATTTCTTGTTTGAGTATGTTTTGACCAGATTTGGCTGCCCACAAGTGTTGATGAGTGATTTGGGTATGCACTTCCTAAACAAAATGATCAGCGTGTTGTCTGAAGAGTTCTAGGTTTATCATCAAAAGAGCACACCATATCATCCTCAAGCTAATGTAACAGTTGAGGCCTTTAATAAGATCTTGGATCATGTGCTGAAAAAGATCTGCAATGCACAGTGGAATGACTCGGATGTGTGAGTACCTGTAGTGCTATGGGCATATACGGCTGTGATGTAGGAAAGTGTTCCCTATGCGTGTTAGCCTCCTGCTGCAGCAGGTTAATCATCTTTCATGATCGACATTTTTACATGCCAAATATGTCATACTTTGCTTGCTGCAATGCTCCATATTTGCTACAGATGGCCAGAGAAGTATCCATGAGAGTGTGCTAGTCTAAATGCCACTCTTGTGTTCCATTTTTGATGGGTTGATCCATTTTTGATGAGTTTTCAGCTAAGGGAGGTCCAAACAACTTAATCTTGGCTTCCCTAGGTTTCAATTTCCTGTTGTAGAATATAGAGAATGAACATCTGTCCAAACAGCTTAATCTTGGCAGATTTGTAGATAGGTAGAGAAACAAGGGTGCTCAACAGCTTAATCTGAGCCCCTGGATGCAATAAGTGTAGATTTAGATAGGAGGACAGCAAGAAGAAAAGAATGAAAAGCTGGGTATGCTAGTTCAAGTGCACCCAAACCAAAAAGAAGAGAAAATGCTAGGTGAATAGGTCAGGTAGGTAGCTTTGTGGTTGCAGAATCATGACTTGTTATCCATTTCAGATTTTCAAGTGTCATATCTATTCATATCATAAGTTTGAGGCATTTTTCCAGTTGAAGGACTTCAAGAAATGCATGTCTAACTTCCCCTTCTCCCTCTTTCCCAAATCACTCACTAACTTCCCCTAAAGAGGTCAAGATCTGCTTGATACCTCTTAATTTCATCATTCTCCATATCATCTGCCTTGGTGAAGATCTGCTTCACTAAAGGAATGTTCACACTTCTTCTATCAGTCATTTCCCCCATTGATAGCCTAAGACTTCATTCTTAGCGCTTTTTCTCATCATTATCATATTAACTACTAACTTTATTATGTAACTCCCTATCTCTTTTCCCTTCCCCTACTAAAACCATCTCTATAACTCCCCTATATACTTATCCCCTCCCCTTGGTTGAAAAATAACCATATACATCCTTGGGAATTGTTAAGTTTATCTGAAACTCAGCAAGAACCCTCATTGACCCCTCTGACCATCTTCCAAATGCATAAGGACTCATTCCTTTGCATAGTTTCCCTTCATATGTATAAAAATCATCTCTTTGGCCTTGGTTTGCCTTTAGAAGGCATGAAACCCTCTTTGGTCACTAAACCCCTCTCAAAACCATATCACTTTCCTCCTAAATGCCTTTGGACTCCTTCCAACGCATGAAAATTCCCAAAAAACCATGCAAAAAACATTAAAAACCTTCAAAAAATGAGAAAATTCTTCCTTTTTGGGCCATCGGACTCCTTCGATGGCTCACAAACCATTCATAAGCATAAAGGCCACCCCTCCAAATTCATTTTTCTTTGCATTGTAATAAAATTCATGCTCCGAAGAGACAAAGATCTGTTTGATCCCCCTCTGATGCGATATCGCTATCGGAAGGGGGCAGTGGCATATATAAGTGAAAATGGCTAAGTCTCAAGGCATGGGGCATAGTGCCGATGGGCCAGACCCGAAAACATATAAAGTGGACTGGTAAAAGTATATCGGGTCCGCGCAGTTCGGCGATTCCATATGTGCCGCCCTCTGGTCCCTCCGACTGCCGATTAGCCGACGGATCCAGGACCGTTGGATCGGGCCCTAGATCCGATGGCCCAGATCTTGTCGCGCGGCCCCCCACTTCGCATCGCCCCATATACTGCTCCAATTTGGCAGAGCCGACGAGTTATCAAATGCAGTGTTAAAGGGATTTCGGGTCCGCGAACCCATTCCATTGTTAAAATCCGCCGATTTGGGTTCCGCCGATGGGTCAGACCCTAAATAAAATAAAGAGGGCCTATATAACTTATCGGGTCTGATGGGTTTCGGCGTTTCTATGTGGCAACCCCATGACCCCGCCGATAGCGAATTGCCGAGTTAATCTCAGCCACCCATTCAGGCCCACAGATCAACGGCCCACATGTAATCGCATCACTCCTATATGGCTCCGACCAGCGGAGCCGAAAAGTAATAAAGTGTAGCATAAAGGCATATCGGGTCCGCTTACCCATTTTTATCAAGTCCACTGATATGAAAGCTCCGATGGGCGGGACCCGATCTCCATAAAGAAAGGGGCATAAAGGCATATCGGGTCCACGGCATTTTGGAGGTTTTATGTGTTGGGACCAATGGTCTGCCCCGATTCGATTTAACGCCAGCCGTTGGATCTGCCTTCGCGTGATCCAATGGACAGGATTTAATCTCCGCTACAGTGCCGCTCCCGCCTATGTTTTTCACAAATTTTACATAGAAATTGGTCTTTTTTCTGTGTAAAAGAAAAGGCGGCATTTGTTCATATTTTCACATATATGCCCGCGCCCGACTCCCGATAGCGCAATTCATGCATCCCTAAGCTTTCTGAGATCACTCCAAGGCCCAGTTTTGCTTCAGATAGCCAGTCTCGGCCTCGGCACAGTTGGCAACACTTTTTCCTCCTGTCTGCACCATTTTTCAAAAAAGTTTAAGGCTAGTTTTGATCGGCCAAGCACCGATTGCACCCAAAGGCCACGGAGGACATTAGCAGCAGTTATTTTTGCATTAAAAGGCAGAAATGGGGCGATGGGACAGTCTAAAGAGTATCAGCGGTGAGAAAAGGCCAAGATTCAGTGCCAAAGTGTATCAGGATGCGACAAAGAGTATCAGTCCAGTTTTTCAAAGCAGATGAAAGCAAAGCAAGCCCAACAAAGTCAACAAAGCATCATTCGGCCATTAAGGCTCACCAACACTTCTTTTGCTGCTTTAAATCCACCTAAAGGCATAGATGAAGGCTTTCAAGGCAGATTTATTGCAGAGACATTGTTCCCAGTCATATTTTTGGAGCAGCGCTGTTTCCTTAAATGCACAGTTATCACACAGAGGACAGTGAGTGGCTCAAGGAACTCTTTTGATCCATTTTTGAGGCAGCTGCCCCAGCGCAACACTTAGATAAATGTTTTAAGCATTTACTTCAAGATAAAATAGATTAAAGCACTCATTTTCCTCAGATCTGCCTAAGATCTGCTGTAATAGATATTTTGAGATGCCAGTTACCCCAGCGCAGCTGTTAGATAGATATTTCTGCCATTTACTTCTGTACAAATTAGGTTAAAGGCATTTATTTGAGGAGATCTATCCCAAATTTGATGTTTGTAAATATTTTCTATTTAAACCACCCTCTGCACTATTTTAAGGGTTGGTTGGTCGATAACTTCCTCTCTAGACTTGCACTGTATTTTCTGAGAGTCTCTATAATCAACGATCGCTGGAATGTTTGGGAGATGAACTAACTGTTGTGTTTTGATGTCTGAAGAGTGACTATGGAATCCTAACGCTTCTACATAGCCCAATAAGTGTTTCTTATCTCTATTTACAGTTTATATGTGTTTATGCCATCATTGTTTCACTATCTAAATAGCAGAAAGAAAGAATAGTTCAGAGCTCACTTAGTTGTATTATGTTCTCAATTTCTGTGATTTATCTATGTTTTCCTCTGAATTAGTCCTAAATATGAATACTGATTTGCTCATATTTACACTATTTCCTTCATATATGAATGTTGTTCAGGAATCCTTGATTGCTCCTATATAATGTTCATTCACCTTCCCTCTGTTAGCATAATGAGAGCTACTTAGTTACCTTTCATTCACTGACCTCCATTCCATCCTTATTCCATCTTGATATTGTTTTATGTGTAGCTATCCTGCTTTGTATTCC
The DNA here is from genome assembly GCA_031772625.1 of Pinus tabuliformis. Taxonomy (NCBI): domain Eukaryota; kingdom Viridiplantae; phylum Streptophyta; class Pinopsida; order Pinales; family Pinaceae; genus Pinus; species Pinus tabuliformis. The sequence continues at coordinate 1,088,846,851 of CM062815.1, read as the reverse complement.
TCTTGTGACCAAGAAAACGCAACAACAAGCCTAATCCACGACTCCATGCTCAATGGTTTGAACTTCTCACACTATGCATCCCAACTCTGTTTGAAAGAATCCTCCATCCCACCAAAATCAAAACAAAACCCAAGAAAATCAGAACTAACCTAAAATCAACCCAAAACAAAGCTAAATTATAAAGAGAGGGCCCTCTCTGATTGCAGGTAGGCTAGGACCTACAGTCCAAAGATTGGTTTGTGGTTACCTCGGCCGTATCCTTTAAGGAGCTTTAAGGACAACCTTAGTGATAACATAATGGCGACTCCACTGGGGACTTTCCTCAAATAATTTCATAAAGCTTCACAAAGAAGGTAAGAAGAATCTGCTGGGGAACATCCTCAGATAATTTCACAAATCAAGGTGGAAAGCTCCACTGGGAAGGAACCAGACCTTCAAAAGTTTCTTTCCAACCCTTATATTCTTAGAAAAATCCCCAAAAAACAGGCTAGAAGCTGGCTCCCAAAAATAATTCACGTTATACAATGTCAAATCCAGACCGAAATCCCCCAGCAGCTTTTGAAAATCCCAATATAATCCCAAGGAACCTCAGGAAGCTAGAGCGAAGAGAGGATTTTGCTGATAATAGTCCTGAAGCAGTTCACCCACGCTGTGGCCCAACCCCTGTCAAAGTTTTATTTCGTTCAACCCCTAGTTCCCCTTGTTCTTCATCCACCTCTCAAAGCACTCCTTCCACCCCTCCATTCACTGCACATACTACCACTACTACTCCTATTATCCCAATTGTTCCTATTGTCCCTCTTATCCCTGTGAATATGGCTAACAGATATGCACCTTTACAGCTTCCTGCAAATCCCGAGGCTATGCCTCAGGATTACCAAACTAAAATCACATATTTTGATGGCACAAGTGCTTGCACAGCCCTTCAGCATACAAAGAAAATGTAGGATTACTTTGAAAGCTATGAGATTGACGATGATGGTGTGAGAATGAAGATTTTTGTCCAAAGTTTGTCAGTTGATGTCAGGACTTGGTTTAGAGCACTTCCAGCCAATTCCATAGCAGACCCAGAAGCCTTATACCAGTCTTTTATCAACAGATGGGAAAAAAAGAAAGATCCCTTGCACATACTAGCTGAATACGATACAATCAAAAGAGGTCCACAAGAAACAGTCTTGGACTATTGTGCAAGGTTCAATAGCGTTTATAATGCTATCCCACAAAACTTAAGGCCCCCACCTGACCTTGCCTTATATAAATTCCCTGATGGATTCGACCCAGATATGGCCTACCAATTAAAAGAAAGAGCCCCTAACAGCCATGCAGACATGCAAAACGTGGTTGTCACTGTGGAGGCAAATTTAATTGCCAAAAGAAACAGAGCTAGAACTGAGAGAAGAACCACCTTCAAGGAAGAGCCCTCAGCCTTAGATCAAAAGCTAGATGCTATTATGAATGGCATGCACAGGCTGGGAGACAAAGTAGAGAGTTTTGAAAGGAAATCATCATGGGAAGGACAACAGCCCAATACCATAAGGAACCCAAATTTCAGGAACACTCAGAACTCAAACGCTGGTAGATCTAGCCCAGACTGTGATATAAGGCCTCCTTTCCAAGAAAACTATACAGAAGCATCCACATCTAGTGATGCCATAGAGGACACTCACATGAACTTGGTGGATTTGAAGGGTGAGCAACAAATTTTCCTAACTCAAGAAGACCAAGATGACCATGAGATAAGTCAATTTCAGACTAACTCTGGTGAGTCTTTTGACTTTAAACAAGGTTATGATTCAGCTATTTATGAAGTCCACAAATAGTATAATCTGAGGACAAGAACCATAGATGTGCCCGAAAAAGTTAAACCAAAGGAGGGCAAACAGCCCAACCAGATTAGAGGCAAGGTTATTATAACAGAAACAGCTAATATAACTATCCCAAACCCGCACCAAGTGACTGTAGAGGACACACCAGACATGCAGCCCTCTAATGATCAGCCTCTGCCACCTTCTTCCTCGAAAGAGAACTTGAACAACACTCCTAAAAGCCTTCCCAAAATAGAAATACCGCAAGGTATCACTCACCATAAAACTGATAATCAAGAGGAAAATGCAGAAAATACACTTGAAAAGGGGAAATATGCTATTGCCAACACAAAGATTCCATTGGAGAAACCATTCAACTTAGAAGCAAAAATAAGTAAACTTAAGATTTCCATCCCTTTATCTGAACTTGCAAAGCATGATGTGTATAGGCAACAAATCCAAAGATCACTGCAAATGCCAGAGGTCAGGGATGATGTGAATGTTTTAGATGATACACCTGAGTTGCTTTTTGGTCCAGAAGTTGATGGCAAATCAGCACATGGAGTTGTTCTACCCTTTTATTTCAGTCTGCACATACATGATAAAGTTTTACATAATGCAATGTTTGACTCAGGTGCCTCACACAATCTTATGCCCAAAGCTGTAATGGAGAAACTAAACCTTGATATCACAAGACCATACAAAGATCTATTCTCCTTTGACTCAAGTCAAGTCAAATGTTTAGGCTTAATCAAAGACTTATGTGTCTCCTTAGTCCAATTTCCCAACAAGACAATCCTAATGGACGTGGTGGTTGCTGACATTCCACCAAAGTATGGCATGCTGTTGTCAAGATATTGGGGGGCAAAACTCCAAGGATCTCTCCAATTAGACCTCTCCTATGCCACTATTTCAATCTTTGGGCAACCAAAGAGACTGTATAGAGAAACACTGATGAAGTATGTGGTAAGTAGTGAGGAAAAGCCCCAGAATTTCCCTATCTATTCAATCCATTCTGATATGGATTCTTTTATTTTGTTTAATGATGAAACAAGTTCTCCAACTAATGAGAGGCCTTTGCCTCTAGAACAAGAAACATGCATCAATCAAGAATCGATTGCTCATACCCATGAGACTGTCACAACAGCCAATGCAACCAGCACACAAGAAAAACCTCCCGAAACACAAGACTCGAGTCTGCCCAATCCTAAAATGACTGAAACTCTTAATACTAACCACAAGCAAGAAATCACATGGTATTTAGAGTTTGATGGCTCTGTTAACAAGTTAGGAGCAAGGGCAAGAATATGGATTCACATTACACATAATAACCATGCAGAGGGTCATGCTTATAGACTGAATTTCAGATGCACCAACAACATGGCTGAATATGAGGCACTCCTCTTAGGCCTTAAGCTGCTCAAAGCTTTAGGAGCTGTCAAAGTTTCCATTCTAGGTGACTCAGACCTAGTAATCCAACAAATAAAAGGCAACTTTGTTACCAATGATAGAAGGCTAAGAGCTTATAGGACTGCTGCCACTGCAATACTTGATACATTCACTAAATCCAAACTTGCTAAGATTTCTAGAAGCAATAACATGCATGCTCACAGCCTAGCTACTTTTGCTAGCACTTGCAAGCTTCCTTTTGAGCCCAATCACCACTTTACTGCTGAGATAAAACACAGGCTTGTTGTCCCTAACAATGTTAAAGATTGGCAAGTGTTTGAGAATGATGCTCAAATCAACAATTTTCTTACCTTACAACATGAGTTTTCAGGCCTAAACATTGATATGGATGCTATGGATGATCCACTGCAAGCAATAAACCAAATCCAGCAAACTGTAACAGCTAAAACAGCTAGAAAATTGCTACAACCAACCACCTTTGATGAAGAAAACATAGAAGAGTTGAAACAGATGCATTTGGAGGAAATAGCCAAAACAGAGGCCGAAATCATTGATCTAAAGGACAATTTTCTCCCGGTTGGCCTCACTCCACTAGAAGACATGTGTGATGCAAATGATATCCCCAGAAAACCAAAATTGCAACCCATAAACACTGCCATAGAAGAACATAACATTGGGACAGCAGAGAACCCGAAAATGATCAAACTCTCCAAAAATTTACCAGCTGATCAAAAGCCCAAGTACGTGGATTTTTTGAAAGAATTCCAAGATGTATTTGCTTGGAGTTATGAGGACTTGAAGTCCTATGACACATCAATTATTCAACATACCATTCCCTTAAAGCCAAATCAAAAGCCCTTCAAATAGAAACTGAGGAGAATCAATCTTGTGCTTCTCCCTTTGATTGAGACAGAAGTGCAAAGAATGTTTGAAGCAGGTATCATAGCACCCATTAGATTTTTTGAATGGGTATCCAATCTTGTTCCCACAAGAAAGAAAACAGGTGAGATTAGGCTTTGTGTAGACTTGAGAAACTTAAACCAAGTCTCCCTTAAAGACCACTACCCATTGCCCAAAATGGACCACATCCTACAAAGAGTAGTGCGGTCATCTAGAATCTCTTTGCTAGATGGCTTTTCAGGTTTTAATCAAATACTGGTTCACCCGGATGACCAAGACAAGACAGCCTTTACCACACCGTGGGGAACATTTAAGTATGTTAAAATGCCTTTCGGCCTAAAGAACGCAGGTGCCACCTTTCAAAGAGCCATGGACATTGCATTTGCCAAGGAAATCCATGATTTCATGGTTGTCTATATTGATGATCTTACCCCTTTCTCCAAATCTGATCAAGAGCACCTAAGACATTTGAGACAAGTGTTCCTAACATGTAGGAAATATGGCATTTCCTTGAACCCCAAGAAGTCTTTATTTGGCCTTGAAGAAGGCAAATTACTTGGACATATCATTTCAAAAGACGGGATTAGAATCGATCCGGAAAGGATCCAAGCCATTCTCCAAATCCCATATCCAAGAAACATAAAAGAGCTGCAAGCATTCCTAGGAAAGATCAATTTCCTAAGGAGATTTATCCCAAATCTAGTCGAGCTGATAAGACTGTTGAGCAACATGTTAAAGAAGGTTGCCAAGGTAAAATGGTCTCTTGAAACCAAGCAAGCATTTGAGAGTATCAAAGTTGCCTTAACTCAAGCCCCAGTCCTCACAAGTCCTCAATTTGATAGGGACTTTATCATATTTTCATTTGCATCTGATAATACCATAGCTGTTGTACTATTGCAAAAGGATGATCAAGGAAATGAAAATCCAATTGCTTTTTTCAGCTGAGCCTTAAGAGATGCACCCCTGAAGTACCAAATCATGGAGAAGCAGGCCTATGCCCTTGTTAAAGCAATCAAAGACTTCAGAATTTACATTTTATATTCACACGTGATTTCCTATGTCCCAAATGCTGTTGTAAAAGACATATTAACCCAAGAAGGATTAGAAGGCAAAAGAGGCAAGTGGATTGCTAACATTCTTGAGTATGACATAGAAATAAAACCAACCAAGCTAATAAAGGGACAAGGTTTAGCCAAACTGATGTCCGAAACAAACTTTCAAGCCTTAGACATCAACCAACTGGACAATGAACAGGAGCTGGCGACTCCACAGATCAGTGACACATGTCTGCAATCCCCATGGTATGTTGATATTTGCTTTGTATTGTTAAACCTGTGTGCTCCCCCAGGATTTTCCAGGACCAAGAAGAGATTTTTAAGAATGAAGGCTTTGAAATTTTGTGTCTTAGATGGTGCTTTATTTTGGAAGAATCATGAAGGCATATTGCTTAATTGTTTGACCATGAATGAAACTAATAATGTCATGAAAGAATTCCATGCAGGGGACTGTGGAGGACATCTATATTGGAAGTCCACTGCTGATAAAATTTTAAGGGTTGGTTTCTATTGGCCCTCTTTGTTTGCAGATGTAAAGAAGTTTGCTATCTCATGTCACAAATGCTAAATCTTTGAGGGCAAAAGAAAGTTGTTGCCCTTGCCTCTTAAGCCCATCTCAACCGAAAAGCCTTTTCAACAATGGGGTCTTGACTTCATTGGAGAAATCCATCCCTCTTCCTCAGGCCAGCATAAGTGGACTCTAACTGCCACCGACTATTTCACCAAGTGGATTGAAGCCATTCCATGCAGGCAGGCCAATGACACCACAATTATCCAATTCCTTGAGTGCAATATCTTGTCTAGATTTGGCTGCCCTGAGAAGATCATCACTGACAATGTTGCTGCTTTCAAATCCAAAAAGATGATCAATTTTTGCCATAAATTCCATATCACTTTAGGCCATTCCACAACCTATTACCCTCAAGGTAATGGCTTAGCCGAGTCATCTAACAAGAGCCTGATCAGTATTATCAAGAAGACCTTAGAAGAAAACAAGAAGAACTGGCATAGAAAGCTCACAAATGCCCTATGGGCAAACAGATTGTCAACCAAGAAATCCATTGGGATGAGCCCTTATGAGCTACTATATGGCATGGAGGCCAGATTTCCTTCATCACTAGGCATTCCTATTATCAAGCTGCTGCAAGAGATTCAAGCTGAGCCAAATGATATACAAAGGAGGATAAACCAAACAATTCATTTGCAGCAGACAAGAGAGCAAGTCTATGACAGAGCTCGAATTATGCAAGAGAAGCTCAAAAGGATGTTTGATAAGAGGACTAAGGCTGATAATTTATGTGTTGGCAACAAAGTTCTAAGGTGGGACTCACGAAGAGAAGACAAGGGAAAACATGCAAAATTTGATTTCCTTTGGAGAGGGCCATTCGTTATTTCTGTTGTTCAGGGAAATAACACATATTTCCTCGAATCTGTAGAGGGAAACACTGTTGAAGAAGGCCCTGTAAATGGCTGTATGCTGAAGCATTATCATGATCCCTTTTGTTGAACATAACGCAGCTTTGTAAATATCTCTTTGTACATTGATATTTGTATATATCAGCACTTTTGTTTTTTTATTTTGTATAAACAGTCTGATTGTTAGAGGAGCAGCAACAAAGTTTGTGAAGACACAGCCGATGCAAGTCCTCTATTTTTAAGCTCTGTCTCTGCAGTAATCTCAGCAAAATAGCAAGAGTAGCGCTGTCATATCACAGTGATTTATGTTAAAGAGAAACTGTTTGCAGCTTGTAGTCTCCAAGTCAACAATATCAAAAATAAAGGAGGATTTTCAGTCACTTCAGCACCCTTTCAAAGACAAGAAAAGAAGAGCTCCAGTTTTATTCCCTTTTTGTGTTTATTTCACAAGGCAGTGCTCAAGCAAAAGCGTATGCAATATCAAGCACGCAGAAGAAAGCAGGCGATGCTTTATTTTTCATAGTGTTTCAGATAAGGAGGAGTGTTGCATTCAGAAGTTAAAGTTCTAGTCATTCAGCAGTTAGCACAGAAGAAACTTTCAAATAACAGCAACTACAGAAGATCAAGGCATTCTGACCTGCTGTTCTTGGCTTGTCACAAGGAAAAGCCATCCCCAAGTGGAGCCACTGTTAGCCTCCTGCTGCAGCAGGTTAATCATCTTTCATGATTGACATTTTTACATGCCAAATATGTCATACTTTGCTTGCTGCAATGCTCCATATTTGCTACAGATGGCCAGAGAAGTATCCATGAGAGTGTGCTAGTCTAAATGCCACTGCTGTGTTCCATTTTTGATGGGTTGATCCATTTTTTATGAGTTTTCAGCTAAGGGAGGTCCAAACAGCTTAATCTTGGCTTCCCTAGGTTTCAATTTCCTGTTGTAGAATATAAAGAATGAACATCTGTCCAAACAGCTTAATCTTGGCAGATTTGTAGATAGGTAGAGAAACAAGGGTGCTCAACAGCTTAATCTAAGCCCCTGGATGCAATAAGTGTAGATTTAGATAGGAGGACAGCAAGAAGAAAAGAATGAAAAGCTGGGTATGCTAGTTCAAGTGCACCCAAACCAAAAAGAAGAGAAAATGCTAGGTGAATAGGCCGAGTAGGTAGCTTTGTGGTTGCAGAATCATGACTTGTGATCCATTTCAAATTTTCAAGTGTCATATCTATTCATATCACAAGTTTGAGGCAGTTTTCCAGTTGAAGGACTTCAAGAAATGCATGTATAACTTCCCCTTCTCCCTCTTTCCCAAATCACTCACTAACTTCCCCTAAAGAGGTCAAGATCTACTTGATACCTCTTAATTTCATCATTCTCCATATCATTTGCCTTGGTGAAGATCTGCTTCACTAAAGGAATGTTCACACTTCTTCTATCAATCATTTTTCCCCATTGATAGCCTAAGACTTCATTCTTAGCACTTTTTCTCATCATTATCATATTAACTACTAACTTTATTATGTAACTCCCTATCTCTTTTCCCTTCCCCTACTAAAACCATCTCTATAACTCTCCTATATACTTATCCCCTCCCCTTGGTTGAAAAATAACCATATACATCCTTGGGAATTGCTAAGTTTATCTGAAACTCAGCAAGAACCCTCATTGACCCCTCTGACCATCTTCCAAATGCATATGGACTCATTCCTTTGCATAGTTTCCCTTCATATATATAAAAATCATCTCTTTGGCCTTGGTTTGCCTTTAGAAGGCATGAGACCCTCTTTGGTCACTAAACCCCTCTCAAAACCATATCACTTTCCTCCTAAATGCCTTTGGACTCCTTCCAAGGCATGAAAATTCCAAAAAAACCATGCAAAAAACATTAAAAACCTTCAAAAAATGAGAAAATCCTTCCTTTTTGGGCCATCGGACCCCTTCCGATAGCTCACAAACCATTCATAAGCATAAAGGCCACCCCTCCGAATTCATTTTTCTTTGCATTGTAATAAAATGCATGCTCCGAAGAGACAAAGATCTGTTTGATCCCCCCCGATGCGATATCGCTATCGGGAGGGGGCTGTGGCATATATAAGCGAAAATGGCTAAGTCTCAAGGCATGGGGCATAGTTCTGATGGGCCAGACCTGAAAACATATAAAGTGGACCGGTAAAAGTATATCAGGTCTGCGCAGTTCGGCGATTCCATATGTGCCGCCCTCTGGTCCCTCCGACTGCCGATTCGCCGACGGATCCAGGACCGTTGGATCGGGCCCCAGATCTGACGGCCCAGATCTTGTCGCGCGGCCCCCCACTTCGCATCGCCCCATATACTGCTCCGATTTGGCGGAGCCGATGAGTTATCAAATGCAGTGTTAAAGGGATTTCGGGTCTACGGACCCATTCCATTGTTAAAATCCGCCGATGGGTCGGACCCGAAATAAAATAAAGAGGGCCTGTATAACTTATCGGGTCCGATGGGTTTCGGCGTTTCTATGTGGCAACCCCATGACCCCGCCGATAGCGAATTGCTGATTTAATCTCAGCCGCCCATTCAAGCCCACAGATCAACGGCCCACATGTAATCACATCACTCCTATATGGCTCTGACCAGCGGAGCCGAAAAGTAATAAAGTGTAGCATAAAGGCATATCGGGTCCGCTTACCCATTTTTATCAAGTCCGCCGATATGAAAGTTTCGATGGGCCAGACCCGATCTCCATAAAGAAAGGGGCATAAAGGCATATCGGGTCCGCGGCATTTCAGAGGTTTTATGTGTTGGGACCAATGGTCCGCCCCGATGCGATTTAACGCCAGTCGTTGGATCTTCCTTCGCGCGATCCAACGGCCAGGATTTAATCTCCGCTACAGTGCCGCTCCCGCCTATGTTTTTCACGAATTTTACATAGAAATTGGTCTTTTTTCTGTGTAAAAGAAAAGGCGGCATTTGTTCATATTTTCACATATATGCCCGCGCCCGACTCCCGATAGCGCAATTCATGCATCCCTAAGCTTTCTGAGATCGCTCCAAGGCCCATTTTTGCTTCAGATAGCCAGTCTCGGCCTCGGCACAGTTGGCAACACTTTTTTCTCCTGTTTGCACCATTTTTCAAAAACGTTTAAGGCTAGTTTTGATCGACCAAGCGCCGATTGCACCCAAAGGCCACGGAGGACATTAGCAGCAGTTATTTTTGCATTAAAAGGCAGAAAGGGGGCGATGGGATAGTCTAAAGAGTATCAGCGGTGAGAAAATGCCAAGATTCAGTGCCAAAGTGTATCAGGATGTGACAAAGAGTACCAGTCCAGTTTTTCAAAGCAGATGAAAGCAAAGCAAGCCCAGAAAAGTCAACAAAGCATCATTCGGCCATTAAGGCTCACCAACACTTCTTTTGTTGCTTTAAAGCCACCTAAAGGCATAGATGAAGGCTTTCAAGGCAGAGTTATTGCAGAGACATTGTTCCCAGTCATATTTTTGGAGCAGCGCTACTTCCTTAAATGCACAGTTATCACACAGAGGACAGCGCATGGCTCAAGGAACTCTTTTGATCCATTTTTGAGGCAGTTGCCCCAGCGCAGCACTTAGATAATGTTTTAAGCATTTACTTCAAGATAAAATAGATTAAACCACTCATTTTCCTCAGATCTGCCTAAGATCTGCTGTAATAGATATTTTGAGATGCCAGTTACCCCAGCGCAGCTGTTAGATAGATATTTCTACCATTTACTTCTGTACAAATTAGGTTAAAGGCATTTATTTGAGGAGATCTATCCCATATCTGATGTTTGTAAATATTTTCTATTTAAACCACCCTCTGCACTGTTTTAAGGGTTGGTTGGTCGATAACTTCCTCTCTAGACTTGCACTGTATTTTCTGAGAGTCTCTATAATCAAAGATCGCTGGAATGTTTGGGAGATGAACTGACTGTTGTGTTTTGATGTCTGAAGAGTGACTATGGAATCCTAACGCTTCTACATATCCCAATAAGTGTTTCTTATCTCTGTTTACAGTTTATATGTGTTTATGCCATCATTGTTTCACTATCTAAATAGCAGAAAGAAAGAATAGTTCAGAGCTCACTTAGTTGTATTCTGTTCTCAATTTCTGTGATTTATCTATGTTTTCCTCTGAATCAGTCCTAAATATGAATACTGATTTGCTCATATTTACACTATTTCCTTCATATATGAATGTTGTTCAGGAATCCTTGATTGTTCCTATATAATGTTCATTCACCTTCCCTCTGTTAGCATAATGAGAGCTACTTAGTTACCTTTCATTCACTGAACTCCATTCCATCCTTATTCCAGCTTGATATTGTTTTATGTGTAGCTATCCTGCTCTGTATTCCTCTTGTGACCAAGAAAACGCAACAGCAAGCCTAATCCACGACTCCATGCCCAATGGTTTGAACTTCTCACACTATGCATCCCAACTCTATTTGAAAGAATCCTCCATCCCACCAAAATCAAAACAAAACCCAAGAAAATCATAACTAGCCTAAAATCAACCCAAAAAAAAGCTAAATTATAAAGAGAGAGCCCTCTCTAATTGCAGGTAGGCTAGGATCTGCAGTCCAAAGGTTGGTTTGTGGTTACCTCAGTCGTATCCTTTAAGGAGCTTTAAGGACAACCTGAGTGATAACACTGCGGACGGAGGCAACCCCTCTAGCCCTAGAGTGGGTTTAGTCACAAACAAGGAAAAATCAATAATAGCTTTCCTTAAACAGTCACGGTTGGAGGCCTACCTCAACTGATGGTCGATGGAGTTCCGTTGCGTTGCTCCAGCTTCCGCTTCCTTTCTCCTAATGAGTAATCAACCTGAAACAATGCAAAGGAAACACAACAAATCACGTAATCGCAACAACAATGATCTATTTACTCACAAAGTCAAGAAGTCATGAGCTATCAAGTACATTACATACAAGACATAGGAAAACATCATTGATTGCATTAATAATGAAATAAGAGTAACCTTACAACCAAAGTCTTTATGTCACAAGCCTTCTCAGAGGGATCCAGCAAGCATGTTCCTCAAGTATTCACTCTTTGAAGATGGATCTCCCAACATACAAGTCTCTCCCACTCACAAGTTTTACACAAGATTAAAGGCACTTCACAACCTTCCTCAAGCTATCAGCAATCCCACACTTGTCACACTCACACCAGCTATCTAGCAAACTCACAAGCACTAACAGCACTATCAGCAACCATTCCAAAAAACTATCCAGAAACTAGTGTGGAGCGATAAAAAGGTGTCTTTTTAACTCCTAATTACCTTCACATTAATTATCAACCCAGGGACGACTTTTTATTTCAAGAGTGTACTCAGTCTGAGGTGGCTATTTACTCAAGAGTAATGTTTTGCAGTATAGTGCTTAAAATCCAAAAGTAAATGAATGCTTGAAAAAGAAATCTAACAATAACATAAACTCAAAGGCTCTGAAATCCAACTATTCACTCAGCAAACATCAATTGAGGATACAGTAGCAATAACTCATTCCTCTATAGATTGATGCAATTGAAATCAAACTAGAACAAGACAATCAATCTGGGAACGAGGAAGCAATAACCAATGCTCTCTACAGTCGACAGTCCTGCATTGAAGCAATTAAAAGAAAATCGAAATTGAACTAAAGCTGCCATTGAAAGTAAACTAGGAAAACTCTTTAAAATCAAACTAGTGCAATTAATCAACAGAAATGAACAACAAAGTAAATGGGTAGCAAACTGAAATTAAAGGAATCTGAACAGCAAACTCTAATTAATGGAAATCACCAAAAAAATACCTTGAAGCATAAATCATTCATTCGGAAAAATAAGCAATGTATCAGTCAAGGGTTCGACAGCAATAGCCCATCCGTTTGGAAACTGGTGGAAAGGAAATTAGAGCATGGACCACGGGTCTAGGAGTTAGGCAGTAAATTCCAAGGCTCACTACAGCCACAGATCGTCTCTCACACCAAAATAAAGATAATGCGAATAACAGGAAATGGAACAGTAGATTAAATATGAATTTACAACAATCCAAATCAAGCACGCAACACATTTATCATTAAAAGGGACAGTAATCCGAGCTTCGATATAATATGCATGAATCACAGCTATAAATTAATAGCAAGTATAACGGAACAGCAATCCCGAATAAATAACAGTCACAATTTAGGAATACATCATACAGTTGTATTGATTTAGGAACATACAGCTCGGTTAATCTGTAATCGAATATCAATCTGTAAGGAACATCAATGTTATATCAATTATCAAAAGGAACAACAATGTGATACAAAGTTAAAATGATAACATAGCATCCCTGTTGCAGATAACGATAGTATCCAATCAAGTATATCTAATAGCGCTAATATGTAAAACAATAAAGTGCGTCAGATTACTGAACAGAGTAAAAGAAAGAGATCAAACCACACATGAAGCATAAATATATAATACATCAACAGCGTACTCCACCAGAGGCTGGGCCCTTAGCCGCCAGCGGATGCTGCTGGGTTACTTCAGGATCAAAGATGGAATGGCAACTAGATTTATATTAAAATATCAAAGCAGAGTTACAGTGGATTACAACAAGAAATCTCTCAATCTCTCAGACATTATCCATTCTCTCTGCCATCCTCAATTCTGAATCTCTAATTCATCCTCAATTCCATCATTTGAATCCCCCCCAAATCATCCCCCTCTCTGATCTTTGTTTTCATTTAAATAGAGAGAGATCAAAGAGAAGTTAAAACAGAGATAATTACAACATGATTTCTATTACAAAATTAGATTGTTTCCAACCAATTGATAAACAAGAAGATATATTTCCATCCAGCTTTCAACAAGAGCAAGACGAATTTGTCTTTGCAGCTGAGATTTGGAGGACGGCCGCAACAACAAATATGAAAAAATCGTGCTCAAAGAACCCTGCATTTCTCTCAGTACAAGCTGAATTTCGGCAAACCGTTCTTCACAAATGTTAATTGGGTCCGTTCTGGACAAAACCCATGTTCCGGATTTTCCAGATTTGTTTCATTTTCTCAGAATCTCAACTGCAAAACCGTCACTTCTTATTCCAGCGAATTTCTGAGTTGGCACTTTTAATGATCAAATCTTCAATCTGGAAATTATCTTGGAGGCTAAAAATGGTAAATAATGTTACAACTGATTTATTGATAAAATCATGCATAATCATCAATTTATTAGAAATAAAAGAGAATAAATAATATTCATTCATAGAAGCATAAATCATCATAAAATAGATTTATATAATAAATTACATGATGAAGAATAGTAGAAATGGGTGGAATAAGTATTCAAAAGTGATAATAATAATGGCATATTAACGGCCCAACATACCCCCACACTCAATATGTTGCATGTCCTCATGCAACGAAAACTGAATATATTGCATGTCCTCATGCAACCCAAAGACAAAAACCCATGTGTTAACCAAGCAATAAAAAATATGTTCATCTCAGCTCATGAAATGGATAGAACAAATGAATTCTTCCTTAATTAATGAATATTCACTTTTAGTAATCTTGATGAAGGCATAACAATTTTTACATTGAAATTCAACTATATGTATATATGAAGTTGCAACAAAATATGATATAAGTAACAACGACCTTCATTAACCATTTTCTCAAAAACTACAAACCAACTTTTGTTGAAATTTGGCAAGTAAATTTATAATATATGAATTCCTTTATGATCCAAAAAATCAGACTGTTTTGATACACGGATCATGAGATATAAACAAAATGGTTGTAGGTGAGAGTGCATGATTTCCGAAATTTTATGAACCAATTTATCTTAAAATTATCTGGGTATGTATATTTTAATGATACATCTGTGTTATCCAGAAATCAAAAGAATTGAGTTCATAGTTTTAAAAATATTATGGAAATCAATTTCTACACTGAAATTGTATGCCTTAAATGAGAAAGAAAATAGAAAACATCCATCATGCGTAGCAATTCCTCCCTCTCTCTAAAAAATTAGCATGCCCTCATGTGATGCTAGAAAACAAATAGAGGTGGTTGCTACCAGCAGTTGAATTCTATGCTTGGTGTAAAACAACATGGAATAAGGGAGGTGTTGAGAAGGAATAAGAATAGAAATGGATGATAAAGAGTATGAATAACATGGTTATAAGAAAGAAATGAATGAAAGCAACACTCCCCCAAACTGAAAGAGGATATGCCGCTGAAAAATGTGAAGTGGTAAAAATGTGAAATGAAGGATGATAAATGATGCTCAAAATGGATTTTTATGAAATTCTCCTAAATTTGTAATAAATCATAAAATTATGCTATTTTACCTCAAGTTTGACCTCCGAAAATGTGGAATGACATATATGAACTGGCATTTGTTGAAGCTGATGTAGGCAAAGTTGGTACTGAAAATGATGCAAAAGGTGGAATCCAGGTAAGCACATCATGTCTGAAGAATTGTTCACGTGCGCGAGCCTCTTCTGTTAAGTGCAATAGTGTGGTCATGCTATGAAGAGAATTCTGCCCATACTTGTTGTTTTCCTGTAAACAAAGCACTATTTGGCATACAATGTTCTTGAATCCATAGTGTTAGTTTTGAATAGCAACAGATAAGATGCATGCAAAAATTTCAATCAGAAAAACTTTTGTATACATGCAATACTAATATTTTGTCAAATCAACAAGTTATCGCAGAGTGCAGTAATCATGTCACATGCAATCCCATAATGCATACATTCCCCTCTCTAATTGAAAAAGGGATTTCATGACCATAAAGCCTATGAAAGGTGTTATGCTGATGGCAAGGCAAGGGAATGAACAATACAACAGTAGAGTACACATATCAATGATAGGACGGCGAGAGTTATGGTTATAATGAGAACAGAGTGTGTAAAGATAGTTATGAATAAGAAATAGGACGCTTTGAATTGATTATAAGTGATGAAAAAGGAAAAAGAACAACAATATGTCAATAAGATGCTTTACTGATAGTATGCTAGCTGAAAATGATGCGATTGATCATAAAACAATTTCTCATGCATAAAGGTTCAAAACAGGGAAAAAGTTAAGGAAATAACTTCTCCGATAAAAAGAAAAAAATAAGAAAAGGGTATTATAATAATAATTGACGATAAGATATAACTTCAATACCATAAGCAGAGCCACTGCTGCCAGCAGGCGTCCATAGCCTCGGCAGGGTTGCTTTTTAACCCATATGATCCAGAATCCTCAATTTATAAATGGAGAGTTACAGTGTTTGTTCTACAGAAGAGATCAGTGTACTGGCTTGGTAACCAGATAACCACACTGCCATTCATTGGGATGTAGCAAAAGTGATCAGGCCGACTCGTGATGAGACCTCCTGTTCCAAGGATAATTTGGCTATCCAATGGATCATAACCCTGGTGTGGTGGCCATAATGGGAATGTCACTTTCTTACAACCTTATGAACATGGTAGGTTGGCTCGTAATGAGACCCCCTATCCTCCATCTGCGAGCAAAATTTTGTTGTTATTACATATTTTTATGATAAAAAGAGAGAGGCTCAATACTCCTTAAGAGCAGGGATGGTGGAAGAAGTTGAACATGTCAATAGAAAAAAATATATACCCATAATCTCATTTATTACAGACAGAGAAGATTATAACCAGGGAGGATGGAACCAGCATGGTATTAAGATGATCAATCAGTATCATGTACAGCAGAAAATAATGCAGTAAAGTAATATATAAATAATTGTGTCCCTTTTGAAAAGAATATGTCATCAAGGAGTTGTCATGTTAAAGATCATAACGTGAATGATATTAACTCGCTTTAAAAGAATCCATAATTCTTGTCCTCATAGAAGTAGTGTACTTCATGCCATAAAATGGAATCAGTTAAAATGTGGTTGAGATGAATTAGGAATAATCTCACAATAGGAAGGAAGGGTTGCTCTCGAAAATAATCCCAAAGTGTTGCTCTTTTGAATGAATAGCAAAAACACTCAAAAAGTGGTGCTCTGTGTAGGGAACAACAAAGAAAATGCATGTGAAAAAGTGTTGTTCCTTAAGAGGAACAAAAAAAAATGTGAAAATGTTGTTCCTTTGAAAAGGAACAACAAAAATGTGAAAGTGTTGTTCCTTCGGAAATGAACAGAAAAAATGTGAAAGTGCAGAAGTGTTGTTCCATTCGGAAAGGAACATCAAAAAGTAAAAGTGCAGAAGTGTTGTTCCATTCGGAAAGGAACATCAAAAAGTGAAAGTGCAGAAGTGTTGTTCCATTCGGAAAGGAACAACAAAACGTGAAAGTGTAGAAGTGTTGTTCCATTCGGAAAGGAACAGCAAAAAGTGAAAGTGCAGAAGTGATATTCCATTCGGAAAGGAACAACAAAACGTGAAAGTGCAGAAGTGTTGTTCCATTCAGAAAGGAACAGCAAAAAGTGAAAGTGCAGAAGTGTTGTTCCATTCGGAAAGGAACAACAAAACGTGAAAGTGTAGAAGTGTTGTTCCATTCGGAAAGGAACAGCAAAAAGTGAAAGTGCAGAAGTGTTGTTCCATTCAGAAAGGAACAGCAAAACGTGAAAGTGCAGAAGTGTTGTTCCATTCGGAAAGGAACAGCAAAAAGTGAAAAAAGGAACAGCAGAAATGACAAAAGTGCACACAAACGTTGTCCCTTAGGAAAAGGAACAACAAAATGCACAAGCATGAAATGCAAGCACGCAAAGAATGAATTAGTTGTTCATTGTATTGATGCTGAGGATGGGTCACAATTAGAATGAAGCAACACCTGAAACTAAAAATATAAGAAATATCAGAAAAGAAACAACATTTTATTTTAAAACAATATGTAAATAACTAAATTAAATTACAACAGCTATGATGTTATGTCAAAAAAATGATCTCTTTGAAAAATGTTTTGGCAGCAGTGATAAGACATGAATTTTCAAATTGAAATCAATTCTTCATTTGTTCTATTATGAATCTGTTAGGTAATGAGTTGGATGAAATTTCTTTGTTTTATTTAAAATTTCTTTGAAAAATCACTCGTCCATAAATTGACCTTCTTTATTTTCCCAGGACCTGCAAAAAACAAGTGTCTACCTGCAATAAAACATTAAATCATGGAGAAAGAGAGGTGATCGGGCTCCCCTAATCCAAGAATTATGCAAAAAACAACAAGTAGTTACCCTGTATAACAAATCCATTGAGAAAATAACAAAGTAAAATTTATCTGTCACTTGCGGGAGAGCAGTGGCCAATCATGCTAACCTGCAGTGTTTTAATCACAACTTCTTTGTTTTTCGTTGAAATTGAGTGATTCCAAAGCAAAATGAGAGCTAATTCAAATTTTTATCTCCAATAGCAACAGGTTTTAAAAATTCAATGCTATGATATGTCAAATTGGTTTAGAACAACCTGCATAATAGAGTCATTTTCGATTACCCAATCTAGACCAACGATTGATATTTCAAGCATAGATTCTTAGTTTGATGTCGGATTCAAATGATTAAAATTGGAAATGAAATTAGATTCATTTATTTATCTCAAATAGAGACAAGTTTTGAAGAAAAGAAGAATTGATAGGTCAAATACTCTAAAGAACAGCCAGAAAGACATAGTTTTAAGGGTGCTGATTTACGATAGACAGTCAGTATTTTGATCATAACTTCCCCATACAATATCAAAAATGAGTGATTCCAATTGCATTGTAAACTAGATTCAGAGGGGAATCTACCATAGTAACAGGTTTTAAAAATTCAAACATTTATGCCTCCAAAAACTGACTGTCCCAACTCTGTTCCTGAGCTTCCCACTAGACACCCTGTCAATGTTTTGTTTCTAACTTTTCATTTCAAATCCAAATTGAGTGTTTCAAATTGGGTTAGAAAGTAGACATCAAGGGCCACCTAGGATAGAAACAAGTTTTAAAAATATTCACTTTTGGTCCCTCAAAACATGACTGTCCCGACTGTTTTTCCAGAAATCTCATCAAGCCAAAAAGCCAAAAAAAATGATATTCAACCATTTTTTCATATTGATGATAAAAATGAATATAAGTGTTTGTAGAACTATTATTTCAATTATAAGTCATCTACATACACAAATGAATTAAAAAAATTATCACCGATGTTGATTTCCATAGCATGTTGCAACAAAAAACAACTAGCTTTACAAAAATAAAAATAAAAAATATGTGTTTGTTTTATTTATTTATTTATTTTATTTTCTCCACTATCCTACTCTTCTTTGAGAATAGAATATGTTTATGTATAAGAGTATTTCCAGTGGAACCATTTTAGAATTAAGGCTTTACGTATGCACATACCCAAATTTGAAAAATGCATGTTATAAAAATTAGGGTATGAGAAGCCAACTTCCCTTGAAAAAATGATATCAAAAATTGTTGAAGCATAGAGTGATGTTGGAAACAAATGATGGAGCGAAACCAATCTTCAATGTATCTGTTTCTTTCTTGATTTCTCATATCCATCAGATCATGAAGTCCTTGAGCTTTTAAAATAGCTTGTTGATACATACTATAAGAAACCTCATTTTCTTCCATAGCTTCTACAATTTTTGAATTTGAAACATTATGAATCTCATTGTAAGTTTTCTCTAATGGCACATGCGAGATAGAATGGGTGGGAAGGGTGGGAAATTTGGCAGTTCAACACTGCAAGCATGTTGTACTGGTTTATTATGGTGAGGGTGTGGAATTAGTTGAACAGGAAATTCAAAAGTAGAAATGTTGGGCAGTTTCTTACCATAACAGAAGATGTTCTTCATGTGTTTCCTCAAAGCTCCTTCTTCCAATGTTCCTGTCAATTAGTTAGTGAAATGGGTGGTGCTTACATCACCACTTGAATGAAATCAGGTGATTTATTTTTCAAAATTTCTATTTTTTCCCTAGTCATTCACACAAAAATTCAAACATCTATTTCTACCCAACAAAAATTAACAAATCTACCGGAAAGCGGGCGGGGGAGCAGGGTTGTTACATGCTCCGTACGCAGGTTCTTACCTTCCATTTTTAATACCCAATTCTCTCCTAGCAGGCACTCATCAGATTCACACTACTCTTTAGAAATGGCTACACTCTCCCTGGCAATGGCGCCAAAATGTGGAGCGATAAAAAGGTGTCTTTTTAACTCTTAATTACCTTCACATTAATTATCAACCCAGGGACGACTTTTTATTTCAAGAGTGTACTCAGTCTGAGGTGGCTATTTACTCAAGAGTAATGTTTTGCAGTATAGTGCTTAAAATCCAAAAGTAAATGAATGCTTGAAAAAGAAATCTAACAATAACATAAACTCAAAGGCTCTGAAATCCAACTATTCACTCAACAAACATCAATTGAGGATACAGTAGCAATAACTCATTCCTTTAGAGATTGATGCAATTGAAATCAAACTAGAACAAGACAATCAATCTGGGAACGAGGAAGCAATAACCAATGTTCTCTACAGTCGACAGTCCTGCTTTAAAGCAATTAAAAGGAAATCAAAATTGAACTAAAGCTGCCATTGAAAGTAAACGAGGAAAACTCTTTAAAAGAAAACTATTGCAATTAATCAACAGAAATGAACAACAAAGTAAATGGATAGCAAACTAAAATTAAAGGAATCTGAACAGCAAACTCTAATTAATGGAAATCACCAACAAAATACCATGAAGCATAAATCATTCATTCAGAAAAATAAGCAATGTATCAGTCAAGGGTTCGACAGCAATAGCCCATCCGTTTGGAAACTGATGGAAAGGAAATTAGAGCATGGACCATGAGTCTGGGAGTTAGGCAGTAAATGCCAAGGCTCACTACAGCCACAGATCGTCTCTCACACCAAAATAAAGATAATGCGAATAACAAGAAATGGAACAACAGATTAAATATGAATGTACAACAATCCAAATCAAGCACGCAACACACTTATCATTAAAAGGGACAGTAATTCGAGCTTCGATACAATATGCATGAATCACAGCTATAAAGTAACATCAAGTATAATGGAACAGCAATCCCAAATAAACAACAGTCACAATTTAGGAATACATCATACAGTTGTATTGATTTAGGAACATACAGCGCGGTTAATCTGTAATCGAATATCAATCTGTAAGGAACAACAATGTTATATCAATTATCAAAAGGAACAACAATGCGATACAAAGTTAAAATGATAACATAGCATCCCTGTTGCAGATAACGATAGTATCCAATCAAGTATATCTAATAGCGCTGATATGTAAAACAGTAAAGTGTGTCAGATTACTGAACAGAGTAAAAGAAAGAGATCAAACCACACATGAAGCATAAAGATATAATACAGCAGCAGCGTACTCCACTAGAGGCTGGGCCCTTAGCCGCCAGCGGACGTTGCTGGGTTACTTCAGGATCAAAGATGGAATGGCAACTAGATTTATATTTAAATATCAAAGCAGAGTTACAGTGGATTACAACAAGAAATTTCTCAATCTCTCAGCCATTATCCATTCTCTCTGCCATCCTCAATTCTCAATCTCTAATTCATCCTCAATTCCATCGTTCGAATCCCCCCCAAATCATCCCCCTCTCTGATCTCTGTTTTCATTTAAATAGAGAGAGATCAAAGAGAAGTTACAACAGAGATAATTACAACATGATTTCTATTACAAAATTAGATTGTTTCCAACCAATTGATAAACAAGAAGATATATTTCCATCCAGCTTTCAACAAGAGCAAGACGAATTTGGCTTTGCAACTGAGATTTGGAGGACGGCCGCAACAACAAATCTAAGAAAATCGTGCTCAAAGAACCTTGCGTTTCTCTCAGTACAAGCCGAATTTGGGCAAACCATTCTTTAGTAAAGTTAATTGGGTCCGTTCTAGACAAAATCCATGTTTCGGATTTTCTAGATTCTGCTTCATTTGCTTAGAATCACAACCGCAAAACCGTCACTTCTTATTCCAGCGAATTTCTCAGTTGGCACTTTTGATGATCAAATCTTCAATCTGGAAATTATATTGGAGGCTAAAAATGGTGAATAATGTTACAACTGATTTATTAAAACTATCATTGATAAAATCATGCATAATCATCAATTTATTAGAAATAAAGGATAATAAATAATATTCATTGATAGAAGCATAAATCATCATAAAATGGATTTATATAATAAATTACATGATGAAGAATAGTAGAAATGGGTGGAATAAGTATTCAAAAGTGATAATAATAATGGCATATTAACGGCCCAACAACTAGCAGCACATAGAAATGGTGAGAGTTTAAATAGGAGAAGAGTCTCCATGAAAGGTGGAAGGGTGAGCTTATCTCCAAGGAAGGTAGCACAAATGACGGAACAGCCACGCCAGAGAAAGGAGGGCGACATAAACTATGCCAACAACCAGGTTTGGAGTCATCTGGAAGGCCGACTGTTGGAACAAATTCGCCCAATCTGGATCATCGCGGGCACATAACTGATCTTCTGCGCTGACATCGCTATTGAATAACGTAGCTAGTCAGGTCATCGCTTAAGGTTACAAACGACCTCGCGCTGGCACATAAAATCGAACCATCGCGGGAATTAGGTGTACTTCCGCGATGGTAGTGCTTCTAGACTGTTTAAGAGCGCCCTTCAGCGTGTTTATTTAGCCAATAGACACGATGAGGCAGATAACTTAGGAAAAGTGGGTCATTTGGCAACATCAGAGAGCATTTGTCTAATATGAGCATGCATGACTTGGACACATGACATAGTAGGAAGATTGGGATGAAGACAATGACAATTTACTGTGTAACAGATGCCCCCGAAAGTATGAAACCCGAGAGAGAGGGAGGGGTGAAATGATTTACGAAACTGGCTGAGCTGGAACACCATCTGGAAGAACCTGCACACAAATACAACTGATATCTCTGATAATAAATTACATGTAGTCTAGGCATGGGCGCAGCCATCCAAAATACATACGAAATAGGTCTATGGTATGGACGCAGCCATCCAACTAATGAGACCATGATGATGATAAAAGTATGGTCGCAACCATCCATCAATGAGTCATGTAATCATAAACCAATCCACGCAGCCCGAACATGTGATATCTGAGTTTGAGGTCTTGAACCCATCCGATCATAGTACAAATTCTAGCATGCAAATAGATGTGCTGAGGTCGAGCATGATAGAAAGTCACTTGTTTACTGGTCAATGATGAAAACCGTTAACAAGTGCGAGAGAAACCACCAATAATTCCAATGGATCTCAAGGTATTGTCTAGCACAATCCACGAAGTGTGAAGAAGGAGCTGAAGTTGAACACTCATGGAATCACCCAATCGACGACCAATGATGAAAGCCAACCATCATGTGCAAAGAACTTGCCATTGAGGCATGCAAGCTCTAAGGTACCAAAAGGGATCTCTAGATCAATCTCCTGGATAATGAGCTGATGTTGACAGGAGACGACCCATCGCAGGAGGGCCATACTGTTTCCCCCATCAATGACACGAGATAAGGAACAAGTGACAGATGGCGAAACAAAGTATCAGAGGAGAAGGCGAGGGTGTAAACTGCAAAAGGATTATACTCTTGAACATGTCAGCGACATGACTCCAAAGGGGGGGTGCAGCATTCAGGCACCAAGGGATCAGAGGCTCGAAGAAGATGGCACGAATCAGATGGAATGAGGCTATAATGATAAGCCAAACCCGCAAAAGGCCAAATGACGATGTATGGATGTCCCAACCCGAGAAGAAGCAAAAGTGTCGATGTTCAAGAGTGACTAGCTGCCATAGATAATCAATGATAAACCTGCTACTGAATCCAACCTAGTAATAATTTAACGAGCCCTAGGAAGGAGAAGCTCGAGTCTCGTCACGGTGATGAGTCCAATGTCGTCAGGGTTTGACGAGTCCGACATAGGTAAAACTCGGAGTCATTTTCATGTTTAGAGAGTTTGAGAAAGACACGGAAAAGAAAACTCCAGGGGGGTCCTTTTTCGTATATTTGTGTCTCTCAAGCCTGAAAAAGTATAAAACGATACTCGAAAGAACCGCCCGACCATTACGAACGAGGAGTACTTTTCGTAACTAGTGACTTCGACCCGAAAAAGTAAAAAAGTGGTTGGAAGCACGTCGTTTCGTAACCGATAACAAGCTTGAAACGACAAAGGCCCGGCAATCCTTTTGGGTTTAAACGGTCGGAAAAGAGCTTAAAGTTGACCACCTCTTATTTATTTTAACGTGTCAAGAGGGAAAACTCTGCAATCTTTTCGCCTTTAAAAAGTCGGAAAAAAGCTAAAAGTAGACCTCCATTTTTATTTTCTTTAACGAGTCAAAAAGGGAAAAATACTCAGAGATCTTTTCATCTTTTACAAGTCAGAAAAGAGCTTAAAGGAGACTCGTCCTAGAGGAACGAGTGGTATAAAGGGTAGCAACTGGTTCAGGCAATGGTGGAACTGCTCAAAACATGTAATGGTCAAGAGGCTGGCTAATAAAACCACTCATCGTTGCAGTTCCTCAGGAAAGGATAAACAATCAAGTGAAAGCATATGATTAGCCAAAGAGATGGTGGCGATGGAATGAAACAACCAAGGCTCATCTAGCAAAATTTAGCGGATAAATGGCAATCACGACATGTAAATTGGGTTTGGGTTCATTTTTACACAAGCTTGAACCATGGAGAACTCTGCTTGGATTCGGTTTCATGTTTACGCAAGCTTGAAACGAAAAACTATGCTTGTTATAAGTTTGCATGCCCCCAGCATAATGACGCAAATCGAGGTGCATGCCCCCCAAGCTTCATTGCATTCATCGAGGTGGATGGAATGAAGGTTCACTTTCGAGATCCTGGAAAGACGCGATTTGGAAAAGGAGGAGATTGTTTCATTTTTGAATGAGGTTGACATGGTAAAAGAACCATCCTCATAACCCTTGTTTCATTTTTTAACAAGCTTGACATAAGATCAGGAACTATGCTCGTGCACCTTGTTTCTTTTTTTAACGAGGTCGACACAAGAAAAGAACTATCCTCGGCATTCCTTGTTTCATGTTTTAATGAGCTTGACACAAGATCAAGAACTATGCTCGTACTCCTGTTCATGGGCCATCTGAGAACATGGCTCCCAAGAGGTCTTCACGAGATGGAAGAAACGCATGTTGGGAGGAATACATGTCATGATGCACCAATGACAGATTAGGTTCCGATGCCCCCAGTATATTGTGTACTAGACCATCTGCATGATCATCAGCAGAGGCGGAGACGGACCGAGTAGCCACATAATTGACTTGTGGCAAGGAAGGCACTGCGTGTGAGCAGGAACCGAGAGGGGATGACTGCTGCCTAGTAGGCACCGGGGGACTAAAGAATGATAATTGATCTATGGTCACCATTCTTCCATCGTGTGGAAAACAAGCCACACAGAAAAGTGAAGAGACGAGGGCCCCCATGGCATAAATATAGTCACGGCCAAGGAGAAGACTAAAATTCGCACCTTGGACAACCATGACGTCTATATAGACGATTTTTCCCCCCAAAGTAACAGGCAACTTTGGGAGGATCCCTACAAGTTGGTAGGGTTCTCTGTCAAATGCCAACAGATTCTGTGTGACTGGCACAAGCTGTGGGGAACCCAAAGCTTGCCAAGTAGTGGAAGGCATAAGACTGACAGATGCACCCTCATCCAGGATAGTGCCAGGTACTGCCTTATCGTAGGCGTGTGTTGTAATCTCGAAAGGCACATAGGATGGAAGGTGGTAAACAGTCAACTGACTCCAGTCGAAGGTGACAACCAAACTACTTGGTGGGGGAATCGTATGATTGCCCCCCTACCGTACAGGAACCGAAGAAGGACTCTCAGGATCAGCTGGGATTGGAGAGTCGTTTTTGGATGCTGGAGAATCTGATGAGACGAGAAGAACATGAGCATGATTCTCTTCCGAAATAGAGTGATCAACAGGTGGTGAACCTGAGTTGACACTCTTTTCGACCAATGGTTGGTCTAGAACAGGCTTAGCACAGCCAGGCTCGGAAGGAGGAAGACGGACAAGAGAAGAATCTAAGCCAATCTCTTTGTCAATGGAGGGAGGGTCTAAAGAGAGCCTCTGATAACCAACGGGAAGTTGGGGTGAAGAAGTGGTAAGACTTTCCAAAATGGCGGAAGCTTTATCCATGAGCGGACAAAGGTGAAGGGGATGGTTGCCTTCACACGGTCCACAGGGGAATTGAATCTTCCCTTCCTTCTTACTGTTGCCAGTTTATAGGATAGCATCGCCTTGAGATTCAGAGGACAATGAGGGATGAGCCGGGTCATGAGACCATACTTCTAAGATCCTAGGAATGCTAGGACAATCACGAAGAAGATGGTCTCCCTTACACAATTTACAAGGAAACTTAACCTTCCGCAGAGGAGCAGAAGGTGGTTCGACCTGAGATGGACTTGGAGCAGTAACTGCACAGTTGGCCTTGGATTTATTGGACTTCTTCTTCTTCATCATCTTCTTCTTCTTCTTCTCAGTCTCCTGGTTACTAGGTGTGAGACTTTCACCAGGCGAAGGAGGAGAGGAGGAGGAAGAAACATGGGAAGAAGGTGCAGGCTCCACCTTGGAATCAACATGTCGTGGTTCGGACGAAGGGGACGGTGGAACAGGAGTCATGACACTCGGGACCACCGAGGTGGAAAGAAACCATACGGGCAAACCGATGGTTAACCCAGGCAAAGACAAGGTTGCCATATACGGAGCACCGACATTTCCAAATGAAGGAAACAAATCGGGATTTCCATCTGGGGGAAAATCTTGGCCGGTAGACTCGGGGAATGTTGCCATCGGGAACGAGAAAAAACCTTACTCAAGCTAACGCAAACAAGATCTAACAGGGTAAATGTGAATGTGGCCAAATAAATTTTAAGACACAGGAACAAAACTTGACCTTTTCATCTTTAAAGAGTCGAGAAAAGGATAAAAGATGACTCTAGTCGCCTTCGAATATTTAATGAGCCTGAAGTGACAAGTGCTCAGATGGACCTTTTCTTTTAGGGAGTCTGAAAAGGAACGAAAGTGACTACTCTGGAGAACTAGGCAAAAGGTTTACCAAACAAATCCGTAAAACTTCATATACACCTTGGCAGTCATATGAAAACCAAGGACTTTCTGTACCGCAATCAATCTTCTTGAATGTTGTGTTCGGTGCATTACGGCTTGTAAGGCGGTAGACATGGCTTCCTATGTGTTACACTAAAAAATGTCACCATGGCTATTTACAGTTAGTATGGCTCTATCAACGGTCATGTTATCCTCCTGGGCAAGTCTTATGCCTCTGCTCTCCATATCAAACTCCAAAAAGAGAGAAAGTCTTTGTAAATGTTTTTATCTCTGGGTACGCAGATTCTCTCGGCCTTACCTGCGTATATGCACCTAATGTTCACAAAAACTGCGTACTTGTACGCTCTGTATGTAAAGGGGCAAGTGCGTACCCCTGTAAAGGTCGAAAGGCGCAAGTTTCACTCCAAAAAAGTTACTTGTGGTCATTTCTAGAGGCTTCCAGAAGTATGTTTGACGTGTATGAAGTGCCTCCAGATGGTTCATGTATCCCTACCAAAGAGGAACTTATCCCATCAATAAGGGAGCTATCCCATCCAAAGAGGGGATTATCCCATTGATGGTGGACTTGATTAACTTCTTCTTGAGCACTATAAATACAGGCATTGGGCCAGAAGGAGGGGAGGTTGAAAGCTAAACATTTCTAAGGGTAGATGCTGCTGGAATTAGGACTCCCATTTAGAAGCTTGTGAGGAGAGATTGCCATCTTTGCTTGTTCTATTTGGAAGTGGGTGAGCTTTGTCAAAGTAAAGGAGAACTCTTGATGGACCCTGGGAGGGACTTGCACAACACCAAGGCTCAGGTTGTAATTGTTCCTTTTGTTTCCTATTAATGCAAATGAGTCCATTCTTCTCAATAACTTGTTATTTATGAGTTGTTTCATGTACTCCTTGGTCTATGTGTTAAATATGTTTTATTTTATGAGATTATCAAGTGCTATTTAATCGTTTGATTGTTAGTGAATGCAGGTTTCGAAGTGAAGGAGGAGCTCATCCGGATCAGCGAGGCTGGACTGCTACAACAGCGTTGGACTACAGGTAGGATCTAAACACTTGATTTCTCGTATAGTAAATGCATGTTTAGAGAAGGATTGCTCTTGTTTGTCTTGTTTGTTACTAGAGAGTCTTAGGCTCCTAGGGAGGTTGGTTGTGTCCGCACTATCGACTCTTTCCGCCTGACAAAATGGCGACTCCGCTGGGGAATCCATTGATGAGAAAGTTTTTTCCTTTGTATGCAACTTTGATCTGAGAAAAGTCATTTATTTTCTGGTTTTTGGCTCTGTGACTTTGTATTTGGGTGGGTTAGCTTAGGGTTAGATTGAATTTAGTTTTTCTTGGTTTTTTTCAGTAGTACGCACCCTCTGAGTATTGCACAGTGCGTACCTGTACACACTGTTGCTGTGTGCACAGAGCGGGCCCGCACCTGTCTTAACAGGTTGCCTGCGTACCCTGCTAAAAATTAAGAAATTTCCATTTTTTACATTTTTCCTCTTAGATTTTGCTTTTCTTAGTTTTTACTACCCAGATCCATTAGTCTCTTGTCAAAGATCTTCACCTGAACTTGTTTCGATAGCATTGAGTGTTTTAGTGGATTTCATAGAAGTTTAAGCCCTAGGGTTTGATTTTTGAGTAGGTCTTGTAGTGACTTTGGCGGTAGAAGTTGTCAAGCCTTAGATCTCTCTGGTTTTGTCAGCCTTCTTAGGAGTCGGACCTGTCATAAAGTCTACCTGTGAGAGCAACTTACCTTTGAGTTGTCTCTTTGGCGAATTTCGAAGTGCTTGTTGATTGAGTATTGAATTCCATTTTACAAAAAGAACAAAAAGATTTGAGTTTTGTTTTGACTGGTCTTTTGATTCTGCATTAGCTGGTCCTTGGCTTGATTGTGGTCAAGAAAAACAACCTAGAATCATCCTTGTAGGCTTTTGCCTCGTTAGGTTTGCTTTAGAGTAAATTTCTTTTTGATTTGCTTGTAAGTCAATTTTTCATAGCTTTTATAGATTTTGAGATTGATTTTTCGTTAAAATAGATTTATACGCTTTATTAAATAAGAAAAATACAAAAACATCTCCTTTGAAAAGTTTTGTTTCAAGTAGCTTTGAGGTATTTTGAAAGAAAAAGAATTTTTCGTGCACGTAAGGAGTGGTCATGTTTGTATGCTTGGAAAGATAAAGAGAATTGTTTCTTTGATTGTCTTTACTAAGAAAGTTGTTTTCTATAAAATTTGCATTTTCCAACTCTCTTAGTTAGGAGTTTCATTGAAAGAGAAAAGTAGCGTAAATCATCTTAGGTGCATCTTTGTAGTGGTTTGAGTCGAGTCTACACACCATTGGTTTCATTTCCGCTACCTTTTGTCTTTAAGAAAAACCATAAAATTAACGCTTAAAGTAAAATCAACGTAGTAACTTTTATTTACTAGGGCTCTGAAACACCAATTTAGATCAGGCTAGTGTCTTGGAGTAGGAGAGTAATTAACTCTCCAAGACAACAAAACCAAACAAGTAGCTTATCTTGTGATAGAATAAATCCAATTGTCTCATTTGTACTCTGGGAAAGCTCCTCTTAAAGGAGAAGCACGAGCTCGTGTCCGAACCATTGAGGGGATCAATCCTCCCTCGTTGGGAATGACGCCAGACACGCACGTATTACAAATGGTAAACCTCGGATTAACCATTGTCGAGGAGCCAAGGGTCACTTGTCGGTAAACCTTGGATTATTGTCAAGGAACCGGCAAGGGGATTGAGCTTGATACTCTGCCCTTGCGTGCTGTCGGAGTGTAGACTGTTCCCCCAGGTGCATTTGTTGCGGTTGGTAACCTTAGTGACCAGTATCTTTAGGATTCTATCGAGGTGACGGTGGAGGGAAGATCCCACTGTACCTGGAGCAGACGTCGGCTAGACTCACTTGGATTTTCCGGGGGGTTCACTTCACTCGAGACGGTTAAAGTGGAGGAACTTGTGCCGGTCTATTCATTAAGCAGGTTGCCGGGGTAACTGTTCCACCCGCCACTTCTGTACTGAATCCGGCGATGTTGGGTTTCATCTCCAACTAGCGTTTTCGGTCTGGAAGGCTACTGTTTGTGCTTGGTTTGATGCCCTAGATTCTTTAGGCGTGTGATTCAAATTTGTTTGGTTCTTTAGCGACTTTAGGTGGTTTGATTTGAGATTTTACTTTGTTTTCGTGTGTAGTAGTTAAAAGTTTTTAGCTGTGGCGAAATTACCGAGACAGTCCCGTAGACTTCGGGGCAAGTCACCTGAGATTGTTACCGGAACAGATTTGTTGAGGAAACTCCGTAGATCGCGGGGTGGATCTCCTGAAAACATCCCGGGTCAGTACGAAGGATTGAAGGTCCTTGTAACTCCTCCTAGTGGCAGTAGAGTAGGTTCACCTGAAGAAGGAGAATCTTCCTTGGTAATCCATCCAGATTACCAAAGTTTAGAGACAGGTTATAATCCCGAAGCTGTTACAGTTTCCGAGCTTGCTGGTAGTTTTTCATCTACTAGTGATATAGGCGAAGAACCTGAAATATCTGAACCTGTTACTCCAACTTCTAGTGTTCCAGATTCACCAAGAGTAGAACGAGTTATCACCAAAAATCTTCCTACTGGTTTGATTGCTATTGAAGAACTTGCTCCAGAGGAAGAAATAGGCGTCTCTAACCTTGAAGATCAACTTACTATTGAGCTCAGGGAGCGTGAATCTATCTTTTACAGTCCTCCTAGAAGTACTACTTGGTACCTTTCGTTAACCAATTATTTAGACAACTCAGGGATAGGTTTTTCTACACCTCGTACTCCTTTTCCACCTGGAGGTATTTATACTCCTGTAAATATGTCTGGTCAGTCGTCCGTGTTCACTCAATCTCCTGAATCTTTCTTACACGGCGGTCCTTCTGTTCCCACTGGGTATCAGTCACTTTCTGGTATCTTTGCGGGGGCATCTCCTCAACCCGTCGATCATGGGTTATTAGCTGGAAACAATGGTAATAAACCGTTGGGTGTAGGGGACATTTACATGATGTCAGGTTCAGTTCCCGTTTCTCAACCTCAAGGTGGTCAATTACCGCCTGGGGGGCAGCCTCAATTAATGCCTGGGGGGCAACCTCAAGGTACAAAAATTGTGTCTGGGGGGCAGCCTCAAGGTCAGTATGTACCTATGGTGCAATACATGCCTCAAGGTCAACCCCAGCCTCAATATGTACCCCAGGGTCAACCTCAGTATCAATATTTACGTCAAGGATATCAACTCCAAGGGTATCAACCTCAAGGTCAAGGTCAACCCCAGTATCAGTATTTACCCCAAGGTTATCAACCTCAAGGTCAATACTCGAGTCAAGGTTATCAACCACCTCAAGGTCAGTCATATGTTCAAGGTATGGTAACTGTACCTTTCAGTTATCAATCCTATCCTCAATCCGGTTATGGATAGTGACGGATCCCACACTATCATTCCAGGGTATTGACCCATAACAGGTTGAGGATACTTCACAAAGATGAGGGTTAGCCTCATATCCTCCTCATCAAATATATGATACTTTTTTCTACTTGTTATATAAAAACATTAAATATAATTGAATATAATATAAAAGTTTAATTAGAAGTATAAATTTAATATCAAGTTTAAACTAAAATTATATTTTCTAGGTTGTTCATATATGTGTGTATGTGTGTGTTCTTTTTCTTCTTCATAGTCTCAACCCATGAAGACTCAAACCTTGAACCTCAGTGTTTACTTAAATATAATTGAATATAATATAAAAGTTTAATTAGAAGTATAAATTTAATATCAAGTTTAAACTAAAATATTTTCTAGGTTGTTCATATATGTGTGTATGTGTGTGTTCTTTTTCTTCTTCATAGTCTCAACCCATGAAGACTCAAACCTTGTACCTCAAACTGGACAACCCGTAGTTTCTGGTCCACCCCAGCAACCGCAACTTGTCCAGTCAAATGTTCAAACTTCTGTAACTTCGGTAGTTACTCAGCCGCCAATTGCTCCTAGTACTCCATCTCAAACGGCTGCTGCAACTACCACAACATCTGCCGCACTTACTTCTGGAGTATCGACAGCTCCAGTTTCTACTGTCTCTGCAACCACTCCTCAGACATCTTTACCATTGTCTGGATCTACGATTCAAACCACGGTCCAGATGCCTATAGGTCAGCCTGGTATAAGTACGGTTGTCACTACTCAACCTCAATTTGTTCATCAACCGTACCAGGGACAGTACCAATATGGGCAAGCTGTCCAGCAGCCGGTTTACCAGTATCAACCGTATCCTGGGTACACTTATCAACAACCTCAACAACCTAGTACGGTCCGGTTAATCCTGGTTTTCCAGGAGGATATAATATCCCTAATGCGATTCCTGTTCCTAGTTATCCTGGATATCCTCCTCCTGGGACTGGTCTTGTGACCCAGAGTTTTAGAGATCCTAACCGGCAGTTACCGTTTATCGCAACTTTGGATTTACCAGACTTGACGCGCCTAACGAACGATCCAATTCAGTATCTTCTGTTCTGGCCGCCAATGCCAAATAAGTTGCCCAGTGATATACCCAAGTTCGAAGGTAAGTCTGGAGAGGATCCGTCCAATCATGTGATGACTTACCACCTCTGGTGTGCTTCAAATTCTATCTCGGATGATTCGATCCGCTTACGTCTTTTCCAGCGTACACTCATTGGTCTCGTGGCCAAGTGGTACATTGAGTTACCACGGGCCTCTTTTTACAATTTTAGCCAATTAGCTACCTCGTTCTTAACTCACTTTCAGTTGCCGGTCAGATACGATAACGGCACGGAGTTATTAACTTCGCTAAAACAATCGACGTCCACGTATATTTCTGATCACATTCATGAGTGGAGACGTCGAAGGAGGTTAGTGAAAGTTTTTATTCCGGACCAAATCTTAGCTGAATGGTTTTTTAAATCATTATTACCGAAGATTACTGAAGATGTAGCTAAGGCCAGAGTAGTTACTGAGGAGCAAGTCATTGCTCAGGCGCAGTACCTTGACTTAGTTTATACTCAGTCAGGTACGTTACACGAGAAGATCCCAGATCTTCCAAAATCGAATCAAATCGCTGCTGCTCCTTCGGGATCTCATGCCGCTGATGGTATGATTGGTACGGTGAACACAAAGAGCAAGAAGAAGTCTTCCAAGAATTCTACTACTCCTATAATCACCTTGCCTGATTCCCCGACAGGAGAGTCTTCTCCTGAACTTTCCGCCGATATTCACACTGTAGAGTCATCTACGGCCAAATCAAAAAACGGTGGAAAGAAGAAAGGAAAGAAGAAGGCTAAAGCAGACAAGGCTCCGAAGGAGAAAACAGAAAAGTCGGAAACCAATGACGAAAAGCGCAAACCTCGATATCCTTGTCTTATTTGTGAAGAGGATCATTTTAGAAGAGATTGCCCTCATCGGGCCGAGGTTGTGAAAATAGTCAAAGGTTCTCCCACTCCTGCTGTGTTAAAAGATCCATTTCCAAAGCAGGAGAGTAAGATGATAGGTTCTTCCTCGACTACCAGTGAAGAACCCATTTTGATGATGTCTCATGTGAGGATTGCGACTCGGTCGCAAGATTATGGTAGTAAGAATCCTGTTGATGGTAAGGAAGCAGAATCTTCTCATTCTAATCCATCAACCTCAACTCCTGGTTCCGATCCACTACAGATCGAAAAACCTAACCCGGACTTAGTAATCAAACCGCCCGCTAAGGGTGTACTTCGAAGGTCTGCTTTTAATCCACATGCGAGAGCGGCCCAGAATTACAACATTGTTGAGGACTTAGTTGTTTCACCCTCAGCAATGTCGGCTTTAGAAGTGCTGCAATCATGCCCAGCACAACGAAAATTACTTTTGTCGGCTATCGGAGCTGTTGATGTTCAGGACCCGAATCTGATAATCTTCGATCTAGAAAATAGTACACCGCGCCTTCCCCATCAAATGGCTTTCCAGATTCC
Organism: Pinus tabuliformis; assembly: GCA_031772625.1. Taxonomy (NCBI): domain Eukaryota; kingdom Viridiplantae; phylum Streptophyta; class Pinopsida; order Pinales; family Pinaceae; genus Pinus; species Pinus tabuliformis. Next base: position 1,088,813,260 of record CM062815.1, on the reverse strand, counting down.
AGTGATAGTCAAAAACAAGCCTATTCATCGGACTGTAATTGATGAGGGAGCTTCCACGTGTATTATGTCGATTCAGTGTTGGAGATCGCTTGGTTCTCCTTCGCTGAACCAATCCCCGACCATCCTTAAGGCCTTTGATGGCCGTGGGTTCCGTCCGTTTGGTATTCTACAGGAATTGCCTATAGGGGTAGAAGGGAAAACCGTTAGTCTGGATGTGGAGGTGGTTGATGCCCCTCTAGACTACAACCTTCTTTTGGGTCGAAGTTGGTCATATGCTATGACAGCGGTTGTTTCATCGGTCTTCAGAGTAATAAAGTTTCCACATAACGGCAAGATCGTGACAATTGATCAGCTGACATACTTTTCATCCGACCCAGCCTCTTCAGAGAGTATCCAGCATGTCGGTAAGACGACAATCCCTTACAGGGATGTTGGCGTAGGTTTAGTTAAAGATTCCGGTTTACTGGGAACTTTTCCTTTCCCTCCAATCAACGCAGACCCTTCATTTGCATCAATTCATATGATTACATCAGACACCATTATTTACGACGATCCTTGGATTGTCCCGTCTGAATCTGAGATAGACTCATTCGGTGATGCTATGCCTTTGAGTCCATATGAAATTGCTTATGAAGCCATCATGTCTTTTACCGACTCGCGTTCAACCCAAATCGACCAAATGAATGTGGTCAGTGAGGAATCACTTTTCACATCAACCTCAGAACGGATAGCGTTTCCCGAAGTCGTGTCATCTGATGAGCAACTTCGCGAAATCCTAAGTGTAGACGATCTACCATGGGAAGATCTCCATCATAGATCTTCGTTTTTACCTGAGGATGATGCTTTTGAAAACGATTTTTCATCTATTTTTACCGCTGAATATGTCAAAGACGCTCAGAATCCAACGAAACATTCTGATTCAGAATTGAATTTAGGGAATATTTCTCGCACTATTCCCGTTGACATTTCAGTGAAGTCCGGAATTGAGGAAAACATTCATATAGGTGCCTCATGTACAGAAGATGAAATTCAAACTTACAAGGCCCTATTCCAAGAATTCCACGATGTGTTTTCCTGGTCTTACGAGGAAATGCCAGGAATCGATCCTGCCATTGTTGTTCATGAAATAAAGACCTACCCGGACGCTAAACCCGTCCGGCAACGGTTGCGTCAGATTCACCCTAGAAAAGCGGCTGCGATTAAAGCAGAAGTCGAGAAGCTGTTGAAAGCAGGTTTCATTTATCCAATCCCGTTAACGGATTGGGTATCGAATATTGTTCCGGTTAACAAGAAACAAGGAACAATAAGAATCTGTATCGACTATAGGGATATAAATCGAGCTTGTCCAAAAGACAACTATCCAACGCCTTATATCGATCAAATCATTGATGATTGTGCCGGAAGTGAAATGTTTTCCTTTATGGATGGTTTTTCGGGCTATAATCAAATCAATATTCTACCTGCCGATCAACCAAAAACGACATTCATTTGTCCATGGAGGACATTTGCTTACTGCAAATTACCTTTTGGGCTTAAGAATGCCGGAGCCACTTTTCAACGGGCGATGTCTTACGCATTTCATGACATCAAGCACATTGTGCAACCATACCTCGATGATTTGCCTGCTCATTCTTTACATCGAGCTGATCACCTTGTCCACTTACGAGCAATCTTTATGAGGTGTAGGCATTATCGTATTCGGTTGAATCCCCACAAGTGTGTCTTCTGTATAGAAACGGGTCGATTGCTGGGATTTGTTGTTTCAAAGGCCGGCATTCGCGTCGATCCCTCGAAGGTCGAAGCTATCATCAAATTGCCTCCTCCTTCGAGTTTGCGCCAACTCCAAAGTTTGCAAGGGAAAGCAAACTTTTTACGCCGATTCATTCCAAACTACGCCGAGGTCACTAAAGGTTTTACACGGTTGTTGAAACAGAACGCTCAATTCTTTTGGGACGAGATTTCCCAACAATCTTTTGATGCACTTAAGCACGCGTTGACCCATGCACCGTTGTTGCATCCTCCCAACTACAACCAGGACTACTTCTTATACCTCGCAGCTTCGCATTCCACTATTGGAATGGTGTTAGTCCAAGAAGATGAATTCGGAGCGGAACATGTGATATATTATCTTAGTAGGACATTAAACCCCACTGAGTTAAAATATTCGCATGTGGAGAAATTGGCCCTGGCAGCCGTTCAAGCTGTCCAGCGTTTTCGTCACTACATTCTTCTCCGTAAAACTACAGTTATTTCGGATTGCAACCCTATGATTTATAGTTTGACTAAACAACTGCTAGGGGGCAAGTACTCTAAATGGATCGTTATCCTGCAAGAGTTCGACTTGGAGTTCGAGAAGTCCAAGTCTAAGAAATCCTTAGTTTTTGCGGAATTGACGTGTGATTTCCCGCATGCTGACACAGAAACTGTGGCAGAGGAGTCCATTGCGGACGAATCTTTGTTTCTTATCAGTACTTTAGATCCGTGGTACGGGGATATAATCATCTATCTCCAAACCCAAACCTTTCGGCCTGAAGCTTCAAAGTCGGAACGTCGAAAAATTCGGTTTCAATCCCAGCAATACAGAATTACTGGAAATACACTTTATCGCCGGGGGGCAGACTTAGTTTTTCGACGTTGTTTAACTCACGAAGAGGCTGAGAGGGTTTTGAATGATTGTCACTCTGGAGCATGTGGCGGTCATATGTCTGGGTATGCCACAGCTCAGAAGGTGTTGCGCGCTGGCTATTTCTGGCCGTCCATGTTTAAAGATTATATCATTGCGGTCCGAAAATGCCACAACTGTCAAGTGTTTGATCGCAAGATGTGCGCACCACCTGCTCCTCTCCATCCTATAATTGTCGTTGGTCCTTTCGCCAAATGGGGTATCGATTTTATTACTTGTAACCCTCACTCGGCCGGGGGGCATGCGTATATCATCCTCGCGGTTGATTATTTTACTAAATGGGCCGAGGCGATGCCTACATTCGACGCAAGCGGAAAAACAGCTGCAGTTTTCGTATTCAATCACATTATAACTAGGTTTGGTGTCCCGCAAGCAATCATCACTGACCATGGGAGCCATTTTCGAAACATCATGATGACTGAGCTTACAAGCCAGCTTGGTTTGCGCCACGATAGCTCTACTCCTTATTATCCGCAAGCCAACGGTTTGGTTGAGTCTATCAACAAAGTTCTGGTTATCATGATCCGACGAATCATTGGTATTCATCGGTCGAATTGGCACAACATGTTATTTTCAGCGCTATGGGCATACCGAACTTCAGTGAAAACTTCAACAGGGTTCACTCCTTTCCAGCTAGTTTATGGCTTGGAAGCTGTGCTACCCATTGAATGCGAAATCCCATCACTTCAAATGGCTGTCGAATTACTCCCAGATACTTCCGAAGAGGAGAAATGTTTATTATACTTAGCTCAATTAGATGAGACTCGACGTGACGCTGCATTGGCAATCGAGACTCACGCGAAGCGAATGAAAGCTCAGTATGATAGAAATGTGACCCCTCGGAATTTTTCAGAGGGAGACCTAGTGCTATTATATGATCAAGCTAACGATAAGCTAGGTGCTGGAAAATTCGTTCCTATGTGGCATGGACCCTACATTGTAAAGCGAAAGCTAGCAAAAGGGGCCTATGAGCTGGTAGATTTTGATGGGGACTCTTTGGGTAAACCCAGAAATGGACTTTACCTAAAGAGGTATTATGCTTAAATGATGGGTATGGAGAATTTTTAGTTAGGTTAGGTTTTCTTTCTAGCTAGTATGTTTGTTAGTTTAGATAGTGTGCTTAGCTTAGAAAGTGTGTTTTTCATCGTTATTCTGGCTTATCTTGGTTTTACTCTTGATATTGCAGATGTCGACGCCTCTCCAAACGTACATTGGATTTGCCGATGGTGCTTGTCGTAGTACACGGAATATCTCTTCCGCAGCTTGGGTTATCTATTCGCCCTCTGACGAGTTAGTTTCTATGCATGGGGTGAGCCTCGGTCAAACGACGAACAACATTGCAGAATACAGTGCAGTGGTTGAATTATTGTCTGAATCTATTTCATTTGGAATTCGACGTTTGATAGTGAGGTTAGATTCTGAACTCGTTGTATTACAGCTTAATAGAGTATATGCCATTAGAAATCCTGTGTTATTAAGGTTGTTTTTGAGAGTGCGCCTCTTGGAACGTGAATTTGATTACATTGAATATCAGCATATTCCAAGGTCTTTAAATACATTAGCAGATGCAATTGCTTCTCGAATGTTGGACAGACATTTACGATAATCATGCAAGTAATTTTAAAAACATTTCATCACATATGTTAAACAAGATAAGCCGGTAATAATGATATATATATATAGATAGATAGGAGTGTGTCAAAAATATACATCGTCTTCGATCATAGGTTGAAAAACACCTTATGATCGGCAAAAATGATAAGTACAAAAAACCAAAAATGTCATATGTGTCTACAAAAGTGACTAGCCAATCACTGGTGGTGCTCTCTATACGAGACCACTGCCCGCGCTACCCTACACAGGAACCTCCTAAAAGGTCCTGGGACTGCGACCACATAGCGCTGAAGTCGAATAGGAATGTCATCTATGGTGGTCTCTGGTATACCCGCCGTCAGACGCTCTAGATCCTGTTCCAGCTCGGCTAAGGTCTCTGCGGTCGCATCCTGTGGGGCTAGTGCTGGTACAGCTGGTACTCTCCTCTCAAAAGCCCGGAGGTTGGCCGGACGCCGTGGACCTACATCTGCATTTTGAAAATTTGTGCTGTCAGTTTTGAGGCGATATATAAAAACAAAAAAATAGACATAATTTAAAACTTGTGAAAAATGAAATACCTCTGTCGTCCCACTGTTCTCCCTGTGGAAGAACCATGTCCGGATCATTCCGAAAATCCATTCCGGCATAAGGAAAGTCCTGAATAGCAAAGACCTGGCTCTCTAGCCAGCGAAAGTAACCATCAGGAAATCGAACAACTGCTGCTCCCTCATCAGGATGCCGGGCCATTACCGCAACCCATCTCGTCAACTTAGGCTCCCGAGGAGCCCCAACTGGAACTGTAAGATGCTGGGGGATCAGCATTGGAACTCTCTCTAGGGCAAAGCTCACGACTAAAGGCCCATATCCAAAGGTCTTCAGTTGTCCTCTCTTTGCCCTGGTTAGTTGGCCCTTCATATTGGCCAACACAGCATCGCACCAGTTGAAAATGGTGCCTTGGAAGCAGTCTATAGCCATCCGCATTTGGGACCCGGTGGCATGGTGCAAAGCGGCCGTGCCGCAAAGTCTGGTAACAGTAAAGGCTATCACCATAAGTTCAGGTCGGGATATGTACTTGATTTCTATCCCCTTCTCCTGGTTTTGATTGTTGCACCACTCTAGCCGGAGACTAGCAAGGGATTGGCCACCCGGCCTAGTCCCAAATAGAGAAAGTTGCTCGCCCCTGTTAGGCAAGCCAGTGAGAAAATATATGTCGGAGGGCTCTATCTCGAGCTGGTGCTCTCCAATGTAGAAACATTGCTCCTGAATGTTCCACCTTTCAACCAGCCACTCAAGGAATGGCACCTGGCCCCTCATGCCAGGTATGGCCCAGTACTTATAGAGTCCGCATGCCTTTAACGCATCAATGGAAGGTTGATGACCTATTGCGGCCAAATCAACATCCTCGTGTTCTCTTTCACGCCAATCAAGCATGGTGTGCACCCTGCACATCATAAAACATCTGTTAGAGTCCATAAATTTTTAAAAAATTTGGTTCATTTTGGAGAAATGAGGGTTTCAAAATGCGTTTTGCGGGGTACGCACCCCGGCTTTTAGGAACAGAGCGTCTGGACGCAGCTTCCCTTAAGGCCGGGTGCGTACACCTGGTATTTTCCCCATTGAGAAAATATCGGGGTACGCAGGTCAGCAGTGCATGACCTGCGTCCCCGAAGGGCGCATCTTGAAACCCCAAGACCCCCAAAAAAATCAAATAAAAACCTAAAAATGAATTTTAAACGGATGGAAAGCAAGAGAAGGATGTTGTATAATACCTGATGAGACGGCGTTCAGTTCTGACGGTCGGATTCTCCGTAATATCCACAGGAATTTTCTTGTCAAAAGCCTCTTTCTCAACCTCAACAGTAAAATGGTAAAAATGACATGGTAAAAGGTCTTTTTATAGGTTTTTTGGATGAATGAATGCTAAGTTTGTTTATTTTTCACCATGAAAGGACATTTTTCAATATATTTTTACCCATCTTAAACAGGTATGAGTAATGTGTCGTTTTTGTGCAGGGCAAAAGGAATTTAGAGTAAAATCATCATTTTTCACGAACCAAAACATCAGAGTCATCTTTTAAGCTCTTTTCTGACTCCTAAAACATGAAAAGATTGCCGAGCGTTTCTTTTACACTCGTTAAAACGGAATTAAAAGACGGTCCCCTTATAGCTCTTTTCTGACCGTAAAAACAGGAAAAGATTGCCGGGTTTTTGTCGTTTCAAACTCGATATGGAAATAAAACGACGTGTCCTTGATCGCTTTTTACTTTTCAGGTCAGAGACACTAATCATGAAAGTACTCCTTGGTCGCAAGATCAAGCAGTTCTCCCAGGTATTATTTTATACTTTTTCGGGCTTGGGGGACACAAATTTACGAAAAAGTTCAACCTGGAGTCTTCTTAAGTTTTTCAGACTCTCTAAAATTGAAAAACGCCGAGTTTCTCCTATACTGGGCTCGTTAAAATTTCACAGTAAAGGACCTGTTCAATTACAAACAGGAACGAACCACTCCTTCCTAGGGTTCGAATCAAAACTAGGTTGGACTCATCCGAAGGATGAGCTTATAATCAAGCATATGTTATCCTCCTCAAGCTTGTTAAAAATAAAGAGGTACTTGCCAGAAATGGTGGGGGAAAAGAGAGAAGAATGAACCTATTTGTTATCCTTTGTTACAGAAGAACCTTATCACCGCTCTTGAACACGACACTTTCTGTTCACCTGGGTTGGGAAATCCTTTGCCTTAAAAGTTGATCAAACAACTTTGAAAGTCTTCAACCGTTTCCGGGTATTAACTTTGGGTCAATCGTAACCAAACCATCTGTTGTGTCGTTATGTGTTCAAGAGGTCTCTGCAAATAAGCTTTCATCTGCAAAATACTTGTCATCCATTTAACCATCCCTGAGTCAGTCCTTACAGCAACATTTCTTCAACTTGAACAATGATTTCGTGTTGTGGGCTTGCCTGCAACGGGTCGCTTTCTATCGACATCAGCACATTATCTAGAGAGATGACTTAGAAATCGTCAGTACCTTGAGGTCTGCATGCATCAATGGCAGGTTTCTCGCCTTTGACGTCAGTTTACATCATTGACTTTCGATCGAAGGATTCCGTGAAATGTTCGACATCAACTCATTTATTCACATCTCATGGATTGTACTGGGTACTTTGAGAACCATTGACATTACTGGTGGTCTCTCTCACACTTGTTAACGGTTTACATCATCGACTGGTAATCAAGTGGTTTCTACCATGTTCGACATCAACTCATTTATTCGCATGGCTAGAATCGTACCAATTCGGGGAGTAGAGATGAAGACCCTGGATCTAGTTTCCACCATCCAGGCTGCGAGGAGTTTTGTATTCATTATATAGTAGACCAATTATAAACAGATGGCTGCGTCCATACTGTGTCCACGCAAGTCTATGATTATGATGTACTGCAAGATCATTCCTGTATCAGAGTAGTTAGTCTGTTAGTTAAAGTTTTGATCTGAGTATGGGAATGCCTACCTGAGCGATGATATAATCTTATACATGTATTTTGTGTTGAAAATTGCAGGTTCTGACCAGGCTCTCCACGAGATAATCCTTGAAATGATAAAGCACTTCACCCTTCCTAGATAATACAAAACCCTAATCTACTACAGGCTTCGCACTTTAGGGGGCAATCTGTTACACTAAAAAATGTCACCATGGCTATTTACAGTTAGTATGGCTCTATCAACGGTCATGCTATCCTCCTGGGCAAGTCTTATGCCTCTGCTCTCCATATCAAACTCCAAAAAGAGAGAAAGTCTTTGTAAATGTTTTTATCTCTGGGTACGCAGATTCTCTCGGCCTTACCTGCGTATACGCACCTGATGTTCACAAAAACTGCGTACTTGTATGCTCTGTATGTAAAGGGGCAAGTGCGTACCCCTGTAAAGGTCAAAAGGCGCAAGTTTCACTCCAAAAAAGTTACTTGTGGTCATTTCTAGAGGCTTCTAGAAGTATGTTTGACGTGTATGAAGCGCCTCCAGATGGTTCATGTATCCCTACCAAAGAGGAACTTATCCCATCAATAAGGGAGCTATCCCATCCAAAGAGGGGATTATCCCATTGATGGTGGACTTGATTAACTTCCTCTTGAGCACTATAAATACAGGCATTGGGCCAGAAGGAGGGGAGGTTGAAAGCTAAACATTTCTAAGGGTAGATGCTGCTGGAATTAGGACTCCCATTTAGAAGCTTGTGAGGAGAGATTGCCATCTTTGCTTGTTCTATTTGGAAGTGGGTGAGCTTTGTCAAAGTAAAGGAGAACTCTTGATGGACCCTGGGAGGGACTTGCACAACACCAAGGCTCAGGTTGTAATTGTTCCTTTTGTTTCCTATTAATGCAAATGAGTCCATTCTTCTCAATAACTTGTTATTTATGAGTTGTTTCATGTACTCCTTGGTCTATGTGTTAAATATGTTTTATTTTATGAGATTATCAAGTGCTATTTAATCGTTTGATTGTTAGTGAATGCAGGTTTCGAAGTGAAGGAGGAGCTCATCCGGATCAGCGAGGCTGGACTGCTACAACAGCGTTGGACTACAGGTAGGATCTAAACACTTGATTTCTCGTATAGTAAATGCATGTTTAGAGAAGGATTGCTCTTGTTTGTCTTGTTTGTCACTAGAGAGTCTTAGGCTCCTAGGGAGGTTGGTTGTGTCCGCACTATCGACTCTTTCTGCCTGACACTATGGATAAAGGATGATAACTTAGTGGGGTCTCCCAGCATATACTCGATGGTACATGGGAGCACAATTCTGTGCTAGACCACTATTGAGTCACAGAAGGAGGAATCACCCAACCTTGAGTGGAAACAAAAGTGACTAGGTTTAACGATGCCAGAGCACGTCTCTAGCCTAGACCTCTAAATGTGTGTGTTATGTTCCAATGCGTTGTTAGATTTATTCAGTTCATTTTAGAGTTTATCTTGGATTATGTTTCGGTTTTCAGGCCTTACTGTATGTATATAACAAATCCTAGGATGCAGCTAGAATGAATGAAATATCTTTTTTTTCGATAAACACCTACCTATGGGAGGGTAGAGAGATCATTCCCAAACCAAGAAAACCAAGACAACAAAGTAGCCACTCAATGCAAACAGACATCAATTCCTAAAGTGCACAGATACTACTAATGAGAGATTTAAACATTCGCTTTTCAATATGCAACTTGAAATGCAAATTCACTTTCACTTTCATAGACTAAATGAATGCAATTCTTTTTTATTTTGATGTCTCTAATTCTAAAAGAAACCAATAGGTAATAAACAAATGTAGAAAAACGGTTGATCCAAACAATTTTAATCTATGTCTGGGTAGTGAAGAGAAATCGATCAATGCCGAGATTGGTCCAATAACAATTACTAAAAAATCAACCAAAAGTAAGCAAAGGGGAAGGCTCAATCAAAACAACAACAAGCTGCAAACGAATCTTTGATCAACCAAGCAACCAAGCAAAAATGAGATTCATTCAACAAAGCTCACGAGAGAGTGCCTCAACCTATAAACAGTGAAAAACAAGTCATCAAACAAGTGAGAACAGCAAGGGACTAGCAGGACTGATGGACTCAGGAGGCAGAATTAAGAAAATAAATTCTACAGCAATCAGCACGGGTGATACACAAGCAACAAGTGTTGATAAAGAACACGTCGCAGTAATAGAGAGATGTCAGCGTGGAAGTACATGACTTTTCCACAATGGTCTGATTTACAGAACTATCACGAATGTTAAGTGTAATTACACGATGAATAGGATACTACAAAAGGGGTGACGCGATGACAACGCGATTGTTAAATTTAAAGTCACGATGATGTTCAAAAGAGTAACAAGCGAACCAAAAACTCCCAAATCAAAGACAATCAATCCCTTAATCAAATAAGAGCATTTCCCAATCAGGCCAGGAAACTCAGAAGACTGGTAACTAATCCCCAACACTTCAAAAGAGACCAAAACAAAAATCAAGACAAGAGTAAACAAGAAAAGAACAAAGGCCAAGGTCCCCAGTAGAGTCACCAATTTGTGATGCAGGAAAGTGTTCCCTCTGTTAACAGAAGCAACCCCTCTATCCCTAGAGTGGGTCTAGTCACAAACAAGGACAAATCAATAATAGCTTTCCTTAAACAGTCACGGTTGGAGGCCTACCTCAACCGGTGGTCAATGGAGTTTCGTTGCGCTGCTCTAGCTTCCGCTTCCTTTCTCCTAATGAGTAATCAACCTAAAACAATGCAAAGGAAATACAACAAAGCACGTAAACGGAACAACAATGATCTATTTACTCACAAAGTCAAGAAGTCATGAGCTATCAAGTACATTACATACAAGACATAGGAAAACATCATTGATTGCATTAATAATGAAAAAAGAGTAAGCTTACAACCAAAGTCTTGACATCACAAGCCTTCTCAGAGGGATCCAGCCAGCATGTTCCTCAAGAATTCACTCTTTGAAGATGGATCTCCAAACATACAAGTCTCTCCCACTCACAAGTTTTACACAAGATTAAAGGCACTTCACAACCTTCCTCAAGCTATCAACAATCCCACACTTGTCGCACTCACACCAGCTATCTAGCAAACTCACAAGCACTAACAACACTATTAGCAACCATTCCAAAAACCTATCCAAAAACTAGCAACACATAGCAATGGTGAGAGTTTAAATAGGAGAAGGATCTCCATGAAAGGTGGAAGGGTGAGCTTATCTCCAAGGAAGGTAGCACAAATGACGGAACAACCATGCCAGAGAAAGTAGGGCGACATAAACTATGCCAAAAACTAGGTTTGGAGTCATCTGGAAGGCCGATTGTTGGAACAAATTCACCCAATCTAGATCATCACGGGCACATAACTGATCTTCTGCGCTGACATCGCTATTGAATAACATAGCTAGTCAAGTCATCACTTAAGGTTACAAACGACCTCACGTTGGCACATAAAGTCGAACCATCGTGGGAATTAGGTGTACTTCCGCAATGGCAGCGCTTTCGGACTGTTTAAGAGTGCCCTTCAACGCGTTTATTTAGCCAACAGACGCGATGAGGCAGATAACTTAGGAGAAGTGGGTCATTTGGCAACATCAAAGAGCATTTGTCTAATATGAGCATGTATGACTTGGACACATGACACAGTAGGAAGACTGGGATGAAGACAGTGACAATTTACTGTGTAACAAGGACTACCTGCAAAAAGCTAGTAGGTCAGACACCTTTTCAATTGGTCTATGGCGTAGAAGCTGTGATGCCTATGGAATATATCGTGTCGAGTCTACACATAGCAGCTTTCACAGGTATGGCAGATCGTGATGCCTTGGAAGAACGGATCGTGTAGTTGATGGAGCTTGAAGAAGACAGATTCTTAGCTGGATTCCATCAGCAAGTACAGAAGGAGCGCGAAAAAGCATGGCACAATCGACACATCAAGTTGCACACGTTCAAGGTAAATGATTTGGTCTTATTGTATAATAACAAGTTCACTAATTTTCCGGGGAAATTTCAGATGTACTAGCTTGGGCCATATGTTATCAAAGAGATTACAGATGGAGGCGCAGTTCAACTCATGAAGCTGAATGGAGAACATTTTCTGGGAAGGGTGAATGACAGCTAATTGAATCCATATATAGGAGACCCGACTCAATAACTATATGCCAGCAGGACAGTCTTAGTGCTCCAGGTAGTTGTGGGAGTGTGGGACTATAAACTACACTACCAGTGTTGGAGGACTACGTGGCAGATTGGCTGTGCGGAAACTGGTGATGGTGCAATATAAGACATTGTGCAAACATAGTTGCGCTATCGAGGGAGGTGCCGCATAACACAGCTAGAAAGTGACCGTTGAAGTCATTGTTCATGATTTGAGAGCCAAAAGACAGGTACGTAGAGAGGGCTAGTAGCATTTAAGGCCAAAATCTTTGAATATATGCTACCAATACAACATTGATTGTCAAATTTTGGAGGGAACGATCAGATTCGAATCTAAAAACCCCTATAAATTATGTGTGTTGATCCAAACACGAACACTTTGCACACTTAGAGCTTTGTCTGAAATTCGTTGTTTGTTGATGAGCCGGGCCTTTTGGGAAGAGTTATTTGCCCACACAAATGTGTCTATTGAGGCTCATTAACTGTTTATGGAGAAGATGCATATGGACGCGACAGTATCTGATGCCCCAAGCCCTACAATATCCAGTGTTGAAGCTACGCCTGCAATGCCCACGACGTCGAGGTCGATAAGGATGACACAATCCATGGTTGAAGAAAAGTTGAAGAAGTCGGTACAGACATGTGCTTTCCCAAAGGGGCATACAACAACCCCAACCTAAAAAAAATACAAATGATTGGCAAAAGGCAAAGAGAAGGTTATCAACCTGGAAGCAGAAGACAGCCAGGGAGCCGAAGATGTATATGTTGAAGGAGCAGAACCCATCACAAAGCTCCCTTAGTATGTCCCTCTGAGGAAGGGTAAGGTAAATATTCCAAAAGACCTAGATTCTAACAAATTCATCATTTCCACACCCTTGCTACCCGAGCAGGTGTTGTTTGAAGATCCGCGGCTCACTCGCATCCCACTACTGAAGATGCAGGATTGGGATTTAGCAAATCTCACTAAGTTCCCACACTTATCAATGGATAACTTCATGAAGCGCGTAGTCTATGAAGACACGGGTGTGACAACACTCAAAACAGAGGAATGGACCTGAGGTATTGAGCAATCTGGGCTGCTCAACTTGCTTTGGGTGGCACACTACCACCGCATCCAAATTAACACAACGCGATTATGCCAGGTTCTCACACTGGTACATGATGGGTGTTTATCACTAGGAGGGCCTATCCACATCACTAATATGTTGATTCACAAGCTTACGCACTTTTCACCTGACGGGTTGAATCTGACCAAGGCGTTTGGTGGAAAAACAGGAGAGAGGGACTTGGCTGAGCACATGAAAAACACTTATAAACTTGTCAAGAAGGCTTGAGGATACTCCATCCTATCCATATATGACCCTGCAATTCAGTTGGCTACGCAAATATTGATAGGCAAGGTAATGAGGAAGTGTTGTGTGGATGAAGTTCTGGCACTTGCCATTTCTCTAACAGCCCAGTGCGCAAAAGGTGTCATATTCAATTGGTCCAGGTACCTCTGCCAAGAGTTCCTCGTGAATTGCCACAAAGTGTAGGATGATACCAAGCCATTCCATTACGCTTGGTTGTTTTTATCTATTGTTCTGGTTGTTTAGGAGCTACTGGAGGATAGCCAGTTTCCTCCATTGGAAAAAGGGTTTTCAGAGGTAGCACAGTTCGCCTCCCTATGGGCAACGAAGAACCCCGCACATGTCACAGAGACGAAGATTTTTTGGGTCTTGATGGAAGAAAGTCTCTGCATGGCCATCAATTAGCGCCCAAGGTTGTCCCCAACCTTGTACACACAGATGTCTACATATGCCGCATTTAAAGTTGATTTTCATAGAGTTTATATCCAGGCCCAGAAGGATCCCGCACATAAATGGTATGACCTACCCTATTTGGTATCATATTTCGATGTGGAGGAAGTAGTGTCACGTTGGCCAAACGAATGGCGTGCCCCTTATGATTTGGCTATCAGGCCAAGCACAAGTGCAGAAAGTGTGGTCGCAAGAAGAATAAAGGAGGCAACCAAGAAGGCCACGCAGAACTTGGCCACACAAAAGGAGAAATACGCTGCATAAAAAGCATAGGTTGAGGAAGAATGCGCTACCAAGGAGAAGGCAGAGAAATAGCAATGTGAGACCCCTAAAGGTGACAAGTCACCTTCAACAGCAACAAATACTGAAATAGGGCAAGATGGGGGAAGCCAGGAAGGGCAGCGCACCCCCTTCATGGTGAAAAGATGAGATTCGGGACAACAATCAGGATCGAGGAAGAAGCAAAAACGCACAAAACACAGGATGAACCCCTGTTGCTCACAGAGACCGATCTAGATGTGCTCAGTGATCAAGTATGGTATGTTGGCATGGAAGTACTGCAGCAACTGGAAAAGCAATGCCTTCAGACCTTTGGGGGAGTGCAGAAGGATCTTTGAGAGCTGTAGCTTTAAGCAACCAAGTTCTAAGCAGTTGTCAGCAAAGTAAGTGGAGTAGCAAGCAGTTCGTCGCCCGCACAAACTACAGGTGCAAATCTAGTTCTGTGGCCAACAACAAGAGGTGAGAGTCTTCCCCTTGCCTATAGGTTCAATACGCACTAAGAAAGCGGAAGAACATGCCCAACTTTATCGTATGCCAAAGATGGCCTAAACCTTGCCCCGATGCCATTAGAGACATTGCATGAGATACTTCATGGAATTGCGAGAGAGCTTCGCCTTCAGGAACAACGAACACTTAGTTCTGTCAACGAAATCAAGGTGAAAAACTAGCAGTTTTTCACTAAGAAGACACATATTTTGGAAGAAAAGAAGGCGCTCTAGGTGCACAACTCACAATTGGATTCAACACTTGCCGAGGCCTGCAGAACAGTAACTGAGCTCCATATTTCGGAAGATGCACAACCAGAAGCAAAGGTTCAAAAATTGGCTGCTGGTGTGCACGAGGAAAAATCCAAGCTTAGTCGAGTTCAATTTGACCTTAACATGAAGATAACTAAGCTGCAATTAAAGGTACAGCCATCGACTCTATCGGAGGTTCGAGAGCAGCACGGGGCTACAATCAAGGAAGGACTGGATGACATAGTTGTAGAGTGCACAAAATTATTTGAATAGGTGATGGAATTGGTAACTACTCTGTAGGAAGACCCAAATCTATGGAAATTGAATGCAGAAGCTAGGGAGTTGTAGCAACAATACTAGGAAGTCAATGCAATGGCATGCTCTATTGCTCCAGCGCAACGTCTAGCCAAGTTGTAGGAGGGGAGAAACTCCTCGCGCAGGTTGAGGCAGAAAAGAAGAAGGAGGCCTTACTTAAGGCAAGATTGGGTCCCTGGTTAGACGAAGACTACTAGGTCATGAACAACATTCACGAGAAGCTGACAGCTTGAAGAAAACACAAAAAATGATCAATCTGACCGCGGAAGGACCAGCTACAAGACAACTCGTCGAAGAGGTTAAGCAGGCAGCTACGCAGATCACTGTCAAGGTTGCAGTTGTATAGGTGGAGATGGGGGATCTTCGCAGTAAGATCACCATGCCAGCTGAGTGACTCGAGGGCAAGTCACAACGTTTGTGTTGGGGGCTTGTTCAGATGGGGTCCCATGAGTCAGTTTTTGGGGTTAAAAACCCAAGTTTTGATATAAATTTTGGTAAAAATATGCAAAGTCTCCGCAATTTATGGTTGCGGAGTGTGTAGATAGTTAGAAGTTGGTTATGTAAATTTCAGTCGGTTTTGAGATCCACCCATGGTCCACAGACCATGGGATTGTTTGTAAAAAGCTATAAATAGGTGTGTCTTAGAAAGTCTAAGGCATAGAGAGATAGAGATGGATGCTTATGTCTAGATCTGAACAAAAGGACAAGTAAGCCGTGGGAAGATAGAAGTGAAAAGGTTTTTTAGTTGAGTGCACAAAGGCTTAGAGTAGAGTCCGCAGCTGAGTGCACGGACTCCTGTAGTTGAGTGCACAAGGGAGTTTTGAGTCTGTAAGCTCATATTGAAGATCAATAAAGAAGAATGTTGGAGAATTTCATGTGTTTATCCGTTCACTTCTGTTATCTATGTTTGCGATATATGTTGTACTGGGATATTGTCTTTATGAAATAATGATGTATTAATGCGTGACTCTATTAGATAAGTTTTCTAACTATACGAGATGCATGTTAAGTATCTACGCGAAGCTTATAATACTTTTTGTTACTTTTATTGAATACTTAAGTAGATCTGTGTGAACTCAAGTCTAGGGTTTCTTTATGGTGTGCATAAGCAGATGATTCATCTGTTAAGGGTCCTTAAAAACATATCATAGACCTTTGTGAAGGTCTAACGGCCATTTAAGTGAAGTGGCAGTACTGAGCCCTAGGGGCTTATAGATCTGTGCAAAGGCAAATCTAGGGCAATAAAAGAGATCACACTGATCGTTGGATTCAGAAACTTGGTTCCAGCATCCCCCCATACTACCTTGGGTGAGACTTCAACCTGCGCTACGTGAGTTGATGCCGAAAGGGCCAGTAGTGTAGGGTTTTGTTTGGCACAATTAACTTTGAACCTAGGTTAGGACCCACTAAGCCAACAGTAGGATTTCACCAACAAGTATAGAAAGCCCGGGAAAAGGCAAGACATGATTGGCATATTAAGTAGAGAACTTTTAAGAATGGATACTTAGTTCTGTTGTATGATTGTAAGTTCACGAAGTTCCCTAGTAAGTTTAGGATACATTGGCTAGGACCATACATTATCAGGGATATCTTAGATGGTGGCACAGTTCAACTCGCGAAACTGAATGGAGAATTATTTGTGGGACAAGTAAATGGTAGTAGATTGAAAATCTACAGGGATGATTTCGTCCCTGGGACTACGCAATGACTATATGGATGAACGAAAGTCTTAGTGCTATAGGCAGTTGGAAGGAAGCACGAGAATAGAAAGTACTCTTTCAAAGAAGGGCCTTGTCGAAGAGGGAGGGTTATGCAGTATTCAGGAGGATGGCGCAGATGGAGGAAGTTGTGATGAAGAAGGGGTAACTACACTACAGGGAAGGGTCTAATGTAGTTCATCTAGAAGATGACCATTGGGGTTGCTACAGTTGATTTGATAGGGAAATGTTTGTTAAAAGGAGTGGGGGGTGTTAGCGTCCTGTTGCAATAGGTGTTCATCTTTCATGATTGACATTTTTACATGCCAAATATGTCATACTTTGCATACTGCAATGCTCCATATTTCCTAAAGAGGCCAAAGAAGAGGCCATGAGAGTGTGCCAATCTAAATGCCACTATTGTATTCCAATTTTGACGACTTAACCATTTTTGAAGAATGTTCTATAAAAGGGAAGGCCAAACAGCTTAATCTTGGTTTCCCTAGGTTTCAATTTCTTGCTTTAGAAATAGAGAATGAATATCTGTCCAAACAGCTTAGTCTTAGCAGATTTGTAGATAGGTAGAGAATCAAAGGAGCCCAACTGCTTAATCTGGGCCCTTGGCAGAAACAAGTGTAGATTTAGATAGGAGGGCAGTCAAAAGAAAAATTGTAAATCAGATTCTGCAAGTCTAAGTGCACCCAAGAAGAAAAAATGCTAGGTAGGTAGGCTGGGTAGGTAGTTTTGAGGTTGCAGAATGTTGATTTGTGATCAATTTTGTGTTTCAAAGTGATATTTTACTTCAGATCACAATGTAAGGTAGTTTTTATTTGGAGGAGCTCCAGCTGGATACCTCTAACTCCCCTTCTTCTTATTTCCCAAATCACTCACTAATTTCCCTAAAGAGGTCAAGATCTGCTTGATTCCTCTTTGTTTCATCATTTTCCATATCATTTGCCTGTTGAAGATCTGCTTCACTCAAGGATTTCCATTCTTCCTCTATGAGTCACTTTTCCCCCTTTGATAGCCTAAGATCCACATACTTAGCGCTTTCTTATCATTTCCATATTAACTACTAACTCTATTATTTAGTTCCCTCAATCATTTCCCTTCCCCTACTATGTAAAAATATATAAATCCCAAAAAAAAAAAAAAAATCCTCCCTATGGCACTATAGCCATATTCTTCTAAGTCCGGGAGGCAGTAGTCCATCTCGGGCTCCTACTAACCCATCCGTGTCCTAACTAGAGTTAGCCTGGCACCTGGTCATGCTAACAACCATTCCTTTTTAATCCTAACCCTATAAAACCCACTTTCCGCCCTTATCCTAAAGCTATGTTCATCAAACCTTTAACCCCCGCCGGCGCATAACCTGTTCACCCACAAAACTAGAGTTCAAACCCCCGCCGCGCTATATTAAGATTCGAATATTCGTGTGGGCCCCCGGCTTTAACCTTCCACCGCCCTGTCCGTCCCGCCAACCGTCCGATCCGCCCGCGCCACAGACCAACGGTGGGCGGGTCTTCCCATCCGCCGATCTACCGATGGTTAGCGCCCGAGAGATCGACGGTTTTGCCGTCGTACTCTCACCACGTGTTGCCCTACCGGCTGTGGTAGAGCCCCCTCCTTCGAAACCACTTTTTCTCTAAGGCGGTGCACCCGAAACTGTAAACTGCCTTCCCCCCTCCTGCGTCAGCACCATGTCACCGCTGATGTCACCATCCCGCTTCGGCCCCCTGCCACTGTGTCCTTGCCACGTAGCTGCCACCATACTGCCACCTCACCTCCTCCATTGTACCACCACGTCACCCGGCCATACTGCTGATGTCACCCCGCTGACGTCACCCTGCCACGTCACCGCCGTACTGGGACCCGCCTGCTGACGTCATGCTGACGTCGCCGTCAAAAAGTGCGAAAGGCGCAAATCGCAGCCTAGGAAGCCCGGAATCAGAATCTGAGGCAGTTTTTCATGCGCGATTAGCGCCTAATCACGCATGGCTACAGGAAATAGGCCAAAGTGGAAAGCCCCTTCGTGACTCCGCCTCCAGCATGCCCTAAAGGCACAAAATGACCAGATTTTCTTTGTGAAGCGTTCAAAAAGGGGCGAACACAGTCTTTAAAGCAACAGAGGGCCGAACAGCAGCCATAAAAGATCGATGGGACAATCTAAAGCACTCAGAAGACATTAAAGAGGCCAGGTTCAGCGCCAAAGAGTATCAGGAAGCGACAAAGAGTATCAGTTCAACAACATCAAACCAGGTGAAAATTAAAAACCTTCATCAAAGTCAGCAAAGCAATTAAGGCCATTTAAAAACTTATCTGGTCGGGATTAGTGCACATTAATGCCACCAAACAGCAGCAGAACCAAGTTAGAGGTGGAGGTAAAAGACAAATCACAGTTATTACACCACCTAGGACAGACATTAACTCAGTTTGATACAGCTGCCCTCAGCGCAACTCAAAGATATTTTCATGCATTTATTTCTGGATAAGATTAGGTTAAAGTAATCATTTTCTTTTGGACCCGTTTAGGTCCGCTATAATAGATTAATTCTGGATAGTTTTCCCTATTTATACAACCCTCGGCATTGTTAAGGGGGTTGGTTGGTTGATAATCTTCATTAGAGACTCGCACTGTATCTGAGATGTTTTACTTAATCAAAGATTGTTGAAAAGCTCTGGAGGACAGACTGTCTGCTCTGTGTCTAATGGTTTGAAGAAGTGAATGTGGAATTCTTGTGCTGTAGTATGAATCAATAAGTGTTCCTTACCTCTGTTATTTCAATTTCACATATGCTCAAGTCACTGAACAAAGGATTGGTTTAGAATTTGCTTAGCTGCACTCTATGCTCAGTTTCTGTGGCTTCTTAATGTTTTCCTCTTGATTTAGGCATAAATATGAATTCCGTTATGGCTCATGTTTGATCTATTTCACATATAAATGATTGTTATCTAGGAATTCTTAACTACTCCTAGATAGGGCTCATTTATCCTCTTTATGCTAACCTGAATGAGAGATTCTTAATTGCCCCTCATTCCTTAGCCTTTAATCCATATCTTTTACCTTGAATGATTGTTTCATATGCAGCTGTCTTGCTCCATAATTCCTTTTTATGACCAAGAAAACGCACCAGCAATCCTACTCCTTGACTCCAAACCCAATGGTTCTAAAACTTTCATGCTAACCCTGCCTCTTTACTTGAAAGCATCATCCTTCCCACCAAAAATCAAAACAAAACCCCTTGAACTCAATAACTAGCCTAAAACCATATCAACAAAGCTAAATCAGAAAGAGAGAGCCCTCTCTGATTGCAAGTGGGCTAGAACCTGCAGTCCAAAGATTGGTCTGTGGTTACCTCAGCGGTATCCTTTTGAGCTGACCAAAAGGACAACCTGAGTGATAACACAATGGTGACTCAACTGGGGAACATCCTCAGTTAATTTCACAAATCAAGTTGGAAAACTCCATAGAAACAAAAATCAGTTGTTCAAGTGCTGTCTGTTCCTTAAAACTACAGATGAAGTCTGAATGTCGGCCAGGAAGCCTTTGAAACTGTTCTTGCTTTGCATTTACAAGAGTAAATAAATGTTGCTTCAGTCAATCTTCATGCTAGTTTTAAACTACAGATAGTTGTTCC
Organism: Pinus tabuliformis; assembly: GCA_031772625.1. Lineage (NCBI taxonomy): Eukaryota > Viridiplantae > Streptophyta > Pinopsida > Pinales > Pinaceae > Pinus > Pinus tabuliformis. The sequence continues at coordinate 1,088,792,852 of CM062815.1, read as the reverse complement.
AAAAATTTGATCAGCTCCTTGCTAATTCTAAAAAACATTCACAGAAAATACCAAAACAAATTCAGAATTTGGCTCCCAAAAAGAATTCTCGTTATACTAGGTCAAATCCAGACCCAGATCCCCCAGCTGCTTTTGAAAATCCGAACTTAATCCCAAAGATCCTTAGGAAACAAGAACAAAGAGAAGATTTTTCCGATAATAGTCCTGAAGCAATTCACCCAAGCCGAGTTCCAACCCCTGTCAAAGTTTTATTTCATTCAACCCCTGTTTCCCCTTGTTCATCGTCCACCTCTCAAAGCACTCCTTCCACACCTCCATTCACTACACATACTCCCATTACCACTACTGTTGTTCCAGTTGTCCCTGTTTTTCCTGTTGTTCCACTTATTCCTGTGAATATGGCTAATAGATATGCACCCCTGCAATTACCTGCAAACCCTGGGGCTATGCCTCAGGATTATCAAACTAAAATCACATATTTTGATGGGATGGGTAGTCGCACAGCCCTTCAGCATACCAAGAAGATGCAAGACTACTTTGAGAACTACGAAATAGATGATGATAGTGTGAGAATGAAAATTTTTGTTCAAAGTTTAACAGGTGATGTAAGAACATGGTTCATATCACTTGCTGCAAATTCTATAAGCACTCCGGATGAGCTTTACCAATCCTTTACCAACAGATGGGAGAAAAAGAAATACCCCTTGCACATACTAGCTGAATATGATACAATAAAAAGAGGCCCTCAAGAGTCTGTCCTAGATTACTGTGCAAGATTCAACAATGTCTATAATGCAATACCACAGAACCTAAGACCTCCACCTGACCTTGCCTTGTATAAATTCCCTGATGGATTCGACCCAGATATGGCATACCAGTTAAAAGAAAGAGCCCCTCAAACCCTTGCAGACATGCAAAATGTTGCTGTTAGCGTAGAGGCCAACCTAATTGCCAAAAGAAACAGAGCTAGAATGGAGAGAAGAACCACCTTTAAGGAAGAACCCTCAGCCTTAGATCAGAAACTTGATGCTATTATCAGTGGCATGCAAAGGCTGGGAGACAGAGTAGAAAGTGTTGAGAGGAAATCATCATGGGAAGGACAACAGTCCAATACCATAAGGAACCCAAATTTCAGGAAAACGCAGAACACAAATGCTAGTAGGTCTAGTCCAGACCATGATATAAGACCACCTTTTCATGAAAATCATGCGCAAGCATCTACATCCAGTGAGCCTGCAGAGGACACTCACAGAACCTGGTGGATTCGAGGGCTGAGCAACAAATTTTCCTAACTCAACAAGACCAAGATGAGCATGACTTTAATTAGTTTCAGACCAAGTCTGGTGAGTCTTTTGATTTTAAACAAGGCTATGATACTGCTGTGTATGAGGTCCACAAACAGTATAAACTGAGAACTAGGACCATTGATATTTCCGAACCTAGCAAACCAAAGGATGGCAAACAGCCCAACAAGACTAAAGGCAAGGCCGTCATAACAGTGATATACCTTCCCCAAACCCACATCAAGTGTGTAGAGGACATAACAGAAATGCAGCCTTCTATTGACCAGCCTTTGCCACCTCTTTCCTAGGAAAAGAACTCGAACAGTGCTCCAAAAAGCCCTCCTAAAGCTGAAAAACTGCAAGCAGTCACTTCCCATAACACTGATAAACAAGACCAAATTGCTGATACTCCAATGGAAAAAGGGAAACCTACCTCTCACAATACTAAAACCCAATCTGAAAACTCATTTGACTTAGAGGCAGAAATAGGTAAATTGAAGATATCCATCCCCTTATTCGAACTGGCCAAACATAATGTGTATAGGCAACAAATTCAAAGATCACTTCAAATGCCAGAAGTCAAGGATGATGTCAATATTATTGATGATCATCCTGAGCTACTGTTCGGCCCAGAAGTTAATGGAAAATCAACATATGGATCTGTCGTACCCTTTTATGTCAGTTTACAAATACATGACAAAGTCCTGCACATGCCATGTTTGACTCAGGTGCCTCACACAACCTTATGCCCAAAGCTGTAATGGAAAATTTGAACCTTGATGTTACAAGACCCTACAAAGATCTATTCTCCTTTGACTCAAGTCAAGTCAAGTGTTTAGGCCTCATCAAAGACCTATGTGTCTCCTTAGTCCAATTTCCTAACAAAACAATCCTCATGGATGTGGTGGTTGCTGACATTCCACCAAATTACGGCATGTTGTTGTCAAGATCTTGGGGAGAAAAACTCCAAGGGTCTCTCCAATTAGACCTCTCTTATGCCACTATATCTGTCTTTGGGCAACCAAAGAGACTATATAGAGAAACACTGATGAAGTATGTGGTAACTAGTGAGAGCAAGCCTGAAAATTTTCCCATTTACTCAATCCATTCTGATATGGATTCTTTTATTTTATTTAATGATGAAACAAATCCTCTTATGGATAATAAGCCGTTGGCTTTAGAACTGAACACACACACCAATGAAGAATTGGTTGCTCATACTGATGAAACTGTCAGAACCACAGACGCAACCAGCATACAAGAAGAACTTCCCCAAACAGTAAGTTCAAATCTGTCCACTGCAAGACTGACTGAAACTCTTGATATTGACCACAAGTAAGAAATCACATGGTATCTAGAGTTTGATGGCTCTGTCAACAAGTTAGGAGCAAGGGAAGGTGTTTGGATTCACAATACACATAACAATCATGCAGAAGGCCATGCCTACAGACTGAACTTTAAATGCACCAATAACATGGCAGAGTATGAGGCTCTCCTCCTAGGCCTTAAACTTCTCAAAGCCCTGGGACTCTGATTTAATCATACAACAGATGAAAGGTAATTTTGTTACCAATGACAATAGAATGAAGGCCTATAGGACTGCTGCCACTAGTATACTCAATACATTCATTGAATCCAAGCTTGCCAAGATTTCAAGAGAGCATAACATTCATGCACACAGCCTAGCCACATTTGCTAGTACATGCAAGCTTCCCTTTGAGCCAAATCACCACTTTACTACTGAGTTAAAACACAGGCCTGTTATCCCAAAAAATGTTAAAGATTGGCAAGTGTTCGAAAATGATGCCCAGATTAACAATTTCCTCACTCTTGAGCATGAGTTTTCAAATATTAACATTGACATGGATGCTATGACGGATAAACAACAGCAAACAAATGAAAATCAGCAGGCTGTAACACCTGTAACAGCCAAACGAATGCTGAACCCAACTGTTTTTGACAATACAAACATAGAAGAGCTGAAACAGATGCATTTGGAGGAAATAGCAGAAACAGAGGCCGAGATCGTTGATCTGAAAGATAACTTTCTCCCTGCCGGCCTCACTCCATTGGAAGACATGTTTGATGCAAATGATGTTCCCAAAAAACCAAAAATGCAGCCCTTGAACACTGATATAGAAGAACACAATATTGGAACACCAGAGCAACCCAAAATGATCAAATTATCCAAAAATTTGCCACCTGATCAGAAGCCCAAATATGTTGATTTGTTTAAAGAATTCCAAGATTTATTTGATTGGAGTTATGAGGACTTGAAGTCCTATGACACCTCAGTGATCCAACACACCATTCCCTTAAAACCAAACCAAAATCCCTTCAAACAAAAACTGAGGAGAATCAGTCCTATGCTTCTCCCTCTGATTGAAAAAGAAGTGAAAAGGATGTTAGAAGCAGGCATAATAGCTCCCATCAGATTTTCTAAATGGGTATCCAATCTTGTTCCCACAAGAAAAAAGACAGGTGAGATTAGTCTATGTGTAGACCTAAGAAATTTAAACCAAGTCTCTCTAAAAGACCACTACCCATTGCCCAAAACGGATCATATTCTGCAGAGAATAGTGGGGTCATCTAGAATCTCTTTGCTAGATGGCTTTTCAGGTTTCAATCAAATACCGGTTCACCCGGATGACCAAGACAAGACAGCCTTTACCACACCGTGGGGAACATTCAAGTATGTGAAGATGCCTTTCGGACTTAAAAACGTTGGTGCCACCTTTCAAAGGGCAATGGATATCGCATTTGCCAAAGAAATACATGATTTCCTAGTTGTCTACCTTGATGACTTAACCCCCTTCTCCAAATCTGATCAAGAGAACCTAAAACATTTGAGGCAAATATTCATGACATGTAGGAAATATGGCATTTCCTTGAACCCCAAGAAGTCCCTCTTTGGCCTTGAAGAAGGAAAACTTCTTGGCCATATCATATCAAAAGATGGGATTAGAATTGATCCTGAAAGAATCCAAGCTATCCTCCAAATCCCATATCCAAGGAACATAAAAGAGTTGCAAGCATTCCTTGGGAAGATCAACTTCCTAAGGAGATTTATTCCAAATCTAGCTGAACTGATACGATTGCTAAGAAACATGTTAAAAAAGGATGCCAAGGTAAAATGGTCTCTCGAGACCAAGCAAGCCTTTGAGGGCATAAAATCTGCCTTAACCCAAGCCCCTGTCCTCACAAGTCCACAATTTGATAGGGACTTTATCATATTTTCTTTTGCATCTGATCACACCATAGTTGTCGTCCTTTTGCAAAAGGATGATCAGGGAAATGAGAAGCCAATTGCATTTTTCAGCCGAGCCTTAAGAGATGCCCCTTTGAACTACCAAATCATGGAAAAGTAGGCCTATGCCCTTGTTAAGGCCATCAAGGATTTCCGAATTTACATTTTATATTCACATGTGATTGCCTATGTCCCAAATGCTGTTGTAAAAGACATATTAACCCAAGAGGGATTAGAGGGAAAAAGAGGCAAGTGGATTGCCAATATCCTTGAGTATGACATAGAAATAAAACCAACTAAGCTGATAAAGGGACAAGGTTTAGCCAAACTGATGTCCGAAACAAACTTTCAAGCCTTAGACATTAACCAATTGGACAATGAACAGGAGCTGGCGACTCCACAGATCAGTGAAACCTTTTTGCAATCCCCATGGTATGCTGATATATGTTTTGTATTGTTAAACCTGTTTGCTCCCCCAGGATTGTCCAGAACCAAGAAAAGATTTTTGAAAATGAAGGCTTTAAAGTTTTGTGTCGTAGATGGTGCATTATTTTGGAGAAATCACGAAGGCATATTTCTTAACTGTTTAACCATGAATGAAACTAACAATGTAATGAAAGAATTCCATGCAGGTGACTGTGGAGGACATCTATATTGAAAGTCCACTGCTGATAAAATTTTAAGGGCTGGTTTCTACTGGCCCTCTCTTTTTGCAGATGCAAAGAAATTGGCCACTTCATGTCACAAATGCAAAATATTTGAGGGCAAAAGAAAGCTGTTGCCCCTGCCCCTTAAACCCATCTCAACTGAAAAGCCTTTTCAACAATGGGGTCTTGACTTCATTGGAGAAATCCATCCCTCCTCCTCAGGCCAACACAAGTGGATTCTAACAGCCACAAACTATTTCACTAAGTGGGTTGAAGCCATCCCATGTAGGCAAGCCAATGACACCATCATTATCCAATTCCTTGAGTGCAATATCCTTTCTAGATTTGGCTGCCCTGAGAATATCATTACTAACAACGCGCTGCCTTCAAACCCAAAAAGATGATCAACTTTTGCCATAAATTCCATATTACCTTGGGCCACTCTATGGCCTATTACCCTCAAGGTAATGGCTTGGCCAAATCCTCAAATAAAAGTCTCATTAATATTATCAAGAAGATCTTAGAAGAAAACAAGAAGAACTGGCATAAAAAGCTCACAAATGCCCTATGGGCAGACAGAATTTCAACCAAGAAATCCATTGGGATGAGCCCTTATGAGCTAGTATATGGCATGGAGGCCAGATTTCCTTCATCTTTGGGCATCCCTACTATCAAACTGTTACAAGAGATTCAGGCTGAACCAAATGACATTCAATGAAGAATCAATCAGACCATCCATCTTCAGCAAACCAGAGAGCAAGTCTATGACAAAGCTCAAATATTGCAAGAAAAGCTCAAAAATATGTTTGATAAGAGAGCTAAGGCTGAGGATTTCTACATTGGAGACAAAGTCCTAAGGTGGGATTCACGAAGAGAAGACAAGGGAAAATATGCAAAGTTTGATTTTTTATGGAAAGGGCCATTCGTTATTTCTGCTGTTCAAGGGAATAACACACATTTTCTCAAATCTATAGAGGGCAGCACGGCTGAAGAAGGCCTTGTTGATGGCCGAATGTTAAAACATTACCAGTACTTTGTTTTTATTTTTCGTATAAGCAGTCTGAGGGTTAGAGAAGCAGCAGCAAAGTTTGTGAAGACATAGTTAATGCAAGAATTCCTTTTTTTAAGGCTCTATCTTTGCATTAATCTCAGCAAAACAGCAAGAGTAGCACTGTCATATCACAGAAATTCATGGTAAAAGAAAAACAGTGTGCAGCTTATAGTCTTTAGTCAAACAGTATCAATAGGAGAGGAGCAATCTTTTAGCAACTGTTTCTAGACCAGAGCCAAAAGAAACACATCAGTTTTGGATCTATTTTCAAAGATAATGCTCAAGCAACATTGTATATAATATCAAGCACGCAGAAGAAAGCAGGCAGTGCTATGTATTTCACATTATTTCAGTTAAGGAGAGGGTTGCTCATATTTCAAAATTTCACACTTCTAGCAACTAGTACAAAGAAAAGTTTCAGTCTACAGCAACCATAGAAGATCAAGGCAGTCTGACCTACTGTTCTTGGCTTTTCACAAGGAAAATCCATCCCCAAGTGGAGCCACTGTTAGCCTCCTATTGCAACAGGTGTTCATCTTTCATGATTGACATTTTTACATGCCAAATATGTCATACTTTGCATACTGCAATGCTCCATATTTCCTAAAGAGGCCAAAGAAGAGGCCATGAGAGTGTGCCAATCTAAATGCCACTGTTGTATTCCAATTTTGATGACTTAACCATTTTTGAAGAATGTTCTGTAAAAGGGAAGGCCAAACAGCTTAATCTTGGTTTCCCTAGGTTTCAATTTCTTGCTTTAGAAATAGAGAATGAATATCTGTCCAAACAGCTTAATCTTGGCAGATTTGTAGATAGGTAGAGAATCAAAGGAGCCCAACTGCTTAATCTGGGCCCTTGGCAGAAATAAGTGTAGATTTAGATAGGAGGGCAGTCAAAAGAAAAATTGTAAATCAGGGTCTGCAAGTCTAAGTGCACCCAAGAAGAAAAAATGTTAGGTAGGTAGGCTGGGTAGGTAGTTTTGAGGTTGCAGAATGTTGATTTGTGATCAATTTTGTGTTTCAAAGTGATATTTTACTTCAGATCACAATGTAAGGTAGTTTTTATTTGGAGGAGCTCCAGCTGGATACCTCTAACTCCCCTTCTTCTTATTTCCCAAATCACTCACTAATTTCCCTAAAGAGGTCAAGATCTGCTTGATTCCTCTTTGTTTCATCATTTTCCATATCATTTGCCTGGTGAAGATCTGCTTCACTCAAGGATTTCCATTCTTCCTATATGAGTCACTTTTCCCCCTTTGATAGCCTAAGATCCACATACTTAGCGCTTTCTTATCATTTCCATATTAACTACTAACTCTATTATTTAGCTCCCTCAATCATTTCCCTTCCCCTACTATGTAAAAATATATAAATCCCAAAAAAATTAAATAAATCCTCCCTATGGCACTATAGCCACATTCTTCTAAGTCCGGGAGGCAGTAGTCCATCTGGGGCTCCTACTAACCCATCCGTGTCCTAACTGGAGTTAGCCTGGCACCTAATCATACTAACAGCCATTCCTTTTTAATCCTAACCCTATAAAACCCACTTTCCGCCCTTATCCTAAAGCTATGTTCATCAAACCTTTAACCCCCGCCGGCGCATAACCTGTTCACCCACAAAACCAAAGTTCAAACCCCCACCGCGCTATATTAAGATTCGAATATTCGCACGAGCCCCCGGCTTTAACCTTCCACCGCCCTGTCCGTCCCGCCAACCGTCTGATCCGCCCGCGCCACAGATCAACGGTGGGCGGGTCTTCCCATCTGCCGATCTACCGATGGTTAGCACCCGGGCAAGGATAATTTTAGGGGCGAATGTTCGCCCTTTGGCGAAATTAAGGGGTTTTAAATTTTTAGTGGGCGAATATTTTGTATCATAGTACATTTTTACAAATCACCTCAAATAGCCCACCTTATATTAAGGGAGAGGGTAAAAAAGGTAAATTTAGCCCTTGAAATTAGGACTTACAACCTTCCATTCGCCCATTTTCAAGAATAGGTTTTATTTAAGTGAATCCATTCGCCCATTTTCAAGAATAGGTTTTATTTAAGTGAATCCTATGCGCCAAATACCATATTTATAAAAGAGGTGTGGTAAATTAATAAAAATATAAATAAATGAGAGGTATGGTAAATAAATAAAACATTTTTTATATTTACTCCATAAGTCACCTTATATACATCTAAGGGTGTAAACAAATAAAAATATAAGTAAAGTGGAGGTATGGTAAATAAATAAAACGTCTTTTTATACTTACTCAAAAGGTATGGTAAATAAATATAAATATAAATAAATTAGACGTATCGTAAATAAATAAAACCTCTTTTTATATTTAGGTGAAACCTATGGCCAAAATACTATGGGACAAATACCATGGACTAGATTGTTATTAATACCATGCAAAAAACCATTATTAACCCTAATATTAGAATTAATAAAAATAAAAATGGCACATGGTATTGACCCATGGTATTCACCAAAATGGCACATGGTATTGACCCATGGTATTCACCTGGAATGTAGCCTATTTAAATGGGGGAATTAAACCAGCATGTAGCCTATGCTAAGATTCACTAGGACTTTACAAAGTTTTATTATTTAGTGAAAGACTCGCCAAGATCTTACAAGATTTTATAATTGAGTAAAATATTCTAATAAAAATAAAAATGGCACATGGTATTCACCCATGGTATTCACCAAAATGGCATATGGTATTGACCCATGGTATTCACCTGGAATGTAGCCTATTTAAATGGGGGAATTAAACCAGCATGTAACCTATGCTAAGATTCACTAGGACTTTACAAAGTTTTATTATTTAGTAAAAGACTCGCCAAGATCTTACAAGATTCTATAATTGAGTAAAATATTCGCCATGCTTGGTGAGGGATTCGCCAAAAAATTATATATACATATTATATTATTGATAAAATCGCCTTCCATTTTTCCTATATACCATGGAGATTCGCCCATTTATTATATTTATAAATTTAGGGGGGGTTCTTAAAATTTTCCCTGCACCCGGGAGATCGGCGGTTTTTCTGTCGTACTCCCGCCACGCGTCGTCCTCTCGGCTGTGGCGGAGACCCCTCCTCCGAAACCACTTTTTCTCTAAGGCGGTGTGCCCGAAACCGTAAACCGCCTTCCCCCCTCCTGCGTCAGCACCACGTCACCGCCGACGTCACCATCCCGCGTCGGCCCCTGCCACCGTGTCCTTGCCACGTAACTACCACCGTACTGCCAACTCACCTCCTCCGTCGTACCGCCACGTCACCCATCCGTACTGCTAACGTCACCCTACCACGTCACCGCCGTACTGGGACCCGCCTGCTGACGTCATGCTGACGTCACCGTCAAAAAGTGCGAAAGGCGCAAATCGCAGCCTAGGAAGCCCAGAATCAGAATCTCAGGCAGTTTTTCATGCGCGCCTAGCGCTAATCGCGCATGGCTACCGAAAATAGGCCAAAGTGGAAAGCCCCTTCATGACTCGCCCTCCAGCATGCCCTAAAGGCGCAAAATGACCAGATTTTCTTCGCGAAGAATTCAGAAAGGGGCGAACACAGTCTTTAAAGCAACAGAGGGCCGCACAACAGCCATAAAAGATCGATGGGACAATCTAAAGCACTCATAAGACATTAAAGAGGCTAGGTTCAGCGCCAAAGAGTATCAGGAAGCGACAAAGAGTATCAGTTCAACAGCATAAAAGCAGGTGAAAATTAAAAACCTTCATCGAAGTCAGCAAAGCAATTAAGGCCATTTAAAAACTTATCTGGTCGGGATTAGTGCACATTAATGCCACCAAACAGTAGCAGAACCAAGTTAGAGGTGGAGGAGACAAATCACAGTTATTACAGAAAGACTACACCAAGCCACCCAGGACAGACATTAACTCAGTTTGATACAGCTGCCCTCAGCGCAGCTCAAAGATATTTTCATGCATTTATTTCTGGATAAGATTAGGTTAAAGTAATCATTTTCTTTTGGACCCGTTTAAGTCGGCTGTAATAGATTAATTCTGGATAGTTTTCCCTATTTATACGACCCTCGGCATTGTTAAGAGGGTTGGTTGGTTGATAATCTTCATTAGAGACTTGCACTGTATCTGAGATGTTTTACTTAATCAAAGATTGCTGAAAAGCTTTGGAGGACAGGTTGTCTGCTCTGTGTCTAATGGTTTGAAGAAGTGAATGTGGAATTCTCCTTATCTCTGTTATTTCAATTTCAGATATGCTCAAGTCACTGAACAAAGGATTGGTTTAGAATTTGCTTAGTTGCACTCTATGCTCAGTTTCTGTGGCTTCTTAATGTTTTCCTCTTGATTTAGGCATAAATATGAATTCTGTTATGGCTCATGTTTGATCTATTTCACATATAAATGGATGTTATCTAGGAATTCTTAACTGCTCCTAGATAGAGCTCATTTATCCTCTTTCTACTAACCTGAATGAGAGATTCTTAATTGCCCCTCATTCCTTAGCTTTTAATCCATCTCTTTTACCTTGAATGATTGTTTCATATGTAGTTGTCTTGATCCATAATTCCTTCTTATGACCAAGAAAATGCACCAGCAGTCCTACTCCTTGACTCCACGCCCAATGGTTCTAAAACTTTCATGCTAACCCTGCCTCTTTACTTGAAAGCATCATCCTTCCCACCAAAAATCAAAACAAAACCCCTTGAACTCAATAACTAGCCTAAAACCATATCAACAAAGCTAAATCAGAAAGAGAGTGCCCTCTCTGATTGCAGGTGGGCTAGAACCTGCAGTCCAAAGATTGGTCTGTGGTTACCTCGGCCATATCCTTTTGAGCTGACCAAAAGGACAACCTGAGTGATAACAGGGGGAAATCATTTAAGGAGCATATATGGGCAAATCTACTGCCAAATTCACATTTATGAGGAGGATCTAAAGGGGATCGAGGAGTTTTAATTTTAAAAAGGTTATAAATATGGCACCCCACTTCACATTCGAACAATTTTCTTGTTGAGAATTTGAAGCGTGATTTTTTTCCTAAGGGTGAGCCAAAGATTCTATTGCATTTCTGGTTGGAGTTGGAAAGAGATTGAGCAAGATTTTCTTATATGAGGGCTAGGATCCATTATGATTGCTACACTGCTAGTGCATGCCACTGCACCAATATCACTGAGGACAAAGCCTATTTCCACAGCAGTAGTAGCCAAGAAGTAGAAGAAGCCACAAAATCCTCCAGTTAGATAATCACAAAGGAAAATCCCCACAGAACAACAAACTAAGGAGAGAATGGATAAGCTGAAGCAACCAATCGAACCCCTAGATTTGGATGAGGAAGAAGTGGTTGACAGAATAGAGGATATCAGTGCAGATGAATGGAACCAATAGTCAGGTTGCCACCTTATATACCGCCGTGGAAGCCCTCCTCAAAGGTGACCAGGGACCCAAATGCTATAAAATTTAAGGTCTTTGCACCCCTGTTACCAAAGGAGGTGCCAATTGAGGGAGATTTGTTGGCAAAGGTGCCACAACTGTGCATGGAGGAATGGGATCTGAATGAGAAAGAAAATATCCTCACTTCGAGCCCAAAAAGTACCTAAATTTAGTTTACTACAAAGAATCTCGAGTGACAAGGGTTGAGTCGATGAAATGGGCAGCAGGAATTCAGCACATTGGGTTGTTGATTATGCTCTATGTTCCGCACTTTAGGTGTAGTAACATAAATACAATTTTTTGTGTGCCAGCTATTGGAATTAGTGCATGATGGGTGTTCATGGCTCGAGATGAAGATCCACATCGATGATATGTGTTACACAGTAATTTGTCACTGTCTTCATTCCAGTCTTCCTACCGTGTCCTGAGTCCAAATCATTCATGCTCATGCTCTCTGCTGTTGCCAAATGACCCACTTTGCCAAAGTTTCTGCATCATCGCGACTGTTGTCAAAATAAATGCGCTGATGAGTGCTCCAAAACAGACCATACGTGTTGTCATCGCGGAAGTACACGTGATTCCCGCGATGGTCGGATTTCATGAGACAGCACGACTGTTGCTTTTATTTGATCGCGATGACATGACCTTCTCCGTTATGCAGTAGCGATGTCAGCGCTCCAGTGCAGTTATGTACCCGCAATGATCCAGTTTGGGCGAGTTTGTTCTAACAGCCGGCCTTCCAAATGACTCTAGACCTGGTTGTTGGCCTTGTTTATGTCGCCCTCCCTTCTCTGGCATGACTGTTTCATCATTTGTGATACCTTCCTTGGAGATAAGCTCATCTTCCCACCATTCATGGAGACTCCTTCTCCTATTTAAGCTTTCACCATTGCTATGAGCTGCTAGTTTTGGAATTCTTAGTCTTTGGAGTGTTGCTGATAGTGTTGTGAGCTTGATAGGTAGATGGTGTGACAAGTGTGGGATTGTTTGAGAGCTTGAGGAAGGTTGTGAAGTGCTTTTGATCTTGTGTGAAACTTGTGAGTGAGAGAGACTTGTATTGGGTGATCCATCTTCAAGGGTGAATGCTTGAGGAACGTGCTGGCTGGACCCTCTTGAGAAGGCTTGCGACGTCAAGACTTGGGTTGTAAGCTTACTCTTTTTCATATTTAATACAATCAATGATGTTTTCCTATGTTCATATGCAATGTACTAGATAGCTCATGATTTCTTGACTTTATGGGTAAATAGTTCTTTGTTGTATCCGATTACGTGCTTTGTTGTATTTCCTTGCTTTGTTTCAGGTTGATTACTCTCTAGGAGAAAGAAGCGGAAGCTGGAGCAGTGCAACGGAACTTCATCGACCACCGGTTGAGGTAGGCCTCTAACTTGAACTATTTAAGGAGAATTGTTGTTGATTTGTCCTTGTTTGTGACTAGACCCACTCTAGGGCTAGAGGGGTTACCTCTATCAACAGAGGGAACACTTTCCTGCTTCACAAATTGGCGACCCCACTGGGGAAAACTTAGTTTATTCTCAGTTAGGTACCTTATATGATTATTTGCTTGATGCCCCGAGACCCGGAACATCAAAAGCTCCGCCATCTACCACTTGTTCCTTATCTCGTGTCATTGATGGGGGAAACATTATGGCCCTCCTACGACGGGTTGTCTCCTGTCGACATCAGCTCATTATCCAGGAGATTGGCCTAGAGATCCCCTTTGGTACCTTAGGGCTTGCATGCCTCAATGGCAAGTTCTTCGCACCTGACGGTCGGCTTTCATCATTAGTCGTTGATTGGGTGATTCCACGAGTGTTCGACTTCAGCTCTCTTTTTCACACTTCGTGGATTGTACTGGACAGTTCCTTGAGAACCATTGGCATTATTGGTGGTTTCCGCGCTTGTTAACGGTTTTCATCATTGACCGGTAATCAAGCGATATTCTATCATGCTCGACCTCAGCACCTTTATTCGCATGGTAGGATTTGTACTATGATCGGATGGGTTCAAGACCCCGAACTCAGCTTAGACGTGTTCGGGCTGCGTGGATTGGTTTTATGATTACATGACTTATTGATGGATGGCTACAACCATACCACAGACCTATCTCGTATGTCTTTTGGATGGTTGCGCCCATGCCTATACTACATGTGATTCATAGATGTATCAGAGATATCAGTTGTACTTGCGTGCAGGTTCTTCCCAATGGTGTTTCAAGTCAGTCAGTTTCGTAAAGCATTTCACCCCTCCCACTCTCTCGGGCTTCATACTTTTGGGGGAATCTGTTACACAGTAATTTGTCACTGTCTTCATTCTAGTCTTCCTACCGTGTCTTGAGTCCAAATCATTCATGCCCATGCTCTCTGGTGTTGCCAAATGACCCACTTTGCCAAAGTTTCTGCATCATCGCGACCGTTGTCAAAATAAACGCGCTGATGAGCACTCCAAAACAAACCATACGCGCTGTCATCGCGGAAGTACATGTGATTCCCTTGATGGTCAGATTTCATGAGACAGCGTGACTGTTGCTTTTATTTGATCGCGATGACATGACCTTCTGCGTTATGCAATAGCAATGTCAGCGCTCCAGTGCAGTTATGTACCCGCAATGATCCAGTTTGGGCGCGTTTGTTCTAACAGCCGGCCTTCCAAATGACTCTAGACCTGGTTGTTGGCCTTGTTTATGTTGCCCTCCCTTCTCTGGCATGACTGTTTCATCATTTGTGATACCTTCCTTGGAGATAAGCTCATCTTCCCACCATTCATGGAGACTCCTTCTCCTATTTAAGCTTTCACCATTGCTATGAGCTGCTAGTTTTGGAATTCTTAGTCTTTGGAGTGTTGCTGATAGTGTTGTGAGCTTGATAGGTAGATGGTGTGACAAGTGTGGGATTGTTTGAGAGCTTGAGGAAGGTTGTGAAGTGCTTTTGATCTTGTGTGAAACTTGTGAGTGAGAGAGACTTGTATTGGGTGATCCATCTTCAAGGGTGAATGCTTGAGGAACGTGTTGGCTGGACCCTCTTGAGAAGGCTTGCGACGTCAAGACTTGGGTTGTAAGCTTACTCTTTTTCATATTTAATACAATCAATGATGTTTTCCTATGTTCATATGCAATGTACTAGATAGCTCATGATTTCTTGACTTTATGGGTAAATAGTTCTTTGTTGTATCCGATTACGTGCTTTGTTGTATTTCCTTGCTTTGTTTCAGGTTGATTACTCTCTAGGAGAAAGAAGCGGAAGCTGGAGCAGTGCAACGGAACTTCATCGACCACCGGTTGAGGTAGGCCTCTAACTTGAACTATTTAAGGAGAATTGTTGTTGATTTGTCCTTGTTTGTGACTAGACCCACTCTAGGGCTAGAGGGGTTGCCTCTGTCCGCAGAGGGAACACTTTCCTGCTTCACAATATGTTAATTAGAAGGATCACTGCGTTGCCTTACCAGGGAGCGAACCCCGCCGACTCAATTGTCAAAAAGTCTCAGGAGAAAAATTTGGTTGATCAGATGAAGAACAACTTCAGTTTGGTTAAGAAATCCTGGGGATATGCCATTAGCTCTATTAGTGATCCGGATGTGCATTTTTCCACACACATTTTGGCTGGTAAGATAATGAGAAAGTGTTGGGTGGATGAACTGTCAGCCCCAGTTGTATCTTTGGCTATGCAGTGCAGCAAGGGGGTCCCATTTAACTAGGCATGGTATTTATGTCAGGAATTTTTGGATGACTGTCGAGAAGCACAAGAAGAAGGGAAGAAATTCCACTATGTGTGGTTATTGCTCTTAATCACACTGACAACATGGAGAATGCCGAAAGAGTCACAGTTCCCCACTGTGGACCCTGATGTGTGTGAGGCTACAAGGTATGCCTCATTCTGGGCTTCTCAGGTGTTGCCCCTGGCTACAGAGAAAAAATTGTTCTAGGTCATATTTAAGATGGATCTGCGCACAGTGATCAGCCATAAGCCGCGACTATCACCAGTTTTGTTTCAAGAATATTGTAGCATTGCCGACTTTAAAGAAAATTTTCACCCTGTATATATCCGAGCGAAGAAATATTTGGAGGAGGTATGGTATGAGCTACCATACTTAGTTACTAAAGAGGACATACTACTAATAATAAGAAAGTGGTCTAGTAATTGGCTCACTCCAATTGAAGAAGAGCTAGAGCAGGCAGGCACAAGTAAGACAAAGCAAGCTACTGAAGGTGCACAAACTGAAAATCCAACGACAATGACGGATAAAAAGAAGGTGCCTTAGAAGGTCACAATTGACCTTGAGATGAACACTACATAGGTAATAGAGTGTGAAGTTGAACAAGAGGAACAAGACACTGAAGAGGGTGATCAAGGTGGTGATGATCCTTTTGTGGACAAGGAGGACTTCAATTCCCCATTTATAGTGAAAAGACAGAAGAAGCAAAGTGTTGGAGGCGCGTGGAAGAAGCAGAAGTCAGACAAATTCGCCAGCATAGAGCTGATGGTCCTCACTGAGGGGGGCTTTGATGAAATTGGAGACACCATTAGAGCTGTGACAGTGGATATTTATAGCAACATTGAAGACCAGTACAAGGCAGTATTGACAGAGGTCCGTGTAACAACCCTGGTGAAAATTCCATGTAAAATTATATAAATACCATGGATGTAGGGGGTGTTCATTTGGTTGTTATGCCTAAGGAAATTGGAAAAGGAAATGGCTAAGGCTTTGGAAAGGAAAAATGGCATTTTGGCACAATTATTTATGAAAATAATGGAAATTAGGAGAAAAGGAAGTTGAAAGGTCACAAGTTGCATGTGAGGAGGAAATTGAAGGAAAATAATGGAAATGAAGAAACTAGAAGCGTCATTAATAAAAAGGCTTGTGAGGATCAATTGGCAAGCTTCTTCCTTTCAGTGTAAACCTTTTGTTAGTTTAGCTTTAGAGCTCTCTCATTTTTCTCTCTCTCTCATACTCTTGGACACTTAGAGTTTTCTTGGAGCACTTTGGCATTGGAGCAAGAAAGGAAAAGAAGGCAAGAGGAAGCAAATATCAAGCAAGGAAAGGTAGGATCAAGCAGCTACAACAAGCTTCATTGAAGATATCAACTTGCATGTGTATTTTCCTTGCTATATTTAGCATGCATGGGATTGCATGTGTTTCTTTTCTAGCATGGAATGGGCTTTTCCAGGTGTGACAGTATTTTCGTCCTAGCCTTGCCATTTCCTGATAGCTTTGATGAGATGGGTTCTCTCATGCAGTTTGTGTGGGATGGCCAGATTGGATTCGAAGCTGAGTGGGGTGGGTCTTCGAATTGACAAACACATGGTGGTAGTGGTCCCTAAAATGCACTGAGGATGCATGAATCCACTGGCCTAGTAACCCTTGAACCGGACTGTGGGTTGCGGTAAATCTAGATTGTGTGCCTCGGTGGGCCTAGGAATCCTTACCGGTGAATGGCAGGATATACGGTAAAGCCAAGAGATTGATTTTCTCTCTGTTGGGCCTAGGAATCCTTGTCGGTGAATGACGGGATATATGGTAATGGAATGCACAGTAAATCCTGGAGAGTATGTCTTGGTGTAGGGCCTAGTGATCCCTGGATTGGCTTGTGGATGCACGATAAATCTTGAGAGACTAGGAGGCACTCAAATTCCTCACGGTGTAGGCAGAGAACTCCGGTGGCATCCACATTGATTGGTGTTTTTTGATGTGTTCTATGAGTCCCACATTCATGCTTGGAATATGGCACGGTGATGATTGGTTAAAGAGAGACTTGGCTAAGCCAATATATGGTCGGGTGGAACATGGTAGTCCCATCACCAATTGGTTCATTGCATTTACTAATGAGAAATTCATTCCCTTGATTTTCATGTGCAAATGTACTGATGTATATGTGGATTTTGATGGCTGATATGTCCATTGTATTTATGTTCCTATTATGCTGGTTATATGTATATTTTGCGACAGTAGCTATGTATGCCTCTCAACATGTTTATACTTGTATCTGAATGTATAATGTATCTATGATGTAATAAATTATAACGCAACAAATGACATGAGGAAATAATGGTTCATGGTGATTCTCATATAAGTATGAGATCCCTACACTTAATTCTGTTGTTTACACCTGTAGGTTGCATGTTGATGATATGTTTGAAAAAATGCATGTCATGGCTAGTAGGGGTCTGGTTATGGTCTTGTTCAGTTTATTTCTTTTGCATCCTTGTTTCCTTGTATTCTTACCAATTTTAAGTGATCATTCCATTCTGCGCAGTGTTCTGGGCTCTAGTCCGAAAAAGGTGGCTCAATTCCCAGGATGCTAGCAAACAGAGTGTTAGTTTAGAGACTAACTCGCTTGGCCGGTGTCTAGGGAGCATTATAACTCGCTTTGGTAGTGTCTAGGGAGCATTATAACTCACCTGGGTAGTGTTTGGGGAGTGTTATAACTCACCTGGGCAGTGTCCGAGGAACGTTACTCTGCCCTAAGTCTCTCAAACAACAGTAGGACCCAGGGAAAGGTTGTCTGAGTGGATGACTTGTCTCATGAAGGTTCTGTGGATGATGTTGGATGACTGTGTGTGATGTTCCATCAATTCCACTTTCTTAAGTTCACCTAGGAGAATGAATCTGATCATAGTAGCATCTCGTCTCATGTTTACCCCAGTTGGCATGGTAACTTGGGTGGATGTGGGAGGAGGGTGTTACAGTCCAACAGGGCCTCAAATAGTTGTAGGTTCAAGCGAGTGTGTTCCAACCGAGTGTGGTTTAGGCAAGTGCAGTACCTTCAACTTCAGTACGTGCGCCGATGGTACTCACAACAGAGCTCCATGTTGTGCACTTACCAAATGGATCCCTATATTTCGATACTGCAAAAGAGAAGGAGAACACACAAAACTTAAGGAATTTGAGTCTCAATCTTGTGGCATTTCCCCTTCAAACATTGCATGAATTCCATTATGGTGTTACATATGAACTCAAGGTGCAGGAGCAGCACTTTCTGTTGGTCATAAAATAAGTGAAAAGAAACAACCAACAGATGTTCGATGAGAAGAATAAATCAATATAGGATCAAGACAAGGCAGTTGCGTGCAAACAACAGTTGGAAGAGGCTATTACTAAATCTTGCAGTGAGCTTCCAGAGCTCCAGATCCAGACTCAGGCAGCCTCAGAAGAGAAGCTTCAAAATATTGTAGTAGTGGTCAAGGAATCAAAGGCAGAGGTGGAAAAAGTATGATTTGAGCTATAGATGCATATTATGGAACTCCAGATGAAGTTTCAACCTACCACACCACCTGAAGTTTGAGAGCAGCGCGAAGCTGCAATAAAATCTGAAATGGAAAAAATAACCACTGCAGTCAAGGGTTGTGGTCGAATTTTTGAGGATACAATGGAGATATGGGCCTTACTAGAGGAGGACCCACATGTGTAGAAGATCGAGGCAGAAATCTGAGACAAACAACTACAATTCAATGAGCTCAAAGTAACAGCATATACCTTAGCACCTATGCAATGGTTTGCCCGTCTTTAGGAGGGAACACTTCTGCAAGGAAAAATTGATGAGATGTGACCAAAGGCACGGATAATCTCTGCGCAAATGTAGCCTTGGGCAAATGAGGTTAGTCAAGTCTCGTAAACAATGGAAAGCAATTTGAAGAGCATGCAGTAGACACAAAGAACAATCGGTCTAGCGACAGAAGGGTCGATGACAGAGAAGCTCGTAGAGGAAGTTCGACAAGCCATAGTGCAGTGCACAAAGACACTTCATCCATTGAAGTTGGCATATAGTGGCCTCAAGGCAAGGGTTTAGGATGTACTGGCTGAGTGACTCGAGGATGGGTCATATCTTTGTGTTGGGGACCTGTTGGGTAGGGGTCCCCTAGGTCCAATTTTTGTCTAATTCATGTAAAGTCTCTGCATTTTGAGGAGCAGAGCATGATTCATGGAAAGATCTAAGAGTCAAAGGGGATTTAGGGTGGGTCAAAGCCCCTTATTTTGTAAAGGGATGGGATAAATTCAACTATTTTGAGCTTCACCCATGGTTTGTGAACCATGATATTGTAAGTGAAAAAAGTTATATAAACAGTCAACATAGTAATTCAAAGGCATGTTATGTTACAGTTTTGGATTTGAAATTGATATATTTTTCTGTATTCAGGCGAAGGGGAAGGTTCATGCATCTGTGTGCGGGGAGACCTTGATAGGTCTGAATCTGTGTACGCAGGCCCCTACAGCCGCATGCGCAGGGTTGGAAAGATTGCATCTATGAAGATTTGAGATAATAAAGAAGAATTTGGAATGGATCTATGTATTTTTATATGTTACTGTAGTTTCTATGTTTCTACATAATTAGGGTTCTCTTTTGTATATTTCTTCTACAATTTCGTTGTGAAGGTTCAAATACTATTTTATATGATGAATAATGCATGTTATACTAGTTAGGTGCAACTTGCAAGTCTGTTAAGTAGGAAAACACTCTACAACTATAACAATAAGGTTAACGGTTCGCGAAGGTCGGATTAAGCCCTAAACTAAAAGAAACCCTACAGCCACACTGCATAGCCCCTCTAGATGCAGAAACCTAGTTCTAGCATCCCCCAATATTGCCTTGGGTGAGACTGCAGTTTGTGCTACGCGGATCGTTGCCGAAAGGGTCGGTAGTATAGAGTTTTTTTTGTTAGCGTAGACTAACTCTGAACCTGGTTCTAAGCCCTTGAGGCCAATAAGTACTCATTGAATGCAAAATTTAATTATGCATCCAATGAGTGTCTACACTTGAAATTTGAGTAAACTTATAAGGAGATAAGCCAAAAATACTATTAATAAAAGTAGTTTTCTCCTTTTCCCTCCAAAATTCATAACTCTTATTTTATTATTTTAATTATTTTTTTATTATCTTTCCTTAAGAGGCCACTTTTAGGTTTAAATTTCCTCTTATGAGGGAGAGAAATATGGCTGAAACTTAACAAATATTAGATTCTACCAAAGGCCCAAAAGAGCCCTAGTTTTGCAATGAGTTCTTATGTTAGAGGATTATTTGGCATTCCTTGAATTCCTAGTAAAATTCCAAATTCATGTTTGCATGCCTTTTAATCTTAAGGTTTTGCATGAATGCTTGTTCAAACCATTGAAGAGGTTGGATCAAGGGAGAATATATAAATTGAAGAGAGATAAGAGAGGCAAGGAGAATAATGAAGCATGAGTGTAATACAAAAGAGGTGCAGTATAACTAGGATCAACACAAGAGGTGCTTGAATGACATGAAGAGCAAGGATGATTCGTAGTGAAGTGTGAATGTGGTGAAAAACATAGCAAAAATGTTCTATAGTCAAGTGTGATAGTTGTGAGAACTAGAGAAGAATATGCACAATCAAGATAGTGAAGTGTTTTAGGTAGTTACATCAAACTAAAGAAGAGCATTGTGCACCATAGATAATCAAAATATGAATCACAACAAATGGAATTGGTGTCTCTTGTAGGTTGGTTCCTATGAAGCAGTAGAGGGGATTGATGTTTCTTGTAGGTTGGTGCCTATGAAGCAACTGAGGAGATTGATGTCTCCTATAGGTTGGTGCTTATAAAGTAGTAAAAGGGGATTGGTATCTCCTATATTTTAATGCCTACAAGATATTTTATATAAAGAATTTTTGTGGTTTTCTTCCATATGGTTCTCCACCCATATCTTGTGCTATTTTTTCAATTTATGAGATTTATACTTTATGATAATTTAATTTTTAAATAATTAAAAATTGTCATTATATTGATCCTCACCCCCACTTAGTATAATTTTGAAATACAAAAAATAGAGTATACATACCAATGAATATAGGGGATAGAAACCAACAAACACAAAGTGTTTATAAGACCACAACCTCATAATGTATAACCTAATGAATTTTGTATGTGATCTAAGGGTGTAATCCAATGCATACATGGCATGTAAGAATACCATCTTAGAGTGTAAAACTATGTATCATTGGAGAAATTTTGAGCTCTAAAACAGGCCTCCTAAGGAATACTATAAAATAATAGTGGAAATAATAAAATAAGATTAGATTACCTCATCAAGTTTTGGAAGGAAAAAAGAAAAAAACTACTTTTTCAACTCGTATTTTCAACTTATCTCCCTATGATTTTACTTAAATTTTGAAAGGGAGCACTCTTTGTATGCAAAATTTAATTTTGCATCCAAAGCGTACCCATGTTGCATATTTTCAATGGACCCTACTACATGAAACATGTGAAATACATGAAAAAACATCATTGCAATCATGTTTTTTCATGTAGTTGGGTCCATCAAAAGTACACAACATGGTACTCCTTGGTTGCAAAAATTCCACATCCAATGAGTTCTCCTGCTCAAAAATTGAGTAAAATCATAAAGAGATAAGTTGAAAATATGAGTTGAAAAAATAATTTATTTATTTTTAATTGTTTTTACCTTTTTACTCCAAAAACGGTGAATCGTCCCCCATAGTTGAAATCATTATATTGAATCCTATTAGTTATTATAAAGTTGATTTTTGTTGTATATTTTTGTTTTGAGACCCATTTTTTACCTCAAAATTTTGCAAATGGCCCAAACCTGTGAATTAAAAGTATGTAGGACCAAAAAATCAGTGTAAAATACTACTCAATATAGTATTTATAAAATGTTGAATATCAAAGTACAATAACCAATTGATACATTGTATTGTGAGTTGTGAATACATGGAGAAAAACCACTAATATAGAATATAGGGAAAACAATTGACATAAAGTATAAAATCAAATTGAATCATGTGTATATAACAAATTTAAAATATCTAAACTACGAACCACCAAAAAATATAGTGTTTATAGTATCACAAATATAGAGTATAATAGCTAATCGATACAAATCATAAAAATCAAATGCAAAGATGTAAAATATAGAAAACAAACAAGAACTATACCTATCTATGTTAAACCTAAGAAATAAATGGTAGTGCTAGCCAAGTTGAGTGCTTGTTCAGTAATGAGTTTTCTTACACAGAAGGATTTGTCTCTCCTTTTTTCTCTAGCTTTCCCTGTTTTTCTTAGTTGTAGTTTCCTCCTTTAATTCTATCTCTGCTTGGGATTTCTTCGCGTGGTTCAATTCTACATCTAGCCTCTATCTAGTATATTCTCTTCCTTGGGCCCTCGATCTATTTCCTAGATGTTGCTAGCCCTTCTATTCTCATCCTTTTCATTTGTACTCCTCTTTCATCCAAACTTTCTCACCCTCTCATTATGTCAAGAGCCAATCCTTCTTCTTCACCTAGTGGTCATTGAGGCAAGAGATATTAGCATAAATGAAGAGAAAAAATGTGAGTCGAGAGGTGAGAAATAATTTCTTTATATTCCACAATAAATTCACCAAGAAATGGACATAGTCGAACTTGAGGCACATGTAGAACATCACACCATCTTCGATACGAAAGTGGTACAAGAGGTAGGACATTGGGTCCATGGCATAGCGAATCCTCGAACTAGGCATACTCGATACCTCCAAACCATCGACTTACACTGGTAGATCAAGACTATAAAAGTTTAGGTTCTTATGGAGAGGTCTAAAGCACAACAATAGATCCTTCTCCATAATGATGAACTACAACTTCAAGTTAAGAAAGTGAACACCAAGGTCTCCTTCATGGTAAACGATTTTGTTGATTTGGAGTTCTCCACTTCAAAGCAAGACATTGTTGATCCTAAGCCCATTCAGATGGACTCCCCCTTGACTTGAACATTGAATATTTTTGTCACTATTTCCTTTTTAATAAATAGTTCTATAGCCATCTAAGATAGTCTCACGGGGGCTTCAGTGGGGGAGCAATACCATACCACGTGCATTCATATTAGGGGATATATATTGAGGAAAAAATGACATAATATATTGAGCATATAAAGGGGGGTAAAGGGTTTTTATATTGGCAGGTATAAAAAATGGAGCTCAAAGTTAATGAGAAAATATAAAGGAGTATAAGAAATGTTAATAAAAGAATGGATACCTACAATATGTAGTGAAAATAGGGGTTTTTTAAATTGGGAAGGTGTATTGGGTTCATATTGGTAGGGGGTTAAATAATGTGATTTTTAGAGGTATTTTCCAATATGTAGTCAAATTAAGGGTATTGTTTAGTATGCTTGATGCATGTGATATGTCAGAGGTTCATTAGTTGAAGCCCCCATGGATAGTCTTAGATATAGTTGTTAGAATAATTTTGTTGATCCTATCAGACTTTTTATTTTATATAATATTGTTACAAATTTTGGATTGGTTGTAAAATCAAGGGCTACATATATGTGTTACTAGTTTGATTTCCCTAGTGGCAAATCAGATTTTGTATTTTATAATAATGTTACAAATTTTGGATTGATTGTAAAATCAAAAGCTACATATATGTGCTACTAGTTTGGTTTCCCTAGTGGCAAACCAATAGTCATATGTCAGACTGTATTCTTTATTTTCAATAATACAAAACCTTGTCCAACTTACTTAAAAGAAGATGATATTACCTTCATTCATATGATATTATTTAAAGTAAGAGGTTCCTTTACAAATATTATAAAGTAGCTAGATTTATGATATATAAAATATTATGATGTGTAACTTGAGTAGGCCTAATGGTTAAGCACATGTGTTTCTTGAAAAAAGATTAGAAATTCAAATTTCTAGAGAAATCCTTCCCCATTAACAAATGAATCTCATATACCAATTGGATGTCTAACTAAATTATTTAATTTAAATATTAACATTGTTAAATTTCAAATCCTTAATAAATAACTTTATTATATCTTATTAGGAAGATTTTTTTTTAAGTATATTTTACTAAAAACCAGATTGTGATAAATATTTTTATTTATTAACCATTTTATTAAGGAAATAAGTACCTTTTAAACCCTAATCTTCACAGCCGACAATTTGGCCGAGATTTTTTCATGCAAATAAAAAGCCAATAGACAACCAAGTGATACAGACATAAATTTAGGACATGGAGAAATGACAAGGAAATTCAGACGATGAATCGGCCATATGTATGCGCTGGACAGAAGAGAAGGGCACGCAAAAGATGATGTTACGCTTAAAGTTTAATGTTACTGTCACTTGGAAACAATTTTAAAGGTGAGTCGTACATTGATAAGACTAAAGCCTAGGTAACTCCTGCTTCCACGGTTCATTTGTACTGTACGAATTTTACCTAAAGCCACATCAACAAAAGAATATTTGGAATCCATATTGGACCATTGGTTCACCCAGATTGACGTTTGTCCTTTCACACGTCCAACAAATAAATTGTGTAATTATTTTTCTCCTTTATCCACTTTGACTATATGTTAAATATGTCATGACTCAACTTATTTTCTTCGGATAATGCGCAACGTTTACATCGAAGTTCATGAGTAAAAAGCAGTGATGGAATTTGGACTTTTATAAAGCCTTGTAATTAGGACACAAACGTGTTTTCTTTATTACACTTTAGTAACTTCTGGTTTTTATCTTTGAAAAGAATAAAGCCTGATAATTAGCATATAAATTAGTATTTATTGTTTAAGAAGAAAGGATTGAGAAGAAAAGTTTAATATTTAAAAAAGATTAATGTTGATTACGAATCATGATAGTGGGTTTCCCACAAAGGAATTAGGATCCTAAGGACCACCTTTATCTGTAATGGACAAAAGAAGGCAAATCTGAATGGAAGTAAGGGCCTGACTTGAAGTGATACAAGCATGCAGAGTTTTCATTAATGATTATGCACACCATAAACTAACTTTCCTCTCCATTGGAGTGGGCATCTTAGATTCCATTTGTCTCATCTAAGTTGAGACAGTGGGCTTATAATACACGCAAAGGTGGACTAGAGTGACTTTTAACAATTTGATGCACATAATTATACAATTCATTAAATCTTTGTCACTGCTGCACCCTCAATAATACTTCGATTCCCAACGAGTGGAAATAGATTGGACCACTAACGACTCTAAACAATGGTTCCTCGAGTTCGCTTTGCTCCCCACTTGTCCCCTTCCATTACCTACCAACTGTTTTAAAAAATGGAAAAAAATAAAGTGCAGTGGCTAGGCCAAATTCTCTTCCCCACCCCACTACCTAAAACTATAATATAGTTTTGCTTTGATTTTAAATCATAGGTCCCTATCCTTCTCACCACTAGACTCTATGTATATTAAACTAAACACAGATTTTTGGCTTCAGTATCCCGTCCGTCCTTCCATTCAATTTCCCTCCAACATCATGAAAACGACGTGACATGAAAGCCCACAAACTAGACCATCTGCCAACACCAGTAACGCCTTTGCAGTATGGTGTTGGCAATGCTAGTGGTTAGTACGCCAATAAGATGCCGCCTAAGCAGTGCTACTACACGTGCATGCCATCATCTCTAATGCCATGCTTGTCTCTAATACCTTATTATTAAGGCTTATTATATTACAAATCAGAAAGCAACTAGCCGCCATTTGCAGTTCTCGAAAGGCAAAAAATATGAAGAACCCATGAAACCGGCCTCATTTTCCGCAGCTACTTGCTGCCCAAGTAGCAATTCTTCAAAGGAGAAGTAAGTTGGGCTGGCTGCTACACACTTCCGACCAAGCGTGGGAAGCTTGAAGTTTGTCGAATATCAATCATATTATACGACTTTTAAGTTTTATATAGAATCTGCTCTGCTGTCATGTGCTGTATATGTCTTTTATGGAGTTTGCTGGACCCTGTGTGTGTGTAAATTTATATATACAATGGATATATAACTAATTCATGCAATATACAGAACATTTCTGGGCTACGTCTGTTGTGAGAAGTTAGAACCAGATCGAGCGCTACTTCTTCACTTGATAAGATACTGCAGAACTTCGCAACCATTCCAGCGAAAAAGAAACTCCAAATTTGTAAGTAATGGCGACGGATACTTTGACTGATGGAAAAGAAAGATCCCAGAAGCTCATTTATATCAGAGAATTTGATCCAGAGAAAGATGTCAGAAAAGTAGAAGTGTTGGAGAGACGATGTGAAGTAGGACCGAGTGACAGTTTTTCCCTTTACACAGATCTCATGGGCGACCCAGTTTGTAGGATTCGCCACAGTCCTGCTTATATAATGCTGGTACGTTTTATCTTTTTTTAACGTTCAGTAGCCATTTATTGGGCATGCAAAATGCATTAAAAATGAAAATAAAAACTTTTTTACAATAGCAAACTGGATTTCCATGGCTGGAATGAGAGTAAATCCATTCAAATGTTTATGGCAGGTTGCTGAGTACGGAGCAGAGAGAGAGATGGTGGGACTTATCAGAGGCTCCATAAAGGCAGTCGTATGCGGGAATAAGCAGCAACTTCGGTCTGGAGAAAAGCAAATACCGTTGTTCGCTAACGTAGCTTACATCCTTGGCCTGAGAGTCTCGCCCACCCACAGGTACTATTAAATAGTTTTAACTATTATGTTAACTGGGAACTGCTCATTCAATTTTCTTTCGAAATATTTTGCAGGCGTTTGGGAATCGGGCTGAGTCTAGTTCGAGCTGTGGAAGAGTGGTTCAGAAGAAACGGTGCTGACTACGCTTACATGGCCACGGAAAAGGACAACGAGGCGAGCCTCAATCTTTTCGTAGGGAAATGTGGGTTCACCAAATTTAGAACCCCCGCCCTCTTAGCCCACCCTGTCCATTCCCACTCCAAACGCATCTCCAATAGAGCAAACATACACAAGCTTGACGTTGCAGAAGCGGAGAGGTTCTACCGGGAATGCATGGGGACGGCGGAATTCTTCCCCAAAGATATAGACGCCGTGCTGAGCAATAAGCTGAGCCTGGGCACTTGGGTGGCCGTCCCAAGGGCGGAGCGATGGCAACGACCCGGAAGCTACGGCGCCACCCCTGGTTGTTCTACTTCTTGGGCTATTCTCAGCGTGTGGAACACTTCGGAGATGTTCAAGATGTGTGTAAAAGGGGTGCGCATGGCTACACGTGTGTACGCCGCCACGACCCGGCTTTTGGATAGGGCGTTGCCCTGGTTCAAAATCCCGTCAGTTCCGGACGTCTTCCACTCGTTCGGTGTGGCTTTTCTGTACGGAGTGCACGCGGACGGCCCGAGGGGCGGAGAGCTGATGAATCATCTCTTCCGCTTTGCTCATAATTTAGCAAAGGACGAAGGGTGCCAACTTATCGCCACCGAAATCGGGGGTTGTGACCCGTTGAAGCAATACATCCCCCACTGGGATTGTTTCTCTTGTCCGGATGACCTCTGGTGCATCAAGAAGCTTGCTTCTCCTACATCTGCAGAAGGGGAAGAGGAATATGATTGGAGCAAGTCAGCCCCCGGTGTTAGGCTCTTTGTTGATCCTAGAGAATTTTGAACAATATGATTGGAACAAGTCAGCCCCCGGTGTTAGGCTCTTGGTTGATCCTAGAGAATCTTGAAATTCTTCAGCTCCTGGTGTCTCTCAGGGTTCCACTCTCCTAACTCCTATGTATGAAAGAGTTAAAACCTACCCCTTGTACATGAAAAATGTATAATGGTACCCTGTGAAAACAACAACTACCTTTACCACTTTGTAAATAGTTTTAACGTGAAGTCTGTCAATTTAAAAGAATTGTCTACCTCGAGTGGATCATTCGTATTAGCATTTTAAAATTAAATTGTATATTAATTATCTATAATTATTATTATTATTATATGTAATGTTTATTGCAGTTGCAAAAATGAGATCGTTTTATAATAATTTAGTAAGGAAAAACATAAAATATTTTTATTTAACACAATATATTAATACTTGTAAACTAAAATATTTTGTTAATCGAGTGGTTGATTAAGAGGTTATTGGATTAGCGGAGGGGTCATTCCACCAGCGCCAACCTTTTCATAATAATGTATACAAAAGACTCCAGTAAACAGTAAGAGAGACTCCATCTCCTTTTCAAATAGGGGGCATATGGAGCGAAGATAAATAGCTGAACATGTATCTATTCTATATTTATATCTATATCTATTTGGTCTATAAAGGGATAGTTATTAATGGTGTATAAGGGGTATGCTTACACTCTTATAATATGTTTGATTAATTTGTTTTTTTAAGTTTAAGGAAGATAAGTAGAAATAGTTTTAGGACATAACCTATGTCTATTTTCTATATATATAACAACTTCTCTTAATTGGAAAGGTATTTCCACTATATAATCATTTAAAAGAGCTACATTTTAGTTTCAATATTTTAGAGGTTAAATGTGTTGAATTTATCACACTTGAATTTGAGTGGGAGGATCACAATTATTCCATTTAAACACTTAGATTTAACATAATTTCCATTTCTATTTTATAATCTACTTGTTAGGTATGTGTTATATTCTTTGTATGACTATCTCCACTCATTGTACATTATGCTAGGGGTCATAGGGGGATGACATGGGTGTTTAAGCCCCCTTTGATTAGGGGGGCTACATGCTTTCTTTTGTTTAAGTATTTAGAATAAAACCTCTTTATCAATGCATATATGTGTCATTATATCTTTTCAATATTATTAAGAATATAATTACAATAATTAATTGTATAAAATCAGATTATTTTTTATAATAATAAAAAAATCAAAATATAAACAAAAATATCTAACAAATGCACATATATTTTTATGATTATAATTTCATCTTTCATAATATTACATGTAAAATTATTGTATTTTCAAGATGAATCTATTTATGCATTCAAAAGTACATTTTAAAGAAGAAGAAATCACACTAAACCATTTCATCTATTAGTTAGACTCCTCCTTAAATATTATTTTTATAACAATATGTAATTTTATATTTATAAACTAGATATATTTAATTTTTTTAATATTATATTATATTTATTATTTATTTGAATATTTAATAATTTTACATTTTAAATAAATTTATATCATTAGTAATTTTAATTCTTAATATCTCCACTTAGGGTGTTCAAGGAAAGAAACTCTTCCTAGCTTGAGATGAGTGCAGTGGACATAAATTGATCCAAATTCTATCATTATATTGTTTGTCATCCATCTTGATGCATTTGGAGTGGAAAAAGTGGAGGAATCAACTCATGGGACCTTTTTTACCAGTGGGACCCAGTTTGGTGAAACCGTGTCTAAAACCTTCTAAGAGTGTTTTGAGGCATCAAACGATGTTTTTTGGGATAAAAATTTGCTACTTTTGCGCAACACCCTTTTATGCACACAGAGAGCTTTCCAACATCATGAGAATCATGTCAATCAGAGACTGTATACAAAAGTTATGCCACTCATAAGTTGACCTTCCTGTTTCACACATATAGTTCGGGAGGATGTCGCGCCAGCCCCCATTATTCATGGAAAAGTGGCCAGCCACGTGTTTGTGATGTAAAAGACTCTAGAAGAGTCTATTTTGTAACTCTAGTTAAGAGTTAATGTAGTCAAAATTAACCATTGGTAGGCCACTAGGAGGAAGAGGCATTCCATTCTTTCAAGAACATTTTGTTCCATAGTTGAGCAAAGATAGCCAGGAGAGATAAGAGGTAGAGCACACAGACGGGATCTATGCACTATAGTAGCCCACGGGCCACAAGCAATACTTCTTTGTATATGCAATCATATTTCTAGATAGAGAAAGAGAGCGAAGTGACCTCACCTTCAAGCTAGGTTTTCTCCCGAAAGGGTTTCCCATAGAGCATATCTTGTGTATCATGTGTGTGTGAGCTTATTTTGTTGTTCTCTACTTTTCTGTTTGATTAACTTTTACATGAATGCACTAATTATAGTTAATTTTACAAATCTACAAATTAAATAAAATTGTAATAGTGTAGAATCTTAGATTTTTAATATATTATTATCATATCTGTTGTGACAAACTGTCGAGTGGAATATGCATGGTAGTTTATGGATCATAAACAAAGAAGGCAAGTTTTCTTCCATTCAGTAACATGCATGGCCACCTATACTCCACATTCTAAAAGTCATGCGAACCTACCCGAGGAAAGTTGTAGTAATTTTGTGATTGATTATGCATATTTTGGGAGTTGTACATTTGGCTTGGATGTCAATTTATAGGGGAGTTTCAAGACTCATAATGGCAAGTAATGGAAAACGAAAAAAACACAATTCTAAAGGGTGGCTAGATGAGGTAAAGCATACAACACTTGGTGATGGTTGCATGCATATAATCCATCAACCATAGGTAGCAAGATGTTGGGATCGTGTTGTTGGTTTGGAAAAGTTGCTCCATGGAACTATTGAGGAGAATAGGATTGGTAATCCCAAGTAGAATTTCTTTAGGTGGAGTAATCTACTTTCTAGAACAATTTACAACAATTATCCCCCATCATGCAAGATTGGTCTTATGGTCATCCCAAATTGGTATTTTGCTTCAATTTTGGAAATCCTCTTCACTGTATTTAATTCAAAATTTGGTTTTGTAGGATTATGGTTTTTTATCCCTTCCATGGGTATAATTATTCTGGGGGACTTGGTATTCTCCCTGAGGTGAATTCACTTCTCTCCCTTGGTTCTATACTTTACCTTCATTTTGTCTCTCCTTTTATGTTTTCTCTTGTGCTTCTCTAGTTTCATCATTCAATTTTTTTCTCTCCTACGCTTTGGTTTTGTTCTCTCACCCCTCCCCCTAGTTCGGTCCACTCACTCTAGTTTTATATTCTCTCTCATTCCCTTATATTAGTCCACTAGCTTGGTTCAAAAGGTTTTTAATCGGGTTCCTTTTTAGAAGCCTCTCGCTTGGTCCCCCAACCCCCCTCCTTATTTTATTCTTTTTAATTTGGTTAGACATTGATTATTAGCTCCTCAACACAATCGTAGACAATGGCATCTTGATCTCTCCTCTCCTTCTTAGTTCAATCCTTCTTTGGCCCACTAAACACGAGATCAAGTAGCTACCACGACAACCATGGAACACTACAGGGACATAATCCTTTTAACTATTCAAAGAGCCATTTCATACGTTGAAGAACATGTCCAACAATCTAGATGTTACATTCCAGACAAACATTAGATCAAAAACTAGGGACTAGACTCCTAGGAACTAGGATTGCTTCTTACATAAAAACTGTAAATCTCTACTAGCGCATAAACACCCCAATGAACAAGGTCCTCATTGACAAAATTACTGGAAAAAGTTGATAAACTCAACATAAAAGTCACACCCCTCCCAAAAACATGACAAACCTTGACTTTTCCTCTTCTAATATCTCTAATAATAATAATAGTAAACCATAACCACTGAATCAAGAAGATCTACCTACACAATGAAACCCAAACTAATTTAAAATAAAATATACATTAATATTATTAATGTGTGAATATAGATTTTATTTTCTACATTAAAAAAAATCTCACATGGTGAATGCTATTGTAAGTTTCCCAAGTGACATGTCAATAAGGAGAATTAACTATGTGTATCAATTTTATTAAAATGATAATATTATATTGATAAATATTTTTTATTTATTGTCCATTGATATCTAAGATAAAGCATATTTAATTTATAAAGAGTTTCGATGATCTAAAAGATAAGAGTATATTTTTCTATATTTTTTTATTACATAGCTTTCACCCTCCTTTATCTTTATATATTTATTTTTCACATTGACATCGAACTTTTCTTTTATCGTTATCGAATATAGATAATAAAATGTGGAATTATGAGTATTACTATATTGCATTAAATCTTTTGGACGAAGCGTCTCGGCTGGTGTAAAAGATGATCGTGCACATATGCTTATAGCATTATGAAAAGGTCACTACACAATATAAAACAAGTGTGATTATTAAAATGCGGCCGAATTTCCTAAATGGGGACGAACACTCCTCTCCATGTATTTCTCCGTACTCCGGATCTCAAACGATCGACCTCAAACGTGGCGGACGCATCGCTTATAAGTCACCCTTATTCATCGCCATCAATATCATCTGCACGGGTGAGACCATGACCTTGAAATATTTTTAATAATTATTGTTTTATTTTAATATGGTGTGAGTTGATAAAGGTATAGCGTTTATGTTATATGGTAAGTTCTGTTTCCGAAAGAAGCATGTTTTTTATTTTAATTTGATGATGGTGGTGTTTTTTTTTTTTTCACCTAGGTGGAAAAACCTATGGTGGTGTTACTTTCATTAACACTAAATTTGTTTTATTGGATTAAAAATAAATAAATAATTACATTGTTTATGTTAAAATATTATTTATTTGTGGAAATTTTAAAAGGATTATTTTTAAATTATTTTAGGTTCAATGTTTTAAAAGGTCAGGAACTTTGGTACTATAGTAATTAGTTTTAAAAAATTAAGATTTAATTTGATGTATTAAAGATATTTTGAGAAATAATATTTTCACTTTACCTCTTGTTCTAATTTTAATGGTGTTAATTTTCTTTATACTAATTAAAATAATTATTTTTTTATATATATTTTAATTTTCTTTTATTTTTTGATTTTTTTATTGTATTTTAATTTTTCTTTAAAGGTAATAATATTTTTAATATAATCATTATTCTATATAATGAGTTCATTTTTAGTTCTTACTGATTTTAGTTAACTTTATCATTTTTATGCTAACCTTGTATGAGCCACATGTGTTCTTCACTAGAGTTTGAAGTAATTGTGTCCATGAGCATTCTACATCTCAGTATGACACTGATGTGTAAATATGTCATGTCCTCAAAAAATAATAAAAATACTTTTTGCTAATGTTAGCCAAAACATTCACTTGAATATTAAATTATATATAACTTGAATCATTAGATTATATATAATTTTTTAATCTTACTAATGGAC
Source organism: Pinus tabuliformis (assembly GCA_031772625.1). Classification (NCBI taxonomy): domain Eukaryota; kingdom Viridiplantae; phylum Streptophyta; class Pinopsida; order Pinales; family Pinaceae; genus Pinus; species Pinus tabuliformis. Next base: position 1,088,759,460 of record CM062815.1, on the reverse strand, counting down.
TAAGATTAATTATTAAAATAAAACTATGCATTATTATATATAATTTGAATGGATAATAAATCATCTCATGTGTTTAATAGCTCTTTAATCATATACGAATTTGTGAATTTAGATAGATCATAAATTTACCTTTTATATATATATATATATATATATATATATATATATATTTATAATCTTTAAAAGGTTTACATATATATAAATTTGATGTAGTTTTATTATAAGTTTTGTTATCATGCCATGTAAAAAAACATCATTAAATATAATAATGATATTAAAAGATCAATTTTAATATTAATATTAATATTAAATAAAATATTAATATTAAATTTAATAAATTTAGATTAATATAATATTCATTTTTTTTATATTATAATTAATTCTAGATATATATGGAGGGAAGAATAAAGACATAGAGTGATATAGGTGGAGAGATAGAGGGAGTGACAAGGGAGACATGAAGATAAAATGAAGGAGAGGGGAGAGGAAGAATAAAGAGAGATAGAAAGAGAGGAGTGAGAGAGGGAGAGAAGGGTAGAAGAGAGATGGAGAAACAAATATGGAGAGGGGAGAGAGAGAGGAGAGAGAGGAGGAGAGAGAGAGGGAGATAATTACAGGGTTGGAGGGAAGAAAGAGAGAGAGAGAGAGAATGAAAGAGTGGAAGGACCAGAGAGAGGACTTGAGGGGGCAGGAGGGGGAAGATGGATTTGGAGGGGGGGAGAGAGAGCGAAGAAGAAATACGCAGAGAGAGAAAAGTGGAGAGAGAGAGAGTGTGTGCGTGTGTATGTTTTGGGGTGAGATAGAAAGACAAAACATGAGAGATGGAATGGAGGGTGGAAAGAAGGAGAGAGGGAGGGAGACATTGACTAAGTTGGAGGGCGAAGAGAGAGACGGGTAGCCAGAGAAAGGTGGGAGAGAAAGGGAGAGAGAGGAAGGAAGAGAGAGAGGCCGTGAGAGAGAGGGGAGAGGGAGGGGAAAGAGAGGCAGGTAAGAAGAAATACATAGAGAGAGAAAGGTGGAGAGAGATAGAGGGAGTGATAAGGGATATATAGTGAGAGGGAGAGAGGGAGCATGAGGGAAGATAGATAGAAGCAAGAGAGAAGGGGAAGAGAGTTAGAGGGAGAGAAATAGGGAGGGAGAGATATATAGAAATGGAGAAAGAGTGTGTATGTTTTGGGGGTGATATAGAGAGGCAAATGAGATGCAGAGGGAGATAAAGATATAGATGGGAGGTGAAGAGAGGGAAGAAGAGAAATATAAAGAGAGGGAGAGAGGGACGAAGATCTAGATAGATATGGATAGAGAGTGCAAATGTGTTTTGGGGTGGGGGTGAGATAGAGATACACAAAAGGAGAGATAGAGGGAGATATAGATATAGATGGAGGGGGGAGAGAGGGAAGAATATTTCTTGCACTAGATGCATTGATTTCAATGTAGATGATGATTTCTAATCCTATTTGATTGCTACACTAGATGCATTGATTTCAGTGTAGATGATGATTTCTAATCCTATTTGATTGCTTGCACTAGATGCATTGATTTTCAATGTAGATGTTGATTTCTAATCCTATTTGATTGCTTTCTCTAGATGCATTGATTTCAGTGTAGATGGTGTTTTCTAATCCTATTTGATTGCTTGCACTAGATGCATTGATTTCAACATAGATGTTGATTTCTAATTATATTTGATTGCTTGCACTAGATGCATGGATTTCAATGTAGATGTTGATTTCTAGGCTTATTTGATTGCTTCCATTATATGCACCGATTTTAGTGTAGATATTGTTTTCTAATCTTATTTGGTTGCTTGCATTGGATGGATTAGATGTTGTTAATCTTGAGGCTGTAAATTATTAAAAATACTTTTCAAGATTAGATGGAGGGGGGAGAAATGGAAGAAGATTTCTTACACTAGATGCATTTGCTATTTGCTTGCTTGCATTAGATGCATTAAATGTTAATCTTGAGGCTATATATTATTTAAAAAAATCAATATATATTTAGTAATACCTAGAGGGACACTATCAAGGATTAATTAGTTGTCAAAAGTTGCGATACCTAGAATTAAAATGAAATAGATGTGCAGAATCAATCCTCCTGCCTCCTGCAATCCCTGACAAGTTTTTCTCCCTTCTTCATCACCAACTAATTACTAATAGGCAATTAAATATATTCAAATTACTAATAGATAAATGTGTACAACAATGTATTCAAAATATTTATAAGAGGAAAAGATATATTTATAAACATTCAAAACAAATCAAAATATTCTTGAAAGAGATGTGATAATTGTTTGGATGTAAAGATTTTATAAATATGGCTCAAAAAAGATCTACAAGTGGGTATGTGTTTAAACTATTTGGAGGTGTAGTCTGTTGGAAGAGTAAGAAACAATTTGTAGTGGCACTATCAACTACAGAGGCAGAATACATGGTAGCTACTCATGCAAGCAAGGAAGCAGTTTGGTTGCAGAGATTGTGTTCAAGTATGGGGTTAGTACAGGGAGCTATAAGGATAGACTGTGACAACCAAAGTGAAATTTTCTTGGCAAAGAACCCTGCTTACCATTCAAAGACAAAGCACATTGATGTTCAGTATCACTTTGTGAGGGATATGATAGAAGGCAAAAAGGTGTTGCTGGTAAAGGTGGACACTTTGAAGAATACTACAAATACATTGACAAAATCTGTGAGCTCTGAGAAGTTCTCTTGGTGTAGAGAAACAATGGGTGTTGCAGAGCTGGATAAATGACTAAGCTCTCTTGTGGCCCCCTGTGGAAAGAAAACAACAAGTGGGAAAATGTTGGGTTGTGTTATATTCTTTCCATGACTAGCCCACGTAGTTAACCAGGTGGTTAGAAGGGGGGCAAAGCCACCCCTTCGTTGCGTAGTGGGGGGAGTCACAAGGGGTTTGAGGGGTGCAGGTAACCCCACTCTATGGGGTTTGGGGCAGTGCCCCGGAAAATTTTGTTTTTAGACCCTATATTAGGTTGGGCAGACCTACCTATGGTTTGTGCATGATTTTCGCACATGGTTTTGGATGCAATGGTTTTCGGTCCATGGTTTTGGACGCAATGGTTTTCAGTCCATGGTATTGGATGCTTCGGCATGTATAAATATGTATTGTAAAATTGAAAGTAAAATAATGAAAAATCAAGCTGGTAGTCTCGGTTTTGGGATCCAGGGGAAAATCTCTATGTATATGTGTTTTATGTGTTATGCTCTCGCATTGTTTATTTTTTGTGTTTTAGAATTCGTATGCAGGTAATTTCTGTATGGGGTTAAACCTACAAGAAGTGGGGCCAAATAGAGTGGGCGGCCGTTGTCACAGAAACAGTCATGATGGTGGAGAGTGCAGTAGGAGACTACACAAAGTTGTTCGAGCAATAGTTTGAGGCCTTGACCGGCTTGCAGAAGGACCCAAACATCCAGAGGCTAGAGACAAAAGCGCGCGAACTCCAACATCACTATGACAAAGTTAAGGGCACAACGCGAACCATCACACTAACACAAAGGTTATCCAAGCTGTAGGAAGCCAAGCAGCTGAAGGAACAAGTGGACGCAGCGCTGCATAAGGAAGCAGTGCTAAAGGTGCGACTAAAGCCCTTGCTGGAGGAAGCTTACGCAGTCACAGGAAGCATTGAAGGCAAGCTTGTGACTCTGCAAGCGACGCAACAAAAGCTTCAGGCTGACAACACAGGAGAAGTAACCGAGAAGACAGCTGAAGATGCGAAGCAAGCAACAACTCAGTGCACGGCTGATGTTGCGGTCATCTTGGATGGGTTTTGCGCAAAGATCTTCGCACCTACCAAGTGACTCAAGGCAAGTCACGATGTTTGTGTTGGGGGATTTTTGGGAGCGGGATCCCCCAAGGGAAGTTTTAGGGCTTAAAGCCCATGTTTAAGTCAATTTTTGTAATATAATTCTAAAGACTTCACATTTTGTGGTCGTAGAGCATGAAGGTGTATGTGTCAAAAAGGGTAGTCTTCCCTTAGTTTTGTAAAGTAAAGTCGGTTGTAAGAGATTTACCTATGGTCCATGGACCATGGGATTGTATTAAAAGAGCTAAGCTCTAAGTAGTTTAGGTATCAATAGAATGGCAGATCATGTAATAGAGTGATAGCTTTGAAGAAGAAGTCTAATTCTTGGGTTGTAACGTAGGTAGAGTCTCTGCAGCTGAGTGCACAGAGGCCTAGGGTAGAAGTCTACAACTGAGTGCGCAGACCCCTACAACTATGTGCACAGGGCAGATAGAGGTTGTAACACTTGAAAGATACTAATAAAAGGAGATATTATGCAATTTTTGCATCTTTGTTATGTTGATACATTTGGATATTTTATGTATGAATTTCCTTTATTATGTTTATATGATGCACAAATGAATGCAATTACATTTAATAATTAAATGTAATTACGAATGTCTGCTTACGCAGTGTTAACTTTAAGTATTTAGTGAGATAAGAAAATCACTTAGACTAATTAGGAACCTACATGGCACACTGCCATAGCAGCACGAAAGTACCTAAGCAGTAGGTTAGGGTTGTGCAAAGGTTGATCGTACCCTCTCGCGGTGGTATGAAAGGACAGAATAGAGGGCTCATCTTGCAAGCCCTGGAGTGAAGCGACCTGTGCAAAGGTAGGAATAGAAGGAATCAAATGACATGACAACCATCTCAGGGTGTAGAAACTTGGTTCCAACATCCCTCCATACTGCTTCAGGTGAGACTTCGGTCCGCGCTCCGCAGGCTGATGCCAAAAGGGCCAATGGTGTAGGGATTTGTTGGCTAACTAACGCCGAACCTGGGTCAGGCCCCCTTAAGCCAACATGTATAGAAGGACAGAGGGGGTGAAGCTTCAAGGCTTCACTGATGCAGATTGAGCAGGGAGTGTTCAAAAATTATATATTACAGAGCAATGGAACACATAAAATATTGCATCAATATAAACACAGAAAATGCATAAAACCAGAGAGACACAGATATATGTGGTTCACCCAGTTTGGGCTACGTCCACCCCGAACAACCAGTCCTTCCTTTCCATTATCTAACAAAATGAAGAGACACAACCTACAACAAATCTGCTGTAATATCCTCTGTTTTCTCTCACAGTCTCACCTCTTTGTTTCTCGCTTGGAGAATACACATTTATTTTTAGCTTTGGGGGCACTACCCCAAAAACCCCTACTGGGGGACTGCTGGCCCCCAAACCCCCAACCGGGGGGGATCGGCCCCCCCCCCGAACCCCCGCAGGGGGAACAAGTTCCCTCCGCACCCCCCTCGCATGGAGGGGTGTACAAAAGTCCTGGGGTATACATCCGGCTGAAACAAAGACCTCTAAATAATCATTCTCCACACCCAACAATCTACCACTTGGAGAATGATTGTAGCAACTCCACCGCTCCTTAATTCGCTGGACAATGACTCCTCTTTGGACCTGGCTATTTCTCATCTTCATCATCATATTTGAAGACCAATTGAAACTAAGAATATTCTTAGTTTCTCCCTGGTTACAACTTTTGTTAGCATATTTGCAGGATTCTAGCTAGCGTGTATCTTTTCCAGCTTCAACTCTCCATCTTCCAACACTGATCGTATGAAATGGTACTTGAGTTGTATGTGTTTAGTCCTGGAATGAAATGTTGAGTTCGTTGCAAGATGAATGGCACTTTGGCTATCACTGTATAACGTGCCCATATCATGCTCCTTACCCAATTCACCATAAACCTTTGTAACCAAATCATTTCTTTACTAGCCTCTGTAGCAACAACATACTCTGCTTGTGTTGTTGAAAGTGCAACAACATTTTGGATTTTTGAAACCCAATTGACAACTATTCCACTTACAGCAAATACATATCCTATAGTGCTCCTCCTGTTATCTCTATCACCTTCCATATCTACATCAACATATCCATGTAGAGAAATGTTTGAACCACCAAAGCATAATGCTTGATTTGTGGTACCTTTCAAATATTTGAGAATCCATTTCACTTCCATCCAATGTTCCTTTCCTGGATTGTTCATGTACTTGCTTACAACTCCCACTGCATGTGCAATATCAGGCCTTGTTCAGACCATTTCATACATTAAGCTTCGAACTACTGATGCATATGGAAATTTAGACATATAATCCACGTCTTCTTGGGTCTTTGGGCACATTTCCTTACTAAGTTTGAAATGGCTAGCAAAAGGTGTACTAACTGGTTTTGCATTGTGCATATTAAATCTTTTCAACACCATTTGTATGTACTCATTCTGAGACAATGTTAATTTGCGATTTTTCCTGTCTCTAGTTATTCTCATGCCAAGGATTTGTTTTGCAGCTCCCAAATCCTTCATTGCAAATGAATTTGCCAATTTTCTTTTGAGCACATTTATTTCCTGCATGTTAGACCCTACAACAAGCATGTCATCTACATACAATAACAATATAATATAGCTACCATCATTTTTCTTTTTCAGATAAACATAATGATCAGAGTGACATCTAGTATAACCTTGTTTAGACATAAACTTGTCAAATTTTAGATACCACTGCCTTGGACCCTATTTTAAGCCATACAAGCTCTTCTTCATCCTGCACACTAGTTTCTCCTTCCCTTTCACCTCATATCCTTGTGGCTGCTGCATATATATCTCTTCTTCCAAATCCCCATGGAGAAAAGCTGTCTTTACATCTAACTGCTCAAGATGCAAATCTTCAACTACTACTAGACTTAAAATAGTTCTGATTGAAGTCATTTTAACAACAGGAGAAAATATTTCATCAAAATCAATACCTTTCTTCTGTGCAAACCCCTTCACCACAAGTCTAGCTTTGTACCTTTGTCTTCCTCCATCTTCTTCCTTCAGCCTGTAAACCCATTTATTCTTCAATGTAGTTTTTCTTGCAGGAAACCTAACTAAGTCCCAAGTCTGGCTATGCATTAAGGAGTCCATCTCTTCTTCCATGGTCAGCTCCCACTTCTTCCTGCTTTCAACCTGCATTGCTTCTTCATAACATTCAGGTTCACCAGAATTAGTCAACAATAAATAATATAATGAAGGAGAGTCTCGTTCAGGGTGTATACTTATCTTGGTAGATCTTCTAACACCACTTTCAGGTGTTTGGGCTGCCTATTGATGTTGTGATGGTTTCTGTTGTTGTGGTTGTTGATTATTATTATTTTTAGGCACCTTTACCTTTTTAGTGATCTCATCAAGAACTGTGTATTCCTTGTTTTCTTTTTCCTGTTTCTTTTCCTACAATTGGTTCTTATACAAGACCTTTTCATTGAATATTACATCTATGCTCCTAATGATTTTGTGATTTTCATAATCATATAAGTGATAATCAAAATCATTAACACCATATCCAATAAAGGTACATTTCTTTGATTTTGCCTCAAGCTTTTTTCTATTTTCTTTATTAATATGGACAAAGGCCTCACAACCAAAAGGATTTAAAAATGAGTAGTTTACCTTTTTACCTGTCCATGCTTCCTCTGGAACACCACCATCCAAAGAAATTGAAGGCCCTCTGTTTATTAGATAAATAGTAGTATCTACAGCATCTGCCTGAAATTGTAAAGGCAATCCTGCATGCAATCTCATGCACCTTGCATGCTCCATGATTGTTCTGTTCATCCTTTCTGACAAACCATTTTCTTGTGGTGTTCTTGGAACTGTCTTCTCTCTGCGAATTCCATGGTTTGAACAGTACCTGTCAAACTCTTTGCTGCAATATTCACCTCCATTGTCTGATCTGAGACACTTCAATTTCTTTCCTATCTCATACTCAACCAAAGATTTCCATTTCTTGAAAGTATCAAATACATCATATTTATTCTTAATACAATAAATCCAAGTTTTTCTAGTTGCATCATCAATAAAAGTAACATAATAACGAGAGCCACCGAGAGATGATACCTGAGCAGGTCCCCATACATCTATATGCACAAGCTCTAGTTTTCTGCTCTTCTTTTGTTTCCCAACTCTAAGAAATCTGACTCTCTTCTATTTTCCATAAATGCAATTCTCATAGAAGTCAAAATCAACATTCTTCAAACCCGACAACAAATTCCTTGAGTGAAGAATATTCATCCCCTTCTCACTCGTGTCTGAGCCTATGATGCCATAATGCTGCATCTGCTCCTTTGGAAGTTAAAGCGTTAACAGAGTTAGAAATACCATTGCATAAATACAATGTACCAACCTTTTCGCCTTTTGCTATTACCAGGGCTCCTTTGGTGACCTTCCAAGCTTTATCTGTGAAAGTTGTCACACAACCTTCACCACCTAACTACCCTGTTGAAATCAGATTTTTCTTCAGATCTGGAACATGCCTTACCTCCTTTAGTAGCCATTGGTTTCCATTTTTCTGTTTTACAAGAACCTTACCCATTCCAACAATTTTACAGGGTTCATCATCACCCAAATGGACTTGTCCAAAATCTCCTTGAACATAGTGATGAAAATATTTCTTATTAGGTGTGGCATGGAATGAGGCCCTTGAATCTACCACCCAGGAATCAGTGATATTTTCAAAAGAAAGAATCAAAGCATCTTGTAACACCTCACCTATCACATTTGCTTCATGATTGTTTTCTTGTTGTGCATCTCCTTCTTTTCCCTTCCGAGATCTACAGTCTTTCTTTAGGTGTCCTTTCTTTCCGCATTTCCATCACACTATCCCCGATCTAGACTTGGATATACCTTTCCTTGATTTACTGTGATATCCTGAGATCTTTCCTCTTTCCATTTTTCTTCCACTAGACTCTGCACTTAAAGCATTACTCGATGTCTCACCGAAGCTTTTCCATCTAATTTACTCGCTAAGGATAGCACCGACAACATCATCAAACTTTAAAGTACTAGATCCAGAAACAGAGTTACTAATGGCCATTACTAAACCATTCCAACTTTCTGACAATGAGCACAAGAATAACATAGCTCTAACTTCATCATAAAAGTTTACCCCTACAGAACTTAACTGACTTGTAATGGTATTAAAATCATTTAAATGGTCTGCAACAGATCCACCTTTCGAAATCTTCATATTAAATAATCGTTTCATAAGAAATACCTTGTTTGAGGCCGAGGGTTTTTCATATAGTTTCACCAACGCCTTAATCAAACCCTCTGTTGTTGTTTCCTTCGAAATGTTGAAGGCTACCGACGCTACGAGGCACAACCGTACTGTTCGCAAGGCACAACCGTACTGTTCCGAGTGCCTTTCTATCGAGAAGGTTCCATTCTTCATCTGTCATACCCGTCGGCATCTTTGTTTTTCTGCCCAATGGTAGGTACAGATCTTTATGATACAAATAATCTTCCATTTGCATCTTCCATAGTGAGAAGTTTTCGTCGTTAAATTTCTCGACCCTAAACTTACCATGTTTCACCATTGCTCCCACTCGAAAGAGGAACCCTTCTTTCCTGCGAGTTTATCAACCAAATAGACCTTCGGCTCTGATACCAGTTGTTAGAAAATTATATATTACAGAGCAATGGAACACATAGAATGTTGCATCAATATAAACACAGATAACGCATAAAACTAGAGAGACACAGATATATGTGGTTCACCCAGTTTGGGCTACATCCACCCTGAATAGCCAGTCCTTCCTTTCTATTATCTAGCAAAATGAAGAGACACAACCTATAACAAATCCGTTGTAATATCCTCTGTTTTCTCTCACAGTCTCACCTCTTTATTTCTTGCTCGGAGAATACACATCTATTTTTAGCTTTGGGAGCACTGCCCCTTAAACCCCTGCCGGGGGACCGCTAGCCCCCAGACCCGCCAGCCGGGGGGGATCGGTCCCCCCAAACCCCCGTGGGGAGGACAAGTCCCCCCCGCACCCCCCCGCATGGAGGGGTGTACAAACTTAATGGGGTACACATCCAGCTGAAACAAATATCTATAAATAAGCATGCTCCACACCCAACAGGGATTCCATCTGACAGGAAGAGCACATTCAGAGGGATCTTTAGTATTAGGTCAGTGATAGTTTCTTGGTACAAAAAGAAACAGAGATCGGTTGCACTCAGTTCGGTAGAGGCAGAGTACACGGCTACAAGTCAGGCAACATGTGAGGCTATCTAGATGAGGAAGATTCTAGTTGGTTTGTTTGGTCAGTAGATGGGTCCGACAGTGAATTATTGTGATGATTAAAGTTGTATCAAACTCTTTGAAAATCCAGTCATTCATGATCATTCCAAGCATATTGATATCGATATCATCATCTCATATATTGTGTATTGAGGTGGATCATGTTGTTATATTACATTCCCACAGAGGAGCAAGATGCTGACATCTTGAAAAAGGAATTGTCAAGATGTAAATTCGAGTTTCACAGAGATAGGATTGGGTAGTTAATAATCCCTTTCTTGTTGAGAGGGAGTGTTGAGAAATGGAAACAAGAAATTCCAGTTTAATTTGTCCATGAATTAAACTGTGAATTAAGTTCGAATTCTATTCTCATAGCAACTTAAAATAGTTAAATTAAGTTTATTAAACTTACTTAACTTAGGAAATTCGAGTTGGAAGTCTTTTCGAAGTCATGTATATGTTCTCCCTACTTTGTAGGAGTCAACTATGAGTTAATTGTGAGTTGTAAAATAGAAGACTCAGTTTCATGAGTCAATTTAGTTAAATTAGTTCTCAAACTGATTGAGAGAACTAACAATGAGTTAACAGTCAGTGGTGTCAATAATGAACTCCACCAGGGCTACTCTAGTTAACTGAATATTTACTCATCAGAAATGTATGCATGTTGATTCTGAGAAAGACCCAGTTGAGACTGGAGTGCAGGGACAATGTACTATTTTTTTTAGATTTTTCTGAGTTGCACTGACAATGCATGAATTCAAGAACTGATCCTTGAGGGATTATGTTATTTTTAGAGGCTTTATTTCCCTTTAAATACAAACTATCCTTCATAGGAATTACACATTGGAATAGAGACTTGGAGAGCTTGTGAAGAGGCTAATATTTGGTCTTGAGCTTACTTATGAGTTGGAGATTGAATTTGTTGAGTGTTGGGATTGTTCAAGAGAGAACAAGGATTGTAATTTCATCTTGATTTTCTAGATTAATACAAAATAGATAGTGGGGTTTTGAGCTGTGGATTTCCCTGGATATTTATTGTGTTATGTGCCTTTGATTCTTTTCCTCTATTGATTATTGTTTTCTCGATGTTTATGGGCTTCCACTGTAAAGAGTAGAAGTAAATTCTTGTCTCTTGCTTTAACAAATTACATTAGCTTGTGAATCTACATGATTTTATACAAGCCTCATCTGCCCAAGGCTGCGTCCTTGAAGTTATGATTGTTTCTTTGCGACGCATGTCATCACTTTACTTCTTTTTAAGTTTATGTATCTTCTCTCTCTGATCTATTTTATGTGAATTAATGCATATTTTATGCATGAAACAGGTAGATATGTAATAATTATGCATAATAATTATAATTAACCACCTTCATAAAGATTGGAGAGTCATTAGATAGATCTGTTCAGAAAGGGTAGATCTACACGACGGCAGATCTATGCCATAAGGGCTTTAAAATACACATTTATTGCGTGAAACTGGTAGATCTATAATCTTTCTGCATGATAAGTATAATTAAATACCTCCATGACAATTTGAAGGTCATTTTGATAGAGTTGTAGTAGTTGATAGATAGAAGGACTAGATCTGCGTGAAGGTAGATCTTAACCCTAAGAACCTTAGGATACCATCACATAGGCCTCTAGATGCAAAAATATGGTTCTAGCAACCCCCAATACTGCTTCGAGTGAGACTGCAGCTTGTGATATGTAGGTTGTTGCCGAAAGGGCTAGTGGTAAGGGTTTTGTTGGTTGGCACAATTAAAGTTGAACTTGGGTCAGGCCCCATCTAGCCAACATAATGGGACTATTAGCTCCCCTTAATCCCAGACTCCTTACAGAAGGCTATAATTTCCTTGGGTGTATATTCGACTCCATTATCAGACCTTAATATCTTGATTCTCCTTTCTGTAAGGTTCTCTACTTTAGCTTTGAATTATTGAAATTTGATAAAAAATTCATCCTTGGATTTTATTAAGCAAACCCAAGTTTTCCTTGAATAGTCATCTATAAAAGTGACATAATATAGATCACCTCCAAGTGACTTTGGAGTCATAATATCACAGACATCAGAATGAATAAGATCCAAGATTTATTTTGACCTTGAAGCACTGCTTCCAAATGGTCTCTTGGTGTTCTTACCTAATGCACATCCCTTGCATACTCTTCATGATCTTGTTTTAGTTCGGAGATAGCATCCACTATAGAATTTATGGTTGGTAATATTTTATAGTGAAGATGACCAAATCTTCTATGCCAAAGTTCACATGGGATAACTTCAATATGAGCTAAATATTGCATTAGAGTTAACAATCTGTAGAGTCTTCCTTCACCAATCCCAATCATTCTTGCATCTTCTATGCTTGAGGTTTTCCCCATACTACAAAATTTCCATCAATTAAATCAAATCTTGTTGGCTTGAGGGGGTCTGGACCCAGGTTTAGATTTAGTTGCACCAACCAACAAAACCATTCACTGCTGGCCCTTTCGGCAAAAAACCCATGTAGCACAGGCTGCAGTCTCTCTCGAAGCAGTATCATGGGATTAAAGAACCAAGTTTCTGCATCCAGATTTCTGTGTGATGGGTTCCCGTTACTTCTAGGGATTTATCCTAACCTTTGCGAACCCTATCCCTTGAGATGCGGAAATTAAGATAACTTACACATAACAACTTCTAACTCTGCATAAATTTCTTTAAGCATCCATATCATCAGGTAAAATAATAGATCTACTACTTTCATGCATTAATTAAGTGTTTCTTAAGACAGTTATAGAAAACAGAGTGAATACATAGAAAATGCATAAGTAAATATAAAGTCATAGATACAAAGATATGGCTCCCAAATAGTATTTATTATGATCAATCCTTCTGTTACAAACACTTTCTTCCCTGTACACACAACTGCAAGGGCCCGCACACTCAATTGTGGACTTACCAGGGTCTCAGGGCACACGGCTGCAGGAGCCTTCCCCTTTGCCTAAGTCTAGAAAATAAACTCTTCTGCCTTATATTACTTGCCCATACATAGATCTTCAATGATTAACGAACTTCCTATGACTTGCTATGACTCCTTTATATATTTTCTTTCATTACAATACCATGGTTTGCGAACCATGGGCGGCTCAGAAAACATCTTAAATTCTAACAAACTAAGGGGATTTGACCTTCCTAAAGCCCATTTTGACTTCTACAACCTTCTCTTTCCACTTCCACAAAATGTAGAGACTTTACAAAATTAACAAAAACTATTACAAAATTGACCCCAGGGACCCTATCCTAATAACGCCCCAACACAAAGTCGTGACTCATCCTCGAGTCACTCTATTGATGGCACCTTGATCTTCAGCTGCAACTCACTGAATTCAATCTTTAACACCTGCAGGTCTATTGTCCCCTACGCAGCGGCCTGATGGACTTCTTTAACCAATTTCTCTATGGTGGGACCTTCAACTACAGGGCCCACAATTCTCTATGTCTGCTACATGGTCTTCAGCTTGGCCTACACTGAAAATGTCAACTAAATGGCCTTGTTGAGGAATGGCAACAAAAACTTCCAGATTAATTTGTCGTTGAATTAAACTGTGAATTAAATTCGAATTCTATTCGCATATCAACTTAAAATAGTTAAATTAAGTTTATTAAACTTACTTAACTTAGGAAATTCGAGTTGGAAGTCTTTTGGAAGTCTTGTATATTTTCCGCCTACTTTACAGGAGTCCATTATGAGTTAATTGTGAAATTTAAAATAGAAGACTCAGTTTCATGAGTTAGTTCAGTTAAATTTGTTCTCAAAATGATTCCGAGAAAGACCTAGTTGAGACAATGTAGTATTTGTTTTAGATTTTTCTGAGTTTCACTAATAGTGCATGCATTCAGGAACTAATCCTTGAGGGATTGCATCATTTTTAGAGGCTTTATTTCCCTTTAAGTACAAGTTATCCTTCATAGGAATTACACATTGGAATAAAGACTTGGAGAGCTTGTGAAGAGGCTAAGCTTTGGCCTTGAGCTTGCTCATGAGTTGGATATTGAATTTGTTGAGTGTTGGGATTATTCTAGTGAGAACAAGCATTGTAATTTAATCTTGATTTTCAGGATTAATACAAAACATATAGTGGGGTTTTGAGTCGTGTCTTTCCCCTGGTATTTATTGTGTTATGTTCCTTTTATTCTCTTCCTCTATTGATTATTGTTTGCTCGATGTTTATGGGCTTCATCTGTAAAGAGTAGAAGTAGATTCTTGTCTCTTGCTTTAGAAAATTTCATTAGCTTGTGAATCTACAATATTTTCTACATGGTATAAGAGCAAGATTGTTTTTTGGGCTGAGAGTTTGCAAAGCATATTTGAAAATATATTTGCAAAATTTTCAGAGACAAATTACAGATATGGATTCCTTGGGAAAATATACCCAAATTAAATTAAAAAAAAAAAAAAAAAAAAAACATTGATTGAATCGGTGTTCAGATGAGGGAGATATCACTAATTTAAAACTAGCTCTCTAGAGGAGATTTCAAAGTTTTTAGTTTCTGGGTTATAGGTTGTTAGCCTCCTGTTGCAACAGGGTATCATTTTTCATGATTGACATTTTTACATGCCAAATATGTCATACTTTGCAAGCTGCAGTGTTCCATATTTTCAGGAGAGACCAAAGAAGAAAGCCATGAAGTGTGTTAGTCTAAATGCCACTGCTGATTCCAATTTTTGATGAGTTGTTCCAGTTTTGAAGAGTTTTCATTTAAGGGAGGTCCAAACAGTTTAATCTTGGTCTCCCTAGGTTTCAGTTTCCTGTTTTAGAATATAGAGAATGATATCTGTCCAAACAGTTTAATATTTGCAGATCTGTAGATAGGTAGAGAATCAAAGGGACCCAACTGTTTAATCTGGGCCCTGGCAGAAATAAGTGTAGATTTAGATAGGAAAAATCCAAAAGAAAAATTGTAAATCTAGGTCTGCAAGTCTAAGTGCACCCAAACCAAAAAGAAGAAAAAATGTTAGGAAGGTAGGCCGGGTAGGTAGCTGTGTGGTTGCAGAATGATAATTTATGATCAATTTTGTGTTATAAAGTGCTTTATCTTTACAGATCACAGTGCAGGCAGTTTTCATGCAAAGGAGCTAAGAGGTGGACATAACTAACTCCCCCTTCTTCTAATTCCCCAAGTCACTTACTAACTTCCCAAAGAGGTCAAGATCTGCTTGATTCCTCTTAGTTTCATCATCATCCATATCAGTTGCCTTGATGAAGATCTGCTTCACTCAAGGATTTTTTTTGTTCAAAACTCTTTTCCCCAAAATTAGCCTAAAGTCCCTTACCTTGGCGCCTGCTTATCACCTCCATATTAACTACTAACTCTAGTATTATATAACTCCCTATCAGTTTTCCCCTCTCCCCTATTAAAACTTTGTATATAAAATTCCCCTATGTAAATATCCCCTCCCTGGCAATATAGCCATATTCTTTCTAAGTCAGGGAAAGAACAGTCCATCCGGGGCTGTTTTTAGCCCATCCGTGTCTTAAAAGGGATTAATCTGACACTTGGTCGGATTAATAACCTCTCCCCTAGCCCTAAAAACCCTCAAAAAAAAAAAAAAAAAAACCCCTTTTCTGCCCCTAACCCAAAGTTTCTGCATAAATACATTAAAACCCGCGCATTTTTAACCCAAAACCCCCCATTCCCTAAGTCTAAACCTCACCGCACGCATATTAAAATTCGAAATATTCCTTGAATATTCCCCGCCCTAACTCCCCGCCGCTTCACATTCGCTGCCAGCCGTCCGATCGCCCTGTGCCCAGATCGACGGTTGGCAGGTCGTCCCATCTCCGAACCGCCCAAAGGATAGCATCCGGGAGATGGGCGGTATTACCCGTCGTACTCCCGCCACGCGTCAAGCGTTGGGGTGTGGCAGAGCCCCTCCCCCCAAAACCGCCCAGGCGCTAATGGCAGTGCGCCCAAAACCGCTTATTGCCCTCCCCTGTGACATAAGCCCCACGTCACCTGCCTGCATCACTCCCCCCTAGCCTAGTCACTGCGACACGTCATTCGCCTGTGTGGCCTCCTGCCATCGTACCGCCGAGTCACCAGCCACGTGGCCTCCTGCCACTGTACCCTGCCACTGTACATGCCACGTCACCGTCCGTACATGATGACATCATCATGCTGATGTCATCCCGCCACATCATCATGCTGACATCATCGCTGACATCACCCACCGTACGAAGTCACATCCGCTGACGTCATCATCACTTTTTTGGCGCGAAGGAGCAAAAATCGCACTTCGGAGCCCCGGAATCAGTTTCTGAGGCAGTTTTTGATGAGCGATTTGCACCTAGCACAAATCGCTCAACGCTAGATTTTTTAGGCCTGAATGGGGAATCTTCAGGGAATCTTTTCATTCTACAGCCCCCAGGAAGCCCGAAAGGCGCCGAATGAACCATTTTTCTTCGTGAAGCTTGCAGAGAGGAGCAGAAACAGTTTTGAAGAAAACAGAGGCCGAACAACGGCCATTAAATGATGATTAAGACCCACAACACGTCAGAACAACGTCGGTTTATTGCCAAAGAGTATCAGTCAAGATTTTTTTAGGGGCTCGAAGCACCTGAATATTGATGAGGCCCCCCAGGAAGTCAAATCAAGAGGCGTAAGCCCATCCTTGCCCTCAAATCACAGTTAAAGCTTTAAATGCAGACAGACAACAGAGATACAGAAACCCATACACATTTATTTCAGAAAACACTGTAGCAAGCCACCAAGGACAACATCATTTACTCAATTTTGATACGACGGCCCTGAGCGCAGCCCGAGATATTTTTTGCATTTATTTCTGGATAGAATTAGGTTAAGAAATCATCTTTATTTCCGACTTGTTTAGGTCAAGTTGTAATAAAAGCAGTTATAGAGAGTTTTGCCCTATATATACCGCCCTCTACATTGTTTCAAGGGTTCGTTGTTTGAGAATTTTCACCAGAGACTCGCATTGTATACCTGAGTTGTTTCTATAATCAAAGATTGCCGAAAGCTTGGAGAGCAAACTGACTGTTGTAAATGAATGTTTTTGGAGATATGAAGATGGAATTCTTGTGCTGCAGCCTGAAGCAATAAGTGCATCTTACCTTTGTTTTATTGTTTACCACTATCTAAATAGCAGAAAGAAAGAATAGCTTAGAATTAGTTTAAATACTCTCTATGCTCAATTTCTGCTATTTCTTTATGTTTTTCCTCTGATTGAATTGGTTATGAATATGAATTCCTCCTGGCTCAGGTTTACCCCGATTCACCTGTGTTTGCCAATTATCTAGGGATTCTTTACTGCCCCTAGGTAGCGCTCTGTTACCTCCTCCGTTAAGCTGATTGAGAGATTCTTAACTGCCTCTCATTACTTAGCATTCCTTCCATCATTTAAACCTGAAATATTGTTTCATGCTCAGCTATCTTGCTCCACTTTCCCTCTCTTGTGACCGAGGAAATGCACCAGCAGTTCTCCTCCTCGACTCCACGTCGAATGGTTTGAAACTTCTTGACTATGCCTTGCCTCTCTGTCTGAAAACATCAATTTTCCCACCAAAAACAAAACAAAACCCTATGAACTCAAGACCTAGCCTAATATCCTTTTCAAACAAAGCTAAATCATAAAGAGAGAGCCCTCTCTGATTGCAGGTTGGCTAGAACCTGCAGTCCAAAGTTGGTCTGTGGTTACCTCGGCCGTATCCTTTTCCAGAGCTTGAGGACAACCTGAGTGATAACATAATGGCGACTCCACTGGGGACCTTCCTCAGATAGTTTCATGAATAAGGTAAGAAAGCTCTGCTGAGACCATAAATCAAACTTTCCAATTGTTGTTTATCTCTTAAAACTACAGATGAAGTCTGAATGTCGGCCAGGAAGCCTTTGAGACTGTTTTTTTCTTTGCATTAACAAGAGTAAATAAATGATGCTTTAGTCAATCTTCATGCTAGTTTTAAGTTACAAACAAGCTGTCCCATATTTTAATTAGTCCCTTGTCGATTACAAAAACATTCCCAGGAAAAATACCCAAAAAACAATTCGGAAGCTGGCTCCCAAGAAAAATCCACGATATACAAGGTCTAATCCAGATCCCAACCCTCCAGCTGTTTTTGAAAACCCTAACATAATCTCAAAAATCCTTAGGAAGCAAGAAAGACAGGAGAATGCTGTTGATTTGAGCCCTGAAACAACTTACCCTAGCTGTATTCTGACTCCTGTCAAGGTTTTGTGCCGTTCAACCCCTATTTCCCTTAGTTCATCATCTACATCCCGTAGTACTCCTTCCACACCTTCATTCACTGCACATACTAACACTATTGTTGTTTCGAGCGTTCTAGTTACTCCTATGATCCCTGGTACTCCATTTGTTCCACTTATACCTGCCAATATGGCTAATAGATATGCACCCCTGCAATTACCTGCTAATGCTAGGGGTTTACCTCAAGAGTACCAATCGAAAATCACATATTTTGATTCCACCGGTCCTTTCACAACCATTCAACACACCAAAAAGATGCAGGACTATTTTGAAAACTACGAGATAGATGACAATAGTGTAAGAATGAGAATTTTTGTTCAGATTTTAACAGTTGATGTAAGAACTTGGTTCAGATCACTTGCTGCAAATTCCATAACTACCCCAGATGAGCTTTACCAATCCTTTACCAACAGATGGGAGAAAAAGAAAGACCCCTTGCACATACTAGCTGAATATGATACGATCAAAAGAGGTCCTCAAGAGACTGTTTTGGAGTACTGTGCAAGATTCAATAATGTATATTACGCAATACCACAGAACTTAAGGCCTCCTCCTGATCTGGCCTTGAACAAATTTCCCAATGGATTCGACCCGGATATGGCATACCAGTTAAAGGAAAGAGCTCCTCAAACCCTTGCGGACATGCAAAATATTGCTGTCAGCGTAGAAGCCAATTTAATTGCCAAAAGAAACAGAGCTAGAATGGAAAGAAGAATCACCTTCAAGGAAGAACCCTCAGCTTTTGATCAAAATCTTGATGCTATCATGAGTGGCTTGCAAAGGCTGGGAGAAAGAGTAGAAATTGTTGAGAGAAAATCATCATGGGAAGGACAATAGTCTAATACCATAAGGAACCCAAATTTTAGGAAAACGTAGAACACAAATGCTGGTAGGCCTAACCAAGACCATGATATAAGACCCCCTTTCCAAGATAATTATGTTGAAGGATCTACTTCTAGTGAACCCATAGAGGACACTCACATGAACTTAATGGATCTAAAGGGCGAGCACCAAACTGTCTTGTCCCAAGAAGACCAAATTGAACCCGATGACAATCAGTTTCAGACTAGGTCTGGCGAGTCTTTTGATTTCAAACAAGGTTATGATACCGCTGTGTATGAAGTACACAAACAATATAAGCTGAGAACTAGGACCATTGACATTTCCGAACCTAGTAAAACAAAGGAAGGCAAACAACCCAACAAGACTAAAGGCAAGGCTGTCATAACAGAACTAGCTGATATAGCTGTTCCAAACCCACATCAAGTGACTGTAGAAGACATATCAGAAATACAACCTTCCAAAGATCAGCCTTTGCCACCTTCTTCCTCGAAAGAAAGCTCAAATAGGGTTCCAAAAAACTTTCCTGAAGTTGAAAAACCGCAAGAAAAAACTTCCCATAGCAGTGATAAACAAGAGCAAAACGTAGACAATTCAAATGAAACAGAAAAAACTGCCATTATCAACACCAAGACTCCAATGGAAAAGCCATTTAACTTAGAGACAGAAATAGCTAAGTTAAAAATATCCATTCCCCTCTCAGAACTTGCCAAACACGATGTATATAGGCAGCAAATTCAAAGATCACTTCAAATGCCAGAGGTTAAGGATGATGTAAATGTTTTAGACGACACCCCAGAACTGTTGTTTGGTCCAGAAGTTAATGGAAAATCAACACATGGACCGGTCCCACCCTTTTATGTCAGTTTGCATATACATGACAAAGTTTTGCACAACGCTATGTTTGACTCAGGGGCATCTCACAATCTTATGCCCAAAGCAGTTATGGAAAAACGGAATCTTGATGTTACAAGACCTTACAAAGATTTATACTCCTTTGACTCAAGTCAAGTGAAATGTTTAGGCCTCATCAAAGACTTGTGTGTCTCCTTAGTCCAATATCCCAACAAGACCATCCTCATGGATGTAGTGGTTGCTGACATTCCACCAAAGTACGGTATGCTCTTGTCAAGATCATGGGGAGCAAAGCTCCAAGTATCCCTTCAATTAGACCTTTCCTATGCCACCATTTCAGTCTTTGGGCAACCAAAGAGACTGTATAGAGAAATGCTCATGAAATATGTGGTAAGTAGTGAGAGCAAGCCTGAAAATTTTCCCATTTACTCAATCCACTCTGATATGGATTCCTTTATTTTGTTTAATGATGATACAAATGTTTCAATTGATAATAAGCCTTTTGCTCTAGAGCAACAAGCACACATCAACGAAGAATCGGTTGTACATACCCTCGAGACTGTCACAACAACTAATGCAACTAGCATACCAAAAGTAGTTCCCCAAACAAAAATTTTAAATCTTCCCAATCCTAAAACAGCTCAATCTCTGGATACTGACCATAAACAAGAAATCACATGGTATTTAGAATTTGATGGCTCTGTCAACAAGTTAGGAGCAGGGGCAGGTGTCTGGATTCACAATACATATAACAACCATGCAGAAGGTCATGCCTACAGACTGAACTTCAAATGCACAAATAACATGGCAGAGTATGAGGCTCTGCTTTTAGGTCTTAAACTCCTCAAAGCTCTAGGAGCTGCAAAAGTGTCTATTTTAGGAGACTCTGATTTGATCATACAATAGATGAAAGGCAATTTTGTAACCAATGACAATAGAATGAGAGCCTATAGGACTGCAACTACTAATATACTCCAGGCATTCACTGAATTCAAGCTTGACAAGATTTCAAGAAATCACAACATTCATGCACACAGCCTAGCTACCTTTGCTAGTACATGCAAGCTTCCTTTTGACCCAAACCATCATTTCACAGCTGAAATAAAACATAGGCCCGTAGTTCCAAATAACGTTAAAGATTGGCAAGTATTCGAAAATGATGCCCAGATTAACAATTTCCTCACCCTTGAGCATGAGTTTTCGAATATTAACATCGACATGGATGCTATGACAAATCCAGAACACCAAACAAATGAAAATCAGCAAGACGTAACGGCTGCAACAGCCAGACAAATCCTGAAACCAACTATTTTTGACATAGAAAACATAGAACAGCTGAAACAAATACACTTGGAGGATATAGCCAAAACAGAGGCAGACATCATTGACTTAAAGGATAACTTTCTGCCTGCTGGCCTAACCCCATTAGAAGATATGTTTGATGCTAATGACGTGCCAAGAAAGCCAAAATTGCAGCCCATAAACATTGAGATAGAGGAACATAACATTGGGACTGTAGAAAAGCCAAAAATGATCAAACAGTCCAAAAATTTACCACCTGATCAAAAGCCCAAGTATATTGACTTATTCAAAGAGTTCCAAAGATGTATTTGCTTGGAGCTATGAGGATCTGAAATCCTATGACACCTCAGTGATCCAACACACCATTCCTTTAAAACCAAACCAGAAACCCTTCAAGCAGAAACTTAGAAGAATTAACCCTATGCTTCTTCCCCCGATTGAGAAGGAAGTAAAGAGAATGTTTGAAGCAGGCATAATAGCACCCATCAGATTTTCTAAATGGGTGTCCAATCTTGTTCCTATGAGAAAAAAGACAGGCGAAATCAGACTTTGTGTAGACCTCAGAAATTTAAATCAAGTCTCCCTAAAAGACCATTACCCTTTGCCTAAAATGGACCACATCTTGCAGAGAGTAGTGGGATCATCTAGAATCTCTTTGCTAGATGGTTTTTCAGGTTTCGACCAAATACTTGTTCACCCGGATGACCAAGACAAAACTACTTTTACTACACCCTGGGGAACATTCAAGTATGTAAAGATGCCATTTGGTCTTAAAAACGTTGGAGCTACCTCTCAACGTGCAATGGATATTGATTTTGCCAAAGAAATACATGAATTTCTAGTTGTCTACCTTGATGACTTAACCCCATTTTCCAAATCTGATGAAGAACACCTCAAACATCTCAGGAAAATATTCATGACATGTAGGAAATATGGCATTTCCTTGAACCCCAAGAAGTCTCTGTTTGGCCTTGAAGAAGGCAAATTACTTGGCCACATCATATCAAAGGATGGGATCATAATTGATCCTGAAAGAATACAAGCCATCCTCCAAATCCTATTTCCAAGAAACATTAAAGAGCTACAAGCATTCCTTGGGAAAATTAACTTCTTGAGAAGATTTATTCCAAATCTAGCTGAGCTGATAAGATTGTTAAGCAACATGTTAAAGAAGGATGCTAAGGTAAAATGGTCTCTTGAAACCAAGCAAGCATTTGAGAGTATCAAATCAGCCTTAACACAAACCCCTGTCCTAACTAGCCCACAGCTTGACAAAGATTTTATCATATTTTCGTTTGCATCTTATCACACTATAGCTGCTGTCCTTTTGCAAAAGGATGAACAGGGAGCTGAAAAACCAATCGCTTTTTTCAGCCGAGCATTAAGAGATGCCCCTTTGAAGTACCCAATAATGGAAAAGCAGGCCTACGCACTTGTGAAGCCCATCAAGGATTTCAGAGTGTACATTTTATATTCACACGTGATTGCCTATGTCCCACATGCTGCTGTAAAAGACATATTGACCCAAGAGGGATTAGAAGGCAAAAGAGGCAAGTGGATTGCAAACATCCTTGAATATGACATAGAAATAAAACCAACCAAGTTGATAAAGGGACAAGGTTTAGCTAAACTGATGTCTGAAACAAATTTTCAAGCCTTAGAGATTAACCAGCTGGACAATGAACCGGAGCTGGCGACTCCACAGATCAGTGAAATCTTTCTACAATCCCCATGGTACGCTAATATATGCTTTGTATTGTTAAACCTGTGTGCTCCCCTAGGATTGTCCAGGACCAAGAAAAGATTTTTGAAAATGAAGGCTTTAAAGTTTTGTGTCATAGATGGTGCATTATTTTGGAGAAATCATGAAGGTATATTGCTAAATTGTTTAACCATGAATGAAACTAACAATATCATGAAAGAATTCCATGCAGGTGACTGTGGAGGACATCTATATTGGAAGTCAACTGCTGATAAAATTTTAAGGGCTGGTTTTTATTGGCCCTCTCTTTTTTCAGATGTAAAGAAGTTTGCCATGTCATGTCATGAATGCCAAATTTTTGAAAGCAAGAGAAAGCTGTTGCCCCTGCCCCTCAAACCCATCTCCACAGAAAAACCTTTTCAACAATGGGGTCTTGACTTCATTGGAGAAATCCATCCCTCTTCCTCAGGCCAGCACAAATGGATCCTAACAGCCACTGACTATTTCACTAAGTGGGTTGAAGCCATTCCCTGTAGACAAGCCAATGACACCATCATTATCCAATTCCTTGAGTGCAATATCCTTTCTAGATTTGGCTGCCCTGAGAAAATCATCACTGACAATGCCGCTGCCTTTAATTCCAAAAAGATGATCAATTTTTGCCACATATTTCATATTGCCTTGGGCCACTCCACAGCCTATTACCCCCAAGGTAATGGCTTGGATGAATCATCTAACAAAAGCCTCATCAACATCATAAAGAAAATGCTGGAAGAAAACAAGAAGAACTGGCACAAAAAGCTGGTAAATGCCCTATGGGAAGACAAAATTTCAAGCAAAAGATCAATTGGGATGATCCCTTATGAGCTAGTATATGGCATGGAGGCTAGATTTCCCTCATCCCTGGGCATTCCTACTATCAAGCTATTACAAGAGATTCAGGCTGAACCGAATGACATTCAAAGAAGAATCAATCAGACCATCCATCTGCAGCAAACCAGAGAACAAGTTTATGACAGAGCTCAAATTGTGCAAGAAAATCTCAAAAAGATGTTTGATAAGAGAGCTAAGGCTGAGGATTTCAATGTTGGTGACAAAGTTCTAAGATGGGACTCAAGAAGGGAAGACAAGGGTAAACATGCCAAGTTTGATTTTCTATGGAGAGGTCCATTGGTTATTTCTGCTGTTCAGGGAAATAACACATTTTCTCAGATCTGTAGAAGATTGTTCTGCTGAAGAAGGCCCTGTCAATGGCCGTATGCTGAAACATTACCATGATCCCTTTTAAGGGACACAATGCACTTTTGTATAGATTTTTGTACAGTCTTATTTGTATATATCAACACTTTTTTTTCATTTTTATAAGCAAGCCGATTGTTTAAGAAGCAGTAGTAAATCTGTGAAGATCCAGTCGATGCAAGTATTCCAGTTTTAAAGACCCTGTCTCTGCACTAATTTCAGCACAACAAAGAAGAATAGCACAGACGCATCACAATATATCATGGTAAAGGCAAGTTGTTGCAGATTGTAATCTTCAGCCAAAAGAATGTTGACAAGGAAGAAGAAAATTGGTTAGTAACTGTTCAGGACCAGAGTCAGAGGAGATACATTAGTTTTGACCCATGATTTTCAGAGGCATAATGCTCAAGCAATGTTGTACATAATTATCAAGCACGCAGAAGAAAGCAGGCGATGCTGTACAGTTCACAGTAATTCAGTTGAGGAGGAGGTTGTTCATAGTTCAAAGTTTATATTTTTAAGAGCCAGAACAAAGAAGTATTCCCAGTCTACAACAACAAATAGAAAATCAAGGCAGTCTGACCTGCTGTTCTTGGCTTTTCACAAGGAAAAACCATCCCCAAGTGGAGCCACTGTTAGCCTCCTGTTGCAACAGGGTATCATTTTTCATGATTGACATTTTTACATGCCAAATATGTCATACTTTGCAAGCTGCAGTGTTCCATATTTCCAGGAGAGACCAAAGAAGAAAGCCATGAAGTGTGCTAGTCTAAATGCCACTGCTGATTCCAATTTTTGATGAGTTGTTCCAGTTTTGAAGAGTTTTCATTTAAGGGAGGTCCAAACAGTTTAATCTTGGTCTCCCTAGGTTTCAATTTCCTGTTTTAGAATATAGAGAATGATATCTGTCCAAACAGTTTAATCTTGGCAGATCTGTAGATAGGTAGAGAATCAAAGGGACCCAACTGTTTAATCTGGGCCCTGGCAGAAATAAGTGTAGATTTAGATAGGAAAAATCCAAAAGAAAAATTGTAAATCTAGGTCTGCAAGTCTAAGTGCACCCAAACCAAAAAGAAGAAAAATGTTAGGAAGGTAGGCCGGGTAGGTAGCTATGTGGTTGCATAATGATAATTTATGATCAATTTTGTGTTATAAAGTGCTTTATCTTTATAGATCACAGTGCAGGCAGTTTTCATGCAAAGGAGCTAAGAGGTGGACATAACTAACTCCCCCTTCTTCTAATTCCCCAAGTCACTTACTAACTTCCCAAAGAGGTCAAGATCTGCTTGATTCCTCTTAGTTTCATCATCATCCATATCAGTTGCCTTGGTGAAGATCTACTTCACTCAAGGATTTTATTTGTTCAAAACTCTTTTCCCCAAAATTAGTCTAAGGTCCTTGACCTTGGCGCCTGCTTATCACCTCCATATTAACTACTAACTCTAGTATTATATAACTCCCTATCAGTTTTCCCCTCTCCCCTATTAAAACTTTGTATATAAAATTCCCCTATGTAAATATCCCCTCCCTGGCAATATAGCCATATTCTTTCTAAGTCAGGGAAAGAACAGTCCATCCGGGGCTGTTTTTAGCCCATCTGTGTCTTAAAAGGGATTAATCTGACACCTAGCCGGATTAATAACCTCACCCCTAGCCCTAAAAACCCTCAAAAAAAAAAAAACCCTTTTTTTCCCCTAACCCAAAGTTTCTGCATAAATACATTAAACCCCGCGCATTTTTAACCCAAAAACCCCCATTCCCTAAGTCTAAACCTTACCGCGCGCATATTAAAATTCAGAATATTCCTTGAATATTCCCCGCCCTAACTCCCCGCCGCTTCACATTCGCCGCCAGCCGTCTGATCGCCCTGCGCCCAGATCGATAGTTGGCGGGCCGTCCCATCTCCGAACCGCCCGAAGGATAGCGTCCGGGAGATGGGCGGTATTACCCGTCGTACTCCCGCCACGCGTCAAGCGTTGGGATGTGGCCGAGCCCCTCCCCCGAAAACCGCCCAGGCGCTAATGACGGTGCGCCCAAAACCGCTTACTGCCCTCCCCTGTGACGTAAGCCCCACGTCACCCGCCTGCGTCACTCCCCCCTAGCCCAGTCATCGCGACACGTCATCCGCCTGCATGGCCTCCTGCCACCGTACCGCCGAGTCACCAGCCACGTGGCCTCCTGCCACCGTACCCTACCACTTTACATGCCACGACACCATCCGTACATGATGACATCATCATGATGATGTCATCTCGCCATGTCATCATGCTGATGTCATTGCTGACATCACCCACCGTACAAAGTCACATCCACTGACGTCATGCTGACGTCATCAACACTTTTTTGGCGCGAAGGAGCAAAAATCGCACTTTGGAGCCCCGGAATCAGTTTCTGAGGCAGTTTTTGATCGCTAGATTTTTTAGGCCTGAATGGGGAATCTTCAGGGAATCTTTTCATTCTGCAGCCCCTAGGAAGCTCGAAAGGCGCCGAATGAACCATTTTTCTTCGCGAAGCTTGCAGAGAGGAGCAGAAACAGTTTTGAAGAAAACAGAGGCCGAACTGCGGCCATTAAATGATGATTAAGACCCACAGCACGTTAGAACAACATCGGTTTATTGCCAAAGAGTATCAGTCAAGATTTTTTTAGGGGCTCGAAGCACCTGAATATTGATGAGGCCCCCCAGGAAGTCAAATCAAGAGGCGTAAGCCCATCCTTGCCCTCAAATCACAGTTAAAGCTTTAAATGCAGACAGACAGCAGAGATACAGAAACCCATACACATTTATTTCAGAAAACACTATAGCAAGCCACCAAGGACAACATCATTTACTCAATTTTGATACGACGGCCCTGAGCACAGCCCGAGATATTTTTTGCATTTATTTCTGGATAGAATTAGGTTAAGAAATCATCTTTCTTTCCGACCTGTTTAGGTCAAGTTGTAATAAAAGCAGTTATAGAGAGTTTTGCCCTATATATACCACCCTCTACATTGTTTCAAGGGTTGGTTGATTCAGAATTTTCACCAGAGACTCGCATTGTATCCCTGAGTTGTTTCTATAATCAAAGATTGCCGAAAGCTTGGAGAGCAAACTGACTGTTGTAAATGAATGTTTTTGGAGATATGAAGATGGAATTCTTGTGCTGCAACCTGAAGAAATAAGTGCATCTTACCTTTGTTTTATTGTTTACCTCTATCTAAATAGCAGAAAGAAAGAATAGCCTAGAATTAGTTTAAATACTCTCTATGCTCAATTTCTGCTATTTTTTTATGTTTTTCCTCTGATTGAATTGGTTATGAATATGAATTCCTCTTGGCTCATGTTTACCCCGATTCACCTGTGTTTGCCAATTATCTAGGGATTCTTTACTGCCCTTAGGTAGCGCTCTGTTACCTCCTCCGTTAAGCTGATTGAGAGATTCTTAACTGCCTCTCATTACTTAGCATTCCTTCCATCATTTAAACCTGAAATATTGTTTCATGCTCAGCTATCTTGCTCCACTTTCCCTCTCTTGTGACCGAAGAAATGCACCAACAGTTCTCCTCCTCGACTCCACGCCCAGTGGTTTGAAACTTCCAGACTATGCCTTGCCTCTCTGTCTGAAAACATCAATTTTCCCACCAAAATAAAAACAAAACCCTCTGAACTCAAGACCTAGCCTAATATCCTTTTCAAACAAAGCTAAATCATAAAGAGAGAGCCCTCTCTGATTGCAGGTTGGCTAGAACCTGCAGTCCAAATTTGGTCTGTGGTTACCTCGGCCGTATCCTTTTCCAGAGCTTAAGGACAACCTGAGTGATAACATAGGTGAAAGTCAAATTTTCATACATACTTCAGGATCGGCAGATGGCTTTCCATGGGTTAAGGTTTGAGTATGCCTTGGAAGGTAGATCAAATTTTATAGCATGGAGGGACAAGATGGAGGTTGTGCTAGAAGATAATAGCTTGAAGGAGTTCATTAGTCAAGAAGTCCCCAAGCCACCAGCTACAGATACACAGAACTTGTCTGAATGGAAGAAGTGTGTGGCAAATGCAAGGCGGATAATCCTTGAGAGAGTTCGAAACCTCATTGTCTCGAGTCTCCATGGAAAGGAAACTCCGCATGCTATGTGGAAAATATTAATGGACTTGTATCACAATAACAATGATTAAAGGAAGTTGGTATTGAAGGATAAAATTCGTAAAATCAAGATGGAGAAAGGTGAGACAAGTCTAAAGTACTTGACCAAGTTCACTCAATGTTGGGATGAACTTGGAATTGTTGGAATCATGGTTGTCGAGGAGGATATGGTGACCCTTTCTCTTCTTGGAATCCCAAATAGTTGGTATATTTATTAGGAATCTGTCAATGGTTGGGAGAAGCTACCAGATTGGGAACGACTATGGTCAGATTTGATGTAGGATGAGATAAGGGGGAACACCAGTGATGGCTCTTCATCAAAGACTGATGATGAAGAGAATTGTGCCTTAACGATTAAGGCGAGGAAGGGGAAAGTTAAAATTTATCATTCCAAATCATATTCTTGTCATGGAGGTGTTGACAGTGCTGGACCCACCAACATGTCAGGGGATCTCTCTAGGAACAAGTCCTGACTATACCTCAAACTATTTGGTGTAGGAGTTCTAGCAGTGGGTCTTACAGTATCGCCTTGACTGTGGTTGCATGTATAGGCAAGTAAGATGTCCCCATTGGTAGCAAGGGTGTGACATATGTAGCAAGTCAAGGAAGGTACATGAGCAGTTCTAACAAACAAAGGGTGAGGTGAGTGAACCGCTTGGAAACCTATGAAATTACAGAGTTAAGAAGGGAAAACACGAGAAAATATGAATCACACATTGGAAGGCAAGTAACCCAGCAATCCAAAGTGATGGTTAAACCAACAACACATTTCAGTAAGATTTATATATACATATACAAAAAGAGTCTATAGACACATGTGTAAGAAAACATATACATATATCATTTAGAGTAAACAAGATATATGAAATATAATACGACATATGCATGAAATGTGTTGGATCTGTTATATTAAGAAGTGAAATTTCCAGCCATACAATACAAGCATGTCCAACCACTAGTTCTGAAAATGGAACATTACAACCACTGTAGCTTGCTCCTCCAAAGAGACACACTAGCTCTACATAGTGGAGAAGCCAAGGCTCATTACAATACTCCATTTTTTCTCTAAGATACTCCTATTGGAAGCTTGGCTGACCAAAAGTCTCTACAATGAGTTATGAGGGACTATATATAGCAAAGGGTGGGGTGGCATGTTATCAGGAAATCTAGTGTCTATGCAGAGCTGCTAGTCCCACTAAGACAGGTAGCTATCTTAGAAACAAACAGATTAAAGTTAGTTTCATTTTCCTTTATGAGAAGTAGATAGGAGAGGATCAAAGAGTACCAACCTCTATATTTTGCTTGGTTCTTTGCTTGTTCCTTCTCCTCATCGACAGGTCTTTGCCACTTCTCCCTTGACCGTTCCGCTTCAAAGAGTACCTGTAAATTCAAAGCAGCATAATACCTTCAAAGTGCAGAGATCTACAATCATAAACAATATAGGACGAGATATATATTGACCACACAAATGCATATACTATTAGACATACAAGAATGTGGAGGAAAACTTGAATAGCTTTACTGATATAAGGATAAGAAGAGAGGATTACAACCCATTGATCTGACCCAGTGTCATCCTCCCAACAAGAAAGCCCTTCTTCACCTCATGAAAAGCTTAGATCACCCAACACTATGATGTTCCACTAGGAAACCAATATCACTTCCTTACAAGATACAAAATTCCAGCCTCTGGATCTCTGGGATGAGGGATCCATATATAGATGATTGCAGGGAGGTGAGTCAGCTTTTGGGATTTTGATTAATGTCTTCTCTCTCATAGTTCTTGATTCCACTTGGAGATTGATGATATCTTACTCATCCCTGGGCGAATTCAGAGAGGCAAGTGTCACAGGAGAATTTTTTGGAAGATTCCATGATCATCCACCTCGCAAACTGTCTTTGCCATTTGTCCATTCTCACCCATCGCACCCTACAGAAGGGATTTCCTGTATGTATCACACCTTTTACACTGGGCATGTGAGATGCATTGCACACTTAGCACTAAGAAACCTGTATGGTCTAGTTTTGACCATTTCTGAGCAGTTTCTTGTGGAGAACTTCTGGGAGATTATGTAATCAGCTGATCTTGTTCCTTTAGGGAATGAAACAAAACTTTTAGGGACTCATAAGCCCTTGGTTTATGGACATATATGATTGGGGTTGTAGTTCCCAAAAATGTCTATAACAGTTGCCCCCTAAAGCATGAGGTCGTTAATCTTTTGATGTCGGGTGAAATACTTTATCATGAGGATCTGAGGTTTTTCGAGCTAGAAGGCAACCTGTAATAAGATACAATACAATAAATTATCTTCATAAAATTTTCATGATCTAGCTGAGGCGGGCATTCCCATGCTCAGCTTTATAAATTCATTTTCATGTACATAGGACAGAAAACCGTCTGTGTGGAAGACTGATGATTCTGATAGAGCCATCATCCTTTGATTCGAATGATAATCTGTGCAGTAATGATGTACATTTGATGTCTTTATTTTCCTGAATATATCGCAGCCCAGATGGATGAAACTAGATCCGGGGTCTTCAAACTCGTCCAATCTTCACCCGAAGTACAAGTCGATCCATGTGAAAAAATGTTCTGGAGTCGAACATGGAAAGACATCGCCTGATTACCAGCCAATGATGTAAGCTGTTAACAGGCGCGAGAGGAATCACCAATAATGATGATGACCCTCAAGGTACAACAGTACAATTCGCGCGTTGTGAAAATGGGACTTGGCGTCGAACACCACGCAAAATCTCTCGGTCGAAGGCCATTGATGTAAACCTGTCACCGAAAGTGAGAAACTTGCCATTGAGGCATGCATGCTTCAAAGTACTGAAAGGGTTGTTCCTAGGTCAACTTCTTGGATAATGAGCTGATGTCGACAAGAAGTGACCCGTTGTAGGAGGGCCTTAATGAATCCCACATCTACGACACAGAATGGAGCAAATGACTTTTGGAGGTGAAAACGATCTGATGATACAGGGTTCAGGGTGGCAGTCATGAAAGAATGAAGCGTAAAGGTATTGTAGCGGATGAGACACAAAATGGGTTTGTGAATTCTCTGATCGACTTCTCTTGAACATATCATCGACACTTGAAATGGATTGGTAGCATTAACCCCAAAGATGGATGGTATGGTGGACCAACGGTAATATGACTGGTGAATGGAATAACCCAACCCGACTCAGACATGGAGTGAAAGTGTCATGTTCAAGAGCGACTCGCTACCAATAAAGTTTCTTCAAGTTTTCTTCCCATTTTTTCCCTAGTCATTGCTGACCAGTACCTCTTTATTTTTATCAAGCTTGAGGAGGATAACATATCTTTGTTTTGTAATTTTCCCTTCGGGCAAACCCGTCGCTATGTTTTAACGAGCCTAGCGACAGTGAAACTCATTCTTGTCTATATGGACAAGTTTTTCACTATTGGTTTTAACAAGTTTAATGACAAAGAGAACTCGGTTCTTTGTCAATTTTAGAGAGTCTGAAAAGGAACGTAAAGGAAACTCCAATAATCCTTTTTAGTCATATAATCTCTTAAGTCCAAAAAAGTATAAAATAATATGAAAGGGATGAATTTTCGATAATTTTAACGAGCCGAACAAAACATGTGCTTGATCTTTTTGTGTAATAATCCCTCAGGTCCAAAAAGATTAAAATCTAGAGGAGGGATAACACTCCCGGTGGCTTTAACGAGCTGGAGAGGCCAACTACTCGGCAATCTTTTCATATTTTACAAGTTAGATGAAAAGAGCTTAAAGGAGACTCATTTTTTGAGGAACGAGTGATAATTCCATGTAGCATCTGATTCCAAGTAAGGTTTGGAATTTCCAATCACGACAGTGTCACAAGGATGGCTAACATAATAACTCTTCGTAACTGTTCCTCAAAAGGGGTAAACAATCAAATGGAGGTGAATGATCGGCTAAGACAGAATGGAGGTGATGATGAGAACACGACCAAGGCTCAAACGCTGATAATAATGCATTCACAATGGTTATTTACCGAAAATTGGTTTATTTTTTAATGAGCTTAAACTCTGGGGAAAACGTTTGCTCATTACTTAGGTTTAATTTTTAACGAGCTTGAACTTCACATAAAAACTGCTCATGCTAGTTGTATAATAAGGACATCTCATCGGTAGAGTCCATCTTTATGGAGCTTGCACCTTTTGAAGCTTTTCTCCATATCCTTTCTTTATGTAAGTTAGGAACGACCAATCCTACAAGTTTAAATGGTTTGAGAATCTACAAACTAAGAAAATAAATGGTCGCTCTTCACTTGCATGCAAAAAGGTTTGCATGCCCCCAGGTATAGTGAAGTAGAGTTTCAAGGTTACCCCTCAATTTGCAAACAAAACATTTGCTTTGTCAGGAAAGGCCTACCTTTTACAGGTTACCCCTCAATTTGCAAACAAAACATTTGTTCTATCAGGAAAGGCATACCTTCTAACAGAGGTATCTTATCCGGTCTAATCCCATTTTCCTATATGGACGAGTGTCAGACTAGTCATATATCCTTCGCAGAAACCCACCCTATACCCAGAGTTTTCCTGCCGAAGCAGACCAGGGTGCATGCCCCCTGGGTTTCAGTCATGACTCCCGAATTACTCGCGTTCTTTAGGTGGACGGATTGGAGGTTGATGAGACGTTCCTTGCATGAAAAGACCATTTAGGGATGGTGTTTGACTATTTTTCATGTGTGAGCCTGGGAACGAAAGCTGGTCTACGAGCTGGACCACTCCACCTTCATGCGAAAGACACATTACTTGAAAGAGTGAGCAGACAATGGCTCCCATGCAATAAATATAGTCATGCCCAAGGAGTAGATTGTAATCTAAAGGCCCTTGGACTACCATTACGTTCATATACACGGTTTTCCTTCTCAAAGTTATAGGCACATTTGGAAGGATCCCCAACGGTCGATTGATTCCTTTGTCGAAGCCTATTAGATTTCTCATCTCAGGCATAAGCGTTGGCAAACTAAGCGCTTTCCAAGCAGTCGAGGAAAGTATACTCATAGAAGCCCCTTCATCTATGATAGTACCGACCAGGACCATTCTGTAAGCTTGTACAATGATTCGGAATGGTACATTAGACGGTAGACGGGGTCTGCCTAATAGATTCCAATTGAAGGAAACCACTAGGTTGCTTGGAGGTGGGACCGTATGGACAGCCGGATATGACTCTGGTGAACTTCCTTCCTGCAGTAAAGGAACAGGTAGATTTCCCCCATGTTCATCAGAGTCCGTGTTTATGAAAATAATTTGAATGGTGTCATTCTCATTCTCTTCGGTGATTGTATCATATGAAGATGGACCTTCCGAAGACAATACCAGGTCGACTGCTGCCTCAACCTTTTGAATTTTGTCTGGTATGGATTCAGCGGGTTTATCTTCAATGATAGATGGTTCGATTGACCACAAAGTTGTGTCAGTCGGATTTTCAACTAGTGATGGACTTGGCAAGAGTTTCTTGTATCTAGGAGGAAGCCGCAACGGTGAAGCGGGACGATTATCCAAGACTCTTTTTTCTTCATCTAGGAAGGGACAATGGTGGACGACGTGATCGCCTTCACACAGTTTACAAGGAAATTTACATTTCCTTTTCTGTCCAAATGCTTCACTTTCACTAGTTGATGGTGTATTTTCAACATGATTTTCAGTGGTTGATGACACCGGATTGTGCAAACGAGGAGACCAGTCCCTTAAGATCTGAGGGATACAAGGAAAATCTCAATGATAGTGGTCTCCTTTGCAAATGACACATGGAGATTTAGGTTTGGACAATGCGGTGTGTGGATTTTTGCTAGACGACATATGGTTACCCGTTTTTGCCTTTGGCTCCTTCTTCTTCTTTTCCTTCTTCTCCTTCCCCTTCTTCTCCTTCTTAGTTACTTGATTTTTGGCTTTACCAGCTTCATCAAGCGAAGAGGAAGAAGGAGAGAGAAAAACAGATGAAGTAGAAGGTTGGGGGGTAACTTTAGTATCATCTAGTTGCTGACTTGATTGTTCAAGAATCACGGTATTTTGAATGATGGAGGTCGAGAAGAGCCATATCGGCAAGCCAATCGTCAACCCTGGAAGTGACAATGTGGCCATATGAGGTGCACCAACATCTCCCTAGGAGGAGAAAGGACCAGGATTTCCTCCAAGGGGAAATCCTTGGTTGGTGGACTCCATTTTCTCGACCTAAGACCAACGAGGGAGCAGTGACATTATTTCGATTAAAACAAATTTTAGACGCTTTGACACAACTTGCTTTTTCAATTTTTAAGAGTTGAGAAAAAACAAAAGATGACTCTAGTCAGCTTCGATTTTTAATGAGCCTGAAGTTACAAGTGCTCAAATGGACCTTTTCCTTTAAGGAGTCTGAAAAGGAATGAAAGAGACTACTCTGGAAGTCTAGACAGAGGGATTACCAAACCAATCGCAAAACTGTAGAATACTTTTTATGGTACGACAGTCAATCTTCCCGAATGTTGCATTCAGTTCATTGTGATCAATAGGGCAGCAGACATGGCTTCCTATGGATAAAGGATATAGCCTATTCTGGTCTCCCAATATATACTTGACGATACGTGGGAGCACAAGTCCATACTGGCACTTGTCGTCTCAAAGAGGAGGAATCACCCAACCAACAATGAAGGTGATAGTTACCAGGCTTTACGATGCCAGAATACGTCTCTAGCCTAGACTTCTAAATGTTGTGCGTTAGGTTCCAAAGCGTTTTTATGTTCATTGAATTTATTTTACAGTTGATCTTTGTTAAGAAATTTTCCTTTCAGGTTCACCATGTGATGTAGATATACAATTCCTAAAATGCAATCTAAGATGATAAACAATCATTTAATCTTCTTTTTGCAATGAAAATCCTAGCTACTAAAGAAAGAGAGATGATATTCTTTCAACATAGAGCAGAGAGCACACACTAGATGCATTGTCCTAAATCAAACCAACAAGCAGTCTAAATGCAAATGCACATGCATGTATTTGTTTTCAGCTTTCTTAATGTGTGAATGAAACGAAGAATGCTAAGTACAAATTTGAATTATCTTTTCAAAGCAACAATACTAACAAATTTTTCTTCAAAAACGAAAGGAAGATAATGATGACACTTTGCGACTTTGAATTGAAAATTTCTTTAACACTTGAAAAACTACTAATTCAAATAAAATACAAGAGTAACTATATAATCGACCATCAAGAACAATATAATTCTTTTATTTGACTGAAAACGACACTTGCAACACTTCCAAATCAAAAGATGATAGTTTGATTATGCTACTTTTTTGTAAAAGAGAACTATAAATGGCACACAATACATAAAAACCATTCACAATTCTTTGTACTATGGAGGTGGAATCATGCAAAGGAATGGAGTTTCCAAAGTGGTATACTGATCACAAACAACAAAAATCCTGAATAAAGCTGAAGAGAGTGAACAAAGAAACCAAAATTTGGAAGCAGAAGAGGTCTTATCTGATCAGTGCACCTGCAACATAGGGAAAGTGTGATGCAGCGCACCTACTACACATGGGAGGTGCGATGCATCCAGATTCCCAAGAGGAGAAAGTGCGATGGTCCAGGGACGAGACTTAAACTTGGTTCTTGGTCACAGTTTGTAGCTTAGTTCAGTGATTTACGCCGAGCTAATGATAGTCAGTAAATAGAAATCATAGGGGTTGATCTAATGAGGTTACTAGAGCCACCACTAAGGTAATTAGGATGTTTACAAATTGATTGTTCAGTTTATAAACAAAACCCAGAGATAGACTGAAGCAGCATTGATCTACTTTGCACTTGCATAGAAAATGCAGTTCGAAGGCTAGCTGGCTTAACTTCAGGCTCCATCTGTAAGTTTATAAAGCAAAAAAGTATAAACAAGAAAACAAGCTATTCACTCCCCAGTGGATTTGCCATTTTTTTATCGGGAAATCTAGTGTCTATGCAGAGCTGCTAGTCCCACTAAGACGGGTAGCTATCTTAGAAACAAGCAGATTAAAGTTACTTTCATTTTCCTTTATGAGAAGTAGATAGGAGAGGATCAAAGAGTACCAACCTCTATCTTTCGCTTGGTTCTTTGCTTGTTCCTTCTCCTCACTGACAGGTCTTTGCCACTTCTCCCTTGACCGCTCCACTTCAAAGAGTACGTGTAAATTCAAAGCAGCATAATACCTTCAAAGTGCAGAGATCTACAACCAGAATTAATATAGGACGAGATATATATTGACCACACAAATTCATATACTATCAGACATATAAGAATGTGGAGGAAAACTTGAATAGATTTATTGATATAAGGATTAGAAGAGAGGATTACAACCCATTGATCTGACCCAGCGTCATCCTCCCAGCATGAAAGCCCTTCTTCACCTCATGAAAATCTTAGATCACCCAACACTATGATGTTCCACTAGGAAACCAACAAAATTCCAGCCTCTGGATCTCTAGGATGAGGGATTCATATATAGATGATTGCAGGGAGGTGAGTCAGCTTCTGAGATTTTGATTAGTGTCTTCTCTCTAATAGTTCTTGATTCCACTTAGAGATTGATGATCCCTTACTCTTCCCTGGGCGAATTCAGAGATGCAAGTGTCAGAGGAGAAGTTTCTGGAAGATTCCATGATCATCCACCTCGCAAACTGTCTCTGCCATTTGTCCATTCTCTACCATCACACCCTATAGAAGGGCTTTCCAATATGCATTGCACCTTTTACACTGGGCAGGTGAGATTCATCGCACCCTTAGCACTAAGAAACCTGTATGGTCCAGTTTTGACCAGTTTTGAGTAGTTTCCTTTGGAGAACTTCTGGGAGATGATGTAATCAACTGACCTTGTTCCTTTAGGGCAAGAAAAAACACTTTTAGGGACCCAGAAGTCCTTGGTTTATGGACATATATGATTGGGGTTGCAGTGCCCAAAAATGTATATAACATGGCCCTTGACATTCCCCTTTGTGAATGTTCATCTACCCTCATGACTCTTCATCTACTCTATAACTGTTACGTCCAACTATTAACACTTGAACTTCTACTTGACAAGACGTTACATACAATCTGTACATAGACCCATGTGAGACAAAATAGGCTTGAGCAAGCCATGCAAGACATCACTATGACTCAAACAACTGTGGGAAGACCAGCGCATCGACATCCTCATGATGGTTGACAATGGCAAAATGATACCAAGCTCGGTAGTTTGCGATGGTGTCCGTGTACTCTATCGTGACATCTTTCTGGAAACAAACTCTTGTCTCTATAGCATCTTGGTACACTACTTTGGCTCCTCTATCCAACTTGTTTGATAACATGCACATCATTTGTTGGGTTGTGTTATATTCTTTCCACGTAGTTAATAGGGGGTTTGAAGGGCACCCATAACCCCACTTTATGGGGCAGACCCACCTATGGTTTTGTGCATGATTTTCGCACATGTTTTTTGGACGCAATGGTTTTCGGTCCATGGTATTGGACGCGATGGTTTTCGGTCCATGGTATTGGATGCTTCGACATGTATAAATATGTATTGTAACATTGAAAGGAACATAATAAAAATCAAGCTGGTAGTCCCGGTTTTGGGATCCAGGGAAAAATCTCTGTGCATATGTGTTTTATGGGTTATGCTCTCGCATTGTTTATTTTCTTTGTTTAAGAATTCGTATGCAGGTAATTTCTTTATAGGGTTAAAACCTACATTTGGTATCAGAGTTGTTTTGGCTTCAAGGGGACGCCTTTGTTGCTGAGGGGTTTCTCTCGGGCCTGTGGTAGACCCTGTTCAGTGGGAGATCTGCGAGATCGATTCTGGTGGTGAAAGAAGATGGCGAGCAGTGGAAAGATAGAGATTGAGAAGTTCAATGGTCAGAATTTTGAGTTGTGGAAACTCAAGATGGAGGATCTGTTGGTGGATAAAGATCAGTGGATCGCGGTAGATCCGGGTACTAAACCATCGGGAGTGACCGATGAAGAATGGAAGAAGTTGGATCAGAAGGCAAAGAGCACAATACGATTGTGTGTCTCGGATTCAGTATTGCTGAATGTATCAGGGGAAGCTACGACAAAGGCTTTGTGGGTCAAGTTAGGGACTTTGTACCAATGTAAGTCTCTGGTGAATAAACTGTTCCTGCGGAAAAAGCTGTATAACCCGAGGATGAAAGATGGAGACTCGATGACAGAGCATCTGAATGCGTTTAATACTGTGGTAAGTCAGTTATTATCTGTTGATATTAAAATTTCAGATGAAGATAAGTGCATCAGTCTGTTGTGTTCTATACCAGATTCGTGGGATAGTCTGGTTATTGCAATAGGTAGCAATGCAACTGCTTTTCAGTTTGATGAAATAGTCTCAGCCTTGCTGATGGAGGAGATGAGACAAAAAAATATGGACAACCAGAATGGTGATGCCTTTTCTGTACGAGGACGGTCCCAGAACAGAAACAAAAATAAGTCATCGAGTGGGAGATATAAATCTAGAGGGAGATCTAAATCTCCAGGAAAACCTACAAAGGTGGTGTGCTGGAAATGCGGAAAGGAAGGGCACTTCAGAAGGGATTGTAAATCTAAAGCTCCTGATAAAGGAAAGGGATCTGATGATGCTCCTTCTGCAGAGGCGAAAACCA
Source organism: Pinus tabuliformis (assembly GCA_031772625.1). Taxonomy (NCBI): domain Eukaryota; kingdom Viridiplantae; phylum Streptophyta; class Pinopsida; order Pinales; family Pinaceae; genus Pinus; species Pinus tabuliformis. Next base: position 1,088,720,434 of record CM062815.1, on the reverse strand, counting down.
CCTCAGATGAAGGTGGGGATGTGTACTTGGCTTCTTCAATTACACATGTAGATCATGAGGCATGGTTGATTGACTCAGGTGCATCCTTTCACTTCACTCCCCATAGAGAGTGGTTCTGCGAGTATGAGAAATACGATGGTGGTGATGTCTTCTTAGGAGATGATAGGAAGGCTAGAATCATTGGTCGAGGAAAAGTAAAGTTGAAGTTGCAAGGTGGAAGGGTTAGAACACTTCCGGGTGTTCTACATATTCCTGCATTGGCCAGAAATCTGATTTCTGTAAGCAAGTTGGATGATGCAGGTGTAAAGACGGTGTTTGAGAAAGATACTTGCAAGATGGTTCGAGGAGCACTGATATTAATGCGGGGAGTTCGGATTGGAACTCTGTACAAGCTGCAAGGTAGCACTCTTGTTGATGGGTGAAATAGTTCTATGGTTCCTGAAAATGGAGTAGAGAATCTAGTGGTCTCTGGAGAGAAGACCATGTTGTGGCATCAAAGGCTTGGACATATTGGAGAGAAGGGCCTTCGAATACTTCATGGTAAAGGTATGGTAGAAGGTATGAATAATATCTCTCTGGATTTTGATTTCTGTGAAAATTGTGTATATGGGAAGCAGAATCGGGTGAGTTTCCCCTCTGGTGGTAAGAGGACGAAACAGATATTAGAGCTTGTGCACAGTGATGTGTTTGGACCTGTGAAGGTTCCATCACTGGGTAATTCTGTGTACTATGTATCATTCATAGATGACTTCTCAAGGAATACATGGATATATTTTCTTAAGAAGAAATCTGAAGTCTTTGACAGGTTTAAAGAATTTAAGGCTCTGGTGGAAAATCAAACAGAGAAGAAGATAAAGGTGCTGAGGACAGATAATGGTGGAGAATTTTGCAACAAGGAATTTGAAGAATTTTGTAAGAAGTGTGGTATAGCACGGCAGAAGACTACTCCATATACACCTCAGCAAAATGGAGTCACAGAAAGAATGAACAAGACGTTGATGGAAAGGGCAAGAAGCATGCTCAGTGGTGCTGGGTTAGGACAAGAATTCTGGGCAGAGGTGGTGGATACTGCATGTTACCTGATCAACAGATCACCTTCATCAGCGTTGGAGGATAAGAATCCACAAGAAGTATGGACTGGTAAGAAACCCTCTCTTTCACATCTAAGGGTATTTGGATGTGATGCATATGTACATGTTCCAAAGGAGAAACGAACCAAGTTGGATAGTAAATTTGAAAAGTGCATCTTTATTGGGTATAAGGATGGTTTAAAGGGTTATAAGCTTTGGAACCCAGTCACACGGAAGGTTGTGTACAACTGAGATGTGTTGTTCAAAGAGGTAAAAGATGTTATTCAACATGAATTCCAACCAAAGGAACCTGAGAAGTTAGAGTTTGAGCCAAAGGAGGAAGAATCAGACTCTGCAGCAGAGGAGGAATTAGAAGATGAAGAGCCACAAACTCCGGCTGTGAGAAGATCAGTTCGAGAAAGAAGGCAGCCAGAAAGGTATAGTCCATCTTCTTTTAGTTCAAATTTTTCTTTGTCTGTTACTGATAATGATCCCAGAACTGTGAAGGAAGCAGTGGATTCAGAGGATGGAAAAATCTGGAAAGAGGCCATGGTCGATGAAATGGCATCTTTGCACAAAAATGAGGCTTGGGATCTGGTGGAGTTGCCGGCTGGAAGGAAACCCATTGGCAGCAAATGGGTTTTCAAGAAGAAGACAAATGCAGAAGGAAAGGTGGAGAAATACAAAGCTCGGTTGGTAGCAAAAGGTTATTCCCAGGTGTCGGGAATTGATTTTGGTGATATTTTTTCTCCTGTTGCTAAGGTAACTTCTATTAGATTACTTTTATCTGTTGCTACTGCTTTTGATTTTGAGGTAGAAAAGATGGATGTGATGACAACATTTCTTCACGGGGATTTGGAAGAGGAAATATACATGAAGCAACCTGAAGGCTTTGCGGTGAAGGGTAAGAAAGAACTGGTATGCAAGTTAAAGAAGTCTCTGTATGGGTTAAAACAGTCACCAAGGATGTGGTATCAGAAATTTGATACATTTATACGGGGACTTGGCTTCACCAGAAGCAAAGCAGATCATTGTGTGTATTTTAAATTAATTGGTGACGGTATTATTTATCTGGTCTTGTATGTGGATGATATGTTGCTGGTTGGAAACGACAAAGAAATTATCCAGGATTTGAAGACCCAATTGTCCTCCAAATTCGACATGAAAGATCTTGGTGCTGCAAACTATATTTTGGGCATGGAAATTAAAAGAGATCGGTCAAAGAGGAAGCTATGGTTAAACTAGAGGAAGTATGTCGAGACAATACTCCAGAGGTTTAATATGCAGGATAGTAAACCGGTGAAGGTTCCTATTCCTGTAGGTGTGAGGTTATCTGCTGAACAGTGTCCCAAGACACAAGAAGAGGAAGAGGACATGTCTCGTGTTCCATATGCAAGTGCAGTGGGTAGCCTGATGTATGCAATGGTCTGTACTAGACCAGACATTGCACATGCAGTGGGAGTATTGAGCAAGTTTATGTCAAAACCTGGGAAGGAGCACTGGACAACAGTGAAGCGGGTTTTCAGGTATTTGCGTGGCACTAGTGATTATGGTTTGTGCTACCAAGGAAGACCAACATTGGACAAAGTGTTGGATATTCATGGCTTTGTTGATGCAGACTGGGTTGGAGATCTGGATCAGAGAAGATCTACAAGTGGGTATGTGTTTAACCTATTTGGAGGTGCAGTCAGTTGGATGAGTAAGAAACAATCTGTAGTGGCACTATCAACTACAGAGGCAGAATACATGGCAGCCACTCATGCAAGCAAGGAAGCAGTTTGGTTGCAGAGATTGTGTTCAAGTATGGGGTTAGTACAGGGAGCTATAAGAATAGACTGTGACAGCCAAAGTGCAATTTTCTTGGCAAAGAACCCTTCTTATCATTCAAAGACAAAGCACATTGATGTTCAGTATCACTTTGTGAGGGATATGATAGAAGACAGAAAGGTGTTGCTGGTAAAGGTGGACACTTTGAATAATACTACAGATGCATTGACAAAATCTGTGAGCTCTGATAAGTTCTCTTGGTGTAGAGAAGCAATGGGAATCTTAGGGCTGAAAAAATGACTAAGCTCTCCTGTGGAAAGAAAACAACAAGTGGGAGATTGTTGGGTTGTGTTATATTCTTTCCACGTAGTTAATAGGGGGTTTGAAGGGCACCCGTAACCCCACTTTATGGGGTCCGGGGCAGCGCCCCGGAAAATTTTGGTTTGGGACCATATGTTAGGTTGGGCGGACCCACCTATGGTGTTGTGCATGATTTTCACACATGTTTTTTGGACGCGATGGTTTTCGGTCCATGGTATTGGACGCGATGGTTTTCGGTCCATGGTATTGGATGCTTCGACATGTATAAATATGTATTGTAACATTGAAAGGAACATAATGAAAAATCAAGCTGGTAGTCCCGGTTTTGGGATCCAGGGAAAAATCTATGTGCATATGTGTTTTATGGGTTATGCTCTCACATTGTTTATTTTCTTTGTTTAAGAATTCGTATGCAGGTAATTTCTTTATAGGGTTAAAACCTACATCATTGTCTTGAGTGCAGCTGGACCAGTGACCTACTGATGCATGGTGTCTGCACCGATCACCAAGTCTGTGCTGGTGGCTATGCGCATCAACTCGCAAAGTACGAGTCAAACTCATGTCGGACTTGTGCCTTCATATTTGCCTCGATAAGTGTCCCGATTGATGGGATCACATGTGCACACACAAAAACATCCATACTCCTGAATACCCGTGCATGGGAACCCTGCAAACTAGTGATGAGCTGTGGGAGTTATTCATAGTTTTGGATCTGACTCCTGATGCGTGCCTTCAACTCAACCTCTCTGGACTTCATCATCTTGGGAAAGTGTAACGAGGCTCCCTTGTATCTCATTGTCCATGTTTGCATGTAATCAACAACAGTATGCAAGTTTGTCAAGGTACGTGCTCTCCTAGCACATCATTATTGCCAACTGTTGAGATGGACAACTGCCTTATGGACGGTACCAAACTTGGAATAAAATGCCCGCATGACTGTCTCAAGGGAAAATACTTCATCTAGTATCACCTTCTTCAACTCTACTCGGGCAGATGTTGTAACCAGTTCTCCTCCTTGCTTGGTTGTCTGTAACTCCTTATCCATTCTCTCGTTCTCAACTATCAAGAAGTGAACACTCAAGCTAGTGGCTTCGGCATATTCTCTGGTAGCATCGACCAATGCTGTTTGATGCTTGCACACATCAGACATGATGACTCGTTTCTCAAACTACGCAGGATATGTGTGATCATTCGGAGTAGACACTCTACATGATTGCACAACTCTATGTTGCGACTCTTTGAATGATATGTAGTGCATCTCTTCTTCCGGATTGTCTCCAAGGATCTTAGTGTCTCCTTGGTCACTTGGGACTTACTACTCTTCCAGATCCGGTGAAGCTGGTAGGTCAACCTCTTGGTGGTAAGGCATGAGATCAATGTCTTACTCTAGCTCTTGTTGCTCCATATCTATATCCATTTGCGCAAGTGCTTGTTCAATCTCTTGAGAAATGTCATGCCCCTGTGACTCCTCACCCTGTCTGCTTGGTTCCAGATGTTCAAATGAGTCTACTACCTGTATGGGTGAAATTTCATCTGTGTGTACATGTTGTGACCCCTGCTATACTTGTTCTTGATGCACTTCCTTCTCCTTTCTGTGTAGCTCCTGTTCCTTTTGGATTTGCTCCTTCAACTCATGCAACTCCTTCACTGTTTCCTCCATCCTCTTTTCTTCCTTCTACCTTTGCGCGTTCCTCCTGTCGCACTGTTGGCTCTTTGCCTCTATTTCTAAAGCTTCTTTCTATACAAGTGGTTCTTCTCCGAATTTCCATATTTTTTCCACCTCTACAATGTCGACAATATTTTTCTTGCCATTGTCACGTGTCGATATGTTTACCTCTATTATTGCTGCTACTGGTGCTCTCCTGGATGCTGCTTCACGCTACCTTGCTAACCATTCCATAGCGATGCCGACCGGTTCATTGGGCCTAGAGAAGCTATAAAATTATATCCATGGGTCTTCCTCCACTCAATGACATGCCCCGTGGATCCACTGAAACTATACTCTCGTGTAGTGATATTTCATAATACAATGTGGGTCATACGGATTGAAGCTTCGGATGTCGAAAATGATATTTCTTTATCTCCTCTGTTTCGATATCCACATGCTTGAGGTTCCGTATCTCGTACAACCCAATCCGCAACAAAAGAGTGGGCCAAGGTGCCTTATTCTTCTTGTGCATCCTAGCTGATAGTCCTACCGAGATGTGGTATGATACTTCTTGCATGACGAGCTTGTCCATGGAAAACTTCAGCAAAACATGCAGAGGCTTCTCTACATTGTACATCCATATGAAGCTACCAGACAGTGAGGCATACCAATCCACTATATCAATTAGTGCCTCCATTGCTACCTTTGACATGCAAGGTGGATCTTGCTAAAATATCATCTTGTGCACCAGGGTGCCAAAATGATTTGACAACTGTGTGATAACTCCTCTGAAACTGCATTTGGAAAACAGTTTACAATAAGTATTTACAGAGGTTTCTATCGATGTCCATGCCCACTTCACGCCTGGGAACTACTGACTAGCATAGATTTCATCCAAGATGTAAGCGGACATGTAGATTTTTGCTTATTGACCTTTGGGTAGCTGCTGAGATCCTATGACCTGTTCCTTCAGCCCGTGAGCCAACATGTTGGACCAGTTGCATGCTTTGTCTTCATTGGCCACTTGCTCCAACGCGATCACCCAACTCTGTGGGAAGGTCTCCATGCTCTCTTGGCCATACAAGTTACATGCCAATATGACCAAGTATTGATACGCCTTCTACAGTATCTTCATCTTGTAAATCTGGTCGGGTATCATCCTGAATTTGGTTGGCTCCTTTACCCATTTCTTCAAGATATCCTTGGAGTTGGCATTGCTGTTGGGTTTTCTGAAGGGTGTCTCCATGGTGATCACTGCCTTCAACAAATGGTACATCTACTAATAATCTTGTGCCTTGAAGGTAGAAATATCTGTCTCGCTGACACTTCTCAATGTCATCGTTTCGGGATCAGTGTGTGAGACGATCCAATATATCATGTCTGCGAATGTGAATGCAGAATACTTTCATGCAATCCGGTACAAGCCGGACTTATGAATGTTCACATAGACTTGGTGGTCTTGGAGATATTCCCCAAATGTGCCTGAGAATGCATCATTGACCTCTTTCCATTTTAGCTTGATGTCTTTGTCTACAATCAGCTTGGTGTCTTCATAAATCGGAAAACTTGTAGACACTCACTCATCTATTGCTCTAGTTGTGCTTCCGTTGGTGTCCTTTGACCTTGCTCTCTTGGAGGCCATTGATCTAGAACTGATGAGAGACGGATGAACACCTACTATATCTGGAGACATGGCGACATGCATGGAAAGAAATATGTCAGTTAAAACCAAATAAAACTTGAGGGATGACATGCTACATACCTGGGGACTGACTGGCAAGAATTGCACAATTTTGACTGGGAGGTCGGGAGACTGACTGCAGAAATTGCGCAAAAGGTAGATCAAACTGTCGGGAGGCTAGTTGGTTGTTGGAATTACGCAATGCATAATCCTGAATGCCCTACTGGGTGCTGGGATTGCGTAATGTGCAATTTCAACTGCCAAGTGCTGCAGGCTTCGGGACTGCATTGCGCAATTTTCTGGGCCAGCAGTCACTCCCTCTCAAAATTTTTCAAGGAAAGACTAGAGGGAATTCACTATCCAAAATTACACATTTTCTCGGAGGAAGGGAAAGCTTTCCCTCTCAGAATTGTGCAATTTTGGTGAGGTAAAGTTAGGGCTAAAGTTGCCCAGACCCGCCGACGGGAAACTGAAAGAAAATGAAGATGTGAATGCATAGTGATACTGAGTGTATGCAGGAGTGAATGATCATGCATGTAAACAATGAATGCAAGATTCAAAAAATGGAAAAACATGCATGTGTGTGAAACGAGTCACCGAATCGGTGACTGTTCATGCAAAACATCGTCATGCATCCGACAACAGTGAGATGCTAAAACAAACTGAAAAGGTTTTTGTACAAGCTAACATGCATACAAATGACAGTAAGTGTTCAAAGAAATCAGGCAGACAACACACACAAACTAAAACACAAAAAGCGATAGAATTGTTGAAAAAGACAAGTTAATCAGACTTACCCAGAAATAGCTGAGTTGGATGTGTTGAAGACTCTTGGATGTGTTGTGGGATGTTAGAGCTCCAAGATCTATCTGAAGAATGATATTTGAATTGTTGAATAAATAAGTTTGAGGCTCATGATGCGCATACCACAAATCTAGGAAAAAGCGACACTTGGAGGAAAGTTTCTAAAACGATCTTTGCATGTAACCTCTAGCTGCTAAAAATAGCTCCCTAAAATCTAGGGATGTTTTTGTATGTCTCTTTTTTCTATTATGGGAAAAATCAGCCCATGCATGTAATTCAAGTTTTCTCAGTCCCGGGTGGAACAAGTCAACTTGAGGGCACATGCAATAGCCTACTTGACTGAGGGGAAATTTTGTGCAGTTTTTGGGAGGAAGTTGGGTTGGCTGTCCAGAGGGATTGCACAATTTCTGGGAAGAGAAGCTAACTGCTGCCCAAAATTGCACAATTTCTGTGCCGAGAAGCACTGTTGGGCTAGATTACGTAGTTTTCACTGGGAAGGCTGTCTCAAAGGATTTTGTATTTTTTGATCCAAGCAAGCTGCTAGTTTGATTTTTGAAATTTTTGCAGGGAAGGTTGGATCCCCGCTAGAATTGTGAAAATTCTTGAGGGAGTTTCTTAGCTAGCAGCTGGACCAAGTCCGGAGTAGAAGCTTGTGAGGGGAGTGAAGCAAGCTATTATGCATAGGCTAGAAAGATGCTATAAAACCATTGAATCTCATGTACTGGACAGTGCAAGACATGTTGCTGAGGATGGTTGGTAGGGAGGATCCAAAATGAAGCTAAGGCAAAACTTTGGAGGGTGAGTGTAGCCACTACAATAAGAGGTAAGAAGAAGGACATGATGAAAGTAAATGATTTCATTGTCACAAGTTGGGTCACTTTGCTACAAATTTTCCATTGAAGAAGTCCAAGGAGAAGTCCTCAGGAGGAGTGGTAGGTGAGGCTTTGGCCTCCCAATTCGAGTTGGACTTTTCCCTCATTGCATGCATGGGTTTTTCAATGATGGGAAGTGTCTGGTACTTAGACAGTGGAGCTTCTTTCCACATGACTAGTGACAAAGAGTTATTCAGTGAACTAGAGGAGAAGGATCTCAAGATGCATATTGAGATGGAGTTATTCAGACGGAGCATGTGGTTCCACTCACTTGAAGAATGTTATGCATGTTCCTGGAATGATGAAGAAATTGGTATCCATTTCCATGCTTGAGGTTAGAGGCTATGATGTGATATTTTCGAAAGGAAAGGAATTCCTTTGAAACATAGCCATGGGTCAAGTAAAGAAGATAGGGATTCGAGTTCAGAATCTCTATAAGATAGAGGTAGAGGATTGTGTTGATTTGAGTTAAAAATAGGAAAATATGTTGAACCGAGACATCGAGGAGTTGTGGAATAAGTGATTGGGCCACTTGCATCATGGGGCTTTGAAGATATTACAAAAAATCTATACCGGTCTCCCCAAAGGTATGCTTGAGAAAGTTGATACATGGAAGGGTTGTACTTTGGGAAAATACACCAAATATTCCTTTCGAGATAGATACAGTGGAGCAAAGTCTATTCTGGAGAGAGTCCATTCATATGTGTGTGGAACATTCTCGAAAACATCCATGTCAAAACACTGGTATTTTATTATATTTGTTAGAAAATTATATATTACAGAGCAATGGAACACATAAAATATTGCAAAAATATAAACACAGAAAAAAATAAAACAAGAGAGACATAGATATACGTGGTTCACCCAGTTTGGTCTACGTCCACGGAGAAATAGCCAGTCCTTCTTTTATTATATTATCCAACAAACTAAAGAGATACAACCTACAACAGATCCACTGTAACTTCCTCTTCGCTCTCAATCTCCTCTCTTTTCCTCACTCAGAATACAGATCTATATAGACACAATACAATTCCCTCATATGTAGTGAGGGGCTTCCTTCTAGGGCAAAAAACCCTAAATTAAACATAACTTCTACTGTCATATCATCCGCCTAATGAACGACCCAGATTGACCAGAAATTACTATACTTTTACAAGGCAATTTTACATCTGTTTTTAGCTTCGGGGGCGCTGCCCCAAACCCTTGCCAAGGGACCGTTGGCCCTCGAACCCCCCAGCTAGGGGGGATGCCCCCCCCCCGCCAAACCCCCGTGGGGGGGACAAGCCCCGCCCCTGTAACCCCCCCCGCGGGAGGGACAAGCCCCGCCCCTGTAACCCTCCCGCGTGGAGGGGTGTACAATCTTCCTAGGTATACATCTGGCTGAAACCTTTAAATACAAAAGATAATCAGGCTCCACACCCAACAATCTCCCACTTGGAGAATGATTATAGCAACTCCACCACTGTTTCATTTGCTATACAATGACTCCACTTTGGACCTGGCTATTTCTCATCTTCTTCATCATACTTGAAGACCAATTGAAATTGAGCAGATTCTCAATTTCTCCCTGGTTACAACTTTTGCTAACATATCTGCAGGATTCTGGCTAGTGTGTATCTTTTCTAGCTTCAACTGTCCATCTTCCAATGCTGACTGTATGAAATGGTACTTGAGCTATATATGCTTAGTCTTGGAATGAAATGAAGAGTTCTTTGTGAGATGTATGGCACTCTGGCTGTCACTATATAACCTGCCCAACTCCTGCTTCTTAACCAATTCATCCAGAAACCTTTGTAACCAAATCATTTATTTACTAGCCTCTGTAGTAGCAACATACTCTGCATCTGTTGTTGAGAGAGCAACAACACTTTGCACTTTTGAGACCCAGCTGATAGCTATTCCACCTACATTAAACACATACCCTGTTGTGCTCCTCCTGTTATCTCTATCACCCACCATATCTGCATCAACATATCCCTGTAGAGCAATGTTTGAACCACCAAAGCATAATTCTTGATTTGTGGTGCCTCTCAAATACCTGAGAATCTACTTCACTGCCATCCAATGTTCTTTTCCTGGATTGTTCATGTACCTAATTATAACTCCCACTGCATGTGCAATATCAAGCCTTGTGCAGACCATTGCATACATTAAGCTTCCAACTGCTGATGCATATGGAACTTTAGACATATGAGCCATTTCTTCCTGAGTCTTGGGACAATCCTCCTTACTTAATTTGAAATGGATAGCCAAAGGTATAATAATTAGTTTTGCATTCTGCATATTAAACCTTTTCAACACCTTTTCTATGTACTCACTTTGAGACAATGTTAATTTGTGATTCTTCCTGTCTCTAGTTATTCTCATACCAAGTATTTGTTTTGCAGCACCCAAATCCTTCATTGCAAATGAGTTCACCAATTTCCTTTTGAGCACATTTATTTCTTGCATGTTAGAACCAGCAACAAGCATGTCATCTACATACAATAATAATATAATATAGCTGCCATCATTTTGCCTTTTGAGATAAACACAATGATCATAGTGACACCTAGTATAACCTTGTTCATACATAAACCTGTCAAATTTTAGATACCACTGCCTTGGAGCCTGTTTTAAGCCATACAAGATCTTCTTCAACCTGCACACTAGTTTCTCCTTCCCTTTTATTTCATATCCTTGTGGCTACCGCATATATATCTCTTCCTCCAAATCCCCAGGGAGAAAGGTTGTCTTTACATCTAACTACTCAAGATGCAAATATTCAAATGCTACTAGACTTAAAATAGTTCTGATTGAGGTCATTTTAACAACAGGAGAAAATATTTCATCAAAATAAATAGCTTTCTTCTGTACAAACCCCTTCACCACAAGTCTAGCTTTGTACCTTTTTCTACCTCCATCTTCTTCCTTCAAATTGTAAACCCATTTATTCTACAACGTTGTTTTACCTGCAGGCAACCTGACTAACTCCCAAGTCTGGTTATGTGCTAAGGATTCCATCTCTTCTTTCATGACTTGCTTCCACTTCTTCCTAGTTTCTATCTACACTAGTTCTTCATAACATTCTGGTTCACCAGAATCAGTCAACAATACATAATATAGTGAAGGGGAGTATCATTCAGGGGGTCTACTTATCCTCGTAGATCTTCTAACACCACTTTCAGGTGTTTTAGGTGCTTTTTGCTGTTGTGGTTGTTGTTCTAGCTATTGATCATTATGATTTTCAGCCACCATCACTTTTCCTGTGATATCGTCAAGCACTGTGTATTCTCTATTTTCCTACAATTGATCCTTGTACAGAACCTTTTCATTGAATATGAAATCTTTTCTCCTAATGATTTTATGTTTTTCATAATCATAAAAGTGATAACCAAAATCATTAACAACATATCCAATAAAGGTACATTTCTTTGATTTTGCCTCAAGCTTTGTTCTATTTTCTTTATTAATGTGGACAAAGGATTCACAACCAAAAGTCTTTAAAAAAGAGTAGTTTACCTTTTTACTTGTTCATGCCTCCTCTGGAATACCACAACCTAAGGAACTTGAAGGCCCTCTGTTTATTAGATAAACAACAATATCTACAACATCTGCCCAAAATTGTAAAGGCAATCTTGCATGCAATCTCATGCACCTTGCACGCTCCATGATTGTCCAGTTCATCCTTTCTGACACACCATTTTCTTGTGGTGTTCCTGGAACTATATTCTCTATACAAATTCCATTCTCTGAACAGTACCTATCAAACTCTTTGTTGCAATAGTCATCTCCATTTTCTAATTTGAGACACTTCAACCTTTTTCCTGTCTCATTTTCAACCAAAGCTTTCCATTTCTTGAAAGTATCAAATACATCAGATTTATTTCGAATACAATAAATCCAGGTTTTTCTGGTTGCATCATTAATAAAAGTAACATAATAATGAGAGCCACCAAGAGATGATACCTGAGCAGGTCCCCATACCTCTGTGCACAAGCTCTAATTTTTCGCTCTTCTTTTCTTTCCCAACTCTAAGGAATCTGACTCTCTTCTGTTTTCGATAAACAAAATTCTCACAGAATTTTAAATCAACATGCTTCAAACCTGGAAACAAATTTCTTGAGTGAAGAATCTGCATCCCCTTCTCACTCATGTGCCCGAGCCTATGATGCCACAATGCTGTATCTTCTCCTGTATAGGTTAAACCATTAACATAATTAGAAATACCATTTCATAAATGCAATGTACCAACCTTTCCTCCTTTCGCTATTACCAAGGATCCTTTAGTGACCTTCCAGGTTTTATCTGTGAAAGTAGTTACGCAACCTTCACCTCCCAACTGCCTTATTGAAATCAGATTTTTCTTCAGATTTGGAACATGCCTTACTTTTGTTGGGAAAAGTATCCATTCAGAATGCCCCTATCCCACTCTAAGGTGTGATAGTGCCTTAGCAACAAACAAGGAAACTTATTTGAGTATTTCTTCTTTATGAAATGTAAGTGAAGAGGAAGGATGTAACTAACCTGTGTCTCCCGCTAGTTTGTTGATCCAATCGATCCTCTCTTCAGTGGCTCCCAGCTCCCTGCTCCCTCACCGGCCCAGCTTCACCGAATTCCTGCAAGATCACAAGAGAGAGAGACTACACGAAGATATAGATATACATTCATAAAAAGCTCAAGATCAGATTAAGCTAAACATGTAAGTATAACAAAACATCATTGGTACACAGCATGTAGGAGAAACTCAAATAGTTTATTGATAGAATAAGAAATTCCAAGAGGAGATACAACCAAGTGAGTTCCGATCCAGCATCTACCTCCCAGCAAAGGAATCCCTTCCTCTCCTCCAACAAAGCATAAATCATCCAATGTACTAATCTCAATCTCAAACCAACAACAATTCTCTGCAAAGTACAAAATTCCAGCCTCCTGAACCTCTGGGTGAGAGATCCATATATAGATGTAAGCAGAGAGGATGAGTCAGCTTATGTTTTGACTTGTGGCTTCTCTATGTCAGTTCTTGCTTCCACTTGGAGGTTGAGAGCCTCTTACTCATCACTAGTCGAATTCATTGAGGCAAGTGTCATTGGAGAAGATTCTGGAAGCTTCCAGGGTCTTTCCACCTCGTTGAATGAGTTTTCCATTTGTCATTTCCCGCTCAGCGCACCCTGGTAGTGCTTTTAGGTGCGTTTCAACGCACCTAGTTAGTGTACTAGGGTGCACTGCAACGTAGGTAGCTAGAAGAGCTTCTGAATTGATCCTGAATTGACTGTTTTTGAGTTGTTTTTGGTGGAGAACTTCTGGGAGAAGCTGTCATTGGTTGACCTTGTTCCTTTAGGAGCTGTAACAACATCTTTAGGGACTTTGGATCCCTTGAATTATGGACATTTCATGCTTATAGCTGTAAGGCACAAAAATGTCTATAACAGTTGCCCCCTAAATTATGAGGCCGTTTAACGGGTGAAATGCTTTATTAGGAGGATCCGAAGTTCATTCAATGCTGGGAGGAGACCTGTAATAAGATAAAATACAATACATAATTTTTCATACTGTTTTCATGATCTAGCTGAGGCGGGCATTCCCATGCTCACAGCCCGGATGGATGAAACTAGATTCGGGGTCTTCAATCTCGTCCAATCTTCACTCTAAGTACAAGTCGATCCATGTGAGAAATGTTTTGAAGTCGAACATGGAAAGACATCGCTTGATTACCAGTCAATGATGTAAACTGTTAACAAGCGCGAGAGGAATCACCGATAATGAAAATGACCCTCAAGGTACTGCAGTACAATTCACGTGGTGTGAATAAAGGACTTGGCGTCGAACACCACGCAAAATCTTTCGGTCGAAGGTCATTGATGTATACCTGTCGTCGGAAGTGAGAAACTTGCCATTGAGTCATGCAAGCTTCAAAGTACTGAAGGGGGTGTTCCTAGATCAACTTCCTGGATAATGAGCTGATGTCGACAAGAAGCGATCCGTCAAAGGAGGGCATTGATGTATCCCACATCAGTGACACGGAATGGAACAAATGATTTTGATGGAGGTGAAAACGATCTGATGATATATGGTTCAGGGTGGCGGTCATGAAAGAATGAAGGATAATGTATGGTAGTGGACGGGACACGGTTGACTTCTCTGGATGACTTCTCTTGAACATATCAGTGACACTTATGTGATGGATTGGTAGCATTTACCCCAAAGGTGGATGGTATGGTAAGACCATGGTGATGTGACCGGTGAATGAAACAACCCAACCCGACTCAGGCATGGAGTGGAAGTGTCATGTTCAAGAGCGACTTGCTACCAATAAAAGTTCTTTGAGTTTCTTCCCAATTTTCCCCAGTCATTGCTGACCAATACCTCTTTATTTTTGTCAAGCTTGAGGAGGATAACATATGCTTGTTCTATAATTTTCCCTTCGGGCAAACCCATCGCTATGTTTTAACGAGCCTAGCGATAGTGAAACTCGTTCTCGTCTAAAGACAAGTTTGTCGCTATTAATGTTTTTTAACGAGTCTAACGACAAAGATAACTCGGTCCTTTTCATTTTTAGAGAGTCTGAAAAGGTACGTAAAGTTAACTCCAAAAGTCCTTTTTCGTCATCTAATCCCTTAAGTCCGAAAAAGTATAAAACAATACAGAAGGGATGAGTTTTCGATAGTTTTAACGAGCCGAACAAAACAAGCGCTCGATCTTTTTATGCAATAATCCCTTAGGTCCAAAAAGATTAAAATCTAGAGGAGGGATAGATCTTCCGGTCGCTTTAACGAGCTGGAAGGCCAAAACTCGGCAATCTTTTCATATTTTACAAGTCAGATGAAAAGAGGGTTAGCAGCTAATTCCAGGTAAGGGTTGGAATTTTCCAATCATGGCAGTGTCACAAGGATGGCTAGTGAAATCACTCTTCGCAGCTGTTCCTGAAAATGGGTAAACAATCAAATGGAGGTGAATGATCGGCCAATGGAAAAGTGGAGGTGATGGTGCAAACACGACCAAGGCTTTAATGGCTAATAATGTTACATTCACGGTGGTTATTTACCAGAGGATAGTTCATTTTTTAACGAGCTTAAACGCGGGTTGAAACACTTGCTCGATCTTATGTTTATTTTTTAACGAGCATGAACTATGTGCTAAAACTGCTTGATTATCCAGTCATATGATAAGAATGTCTCATGTAAGATTCCATTTTTTATGGAGCTTGGGCCTTACAAAGCTATGCCCCGCATCCTTTCGTTATGCAAGTTCGGAAATGACTAATCCTACGAGTTTAAAGGGTTAGACCTACAAGTTTAAAGGGAGGACCTAAAAATTTAAAAAATAAATAGCCGCCCCTTGCTTGCACTCCAAAAGGGTTGCATGCCCCCAGGTATAAAACAGAGTTTCAAGGTTACCCCTACTTTAGTCCGATAAAACATTTGTTTCAGCGAGAGAGGCCTACCTCTTACAGGCCACCCAAAGATTGTTCTATTAATCTTTCAAACAAAACACTTCTTCGGAAATGTCTACCGAGATAGACAAAGGTGATTGACTTAGTTCTGTCAACTCACATAACTTTGACAAGGGAATCTTATTCTAGAACAACCCCTCTTCCAATCACGGACGAGGTACGGACTAGTCATATTCTCCCGCGGAAACCTACCCTATACCCAAAGTTTTCCTCCCGAAGCAGACCAGGACGCATGCCCCCTGGGTTCCAGTCATATCCTTCTGAATTACTCACGCTCATCGGGAGGACGGACCGTGGGTTGAGACATTTCTTGCGTGAAGAGACCATTTAGGGACGGTATATGACTATTTGCGATGCGTGATCCAGGAAATGAAAGCTGGTCCACGAGCTTGACCACTCTTCCTTTGTGCGGAAAACACATTACTCTAAAGAGTGAGGAGACGATGGCTCCCATGCAATATATATAGTCTCGTCCACGGAGTAGGTTATAATCCAAGGGTCCTTGAATGACCATCACGTTCATTTGAACGGTCTTCCCTTTCAATGTGATAGGCACATTGGGGAGGATCCCTAAAGGTCGACTGGTTCCTTTATCAAAGCCTGTCCGATTTCTCATTTCAGGCAAAAGCGCTGGCGAACCAAGCGCTTTCCAAGCAGTAGAGGAAAGGATACTCACAGATGCCCCCTCATCAATGATGGTGCCAGCCATGACCATTCTGCATATTTGGACGATAATTCTGAATGGTATGCTTGCTGTCAAACGGGGTCTGCCCTGTTGGTTCCAGTCGAAGGAGACAACTAGGTTGCTTGGTGGTGGGACCGAGTAGACGGCCGGGTATCGCTCTGACGAAATTTCTTCCTGCGATAAAGGAATGGGGGGATTGCCCCCGTGCTCGTCGGAGTCTGTGTTGATGAAGAGAATTTGGATGGTGTCATCTTTATCCTCTTCAGTGACTGTATCATTCGAAGATAAATCCTCTGAAGGCAAGACCGGGTCAACTGCCACCTCGACCTTTTGACTTTCGTCGGGTATGGATTCAGCTGGTTCATCTTCAATGACCGGCGCTTCAGCTGACCACTTGAGCGGGCCAGCTGGATTTTCAACTAACGAAGGACTCAGCAAGAGTTTTTTATATCCAGGAGGAAGTCGTAACGGTGAAACCGGACGATCATACAAAACTCTTTTTGCTTCGTCTAAGAAGGGACAACGGTGGATAGCATGATTGCCTTCACACAGTCTACAGGGAGATCTAGCTCTCCCTTTTTGTCCAAGGACTTCACTTTCGCTAGTTGACGGTGTGCATTCAACATGGCTATCAGAGGTTGATGCCAACGATTGTGCAAACGGGGAGACCAGTCCCTTAGTATCCGAGGGATGCAGGGACAATCTCTGTGGAAATGGTCTCCCTTGCATATGATTCATGGCGATTTAGGCCTAGTCAGTGCTGTGTGTGGATTTTTGTTAGACGACACTTGTTTGACCCCAGTCGCTTTTGGCTCCTTCTTCTTCTTCTCCTTAGGAACTTGGTTTTTTTGTTTTACCAGTTCCATCAAGCGAAGAGGAAGGAGGAGAGGAATAATTAGAGGAAGTATAAGGCTGGTGGGTAACTCTGGACTGGTCTAACTGCTGATTCGACTATTCAGGAATAGTGGTGTTCTGAACGACATTGGTTGAGAAGAGCCAGACCGGCAAGCCAATTGTCAGTCCTGGAAGCGACAATGTGGCCATATGGGGTGCACCAACATCTCCCCACCGGAGTCGCCAATTTGTTGTTGGGAAAAGTATCCATTCGGAATGCCCCTATCCCACTCTAAGGTGTGATAGTGCCTTAGCAACAAACAAGGAAACTTATTTGAGTATTTCTTCTTTATGAAATGTAAGTGAAGAGGAAGGATGTAACTAACCTGTGTCTCCCGCTAGTTTGTTGATCCAATCGATCCTCTCTTCAATGGCTCCCAACTCCCTGCTCCCTCACTGGCCCAGCTTCACCGAATTCCTATAAGATCATAAGAGAGAGAGACTACACGAAGATATAGATATACATTCATAAAAAGCTCAAGATCAGATTAAGCTAAACATGTAAGTATAACAAAACATCATTGGTACACAGCATGTAGGAGAAACTCAAATAGTTTATTGATAGAATAATAAAGTCCAAGAGGAGATAAAACCAAGTGAGTTCCGATCCAGCATCTACCTCCCAGCAAAGGAATCCCTTCTTCTCCAACAAAGCATAAATCACCCAATGTACTAATCTCAATCTCAAACCAATATCAATTCTCTGCAAAGTACAAAATTCCAGCCTCCTGAACCTCTGGGTGAGAGATCCATATATAGATGTAAGCAGAGAGGATGAGTCAGCTTATGTTTTGAATTGTGGCTTCTCTCTATCAGTTCTTGCTTCCACTTGGAGGTTGAGAGCCTCTTACTCATCACTAGTCGAATTCATTGAGGCAAGTGTCATTGGAGAAGATTCTGGAAGCTTCTAGGGTCTTTCCACCTCGTTGAATGAGTTTGCCATTTGTGATTTCCCACTCAGCGCACCCTGGTAGTGCTTTTAGGTGTGTTGCAATGCACCCAGCTAGTGTACTGGGGTGCATTGCAACGCAGGTAGCTAGAAGAGCTTTTGAATTGATCCTGAGTTGACTGTTTTTGAGTTGTTTTTGGTGGAGAACTTCTGGGAGAAGCTGTCATTGGTTGACCTTGTTCCTTTAGGAGCTGTAACAACATCTTTAGGGACTTTGGATCCCTTGAATTATGGACATTTCATGTTTATAGCTGTAAGGCACAAAAATGTCTATAACACTTACCTCCTTCAATAGCCATTGATTTCCATTTTGTTGTTTTATGAAAACTGTACCCATTCCAATGATTTTACAGGGTTTATCATCACCCAATCAAACCTGTCCAAAATCTCCTTGAACATAATCATGAAAATGTTTCTTATCAGGTGTGGCATGGAATGAGGCCCTTGAATCTACCACCCAGGCACCAATAGTATTTTCTAATGAAAGAATCAAAGCATCTTGCAACACATCACCTGTTACATTCGCTTCATGATTAGTTTATTGCTGTGTGTCTCCTTCTTTTCCCTTCCGAGACTTGTAGTCTTTCTTCAAGTGTCCTTTCTTCCCACATTTCCAGCACACTATCCCTGATCTGGACTTGGATCTACCTTTTCTTGACTTACTGTGGTATCTTGGGCTCTTTCCTCTTTCCATTTTTCTTCCCCTAGTCTCTGCAGTCAAAGCATTACCTGATGTCTCACCAGAGCTTTTCCGTCGCATTTCCTCGCTAAGGATTGCACCGACAACATCATCAAACTTTAAAGTACTAGATCTAGAGACAGAGTTACTAATGGCCATAACTAAACCATTCCAACTTTTTGGCAATGAGCATAGAAATAACAAAGACATAAATTCATAATCAAAAGTTACCCCTACAAAACTTAACTGACTTGTAACTGTAATAAAATCATTTAAATGATCAGCAACAGATCCACCTTCTGACATCTTCATATTAAATAAATGTTTCATAAGAAATACCTTATTTGAGGCTGAGGGTTTTTCATATAGTTTGGCCAATGTCAACATTAAACCCTCTGTTGTCGTTTCCTTTGAAATATTAAACGCTACCGATGCCGCTAGGCACAACTGTATTGTTCCAAGTGCCTTTCTGTCGAGAATATTCCATTCTGTGTCTGTCATACTCATCGACTTCTTTGTCTTTCCACTCAATGGTAGGTACAGATCTCTCTGATACAGATAATCTTCCATCTGCATCTTCCGCAGCTGATAGTTTTGGCCATTGAATTTTTCTACCCTAAACCTACCATCTTCCTCCATTGCTCCCACTCGAACCAGGAACCCTTCTCTCCTGTGACTTTATTAGCCAAATAGACCTTCGGCTCTGATACGAGTTGTTAGAAAATTATATATTACAGAGCAATGGAACACATAAAATATTGCAATAATATAAATAGAGAAAATGCATAAAACAAGAGAGACATAGATATACGTGGTTCACCTAGTTTGGGCTACGTCCATGGAGAAACAACCAGTCCTTATTTTATTATATTATCTAGCAAACTGAAGAGATACAACCTACAACAGATCCACTCTAACTCCCTCTTCGCTCTCAATCTCCTCTCTTTCCTCACTCAGAATACAGATCTATATAGACACAATACAATTCCCTCATATATAGTGAAGGGTTTTCTTCTAGGGCAGAAAACCCTAAATTAAACATAACTTCTACCGTCAGATCATCCGCCTAATGAACAATCCAGATTGACTAGAAATTACTATACTTTTACAAGGCAATTTTGCATTTGTTTTTAGCTTCAGGGGCACTGCCCCCGAACCCCCGCCAGGGGCCAGCCCCCCCCACGGGGGTTCGGGGGGGCCCATCCCCCTCAACTAGAGGGGTGTATAATCTTCCTGGGGTATACATCTGACTGAAACCTTTGAATATAGAAGATAATTAGGCTCTACACCCAATAATATTTATTGACGACTATTCTGGTAAATGTTGGGTATTTTTTATGCAAAAAAGGGATCAAACTTTCACAAAGTTTTGTGAGTTCAAAGAATTGGTAGAGAAAGTGTCTAGCAAGAAGGATAAATCTCTATGGAGTGATAATGGTGGTGAGTATGTCTCCAATGAGTTTAAGAACTTCTGTGCAGCGGAAGGGATTAAACGAGAGTTGATGACACCATATACCCCTTAACAAAATGGGGTAGCTGAGAGGAAGAACAGGAGCATAGTAGGGGAAATAAGGGCGATGTTGCATGATCAGGGCCTACCACTACACTTGTGGGATGAGGCATGCAACACAGTGGTTTATGTTCAAAACTATAACTCACATCCGATACTTGAGATGAAGACACCTTAGGAGGATTATTCCAGTAAGAGGCTAGATGTTGTTCACTTCAGGATTTTTGGGTCATCATTTTATTTCCATGTGACCAAAGATGCATGGAAGAAGATTGAGCAAAAAGCAGATTTGGGGATCTTTGTGGGGTACACTGATACACCCCAAAACTATCGGGTATACATTTCGACCAGTCAGATGATAGTGGTTTGTAGGGATATCAAGTTCGATGAGGAGAAGGCCATGCGAGTATCCCTTGAGAGGGAGATTGAGCTACATGCAGATGAGGATATTTTAGCTCCTAAGGTTGAGGGGCCTCAGATTGATGTGGAGAAGCCACATGTAGAGGTTCAGAGAGTGGAGCCATCCACTCAGGCATAGTCTTCCATAGAGGGAAGAAAGCACACTAGAGAGGCTGACAAATTGCTGGATGATGCATGGGAGAATCTGGGAGCACCCTATTCTCAACGCAGACAGAGGAGGTCACTAGAGAGGTACATTGGATACATGGAACTTATGGGTGCATGTGTTGTGACAGAGCCATCTTCCTTTCAGGAAGTATTGCAGCAGCCAGTTTGGGTTGATGCGATGGTGAAGGAGTATGACTCCATAGTTCGAAATAATGTTTGGGATGTGGTCTCGAGACCAGAGGACAAGTCAGTTGTGAGCTCCCGTTGGCTTTACAAGGTAAATAAAGCTGCAGATGGTAGTGTGGAGAAGCATAAGGCCATATTTGTGGCCCGTGGCTTTTGATAGGTAGAGGGGATTGAATAGATGAGACCTTTGCTCCTGTTGCAAGGTACTCGTCAATTAGATCTATTTTGGAACTATCAACATAGATGGGTTGGAAGATCCACCATATGGATGTGAAGATTGCCTTCCTCAATGGTATGATTGAGGAAGAGGTGTACATAGAGCAGCCCAAAGGTTTTGAAACCTTGGATCATGAGTCAGGCTGAAGGAAGCATCCCATTCTTGGTACACCAGGATAGGTAGCTACTTCACTGAGTTGAGCTTCAAGAAGACTGAAGCGCATGAAAACTTGTAGCACATAGTGGTGGAAGGTAAGTTGTTGATCATTGTACTTTATATTGATGATCTCATACTAACAAGTGATGAGAAGCTCATCAAATCTTGCGAGGAGGACCTTGCAAGAGAGTTTGAGATGAAGGACATGGGGTTCATGCATTACTTTCTTGGCATGGAGGTATGTCAGGGATATGGGGAGTTGTTTGTATCTCAGGGCATGTTTTCGAACGAGATATGCAGGAGATTCTGCATGGAGAGCAGTAAATCCATGGAGACTCCTCTAGCTGGTAACTGGAGGAAGGAGGATGCTACTTCACGGGAAGTAGTGGAAGCTACTATTTACAGGCAGCTTGTGGGTTCACTCATGTACTTGGTGAACACATGAGCGTATATGTGCTATGTAGTTAACCAACTTAGTCATGCAATGGTTAGGCCTACCAAGATGTATTGGAAGGTGGAAAAGCATGTATTGAGATACCTTATAGGCACTACTCAGTTTGGGTTATGGTACAGAAGGAAAAAGGGAGTGAAGCTTCAAGGCATCATTGATGTAGATTGGGCAGGGAGTCCATCTGAAAGGAAGAGCACATCCGGAGGTATCTTTAGTATTGGGTCAGTGATAGTGTCTTGGTACAATAGGAAACAGAGATTGGTTGCACTCAGTTCAGTAGAGGCAGACTACACGGTTGCAAGTCAGGCAACATGTGAGGCTATCTAGATCAGGAAAATCCTGGTTGGCTTGTTTGGTCAGTAGATGGATCCGATAGTGAATTATTGTGATAATAGAAGTTGTATCAAACTCTCTGAAAACCTAGTCTTTCATGATCAGTCCAAGCATATTGATATCCGGTATCATCATCTCATAGATTGTGTATCGAGGGGGATCATATTGTTAGATTACATTCCCGCAGAGGAGAAAGATGCTGACATCTTGACAAAGGCATTGTCCAGATGTAAATTCAATTTTTACAGAGACAAGATTGGGGTAGTTGATAATCCCTTTCTTGTTGAGAGGGAACGTTGAGAAATGGAAACAAGAATTCCAGATTATTTTTTCCTTGAATTCAACTGTGAATTAAATTTGAATTCTATTCTCATAGCAACTTAAAATAGTTAAATTAAGTCTATTAAACTTACTTAGCTTAGGAAATTTGAGTTGGAAGTCTTCTGGATGTCATGTATATGTTCTCCCTACTTTTTAGGAGTCCATTATGAGTTAATTGTAAGTTGTAAAATAGAAGACTCAGTTTCATGAGTCAATTCAGTTAAATTAGTTCTCAAATTGATTGAGAGAACTAATATTGAGTTAACGTCAGTGGTGTCACTAATGAACTCCACCGGGGCAACTCTAGTTAAAAGAATATTTACTCATCAGGAACTCATGCATGTCGATTCTAACAAAGACCCAGTTGAGACTAGAGTGCATGGATAGTGTACTATTTTTTTAGATTTTTCTTAGTTGCACTAACAATGCATGCATTCAGGAACTGATCCTTGAGGTATTGCATTATTTTTAGAGGTTTTATTTCCCTTTAAATACAAGCTATCCTTCATAGGAATTACACATTGGAATAAAGACTTAGGGAGCTTGTCAAGAGGCTAAGATTTTGCCTTGAGCTTACTTATGAGTTGGAGATTGAATTTGCTGAGTGTTGGGATTGTTATAGAGAGAAAAAGGACTGTAATTTCATCTTGATTTTCTGGATTAATACAAAAAAGATAATGGGTTTTTGAGTTGTGTATTTCCCCATATATTTATTGTGTTATGTGCCTTTGATTCTCTTCCTCTATTGATTATTATTTGCTCGATGTTTATGGGCTTTTGCTGTAAAGAGTAGAAGTAGATTCTCATCTCGTGCTTTATAAAATTACATTAGCTTGTGAATCTACAAGATTTTCTATTGGCTTGATCTGCCCAAGTATGCATCCTTGAAGTTATGATTGTTTCTTTGCGACACACCTCATCAATTTCTCTCTAGATGAGATTTCTCTCCTGCAATCGGGTGCACCTTTGCATTGGTGCTAAGGTTCTCGTTGTCGAATTGATTTCATCAAACTGTCTATGCTTCTATCTAATGTTCGCTTCAATCTTCTACAAAGTTGGATCTTCCTGCGGTGAGGTCCATAATTCCATGGGCTGTTAATTGAGTGTGGGCCTTGATTGCAATGTCCAAAGTGGACATCTATTTTTTAGTAGCAACTTCATGCTTCTCTATGACTTCTGAAGGGGTAGTTTGTTGCAACTTAAGTTGTAGCTTCGAGATTTGTAGCTGCAACTCAAACCTGACTTTGTCGATTTCTTCCCGTGACTCCTTTACTGTAGCAACTATCTTCTAGATATTTTCTGTAGAGGCCACGTTCGCCGAAATCTGGAGCTCAAGAAGTTCACTATAGGCCTGTGCAATAACGACTTCTAGCAGTTGACTTCACATCGTTACCTCCTCATTTTCCTTGAGGGCATGCACCTTTTCTTCAAAGATCCTCTAATTATTTGTTTTACCTCGTTGCTAATAAACAATGCGTGTTTCTCCCAAATCCTAAGCTCATCCAACACCCCTTGGTGCAACTCGTGCAGAGTCTAAATAGGAAGCGTGACCAGGTTTAGACTCAAGTCCTTCATATGTAATAGGTGTGCCATACCTTTTGCTGAACCGATGTGCATGGATCCCTTGGGAAACTGCACGATGTGACTAGTGTGAGTTTTGCTTCCAGGGCTAACCCACTCACTGATTTTAGGCCCGCTTGTTTCCCACTCACCTGTACCACACTCACTTGAATGGGACCTATTCGGACTTGCAATTCCTATAGGCCTTGCTGTACCTTACTGAGTTTTTCGTGGTACTTCTCTTCAAAATGGCCCCAAATATCAAATGTTGCATCATGGACCACATCCCCAATTTCATCTAGGTCCCCCTTGATAAGGAATGAAGATGTCACACCAGTTGATTTATCTGATTTTTGATTCTTGTGTGGCCTTGTCAAACTCTTTTTCTTCCTCTTCTTGACAATGAAGGTGGATTCCAAACCTGCGCCCACTTATTCTTCTCCCTCTATTTCTTCCTCTATGTTCGTGTGCTTGGTGTTGGACTCACCGAGGTCAATGTTGGTCTATGACGTAGTATTTTCCTTTGTTGTTTCTTTTTCCTTGGTAGTCTCTTCTTTCTCAATAACTTCTTTCTCTTTTGCAACAACTTCTTTCTGCTACACAAATTTTTCTTTTTCCACAACCTTTTCTTTAGTGAAAGCCTTCTATGCTTCCTTCTTCTTTTCTGTTGCTGTCATTGTTGTTGTCTATGGTAATTCACCTTCATCAACCTTACTCGTTCATGCGTCGACATCAGAGGATTTTAGGGTTCAACCCTAACCCCCTTATTTATGTAATAGGATCGAGTCATAGTTATAGAGTCAATAAATCCCATATTAATAATTGTAAGTGGTTAACCCGCATGTAATGAAGGGACCACAGTTAGTTGCAAATGGGCCATGGTATTAATAATAACCATGGAATTGCATGTATGAATCCTATTTAAAGGATAGAGACTCCCCTCAAGGATTATCCTGTCTTATTTTGTAATTGAGCTCAGCTCTATTGGAGGTTACCCCCTCGAAGAGGCAAGTGAACATTTCTTTCTGAATAATAAAATACTTGCTGTTATTTCTTATTGTTCTATGTTCTAGGTATATTTCTTCACATATTTGGTATTCTGGTATCATATTGCAAGTTAAGAGCATAACAAGTGGTATCAAAGAACTTTCCAGGGCCGTTGGGATCTTGAATTTTTAGCAAATTGTTTTTTTCGCTAGAGACGTGTTCTAGCATCTTTAAACCACGAGATCTATCGTTGAGCTCATAAACCTGTGGATTTGGGGAGGCATGCACACAGAGGTGTTCACACTTATTGGACTCCCTTGTAACCCCTGTGGGTACCCCTTCGAGTAGTAGCGCATTAGACAGAATCGTGCATGGACTGTCTTCCAAGTACCCTCTGGGTATATCGGAAGCCCCCCTAGATCCCTTGAAACCTCGCCATAGATAAACCATCGGCCGTCGCACTCGGAGAGATTACTTGTGCATACGATAGGGTAGTCAGGTTGTATGGCTAATGGTACGGTTGATCCTCCTTGGTTAGTGTTGGAGAGGTAAATCCCCTCTACGGATAGAGGCGATCCCTACTAGCCCAGCAGGGGTCTAGCAACAATCACACAATGCTGCTATGCATGTTCCTAATTACGATTAAACAAGAGGTAAAGAGCACCTACTTGGATTCCTGCGCTATCGTCTGACGAAGAGATGTTGCCTTCGCTCCTTCGCTTCGGCTGGTCACAATCTTCCGCGAATAGATACCCGCACACACGAAGAGGAAACAAACGCAAGCGTGAAATCTAGTAAAAGCAACCATACATCGGTCAGAAAAGATGTAATTCACATTTAACCATAGCATAGACAAATGAGAATGGAACAATAATAGCAGTCATCTATTATTAATCAGAATAGAGAAGAGTACAACCAAATGTTCTGACGTCGGTAACCTTCTTAGGAGGGGCCAGTCAGCATGTATCTCAAGCATTCACCTTTGAGGATGATTCTCCCAAGACAAACAACTCTCTCTCACAAGACAAGCAACAGAAAACAACCTTCCCTAAGCAATCAATCACTTCCACACCTAGCACGCCAAACCTATAGTAGCAGCAATCTGAGCACTACAAGCTCTGTACAATCCAAGCTATTCCAAGCTATGTCTAACTAGCTGCTCATGGTAATGGTGGGAGTTTATATAGGAGAAGGGGTCTCCTAAAAGGGTGGAAGGATGAGCTTATCTTCAAGGGAAGTTGTTGCAAAGGGTCGAACAGACATGCCATAGAAAGGAGTCGACATTCACAAAGCTAACAACCAAGCCTGGAGTTATCTGGAAGGCTGGCTGTTTGAACAAATTCGCCCAAACTGGATCAGCGCAGATTATTAGGAAACTGTCGCGCTGTCGTCGCGTCTTAATAACTGGGACAGTCATGTCAGCGCGGAAGTACACGGGAAAGGTGCGCTGTGGACCAGCGCGGAAAAGTGATGTCCTTCCGCGCTGGCAGCGCACGGAATACACTACAGGGCGCCAGTGATCGCAGATATTTTAGGAACAGACGCGCTGATGGACAAAAGAAAAATGGGTTTTTGGGCCAGTTCAGAAAACAGGAACTTAGTGATTATGAATTCTTGGCACAGTAGGGTGACTGACAGGAAGGCAGTGACAAATTACTGTGTAACAGATGCCCCCTAAAGCATGAAGACCGAGAGAGTGGTAGGGGTGAAATGCTTTACAACACACGCCGAACTGGAACACCACCGGGAAGGACCGAAAATCTCTGACAATCAAGTACATGCAGTCTAGGCATGGGCGCAGCCATCCAAAGGACATGCGAAAATGGTCTGTGGAATGGACGCAGCCACCCAGCTAAAGAGACCAAAAGAATGATAAGGTATGGTCGCAGCCATCCATGAAGACTCAGGTATGGGCGCAACCATCCATCAATGAGTCATGTAATGATCATCCACAAAATCGCAGCCTGGTCCATAACAGACAGGGATCCAGGGTCTTGCGCTCCATCTCGACCCGAACAAAGTACAAGTTCAAGCATGTGAATACAGGAGTTGAAGTCGAACGTGCATGAACATCGTCTGATTACCAGTCAATGATGGAAACTGTTAACAGACGCGAGAGGTACCACCAATAATGACAATGGCCCTCAAGGTACTATAGGTACAATCCGTGGTGTGTGAATCAATGAGCTGGTGTCGAACACCCACGGAATCATTCGATCGAAGGTCAGTGATGTAAGCCATTGAGGCATGCAGGCTCCAAGGCACCTGAAGGGAGTCTCTAAGTCACCTTCCCGGATAATGAGTTGGAGTCGACGGGAAAGGACCTCGATCGAAGGTGGGCCATGATGTTTCCCACATCATCGACGCGAGACAGAGGTAAATTTTTTTGTGTGAGATAGCAAACGAGGTTGTATTGTTGCAGAGGTCAACTTCTCTTGAACATATGGCGGCACTATAACGGGTTTGGCAGTACTTGACATCAAATGAGCAGAGGGTACGGTGATGATGGCAATGAGCAAATGAGAGGCCAAGTAGGATAACCCAAACCCATGGAGGCTAATGAAAACAAGATGAGATGACCCCAACCGGACACGAAGCAGCAGAGTGCCATGTTCAAGAGCGACGTACTGCCGACACGACTGTAATCATAGTTCCATTTTCCCCACCATTTCTGGCAGGTACCCCGATTATTTTTGGATGACAAGCTTGACGGGGATAGCATATGCTTGATGTGTATCATTTCGACAATACCCGATGTCATTGAGTGTTTAACGAGCCTGACAAAGGAAAAACTCGGCATCTTTTCTTGTTTCGAGAGTCTGAAAAGATCGCGAAAAAGGAGACTCCAGGGGGGTCCTTTTTCGTACAGTTGTGTCTCTTGAGCCCGAAAAAGTATAAAACTATGCTCGAGAGAACCGCCCGACCATTACAACCAAGGAGTACTTTTCGTGGATAGTGCCTCCGACCCGAAAAAGTAAAAAAGCGGTCGAAGACACGTCGTTTTAGAGCCGTTATCGAGTGCGAAACGACAAACACCCGGCAATCTTTTTAGTTCAACGGTCGAAAAAAGAGCTTAAAATGACCGCCTTTCGTTCCTTTTAACGAGCTGAAAGGAGGCTCGGCTATCTTCTCTCGTTTAATGTCGGAAAAGAGCTTAGAGATGACATGTTTGCACGGAAAACCGTCACGACCAAGCTGGTTTATCCGGACCTGCACAAGAGCACTACCCGCATAAATCCATTCGATATGTGTAAAAACATATTAAAACATGCATTCGACAAATCTAGGGCTAAAGTCATGGAAAAAGATGGTAGAAACCCAAAAATATGGTCATTTGTGAGTTTTTACTATAAATAGGGGGGGTGAGAAATCATTTTTACCATTTTACCATTTTGGGACGTGAAGGACGTGGAGAAGCCAGAAAGTTGACGGAGTGATTTCCAGCCCGTACGGACACCATTTCTCGAACCGTTTCTTCCAGGTAGGTTCTCCTCTCCTTGCCCTGCATTTTGATCATATTTGGTAGGATTTTAGCGGTCGAATTTGCCCAATTGGGCGAATTCTTGGCGCATAGATGCGCTCTCGGTCAGCGCGGATATCCCACGCGGGTCCGCGCTGGCCGAATTAGGACAAAACGCTGCCAACTTCGGGTCAGCGCGGAAAACCCGTGTTCTTCCGCGCTGACCTTGAAAAATAACAAAGGGCTGCCATGGCCAGCGCGGAGAAAAAATTTTGTTTCAATTTGAACGTAAAAAATTCCATGCCAGCACTTCTAATTTCTTTTCGTGGCTTGTGCAGGACGTAATGGCTTTCCAATGGCAGGAAAGAGTGCATGATGTCGAAGATATAGCTGCTTGGGCAAATGTGTATTGCTGTAATGCCATGCGGGCTTGCGGTTTCATGAAGTTTTTCCTCACACCGCGCCTAAGAGCTCAGCATGATCTCCTCGAGCTACTGATCAGGGCATGGAACCCGGTGGATGGGAAGTTCACCATCCGGGGCCAAGATATTGAATTTGACCATATGGACATCTTTTTCCTGACTGGGTTGTCACGCCGGGGTGCGAGGCCCATCATAGAGGGACAACGACCTGGCGGCGGTCCTCTAGATGATCTCATGGCTCGAGTATGTCTGGAGGCTGAGAAGACGCGGAGTGGGAAAGTAGCAATCCCCACAGTGGGAAACATAGTCCTTCGCACCATCCTGTTCATGGTGACCCAGGCAGCGGGAAGCATGGCCAACCACGAGGCTTCGAAGACCCACCTCATGCTAGCTCTCGATTGCCTTGAGCCTACAGTGTTTGATTGGGCCACAGCAGTGACCAACAACATGAAGAGGCAGCTGAGCAACTGTCATCGCGGGGAGACGAAACAGTTTGGCTATGGGTCTATCCTGGTCCCGCTCATTCTAGAGCGAGTGCCAGCCATGCGGCTGCAGGCGATGGCCGTGGATGCTCCTAGGGATCCTCGGGAGACGAGGGCCTCACGATGGGCTCGCATCATGCCACGCGGAGGTGGTGGCCGGCCACATAGCTGGGGAGCATTCTTCCGGGACTGGCTAGATCAGCAGGTTATCTTCGTGGAGGACTGGCCATACGCGGGCATGGATTTCCGCAATGACCCTGATATGGTGCTGCCCCCAGGTGAACAGTGGGATGATGCAGGTATAACACTTGACTTTTTGAGTTTTGCAATGTTTTTGAATTTTTTATGTACATGTCTTAATAAATGTCATGGTATGCAGATGTGGGACCCACTAGACCGATTGGCCTGGCTGCCACGACACGAAGAGAAGGACAGGGAGCTGGGGCCTTGGCCTTAGTCCCTCCAGGGGTTGACACGTCGGAGACTGTGGCTCGCAACCTTGAGGGGTTGCTGGAGGGAGTGCCTGACTACCAGGGGGTCGAAGAGGTCCCCTTAGAGCATCAGATCCATACAGTGGGGGTAGAACCCAGGGTGCACCGCCTTCTGAGGCGGGTAGCACGAGCAGCTGTGTACTACAGAGAGCATCATCCGGCTCAATAGTTACTTAGGTTTTATTTCCACTGTTGTTTTGAGACACATGACTCAGATGTACTGAGATTTTGGACATGTACACTTATTTTTGAGCGCCTTAGTGCGCCACACGATATATATATATACATACCGGCTTTTTAGATGGATCATTGTTACATGTGATGATGTCTTGTTTATGTTATGCAATTGTTCAGTACAATTGTGATCTTATGTATGAATTTGCATGACACATGACCCATATATTTTTATATTTTTTACTGCAAGCTTAAAAGCACACATATGCAAACTATGCCTGAAATGATTTATTTACATATGCTCATGGTCTTACTATGCTATCTATGATTTCCTGTATGATGTTTATCTGTTACGCAAATGTCTATCTAACACATGATTTGCCAATGCATCAGTCAACGTATTTAATCGTCTGGGAATGTGTTGATAAGTAATGTAATCAAAATTCCGTTCCAACAATCTTACACGTAGGTATAACCTTAGTATGCGCTGGTCTCTGACGGAATATCGCCCGTTAAGTTGATGGACGACCAGCTGGGAGTCCAGGTTCACCACTAGTTCTCGGATGTTGAGGTCAACTGCTTCGGCAAGTAATTCAATTACAGCGCTGTACTCGGAAACGTTGTTAGTGGTACGACCTAGGCAGACACCCTGAAGGTCTAACAACTCTCCGTGAGGATCGTAGATCACCCACGCCGCTGAAGACAAATTACAAGTGCTGCGGCAGGCACCATCAGCGAAACCAACATAAGGTGCACTAGACATCTGCGCAGGAAAAAGAAAACATAATAAGAGGCAAACACGCCTTTATACCAAAGCAAAAACGAAATCATGCACAAAAAACACAAAACACACGTATATACAAAGTGAGTGCGCGAAGTTATGCATAATATTTCTTCAGATACAGCCCGTTGCGGGGCTTGTCAAGAGGATTTCCTTCATAATCAATCAACTCATATGCGCCCTTTTGTAAAACTCTTTTCACGATGTAGGGACCTAACCACATAGATTCGGGTTTCCCTGCCCCCAGCTTATCCTTAGCTTGATCGTAGAGCAGTACTAAGTCTCCCTCAACAAAGGAACGAGGATGAATATTCTGGTCGAAGTGAGCCTTGACTCTCTTCTTCTGTGCTTCGATGGACAGAGAAGCCAAACGACGAGTCTCGTCTAACCGTTCTAGGTAAAGAAGCCGTTCCTCCACCAGAGTGGTGTTGGGAAGCAACTCGACAGCTAATTTTAATGAAGGAATCTCGCATTCGACGGGAAGGGTAGCCTCCAGTCCATAAACCATCTGAAACGGGGTGAAACCGGTGGCATCCTTCACAGAAGTCCGGTAGGCCCACAAGGCTGGGAAAAGCATAAGATGCCAGTTAGACTTGTGTGTATTGACGGTGCGTTGAAGCATGGTGATCAAAACTTTGTTCACAGCTTCGACTTGACCGTTAGATTGTGGATAGTACGGTGACGAACTATCTTGGCGCAAGCCTAGTTGGGTCGTTAGCTCCGTCATCATATGATTTCAGAAATGCTTTCCGTGATCTGTAACAATAGCCTGAGGGACTCCGAAACGAGTGATAACATGATTGAATAAAAACTGCGCCGCTGTGTGACCGTCGTCATTTAATGTAGGCATCGCTTCGGCCCACTTGGTGAAATAATCCACAACAACGATAATGTACCCATGCCCCCCAGCCGAACGAGGGTTACAGGACGTATAATCGATGCCCCATTTGGCAAATGGACCTACGGTTACGACAGGGTGTAGTGGTGCAACAGGTGCACGCATCTTCCGGTGGTAGACCTGGCACTCGTGACATGCACGTACAACAAGGATGCAATCCTTGAAGATAGAAGGCCAGAAATAACCAGCACGAAGGATCTTCTGGGCGGTAGCGTATCTGGACATATGGCCGCCACAAGCACCGGAGTGACAGTCATTCAAGACTCGCTCAGCCTCCTCGAGGGTTAAGCATCGGCGAAGAACAGAATCGACGCCGAGGCGGTACAGGGTATCGCCCAAAATGCGATATGGTTGAGCTTGGTGACGAATTCGTCGTCGAGCATCTTTCGATACGTTGGGACGAAACGAAGACGTTTGTAGATATACGATAATGTCCCTGTACCATGGGTCGAGGGTGCTGATGAGAAACAACGTTTCATCCGGAATATGCTCCTCTGAGCGAGATGGTGCAGACTGAGATGGTAAGGAACAGAGCAGTTCGGCGAAGACCAGAGATTTCTTAGACTTGGCTGCAGTGAATTCCAAGTCAAACTCTTGGAGGATTATGACCCACTTCGAGTATTTGCCCCCCAGCAACTGACGTGACAAAATGTAGGTCATGGGGTTGCAATCAGAGATCACGGTCTTCGTGCGCAACAAGATATAATGACGGAATCGTTGGACGGCACAGACAGCTGCCAATGCCAACTTCTCGACATATGCATAGCGAGTTTCCGTATCCAGAAGGTTGCGGCTAAGATAATATACAACATGCTTGGTGCCAGCATCATCGTCTTGCACTAAAACCATGCCGATGGTGGTATCGGCGGCAGCCAGATAAAGGGTGTAGTCACGGTGGTAATTCGGAGGTCTTAAGGGTGGAGCTGAGACAAGAAGGTCTTTAAGATGCTCAAAAGATTCTTGAGCGATAGCGTCCCAGCGAAAGGGTGTGTCTCGCTTTAATAACCGTGTGAAACCCTTAGCCACCTCGGCATAATTTGGAATGAATCGTCTGAGAAAATTAGCTTTTCCCTGCAAGCTCTATAACTGCTGAAGAGAGGCAGGGGGAGGAAGATTCAAAATGGCCTCGACCTTAAGGGGATCCAGACGGATACCTTCCCGGGAGACGATGAACCCGAGCAGTCAGCCAGATTCTACGCAGAAGACACACTTATGCGGATTGAGTCGAATACGGTAGTGTCGACAGCGGAGAAAGATTTCGCGTAAATGAGATGGATGGTCTTGACGTTTAGCTGAATGAGCTGGAAGGTCATCCAGGTAAGGTTGTACGATGTGTCGGATATCATGAAAAGCATACGACATCGCACGCTGGAAAGTGGCACCGGCATTTTTGAGACCGAAAGGTAGCTTCTTGTAAGCGAAGGTGCCCCAAGGACAAATGAAAGCAGTCTTATGCTGGTCTGCGGGGGCTATGTTGATCTGGTTGTAACCAGAGAAGCCGTCCATAAATGAATAAATTTCGCTTCCTGCGCAGTCATCAATAAGCTGATCAATAAAAGGCGTAGGAAAGTTATCTTTTGGACAGGCGCGATTGATGTCGCGATAGTCAACACAGACCTGAATAGTGCCCTGCTTTTTATTCACAGGGACTATATTGGATACCCATTCCGTGAGGGGAATGGCATAGATGAAACCAGCTCGAAGGAGTTTTTCAACTTCGGCCTTGATGGCTGCAGCCTTTCGAGGGTGCACTGGGCGTAAACGTTGACGAACAGGCTTAGCGCCGGGGTAAGTAGGGATTTCGTGCTCCATGATACTGGGTCAATGCCGGGCATTTCCTCGTAAGACCATGCGAAAACATCACGGAATTCACGAAATAAAGCGGTATAAAGTTGAACTTCCTCAGGAGTACATGTGACTCCAATGAAAATATTCTCGACAATCCTTGATTTGACAGAGATGTCGATAGCCATGGTTTGCGTAATGTTACCCATGTTGCCTTCCGAAGACACTTGATATAACTGAACAGGGGTTTGGAGAGGCGGGGAAGGGACACATGAAGCAAACCGCTCGAGACATGCGACCATTTCTGAATGAGGAGGGAGAAACGAAGAGCGATGGTGGTGATCTAACCAAGGGAGCTCCTCGAGAGACATAGTCTCAATGATAGCCTCGTCGGAGGGAAATGATTCCTTCAGGGGATCCGAAGTGGCCTCTTCTCCCAACCAAGGGAAGTGGTCATATGAATCGGGAACACTGCTCGGAAAAGCAGGTTCAGGAGGTGGAGCCGATGCAGTGACAATCTCGATGTAGTTGAGCTCGGCAGGACTCAACGGCATCATCTCGCCCCAAGAGTCTTCCTGATTCAAGGGAGGGAGAACCCATGGATCAGAACGCGCTGTAATCATGTTAACAGAGGCGAGATTCGGAGGTGGGAGGGGAAAGACTCCCATCAAGGAGGGATCTTTGAATAATCCAACACCCACACTCACTAGCGACTTGGAGGTATGCTCTACGAATGGCACATTCCCTTCAGAAGAGGAAGCAAAAAAGGACAGCTGGTCCACCGTGACGATTTTCCCTTGATGGGGAAAGCGAACGACACGGAACAAGGAGGAAGCCACGGCTTGCATGGCATATGTCCAGCTTCGTCCAAGGAGGAGGTTGTAAGTGAGATTAGCGTCAACGACTTCAACCTCTACTTCTACTGTTTTCCCTTCTAAAGAGATAGGCAATCGCGGGAGGATACCATACGGACGAGATTCTCTTCCATCGAAAGCCTCCAGGGTCGTAGGAGACTGGCTCAGAGCGGGAGAACCAATAGCCTTCCAGCAAGCAACCGACATGATGCAGGTTGAGGCACCTTCATCAATGACTATACGATGGATCGTTTTGCCGTTGATGAGAACCTGTATAAGGAAGGCCACCTGATGAGGCAGTCTCTGCGTGAAACCCTCGAGATCAAAAGAAATTAAATCCGAATCTGCCGGGTCTATGCCACCAATCGCTGATAGCAAGGACTTCCTCTGGGAGGGGCAGCTCTGGAGGACTTCTAATGCGGACATAGCAGACGGAGCCTGAGCTAAGTCCTCGACAATGCTATAATGCTGGGCAGCACGAGCATTGGGGTTATAAGATGACTTCCTTAGTACACCTTTGGGAGGGGGTCGGGGGATCGTCTTGGTGCTGGGCCGTTCGATGTGAAGGGGACTGGAACTGGACGGAGGAGTGCTGGAGGGAACCTCCGGCTCTTTCCCGGCTGAAGATGGATAATCTTTCGCTCGAGTTGAAACATGGATGGGGATGGTTCCAGCCATGAACACCTGAGAACCGAACGAGGAAGAGGATTGGGAAGGGTCTACCACCTGATGCGTCTGCTGGGACGGGAAAGGCTCTTTAAGCACAGCAGGAGGCCCTGGAGCACCTCTCAAAAGCCGACTAACCTCGGACCGCCTGGGGCAATCTTTGGTGTAGTGATCCTCCTCGCAGATGAGACAAGGATACTTAGGCTTCCGTTTGGCTCCTTCCTCGGAGGGAGGTTTAGGAGGGTTCTACTTGGGCTGTCCAGATTTATCTTTGGCCTTCCCTTTCTTTTTGCCTTTCGAGGATTTGTCTGCCGCGGTGGACTGAACGACGTTTACCTCGGAGGTGTTCCCAGAAATGGATTGGCCCTGAGGAGCATTCTCTTGAGAGGCGGTCTGTTTCTGCTTCCCAGGGTTCGCGGCCGATTTCTTAGATGATGAATTTACCGAACCAATAACTCCATCAACAGAAGGCTTTGGTGGAGCTTTGGGTTGTCCAGGCCTCGGGGCGTCTGGCAAATACTCATACAAAGTACCTGACTGAGAATACACTAAGTCGAGGTACTGAGCTCGCGCGATTGCTTGCTCCTCAGTTACACATGCCCCCATTGAGATATCTTTTGCAATTTTAGGAACAAAGGACGTGGTAAACCAGTCGGTCAGGAGTTGATCAGGAATCCAAAATTTAATCAAGCGACGGCGCCTTCTCCATTCATGTATATGATCAGAGATGTGCGTAGCCGTATCCTGTTTGAGAGACGTGAGAAGATGGGTCCCAGTCTCGTACCGAATGGGTAACTGAAAATGAGTTAAAAAGGCCATAGCCAACGAGTTGAAATCTGAAAACATGCCGCTTTTGAGTTCAATGTACCATTTAGCAGCTGAACCAGTGAGAGTCCTCTGGAAGAGGCGAAGCCGGATAGAATCATCAAGCCATGAGTTAGATGAGCACCAAAGGTGATAAGTCATTACATGGGCCTGAGGGTCCTCCCCGGCTTTGCCGTCAAACTTTGGACAGTCACCTGGTATTTTGGTTGGAACCGGTGGCCAATACGGATTATGAAAAATAGGGTCGTTTGTTAATTTGGACACATCGGGTAGTTCCAACGTTGCTAAAAATGGTAGCTGCGGGTTAAAGGACATCTGTGGCTGCGGATTCGAGGTGACATTAGGGTTCCACCCAGATGGTGGTTGCCCCCACGAACTCTGTCCAGATGTGCCCGGCCCAAAAGGGCCTGGCGCGTAAAAATTTTGTCCCGATGGACCTGGTCCAAAAGGGCCTCTCGCATAGGGAGTTTGTCCGTAGGGGTTTTGTCCGTACGGATTTTGGCCATATGCGGATGGTTGTCCCTGTGTCTGCCCCCCAGCTCCCCATGTACTAGCAGCTTGCCCGGCAGGTGCACCATATTGGTAATTTGGATAAGGAGTGACTTGTGGTTGCTGATAATTTTGATAAGGAGCATACTGATTTTGCCCCTGGGGTTGCTGGTAGCCATATGACTGCTGGGTCCCATACGGAGCCTGATAGGCAGGCTGCGTTTGGTAAGAAGGTTGATAACCTGTTTGAGTTTGAGGCCCATGGTAATGTCCTTGAACCGGCTGGGGTTGAACCATATGTCCCGAAGGTTGACTCGGTCGGATTTGAGATGGACCTAGTTGGCCAGCAGGATAGATTTGCTGGGCACCAGGTTGTCCATGCGCCACCAAGGGTCGTCCTTGCGGAATGGATGACTGAACTGGCAGGATCGCTGGTTGACGCCGAGGTTGGCCAGCTTGTCTAGGTTGACGATTAGGGCGGACAACGGGTTGACCTTGCTGTATAGACGGTTGGCCCGTTTGCCCCCCAGTGTGAACGGATTGAGAAGAGGGCTGGGCTTGTTGCATGGCAGGGTGCCCTCCTTGGTGTATAGGATGAGCAGAGGGTTGGCCTTGCTGTATAGTAGGTTGCCCCCGTTGCCCAGAAGGATTCGTGAATTGAGTGGTAGGTTGGCCCTGTTGAACGTAGGGTTGTCCACCCTGCCCAGGGAGATGACCAAACTGGGCGGTAGGTTGGCCCTGTTGTACATAGGGTTGTCCACCCTGCCCAAGAGGATACCCTTGTTGGACCACTGGTTGATTCTGAGGATTGTAAACTGACCCAGTTTGTCCAGATGGGTACCCTTGCTGGAAACCGAGTTGGCCTTGCTGAATGGAAGGCTGCTCTGGTTGTCCAGTAGGTTGATTCTGATGCGAATATGACGGACCTCCAATGCCCATGGGTTGTCCCTGGTAAGGTTGACCCTGTGGGCCCCCAGATTTTCCTGGGTCAGGCGGGCCATAAAGTGGTTGCCCCTGAGGGGTTTGCACATAGAGCGGCTGGCCTTGATTGGGTGGTCCTATGGGCTGTCTGGGAGGATCCCGGTTCCCATGGAGAGTGTGAGTAGCGGGATCATACGTAACATTCAACGGTTCCTCGTTTTCTTCGAAAGGACGATGAGGAAGAACTGAAATGTTCTCGAGGTACTCACCGTTTTCATCATAGTAAAAGAAGGGACCTTCGTAATCTGGGTCCGTTATGGGTTGCCCAAAAGCATCATACGGCCCCGACCCTGGAATGGCACCAGAAAAGGGACCAGCTTGAGGGTTTGCAGACGAGGCAACTGGTTCAACACTGACAATCGGAGTTGGACGTGCTATACAGACAGTAGGTTGAGTGGGAACTGAGGTAACGGGCGTGTTAAGCCCTGTTGTAAGGGGTGTACTAAGGGGCTGCGAAACAAAGGGCCCGGTGGAGGCAATAAGACTAGGATCCCATATAGTTGTAGAAGTTGTTCTAGCGGCTATCCTAT
The DNA here is from genome assembly GCA_031772625.1 of Pinus tabuliformis. NCBI lineage: Eukaryota > Viridiplantae > Streptophyta > Pinopsida > Pinales > Pinaceae > Pinus > Pinus tabuliformis. The sequence continues at coordinate 1,088,682,506 of CM062815.1, read as the reverse complement.
CCCTCACTGATTGGTATCGTGGAGGGAGGGGAGAGGAGGCCGAGATCGGGGTCTCGATGTCTGTCACCACGGGCGTCTCACCGGTGCTGGAAGCGGTCTCATCCATGGGGGAAGAAGACATTGGAGACGACATACCAGGAGGGGTACGAGGGGTACGGGGGGTATAATCGGGCTCCCAGATAGGATTCCAATCTTCTATGTAATCTTCGTCGCCTGGGGCACGTACGTTGATAGGCTGGATACTCGGAACAATAGGAAGAGTACCGCTTACAACTGGTACCTCTGGAGCAACAGAGGATGGAGAACCTTGATCACTTGGACCGGGAGTTGATGGGTCAGCCAGGATGACCAGACCCCTTAGAAAACCTAAAGGAAACTAACGATAAAACCCTACTCAAAACTATCGCACACAAGATCTAAAATAGGTGATGTTATCGTGGCCAAATTAATTTTAAGACATAAGAACCAAACTTGACCTTTTCATGTTTCAGGAGTCGAGAAAAGGACGAAAAGATGACTCCAGTCTCCTTCGAATATTTAATGAGCACGAAGTGACAAGACGCTCACAGGCACCTTTTCATTTAGGGAGTCCGAAAAGGATCAAAAGTGACTGCTCTGGAGACTCTAGGTATAAGGTTTACCAAGCAACCCGTAAAACTGCTTATACACCTCAGCAATCGTATGAGAGCCAAGGACTTTCCGTACTACAGTCAATCTTCCCGAATGCTGTGTTCGGTGCGTTACGGTTCACAAGGCGGCAGACTCGGCTTCCTATGGATAAAGGATAAAAGCCTAATGGGGTCTCCCTATATACGCGACGGTACGTGGGAGCACAGTCCGTGTTAGACCACTATCGAGTCACAGAAGGAGGAATCACCCAACCTAATGTGAAACAACAATGACTATGTTTAAAGACGCCGGAACACGTCTCTAACCTAGACCTCTAGATATTTGCGTTTAGTTCCAATGCGTTTTTAGATTCATTTGGTTCATTTTACAGTTGATCTTGAGATTAAGTTTCGATTTCAAGCTCTATCGTATGTTCTCTCACAATTACCTAGATGCAAACTACATGCCAAAGAATTTCATTTTGTTCGATGAATTCTAGCTATGAGAGGGCAAAGAATTTTGACCAAACAAAACAAATATAAGCAAGCAAGCAACTTAATGCAACTAAAGCGAGGAAAGGAAACTTTTTCTTTTGAAGATGCGAATCAACGAAATGTTCTTTTCCTTTTCAATTTTGTAAAGCAAAGCTACTAGTTTGATTTCCTTTCAATGGCACAAAGCATCTAAATGAATTTGGAGGAACCAGAACACCAAGCATACTACTTAATGAAAGCACACAAAGTTCCCGAAACACTCAACAACAGCTTCCAAATCAAAGGAAAACTAAGTTCTGCACGAGCTATGTGATCTAAGCTCGGCAAGACAAGCAAGGATTGCAAGTAAGGAGGAAGCGAAAACCACTCGGAAGCACAACCCAACACACTCCAACAATCACCGAACGAGTGCATAAACAAATCTGAAATCGGCTGGTCAAACAAGCAAACAAGATTCCTACGGTAGGCTTGACACACACACGGCCTCTAGATGTCCTAGGGCTAGAGTGCGAAATCAATGGAGAAAAGCGAACACCCGAAGGATAAGAGTCACAACCAGTCAATTAGAGACTCAACACAATCCAGCAACTGTAAAAGTAATGATGAAAACACGAACCAAACAGCGAAAGCAAAAGGGAAGGTATTCGCAAAATTAGAAAACTGAACAAAACGGAACCTTATGGAACCAAGCTCTGCAATCAAGCAGTTCAGAGTTCAGACAGTGAGAAGCAAGTCATAAAACAGGTGGAGAGAAGAAGGGATAGTCACAGCAAAAGGTTCAGGAGGCCAATTTGGTCAAAAATGAACTTTACAGGATCAGCGCGGGTAGCCTTTAGCAACTCGGTGCTGACAGGAGGAGGCCTGTAGCAACTTTGCGACGTCAGCGCGGAAGGACAGGGATAAAGCGCGCTGTCTCAGAAAAACGAGGTCAGCGCGGAAAGAAGCCACACAGACGCGATGACACAAATCACAAAGAAGAGGGGGCGCGATGTCAGCGCGGAAGGACACGAATAAAGCGCGCTGTCTTTGAAAACGAGGTCAGCGCGACTGTTAGACGTACAGGCGCGATGGAAAGAATACCAAAGGAACAGGGTCGCGATGTCAGCGTGACTGTTCTGAATTAAAACGCGCTGAGAGCAAAAACAAGCAAGGCCAAAACAAAAACTTCCCAAACCAAAGGCAAGAGTCTTTTAACAATTAAGATACTTCCCAGAAGTACCCAGAAAGTTTATAAGCAGAGAGACAATCCCAAAATCTCGGAAAAGAGACCAATCAAAGTCAAACACAAAAGTGGACTCAAGAGACAAAAAGGCTGATCCCCAGCGGAGTCACCAAATTGTTGGAGAGGTAAATCCCCTCTACGGATAGAGGCGATCCCTACTAGCCCAGCAGGGGTCTAGCAACAATCACACAATGCTGCTATGCATGTTCCTAATTACGATTAAACAAGAGGTAAAGATCACCTACTTGGATTCCTGCGCTGTCGTCTGACGAAGAGATGTTGCCTTCGCTCCTTCGCTTCGGCTGGTCACAATCTTCCGCGATCTCCGCGAATAGATACCTGCACACACGAAGAGGAAACAAATGCAGAACAACCACACACATACCCTCCGCAGAATCCAGGCGGGAGCTCCCTCTATCATCAGCTCACATCATATGGAAAAATTGTTTAAAAAGGGCCACCATGGAGTTACAGCCAAATTTAATGCCATCCAGGCCTTCGAACCCAATTCTCTTCATATTCATCATGAGATGCAACAAATCTTAAACAACCATTTGCCAATCTTTGATAAGCCTCATGAGCTTCCACCCTTGAGAGGGGAACATGATCATAGCATTACTTTGGTCCCAGGGGCCCAACCACCAAATGTGCACCCATATAGATATCCATTCACCCAAAAGAATGAAATTGAAAAAATAATCAAGGAACTCTTGGAAGCAGGCGTCATTCATCCCAGCATTAGTCCTTATTCCTCGTCGGTGGTCATGGTGCTCAAGAAAGGTGGGGAATGGCGTATGTGTCTAGACTTCAGGGCCCTTAATAATTTGACAGTCAAAGATAAATTTCCCATCCCAGTTGTCGATGATTTGGTGGATGAACTAAATGGGGCTCAATTCTTTACTAAGGTTGACGTTCACTTGGGCTACCACCAAATTCGCATGAAAGAAATAGACATTCCAAAGACTGCTTTCTGAACTCATGAAGGCCATTATGAGTTCCTCGTCATGCCATTCGGGCTTTGTAATGCCCCATCAACTTTTCAAAGCCTTATGAACCACCTTCTCAAACCATATCTCAGAAAATTTGTTCTTTTTTTCTTTGATGACATCCTCATCTACAGTCGCACTTGGGCCACACAACTTCAGCAGGTAGACCTGCTCTTGCAACTACTTCGCAAGCATAAATTATTTGTCAAGATGTCCAAGTGCTCTTTTGGCATGGAAGAAGTTGAGTATTTGGGCCACATTGTGGGGTGTGATGGTGTTAGAGTGGACCCCAAAAAGATCCAGGCAATGTAGGATTGGCCTCAACCAAAGACCTTGAAGAGCCTAAGAGGATTTTTGGGTCTCACAGACTACTATCGCAAATTTGTCTACAATTATGGTCGCATTTCTAGGCCCCTCACTCAACTCCTTAAGAAAAATTCATTCCTCTAGAATGATGAAGCACAATAGGCCTTTACAGCTCTCAAGCATGCCATGTGTTCCACTCTAGTCTTAGCACTACCCAATTTCACCAAATCTTTTGTGATCGAATGTGATGCTTCTAGTACAGGTATTGGGGCGGTCTTAATCTAGGAAGGTCGACCCTTGGCCTTCACGAGCCAGCAAATAAGTGGGAAGAAGCTAGGAAAATCTACCTATGAGAAGGAGATGATGGCCATTGTACATGCAGTAGATACCTGGTGACCATACTTATTAGGGCGATGTTTCCAAATCCGCACAGACCATCAAAGCCTTAAATATTTTTTGGAGCAACACTTATCCTCACCACAACAAAATAAATGGCTCGCCAAAATGTTGGGATATGATTATGAGATCATTTACAAGAAAGGGCGTGAAAATATTGTAGTAGATGCGTTATCCCGCCAATCTGAGGAGGAAAGTACCCTGCTCGCAATTTCCCTTTCCATTCTAGAATGGATTGAAGAGGCTCGCAAGGAGTGGTTTTCACATCCCTGGCTCTCCCAACTCATTAATCAATTGCAGGCAGATCCAAATTCTATAGCAGGCAACTCGTGGTAGGATGAGATTCTTTGCTACAAGGACAGAGTCATAATATCACCAACATCCACCCTCAAAAGCTGCATTTTGGCGGAGTTGCACTCATCTCCCACTGCAGGACATTTAGGCTTTCAGAAGACATATGCTCGCACTCGAAGATCATTTTTTTGGACAGGCATGAAAAAGGAAATTCTTACTTTTGTCACTGAAGGTGATGTCTGTCAGTGCCACAAAGGAGAAACAGTCAAATCCCCATGCACATTACAGCCATTGCCCATCCCGACCTCAATCTGGATGGAGGTTTCTATGGATTTCATTACGGGTCTTCCAAAGTCAGGAAACAAGTCAGTCATCATGGTTGTTGTGGATAGACTTTAAGTATGCTAATATTTTTCCCTACCCCACCCTTTTACACTGACTTTGGTCTCTCAATCTTTAATGGATCAGATCTTCAAATTGCATGGCATGCCCACTTACATTGTGTCTGATCGTGACCCGATCTTCACCAGTAGCTTTTGGCAGGAACTCTTCCGGCTACAAGGTACCCAACTAAAACTCAGTACTTCCTATCATCCACAAAATGATGGTCAAATTGAAGCAGTCAACAAATGTCTAGAGACCTACCTTAGGTGTTTCACTTTAGAAAAGTAACATCTCTAGGTACAGTGATTACCTCTAGTCGAATGGTGGTATAACACCAACTATCATGCCACCACCAAAATGACTCCATATGAATCAGTTTATGGTCAACTTCCTTCTTCCCCTACTTTTTATATCAAGGGATGCTTGAAGGTACAAGCAGTGGATCAACTCCTAGAGAACCACAGAACCATGCTGGCCCACCTTAGAGAGAATCTTCATCAAGCCCAGAACCGCATGAAGCAATAGGTAGATCAACATTGCTAAGAATGCCAATTTCAAGAAGGGGATTAGGTATTTTTGAGGCTGCAACCATATAAGCAAACATCACTCAAAGATAAGGGTTGTCAGAAATTATCTCCAAAATTCTACAGATCATATCAAGAACTTCAGCGCATTGAAGAAGTCGCCTACAAGCTAGCTTTGCCACCCATTGCAAAAATCCATCTAGTCTTCCATGTCTCATGCCTCAAGAAAGTGATTCGGAACCATTGCAAAATTAAAACCAATCTACCTGAAGTGGATGAAGAAGGATCAATCTGGCTCTAACCTGAACAGGTTCTTGACACACGAGAAAAACACCTGCATGGCCTCACAATCAAGGAAGTCCTCATCAAGTGGAAAGACACCTCTCCGGAAGATGCAACCTGGGAACTAGCTACTATCCTTCAGCAATTTTCATAGCTTCAACCCTGAGGACAAGGCTATTCTTATGGGGGGGGCATGTTAGGGTTCAACCCTAACCCCCTTATTTATGTAATAGGATCGAGTCATAGTTATAGAGTCAATAAAGCCCATATTAATAATTGTAAGTGGTTAACCCACATTTAATGAAGGGACCACAGTTAGTTGCAAATGGGCCATGGTATTAGATAGATGGTATTAATAAGAACCATGGTATTTCCCCATGGTATTACCTGCATGAATCTTATTTAAAGGATAGAGACTCCTCTCGACAAGCATCTTGTCTTATTTTGTAATTGAGCTCAGCTCTATTGGAGATTCCCCCCTCGAATAGGCAAGTGAATATTGCTTTATGAATAATAAAATACTTGTTGTTATTTCTCATTGTTCTATGTTATGGGTATATTTCTTCACATATTTGGTATTCTAGTATTGTCTTGTAGGTTAAGATCATAACGGAGGGCGTCAGCCAGTCTGATTCCTCGACAGGTTCAATAATCCTAGCTACAAGCATCTTATTTAATTCTCTCTGCACCTTTTATTTATATTTAGGATTCAACTAGTAGGAGCGCAACTTCACTGGCTTCACATCTAGCTCTAAAGTGATCTTCATGATGTCCAGATCCCCTACTATCCCCTTTAGATTAGGAACCTTGGTGGGAAACAAGTCCAAATGCTCCCGTAGTAGCTCCCCAACTTTGTCCACTATATCTTCATCCCAATAGTCGACTATATTTGAAAACTTTGGCTGCACTTCTGATCCGATATTCACCTTCTTGGTCTTCAAAGGTTGTGAGATATCAAGGACTTCTTCTTGAGACATAGAGACTTCACAATGTCCTTCTGACTCAGGAATATTGATGTTCCTAGGGTCTTCTTCGCCTTCCTCAGTGGTCACATTTTAACATTCGAGTGGATGGCGCAACTGCGTGCTCCAATCTAGTTATACCCATGCAATAGGTTCTTTAGGAATTCTAAATATTGCAGCTTTAGTATCCTATAATGCCCATAAATGCATTCAAATCCATCTTCAAAGCTAAAAGTTAACAGAAATCTTTCTTTCAGAACATCCCATTTTGTGGTTCCATGTCACAGCTCCGTTTCCAGATACCAGTTCATCGGAATCGTATCCAAAGTGTGGAAGAATATATGAACCCATTTTGGCTGTGGTTCATCTCTCCGCGCTTTCATCCATTGAGCCAGATGCTTGTGTGGATCATCCTTCCCTGTGTATTTCTCCATAATGTGGGTATTGGCATACCCAAAGCATATATTCATCATCCATTGGAATTATTTCCAGTCTGCAAATTTATTCTTATGCATACCCCACCATTTGGCAGGCATAGATTTGAGCGCGAGGTCTAATGCTTGAAACTGATGTTCCTCCAGTAGATCCCTTTCAAACTTATATAGAAATAAATTGACATCTTCTAAATCATCATAATTTAGTAAGTTGCGTACCTTAGTCGATATACATCAGAGTGACTTTGTAAGGTTGTTGCATCACAATGACGATACCTCATGCAACATGTTTTGCCAGTGTTCAAGCTCCTCATCTGAATCTGAATTACAGGAGCTATCCTTCTCCCCTGTAATTTTCCCATCCTCTACCGGATTGATCCAATCTTCATCTTGCGTATTCAGATTATAGCTCTGCTCGATATTTTCATCCTTCTCATAATCATAGACTAGTTTAGTATATCGTGCACCCTTGGCTGGATACAATGGCACAATAACCCTTAGTTCTTTCTTTTCAAAGGTCATACTGCTCTTCTTTAGGTTGATGACTGCATTTATATCAAATGCCCAATCAATTCCAATCAACATTAGGTATGGGTTACTTTCATCTACTATCTCGATTACTTCAAAATCGGCTATGGCGTGCACCCCTTTAATATCCACAGTCACTCCATGTAGGCATCTCATAGGAATGATCTTCTACTAATTCGCCATTGTCAGCTAGATTGGGGACCATTGTAGTGCTAGTCTTCCCATTCTTTCCCAAGTTTGCTTCAGAATAACATTTACACCAGACCCTAAATCAAGAATTACCTGGTCCATTTCGTATTCTCCAATCTGGGCAGTCAATCTCATTTTGTGACTAGTCCTCTTCTTACTTTTTCCCACCTTATGTACTGTGCATTGTTCCGATAGTGGCTTATTATTTCTAGTGAAGGTATCTATCTATTCTTGCAGTCCCTCTACTACCTTCTTATCCCTTAGGATATTCATTCAGGTTTGTAAAAATGATGCTAATAATGACGGGTCTACCTCTTGTGCAGTACTAGTCTCTTCAAGATTTCCCATACTCTGAGTCCTTGATGTAGAATATCCTTCATCCGCGAAGCTCCTTTTTGCTTCCATAAACGTTTCCTTTACTTTATTTACATCAAATCTAGTCTCCTTATCAGTAGCCTTGCGAACCCATACATTTTCCTCTAGTTTCTTCCCTTTATTTTCCCTAGTATCTATGCCACTTCGCGTGACAATATTAACACTAGGACCCTCTTCGTGCGATTTAGATCTCATTATTTGGATGTTATGAGTTGGCTGCTTAGTCCAAGTCTTATTTTCTTGCATATTCGTGATAAGCACAGGGAAATCTTCTATAACATGATCAAACTACTGACAATATTGACATGAGGGGTGCATTAGATTCTGTAAATATCATGCAAAGTGAGCTGGTTCCCCATAGTTGTAACAAATGATCTGGCCATGACCTCTTCCAGTCCCTCCTCCGCATCCTCTTCCTCATCTCTGAAACCCTCCACACACCACAGTTTTGCCTTAGACCTAAGGATGAGCCTCCATATGTACTCTATATGTTGGTGTTCTATCCATCATTAGTTCATAACTCCGACAATTGCGCTCATCATGACCCACAATCTTACAGAAATTACAGAACAACTATTGTGGAGTCTGCACAAAATTCTACAACATATGACAATTATTTGTCATATGTTTCCTTGTAATCTGAAAAATAGCACACCATGGTACCACTCTCGTACTTGGGCCAACAATGTTTTCTGGTTTCAAGGGGAAAAGACCACCTCCAGCTAGATATTTTTCGTACACCAGGAAATGATCTTTATCATGACCCTAACCCTTACATTTCAAACACCATACTTCCGCACAGAACTCAGTCTAGACTTATTTTCCCTTCCTGAGGGTCTACAATTCCATATGCAGGCTCACCATCTATGACTGACTCTGCTCCACTCCCATATTTGTATCGTGGATAGGCGAGGCTTATAATTTCATAGCAATATCTAATGCCTCCACATGCATCTTAGTCTTTTGTTTTGACAATGGCAGTCTCAAATGGGGAAATAGAGAAGCGAAGTACCAGTCCCTATTTTGGTCATCTATGATCTGCATATTAGCCTACTGCAGAAAGAATTTCAACCTATGATAAAAGTCCCACACAGACTAATTCACCTTCTGTTGGATCTCTTTGACCTCTTTCACTGATAGAGCTTGTGACTTAGGCTTCTTGAATTCATTATTGAGCTCTTTCTTTGTTTCTTCCAGTGTTGCATTTGGATGAGCCAAAAAATACTTAATATACCATATTAGTGCTCTATGTTGCAGTGTTGTAACCAACTACACTTTCTTCAAGTCATCATCTGTAAACTGTTGTGACTTCCAAACATCAACTATAAACCAAAATTGTCCAGGTTCTTCTGTCCCAAGACCCTTGAATATGGGCATCTTCATAGTGTTGGCCATGTTGAATAGTGAAGGTGGAGGTGGAGGTGGAGGTGTAGGTGTAGGTGTGTGAGGCAGAGGTGATGGTGGAGGTGGAGTGGATGGATGTGGTATCCCCACAATACCCTACTTTACTGTCTGTAATGCACCTAGAGGTGTCTTCAACATACTACTTTCTTCATCACTATTAGGCACTCCCAATAGAGGATTGTACTTTGCACCTAAATTTAGATCACTTCTAAATGTTTTTCCACTTCCCGTAGCTCCCTTCAAATCTATTCTAAACATTAATTTAATGGTATAACCCTTTTCTCACAAAATAGCATTTTAATCCAAGTCTTCAGGGATTTCAGATACTTACCTCTTGGTCCTTTGAAAAACTATCGTTCATCTTCACTATAACTGACAGATGTATCGATCGCAAACTCAGTGATGAAACTTTACAAAATGCTATCGATCCAGTAATCGACAGCCCTCGCGATCAAGTAATCAACAGCCCTCGCGATCTTGTTTTATGAAGCCTCTGAGTGTCTTACCAACTTTGGAGTCCACAAAATAAGGTTATCCAACTTCCACTGTTAGGATACTCCGACACATAGGAACTAGTTAAGTATAATTTGGTCTAGTATAGAGTTAGGTAAATTGTGTTTTCTTTACTATGTACATTTGTAACTTACAATCCAACGGTCACGACATGTTCTAGACATGAAGTGATCTGATAGTTCATTCTCTCCTTGAAATTACTGACACTTGATTCGTGGCTTAACACCTGATTGGTCCATGATATCTAGTTAAAGAGCATGGAGGTTCATTTGTAAGGTGACCATTTATAAGAGAAGCTTATGTAAAATTTCATTATTTTATTAATAAATTTCCTGAAGTGGCCACGTTGGCTTAGACCGTGGATTATTTCCCTCTTTGGGTGTTTTAACCACTTCAAGAATACTGGTGTATTGATCTGTGATCTGTTTGTGAGATGTGTACTTTGGTGTTTTGTCTGAGGAAATTACCCTGTAATTTCCTACATGGTATCAGAGCTCTTTGAGGGCCGAATTTGCTGGTGATCCAAATCAGAAGCTGGTACAACTACATCCGACTGTCATTTCCTAAATCTACTATTTCTGACTGCTTTTAGTCAGAGAGGACTACTCTATTGTGTTAGGAGCATCTGTTCTAGTGAGGAACCCCTTTTTTTTCATGCGAAAAGGTTTCTGATAGTCGTAGGTACGTAATTTTTAAGATCTGGAGGTATACAACATTTATTTGCAGTTTTAGCTATTTATCTCTCTGTTTATTGCGGTTTATTTATCTCCCTATTTTTTATTACTAGATCTATACCTTTCATTTATGTGTATGCTCTTTGCACCGCAACTCTATGCGATCTGGGAAAATCAGAAACAAAAAGGAAGGATTTTTGTCATGTGTATGATCTTTTCCATGCACCTTAATGTGATCTCGGAAATTCAGAAACATTGAGGAAAATCTTTAGTTTCCAACGAAAGATTTCAAGCCATAAGGATTGTTTTTTTTGTATGTCTATGTTGGGTTGTGTGGTTTTTTTTCTTGTAGGGAAAAAGAGATTTTTCAAGTAAGCATGCACCCCAAAGCTTCAGTGACTAAAAAAAAAGAAACCCCCCTTCCTCTTTCCCAAAATTTACTAACCTTTTAAACTAGTTCACTTGGTCCAAAGCTACTTTATGAGAATAGAGGTCTTGAGTTCAAGTGTTTCTTTTTGTTGAGTTACTTTTTCAAAAAGGACATGTAAATTACGTTTTAAAGTTACTTTATGTAAAAGTGTTCTCACCCATTATAAAAAGTGAGTCACTTATAATTCTAAAGTCTCTTTATATTTTATTTAAGTTACAATTTAGTGAGTAGCTCATAAAGTATCATTGTAAAAGTGACTTTCACTTATTTATTAAAGTGGGTCACATAATTTTTTTTTAAAATGAGCTAATTAGATTAAGTTTGGAAACAGGGGCGGGGGTTTGGAGGGGGGCTTAAATATAACATTATCAGTCATTTTCATACATTCATGCACTTCATCGACATCTTCAACAATTTTTCTTCAAAATGCCATAACTTCTTCATTCGGAAGCCTTTTTTTAATCGGTCTATTTTTTCGAGATGTTTCCATTGGAACACTTAGTTTTAGCATCTACAGCTTAATTTTCTTTTAAAATGGAAAGTCCATTCCAAGTTATTTTTGATAGCACCAACTACTTCCAATGGTGGTCCTACATTGTGGATTTACTTAGAAGTAAAGGTCTTTACAGAATAGCCTCAAGCAAAGAAACTAAACCTAAAGATGAAGTTAAAGCAACCAAATGGGAAAATAGGCAAGATAAAGCACATGGGTTAATAGGGATGTCTATTTATCCAAACCTTAGATTCCATATCGCATAACTTGATGCCCCTAATGAAGCAATGAAACAACTCACTAAATTTTTTGGAATTAAAAATGAAATTAGAGCCCATCAACTCGAAGATGAGTTGTTTACATTGGACCCCAATAATTTTTCTTCCATTGAAGATCTTTTGTCCAAGTTCAAGACCCTTAGACTTCTCTTGGAAGGTGTTAAGGTTAATAAAGAAGATGATAGCCTTATCTATTCCATTCTTACTAAGTTGGGACTAGCCTATTCTATGTTTGTTTCCACCTTCCATTCTACTAGAGAACCCTTCATTTCTCAAGGACAAGAATATAAGTCCCCCTATTTTGAAGCCTTTTGTGATTCTTTAATAAGAGAACAAGAAAATAATCTTACATCTTGGTCTTCTTAATATTTGAAACTCTTCTAAGAAAGCCTTAGCTACCCAGCAACAACCAGATTCAAAGAATACTAAGAAGAAATATCCTAAAAAGAATGGTCCTAAACCAAACAAGGGTCCTAAGAAATTTCAGTATCAAAATGAAAAATCATTTCAACAAAATGATAAGGCAAATAAAAACAAAGGAAAGAAGATTGATAGACATTGCCACTTTTGTAATCGAGATGGCCACTTAGAATCCAAATTCTTTAAGAAGATGGAAGCCTTGGAAGCAGTGATGAAGAACCATAACATCCATTTGGAGCACTCTTCAACTTCAACTTCAACTTCATCTTCAGGAATAACACTTTCTGCACATGGTTCTTAAGCGTTTCGGTCTAGTTATGCACTAAATGTATCTTCTTCTTCTCATTCTCATGAGTGGCTCATTGATTTTGGAGATTCTTATCAAATGGCCAAAAACAAAGCCATGTTTTATTCTTTAAATGATTATAACACCAAAAATATATATGTTGGTGATGATAGATCTCTTAGTATTGTAGGGACTGGAACTATTCATCTAGACAATGGTCAATTTAATGATGTATTATGTGTTCCAACATTATCCTGCAACCTTCTATCTATATATTAAATAATTCATTCAAGTGAAGGGAAAACCATTGAATTTTCACCTCATGATGTTGTAATTAAGGACCTAAGAGATCCTAGAAAGATTTTAGCTACTGGCATTGCTGAAGATTCTACAAGATTGTATAAGTTTAACAACTTTGGGACATCAACTCTTCCCTCGGTATTTGTTGCTCATAATGATGAAGTGAGTAAACTTTGGCATGAGTGATTTGGTCACTTAAACTATCGCTCCCTTCAAAATATATGTAAAGAAAATATGGTGACAAGTCTTCCTATGGTATCTTGCAGAGATGCTGTTTGTTCTGGATGTGTACTCGGAAAACATCATCGTGCTAGTTTTGAAAAACGTGCCTCTTGGAACACCTCAACCCCTTTACATCTTGTGCATAGTGATTTATGTGGTCCACTTCCAATTGTTTCATTCTCTGGCTACAAGTATTTCTTAACTTTCATTTATGATTTCTCCAGACACACTTGGGTATACATCTTAAAACTCAAGAGTAAAGTATTTAACATGTTCTTGGCATTTAAGGCCTTTGTTGAGAAACAATCTGGACATAAAATTCTTAAGCTAAGATCTGATAATGGTGGAGAATATGTTAACAACAAATTCATTAACTTTTGCACTGAGCATGGAATTCAAATGCAACATATTGTTCCACATACTCCACAAAAAATTGGTGTAGCTGAAAGGAATAATTGCACCTTAAAGGAAATGACTAATTGTATGCTTCAATAAAAAGGAATTAGTCTTAATTTTTGGGTAGAATAAATTAACAGTGAAAATTACATAGTAAATCAAACTCCTACTAAGGTTTTAAAGAATATCATTCCAGAAGAAGCATGGAGCTCAATTAAACTAGATTTAAGTCACTTTCGTGTTTTTGGAAGTGAAGCATGGGCCCATATTCCAGATTAGAAACATAAATATTTAGAACCTAAGAGTGAAAAATGTATTTTTGTTGGATATTCTGAAGATTTCAAAGGATATAGAATTATTCCACTTAAGTCCAAAAATGTTATCATTAGAAGAGATGCAAAGTTTCCTGAAAATATATCGGCCTACGAGCCTAGTTCGGCAAATGTGCCACCTCTCTCTATCCCTTCTACTTCTGAAAATATTTCTTCTTCAGATGATGACAGCGAGGATGACAATCCTCCCCCACCTTCTCAGGATCCTCCTTCAGCTCCTTAACATCCAAAATGGGTCCATGCTATTCGGGATGAAACAGGTGCTCTTGTAGGTGATCCTATAGATCAACGACGTACACATTCTCAGTTCGATAGAGCCACTTCTTTACAGGCTCAAGCTTCAACGAATTGTGATCCTGACACCTTTGTAGAAGCTTCTGACCATCATGATTGGGATGCAGCTATGAATGAAGAATATCATTCATTATTGGAAAATGATACATGGGATCTTTTTCCTCTTCCAAAGGGATGAAGACTTGTTAGATGCAAATGGGTTTATAGAACCAAGTTTGGACCAGATGGAAAAATTGATAAACATAAAGCTCGTCTTGTTGCTAAGGGTTTTTCACAAGTTGAAGGCATTGACTATACTAAAACCTTCTCCCCTTTTTCCAAAATGAACTCTATCCACCTTGTTCTTTCCCTTGCTACCTCTTTCAAATGCGAAGTCCATCATATGGATGTTAAATCTACCTTCTTGCATGGGGACTTGCATGAAGAAATCTATATGGAACAACCTCTTGGCTTTATACAAGCAGACTCCAACCTTGTGTGTCGGCTTAAGAAATCAAGCAAGCCCCTTAGGCTTGGTTGCCAAAATGGATTGTTTTCTTTTAGATACTGGCTTTTTTAGGTGTTATTCTAACAATACTCATCTTTGTTGGGTGTGGAGCCTGATTATCTTCTGTATTCAAAGGTTTCAGGCGGATGTATACCCCAGGAAGACTGTACACCCCTCCACGTGGGGGGGACTTGTCCACCTCACGGGGGTCCAGGGCGGGTAAATCCCCCTCGGCTGGGGGGTCCGGGGGCTCAGGGGCAGTGCCATCGAAGCTAAAAATAGATGTAAAATTGCCTTGTAAAATTCTAGTAATTTCTAGTCAATCTGAGCCGTTCATTAGGCAGATGATATAATGGGAAGCAGTTATGTTTAGTTTAGGGTTTTTTGCCCTAGAAGGCAACCCCTCACTATATATGAGGGAATTGTATTGCATCTATGTAGCAACACCTCACTATATATGAGGGAATTTTATTGCATCTATGTATATTTGTATTCTGAGTGAGGAAGAGAGAGGAGATTGAGAGCGAAGAGGGTGTTACAACGGATCTGCTGTAGGTTGTATCTCTTCAGTTTGCTAGATAATATAATAAAATAAGGACTGGCTATATCTCCGTGGATGTGGACCAAACTGGGTGAACCACGTATATCTGTGTCTCTCTTGTTTTATGCGTTTTCTGTGTTTATATTTCTGCAATATTTATGTGTTCCATTGCTCCGTAATACTTAATTTTCTAACAATTGGTATCAGAGCTGAAGGTCTATTTGGCTGATAAGCTCGCAGGAGAGAAGGGTTCCTAGTTTGAGTGGGAGCAATGGCGGAAGATGGTAGGTTTAGGGTCGAAAAATTCAATGGACAAAACTACCAGCTATGGAAGATGCAGATGGAAGATTATCTATATTAGAGAGATTTGTACGTACCATTGAGTGGAAAGACAAAGAAGCTGACGAGTATGATAGACATATAATGGGATATTCTTGATAGAAAGGCACTTGGAACAATACAGCTGTGCCTAGCGGTGCCAGTAGTGTTTAATATTTCAAAGGAAACAAAAACACAGGGTTTAATGTCGGCATTGGCCAAAACTATATGAAAAACCCTTGGCCTCAAATAAGGTATTGCTTATGAAGTATTTATTTAATATGAAGATGTAAGGAGGTTGATCTGTTGCAGACCATTTAAATGATTTTAATATAGTTACAAGTCAATTATGTTCTGTAGGGGTAAATTTTGATGATGAAGTTAGGGCTCTGTTATTTATGTGCTCATTGCCAGAAAGTTGGAATGGCTTAGTTATGGCCATTAGTAACTTTGTCTCTAGATCTAGTACCTTAAAGTTTGATGATGTTGTCGGTGCAATCCGTAGTGAGAAAATGTGATGGAAAAGCTCCAGTGAGATATCAGGTAATGCTTTGACTGAAGAGACTAGGGGAATAAAAATGGAAAGAGGAAAGAGCCCAGGATATCGCAGTAAGTTAAGAAATGGCAGATCCAAGTCCCGATCAGGGATAGTCTACTCGAAATGCGGAAAGAAAGGACACCTAAAGAAAGACTGTAGATCTCGGAAGGGAAAAGAAGGAGATGCACAACAAGAAAACAATCATGAAGCAAATGTGACAGGTGAGGTGTTACAAGATGCTTTGATTCTTTCTTTCGAAAATATTACTGATTCTTGGGTGGTAGATTCAGGGGCCTCATTCCATGCCACACCTAATAAGAAATACTTTCATGACTATGTTCAAGGAGATTTTGGACAAGTCCGTTTGGGTGATGATAAACCCTGTAAAATTGTTAGAATGGGTAAGGTTCTTGTAAAATAGTAGAATGGAAACCAATGGATACTAAAGGAGGTAAGGCATGTTCCAGATCTGAAGAAAAATCTGATTTCAACAGGGCAGTTAGGAGGTGAAAGTTGCGTAACTACTTTCATAGATAAAACCTGGAAGGCCACTAAAGGATCCTTGGTAATAGTGAAAGGAGAAAAGGTTGGTACATTGTATTTATACAATGGTATTTCTAATTCTATTAATGCTTTAACCTCTACAGGAGAAGATACGACATTGTGGCATCATAGGCTCGAACACATGAGTGAGAAGGGGATGAAGATTCTTCACTCAAGGAATTTGTTACCAGGTTTGAAGAATATTGATTTGGACTTCTGTGAGAATTGAATATATGGAAAATAGAAGAGAGTCAGATTTCTCAGAGTTGGGAAAGAAAAGAAGAGTGAAAAATTAGATCTTGTGCATACAGGACCTGCTCAGGTATCATCTCTTGGTGGCTCTCGTTATTATGTTACTTTTATTGATGATGCAACCAGAAAACCTGGATTTATTGTATTCGAAATAAATATGATGTATTTGATATTTTCAAGAAATGGAAAGCTTTGGTTGAGATTGAGACAGGAAAGAAATTGAAGTGTCTCAGATGAGACAATGGAGGTGAATATTGTAGCAAAGAGTTTGATAGGTACTGTTCAGAGCATGGAATTCGTAGAGAGAAGACAGTTCCAAGAACACCATAAGAAAATGGTGTGTCAGAAAGGATGAACAAAACAATCATGGAGCGTGCAAGGTGCATGAGATTGCATGTAGGATTGCCTTTACAATTTTGGGTAGATGCTGTAGATACTGTTGTTTATCTAATAAATAGAGGGCCTTCAAGTTCCTTGGATGTTGGTGTTCTAGAGGAAGCATGGATAGGTAAAAAGGTAAACTACTCATTTTTAAAGACTTTTGGTTGTGAAGCCTTTGTCCACATTAACAAAGAAAATAGAATGAAGCTTGAGGAAAAATCAAAGAAATGTACCTTTATTGGATATGGTGTTAATTATTTTGGTTATCACTTATATGATTATGAAAATCACAAAATCATTAGGAGCAGAGATGTGATATTCAATGAAAAGGTCTTGTATAAGAATCAGTTGGAGGAAAAGAAACAAGAAAAAGAAAACAGAGAATACACAGTGCTTGATGATATCACAGGAAAAGTGATGGTGCCTGAAAATCATAATGATCAACAGCTAGAACAACAACCACAACAACAAAAAGCACCTCAAACACCTGAAAGTGGTGTTAGAAGATCTATCGGGATAAGTAGACCCCCTGAATGATACTCTCCTTCATTATATTATGTACTATTGATTGATTCTGGTGAACCAGAATGTAATGAAGAAGCAGTGTAGGTAGAAACTAGGAAGAAGTGGGAGCAAGCCATGAAAGAAGAGATGGACTCCTTAGCACATAACTAGACTTGGGACTTAGTCAGGTTCCCTGCAGGTAAAACAACATTGTAGAATAAATGGGTTTACAGGCTGAAGGAAGAAGATGGACGAAAATAGAGGTACAAAGCTAGAATCGTAGTGAAGGGGTTTGCACAGAAGAAAGGTATTGATTTTGATGAAATATTTTTTCCCGTTGTTAAAATGACTTCAATCAGAACTATTTTAAGTCTAGTAGCAGTTGAATATTTGCATCTTGAGCAGTTAGATGTAAAGACAACGTTTCTCCATGGGGATTTGGAGGAAGAGATATATATGCAACAACCACAAGGATATGAGGTAAAAGGGAAGGATAAACGAGTGTGCAGGTTGAAGAAGAGCTTGTATGGCTTAAAACAGGCTCCAAGGCAGTGGTATCTAAAATTTGACAGGTTTATGTCTGAACAAGGTTATACTAGGTGTCACTCTGATCATTGTGTTTATATCAAAAGGAAAATTGATGGCAGCTATATTATATTGTTATTGTATGTAGATGACATGCTTGTTGTAGGTTCTAACATGTAGGAAATAAATATGATCAAAAGGAAATTGGCAAACTTATTTGCAATGAAGGATTTGGGTGCTGCAAAAAAAATCCTTGGTATGAGAATAACCAGATACAGGAAGAATCACAAATTAACATTGTCTCAAAGTGAGTACATAGAAAAGGTGTTGAAAAGGTTTAATATGCAGGATTCAAAAATAGTTAGTATACATTTGGCTAGCCATTTCAAATTAAGTAAGGAGGCATGTCCCAAGACTCAGGACAAAATGGCTCATATGTCTAAAGTTCCATATGCATCAGTAGTTGGAAGCTTAATGTATGCAATGGTCTGTACAAGGCCTGATATTGCACATGCAATGGGAGTTGTAAGTAGGCACATGAACAATCCAGGAAAAGAACATTGCGGTTAAGTGGATTCTCAGGTATTTGAGAGGTACCACAAATCAAGAATTATGCTTTGGTGGTTCAAACATTGATCTACAGGGATATGATGCAGATATGGCAGGTGACAGAGATAATAGGAGGAGGAGCACTACAGGATATGTATTTACTGTAGGTGGAGCAACTCTTAGTTGGGTTTCAATAATCCAAAGTGTTGTTGCACTTTAAACAACAGAAGCAGAGTATGTTGCTGCTACAGAGGCTAGTAAAGAAATGATTTGGTTACAAAGGTTTCTGGATGAATTAGGTAAGAAGTAGGAGTTGGGCACGTTATACAATGATAACCAGAGTGCAATACATCTTGCAAAGAACTTTGCATTTCATTCCAAGACTAAACATATACAACTCAAGTACCATTTCATACGGTCAGCATTGGAAGATGGACAGTTGAAGCTGGAAAAGATACACACTAGCCAGAATCCTGTAGATATGCTAACAAAAGCTTTAACCAGGGAGAAACTGAGAATCTGCTTAGTTACAATTGGTCTTCAAGTATGATGAAGAAGATGAGAAACAACCAGGTCCAAAGTGGAGTCGTTGTCTAGCGAATGAAGCAGCAGTGGAGTTGCTATAATCAGTCTCCAAGTGGGAGATTGTTGGGTGTGGAGCTTGATTATCTTGATTGTACACCCCTCCATGCCGGGGTGGGGGGGGGGGGGTTAAATCCCCCCTGGCTGGGGGGTTCATGGGCCAACGGGGGCAGCGTCCCCGAAGCTAAAAATAGATGTAAAATTGACTTGTAAAAGTCTAGTAATTTCTAGTCAATTTGGGTCGTTCATTAGACAGATGATTCTGATGGTAGAAGTTATGCTTAGTTTAGGGTTTTTCCCCCTACAAGGCAACCCCTCACTATATATGAGGGAATTGTATTGCATCTATGTATATCTGTATTCTGAGCGAGGAAGAGAGAGGAGATTGAGAGCAAAGAGGGTGTTACAGCAGATGTGCTGTAGGTTGTATCTCTTTAGTTTGTTGGATAATATTATAAAATAAGGACTGGCTATTTCTCTGTGGATGTAGCCCAAATTGGGTGAACCACATATATCTGTGTCTCTCTTGTTTTATGCATTTTTGTGTTTATATTTCTGCAATATTTTATGTGTTCCATTGCCCCTCAATATATAATTTTCTAACAATATTTTTGCTCATCTGGTATGCAAATGGCTCTGATACCATGTAGGAATTTACAAGGTAAGTTCCTCAGAGAGAACACCAAAGGACATCGCTCACAAAAAAATCACAGATCAATACACCAATATTATTGATGTGGTTAAAACCCCCAAAGAGGAAAAAAGTCCACAGCCTGAGCAAACGCG
Organism: Pinus tabuliformis; assembly: GCA_031772625.1. NCBI lineage: Eukaryota > Viridiplantae > Streptophyta > Pinopsida > Pinales > Pinaceae > Pinus > Pinus tabuliformis. Next base: position 1,088,662,473 of record CM062815.1, on the reverse strand, counting down.
ACCACTTCAGGAAATTTATTAATAAAAGAATGAAAATTTACATATTCTTCTCTCATGAATGGTCACTTTACAAATGACCTTCCATGCTCTTTAAATAAAGATCATGGACCAATCAGGTGTTAAGCCATGGATCAAGTATTGGTAATACTGAGGAGAGAATGAAACATCAGATCACTTCATGTCTAGAACATATCGTGACCGTCGGATTGTAAGTTACAAAAGTACATAGTAAACAAAAACACATTTTACCTAACTCTATACTAGACCAAGTTATACTTAACTAGTTCCTATGTGTTAGAATATCCTAACATCCCCCCTTAAGAACAACTTGGGATAGGATTGAATGATGTACAAATATGACACAATAGGAGAAGGAAGGAGGAATTAGAGCCTATCCCCCCTTAGTGACAACTTCCCAAACTCTAACCATAAGTTGAAGTTTAGAAAACTTCGCCTCTGTGAGAGCCTTTGTAAAGATGTATGCAACTTGATCATCGGTTGAACAATATTGTACTTCAAGAACATGGTCATGAATGAGCTTTTTGATGAAGTGCATGTGTAGTTCAATGTGTTTGCTGCATTGATGTTGGACTGGATATTTAGATAGTTGAATTGAACTTTGATTATGACACCAAAGTGTAGTTGGATGTTGTTGCTGAAAGCTAAACTCTGATAGGATCTGATGAAGCCATAGGGCTTCCTTACTAGCTTCTACGGCACCACGATACTCTGCTTTTGTTGAAGAAAGAGAAATGGCACTTTGTTACTTGCAAGCCCATGTAATAGGTAAAAAACCAAGAGTGAAGACATAACTTGCAGTAGACCCAATCGGAATTAGTGAAACCAACCAATAGGGGAGATGCTTCTGCACTGTAATGAATCCCAAACTGAACTTTACCTCGAACATAATGAAGTATTCTTTTATTTTCTTTCTAATGACTTTCATGTGGGTTTTGCATAAACCGAGAAATAAGGCCAATAACAAAGGAAAGGTCAGGACGGGTATGGGTTAGATACAAAAGGTTTCCTACAAGCTGACGGTATAAGGTAGCATCAACTTCAGGGGAAGTACAAGTGACTGAAAGTTTGGCTCCAGACAAAAAGGGAGAAGGGGCTGGCTTACAGTCTTCCATGTGAAACTGGTGTAGAAGATCACATGAATATTTGAACTAGAAAAGGGAAATAACTTCCTTGGATTGCAAAACTTGAAGACCAAGAAAATAATGCAAGTGTCCTCAGTCTGTCATTTCAAACTTCTTTTTAAGGCTAGAATTCACATGGTTTATAAGTTTGGTATCATTACCAGTAGGGATAAGATCATCAACATAAAGAACAAGAATGATAAGAGACTTACCCACTTTCTTGGTGTAGACAGTATTGTGAGAATGACACCTACAAAATCCAGTATCTAAAATAAAGCTACCCATTTTGGATACCAAGCCTGAGGGGCTTGCTTGAGACCATAAAGGGATTTCCTAAGCTGAAATACAAGGTTGGAGTCTGTTTGTATAAAGCCACGAGGTTGTTCCATATAGATTTCTTCATGCAAGTCCCCATGCAAGAAGGTAGATTTAACATCCATCTCATGGACTTCCCATTTGAAAGATGAAGAAAGGGAAAGAACAAGGTAGATAGAGTATATTTTGGCAACATGGGAGAAGGTTTCAGTATAGTCAATGTCTTCAACTTGTGAAAAACCGTTAGCAACAAGACAAGCTTTATGTTTATCAACTTTTCCATCTGGTCCAAACTTGGTTCTATAAACCCATTTTCATCTAACAACTCTTCATCCCTTTGGAAGAGGAACAAGATCCCATGTATCATTTTCCAATTATGAACAATATTCTTCATTCGTAACTGTTGTTGTGGGGAAAAGTATCCGACTCGGATGACCCTATCCCTACTCTAAAGGTGACAGTCTTTAGCAACAACTGAAAGTAAAGCTTTGATATTTTCCTTTATGAAAGTACAGAGAGAAGGAAGAAAAGATTAACCAAACTGGTGTCTTTCGCTTAGTCGATCCTTATCCTCTCTCTTTGTCTCTTGTTCCCAGCTCCTTGCTCTCTTTGCCGGTCCAGCTACACACAGATCCTGCACAAAACAAGAGAGGAAACTACAAGATACATGTACTCATAACTGATGCATGGATTAGAGTGAATCAAATATACAAGTAAATACAATACATCAATGCAATACAAGTATATAGGAGAACATGCAAAACTTTATTGATAGAAGTAACAGGGTTCTGAGAAGGTTACAACCATTGATGGCTCCAATCCAGCAGCACCTCCCCAGCAGCAAGAACTCTCCTCTTCACCTCTAGTAAAACAATCACCCAATAGCTCTAACTGTAATCCAACAGCACCTCCTTGCTTTACACAAAATTCCAGCCTCCTTAGACCTCATAGAAGAGCTCTATATATAGGAGAGAAGAAGAGAGGATGAGTCAGCTTGAGACTGACATGAAGCTGCCTTGTGTCCTCTCCCTCTTCAGTTAATCTTCAGTTCTTGAGTCCACTTGGAGATCCTTGCTTACACATGGTGATCAAGTACCTCTTACTCATCACAGGGCGAATCTCATGAACCAAGTGTCAGTTTGGAAGCTTCCTGGGCAGTTGACACCTTGCAGAATGACTGTGCCACTTGGCCAATCTCGCCCAGCGCAGGTAGCCTTCATTAGATTTGACTTCCAGCGCAGGTACAAGGAGGAGCAGTTGCATTCCAGCGCAGATGCTCAGTGGAGCAGCTGACATGATCCAAAATTAGCCTGTTTTGAAGTGTTTTCAGGTGGAGAACTGATTGGAAGTGCTGTGGTTTGATGACCTTGTTCTTTTAGGGGTAAGAACAACATGTTTAGGGACTGAGGATCCCTGTAATTATTGACATTTCATGCTCCATGTTGCGAGGCACAAAAATGTCTATAACAGTTGCCCCCTAAAGTATGAGGCCGTTTATCGGGTGAAATGATTTATCTAGAGGGTCCGAAGTTCATTCCAGTGCTGAGGAGGCGCCCTGTAATACAATACAATACAATACATTATTTTTCATTCTATTTTCATGATCTAGCTGAGGCGGGCATTCCCATGCTCAGCTTTTATAAATACATTTTGGTACATATGACAGACGATCGTCTGAAGGTAGACTGATAATTTTCTGCTGAAATTATCATCCTTTGAATAGGATGATCATCTGCTGCAATGATGTACATGACAAATGCTTTTATATTTCCTGAATATATATCGCAGCCCGGATGGATGAAACTAGATCCGGGGTCTTCAAACTCGTTCGATCTTCACTCTAAGTACAAGTCGATCCATGTGAGAGCTGCGCTGAAGTCGAACATGGAAAGACATCGCTTGATTACCGGTCAATAATGAAAACCGTTAACAAGCGCGAGAGGAATCACCAATAATGACGATGACCCTCAAGGTACTGCAGTACAATTCACGTGGCGTGAATAAAGGACTTGGCGTCGAACGCCACGCAAAATCTTCTGGTCGAAGGTCATTGATGTATACCTGTCGCCGGAAGTGAGAAACTTGCCATTGAGGCATGCAAGCTTCAAAGTACTGATGGGGGTGTTCCTAGATCAACTTCTTGGATAATGAGCTGAAGTCGACAAGAAGCGATCCGTCAAAGGAGGGCCTTAATGAATCCCACATCAATGACACGGAACGGAGCTAATGATTTTAGTGGAGGTGAAAACAAACTGTGACATATGATTCAGGGTGGCGATCATGAATGGATGAAGGATAATGTATGGCAGTGGATGGGACACGGTTGACACTTTCAGAATGACCCCTCTTGAACATATAACGACACTGATGCGATGGATCGGTAGCATTACCCCAAATGTGGATGGTTTGGCGAGGACCATGGCGATGAGACCGGTGAATGAAACAACCCAACCCGATGTGGTACGGAGGAAAAGTGTCATGTTCAAGAGTGACTTGCTACCATTAAACTTTGATGTTCTCCCAATTTTTCCCCAGTCATTTCTGACCAGTACCTCTTTATTTTTGTCAAGCTTGAGGAGGATAACATATGCTTGTTCTATAACCTGCCCTTCGGGCAAGCCCATCGCTATGATTTAACGAGCCTAGCGATAGGGAAACTCGTTCTCGTCTAAAGACAAGTTTGTCGCTATTTAATTATTTTAACGAGTTTAACGACAAGGAAAACTCGGTCCTTTTCATTTTTAGAGAGTCTGAAAAGGTACAGAAAGTTAACTCCATAATTCCTTTTTCGTCAGCTAATCCCTTAAGTCCGAAAAAGTATAAAACAACACAGAAGGGACGGCTGTTCGGTACTTTTAACGAGCCGAACAAGACAAGCGCTCGATCCTTTTGTGCAATAATCCCTCAGGTCCAAAAAGATTAAAATTTAGAGGAGGGATAGCGTTCCGGTCATTTAACGAGCTGGAAGGCCAAAACTCGACAAACTTTTCATATTTTACGAGTCAGTGAAAAGAGCTCAAAGAAGACTCGTCTTTTGAGGAACGAGTGATAAACAGGGATAGCAGCAGATTCCAGGTACAGGTTGGAATTTTCCAATCACGGCAGTGTCACGAGGATGGCTAGGTGAAATCACTCTTCGCAGCTGTTTCTCAAAAGAGGTAAACACACAAATGGAAGTGAATGATCGGCCAAATGAACAGTGGAGGTGATGGATGAAAACACGATCAAGGTTCTTATGGCTGATGAATTTACAATCTCAAAAGGTTATTTACCGGGATAGGTTCATTTTTTCCATGAGCTTGAACTCTGGGGGAAACTTTTGCTCACACTTTTCTATTTTTTAACGAGCATAAATTCAGTCATAAAACTGCTCGAATTTTGCGTTTATTTTTTAACGAGCATGAACTTAATGCTAAAACTGCTCGATATACCAGTCATAATAAGAACGCCTCCTATGAGATAATTATTTTTTAAGGAGCTTTATCTCACAAAGCTATGCTCCAATTTCGGCAAATTTTACCTTTGCCCCACAGGCTTTCTTCATGCAAGGTCGGAAACGGCTAATCCTACGAGTTTAAAGGGTTAGACCTACAGGTTTAAAGGGAGGACCTAAAAATTTAAAAAAATAAATAGTCGTCCCTTGCTTGCATTCCAAAAGTTTGCATGCCCCCAGGTATAGGGTAGAATTTCGAGACTGCCCCTTTATCAATGAGGTTTGCCTCTTTCTTATTATCCGAAGAGGGTTCTATTTGCTGCCGCAAATAAATCTCTTTCTTTGGCGGTGTCTATCATTGGGTTGTCCAAAGATGGTTACCCTCTGTCACAACAATATAGTCCCCTACTTTGTAGGCTGCCCCTGCTTATCCTTCAAAATATATGTTTTAATGGGCGAGGCTTGAATTCAAAGATGGTTACTATTCGTCGCGATAAGGGAATTCCTACTTGGGCATTGCCCACTTTTTTAGACAAAGGTGAATGACTCTTTTGCCAAACACATAACTTTAACAAAAGAACACTATTCCAGAACAACCCCACTTCCTTCCACGGACGGGGTACGGACTAGTCATATTCTTCTGCGGAAATTCTTCCTTATACCCGGGGTTTCTTCTGCCCGAAGCAGACCAGGGTGCATGCCCCCTGGGTCCTAGTCTTTCTTTCCGAATCACTCGCATTCATCGGGAAGGAGGACTGGGGGTGGAGGCGAATCTTGAGTGAACAGACCATTTAGGAATGGTATTTGACTATTTGCGATGCGAGATCCCGAAAACGAAAGTTGGTCTACGAGCTTGACCACCCTTCCTTCGTGTGGAAAACACATTACTCTAAAGAGTGAGGAGACTATCGCTCCCATGCAATAAATATAGTCGCATCCAAGGAGTAGGTTATAATCCAAGGGTCCTTGGACGACCATCACGTTTATATTAACGGTCTTCCCTTTCAATGTAACAGGTACATTGGGGAGGATTCCTAATGGTCGACTGGTTCCTTTATCAAAACCTGAGAGATTTCTCAACTCAGGTAAAAGCGCTGGGGAACCCAGTGCTTTCCAAGCAACAGAGGAAAGGATACTCACAGACGCCCCTTCATCAATGATAGTACCAGCCATAATCATTCTATAGATCTGGACAATGATTCTGAATGGTATACTGGCTGGTAACCGGGGTCTGCCTAGTTGATTCCAATCAAAGGATACAACCAGGTTGCTTGGTGGTGGGACCGAATATACGGCCGGATATGACTCTGATGATGTTCCTTCCTGCGATAAAGGAATGGGCGCATTGCCCTGACGCTCATCGGAGTCGGTGCTGATGAAAAGAACCTGGATGGTGTCATCCTTATTCTCTTCAGTGAGGGTGTCGCAAGAAGATGACTCTTCGGCGACGGTGTCATTTGAAGATGGGTCTTCAATGACGGAGTCATTGGACGATAGAACCTCTGAAGGAAGAACCGGGTCAACTGCCGTTTCGACTTTTAGACTTTCGTCTGGTCTAGATTCAGTAGGTTCATTCTCAATGACCGACACTTCAGCTGACCACTTGAGCGGGTCAACTGGATTTTCAACTATCGAGGGATTAAGCGCGAGTTTTTGATATCCAGGAGGAAGTCGCAACGGTGAAACCGGGCGATCTTCCAAAACTCTCTTTGCCTCATCTAAGAATGGACATTTGTGGATAGCATGATTGCCTTCACACAATAGACAGGGTGATCTTGGTCCCCTTCTTCGTCCTTCACTCTCGCTAGTTGACGGAATGCAATCAACATGACAATCAGAGGTTGATGCTACCGGATTGTGCAACCTTGGGGACCAGTCCCTTAGTATCCGGGGAATACAAGGACAATCACGATGGAAGTGGATCCCTTTGCAAATGACACATGGCGATTTAGGCCCGGTCGGTGCAGTGTGTGGGTTTTTGTCAGCTTTCTTCTGCTTGCCCCCAGTCGCCTTCGCCAGAGGCTCCTTCTGCTTCTTTTCTCTCTTCTTCTTTTCCTTCTTCTCCTTGGGAGGCTGACTTTTGCCAGCTCTACCTTGCGAAGATGAAGGATCAGAGGAAGTATCGTAAGAAGTGGAAGGCTGGTGGGTAGTTCTAGATTGTTCTGACTGTTGATTCGACTGCTCAGGATTAGTGGCGATCTGGACTACATTAGTTGAAAAGAGCCATACAGGGAGGCCGATTGTCAATCCTGGAAGTGACAATGTAGCCATATGAGGCGCACCAACATCTCCCCAAGAGGAGAAGGGATTTGGACTTCCACCAAGGTTACTTCCTTGGTTGGTGGGCTCCATACTTTTCAACTGAAAGATCAACGTGGGAATAACAGGTGATTATGTTCCGCTTAAAATAAATTTTATTAACGACAATTTTAGACACAAACTTGCTTTTTCATGTTTTAAGAGTCGAGAAAAAGCTAAAGATGACTCTAGTCGCCTTCGATGTATTAACGAGCCCGAAGTGACAAATGCTCGGTTGGACTTTTTCAGTTATAGAGTTTGAAAAAGGCCAAAAGAAACTGCTCTGGAGATCTAGGCAGAGGGTGTGCCAAACCTTTCGCGAAACCACAGAATACGTTTTACGGTACGGGTGGTCGATCTTCGTGAATGCTGTGTTCACTGCATCGCGATCAGTAGGGCGACCGACACGGTTTCCTAAGGATAAAGGATAAAAGCCTATAGGGGTCTCCCAATATACGCGACGGTACATGGGAGCACAAGTCCGTGTTAGTGCCACCGACTCTCAGGAGGAATCACCCACCTTCGTAGAGATCGACAGTCACTATGTTTAACGACGCCGGAACACGTCTCTACCTAGACCTCTAGATGTTTGCGTTATGTTACAAAGCGTTGTTATGTAAATTGAGTTTATTTTAATGTTGATCTTGCTTAACAGTTTTCCTTTCAGGGTCGCCACGAGATGTATATATACAACTCCCTATATGCAATCTAAGATGAGAAGCAAATCTTTTCAATCTTTCAACTTTGAAAACCTTAATCTACTGAGGGAAAAGAAAGACACAACTTTTTCCACAGATCATAGAACACACACTAAAATGCACATTTTCCTAAATCGTCAAGCACACAGTCAAATGCAAAATGCACAATGCATGTATTTCTTTTCGTTATCCTTAATGTTGATGTAAGACAGAAAGGAAACTGTTGTATAATTTTGAATCTAATTTCAAGTAGAAATAAACAAGCTTGTCCAATAATCAAAAAGACACCTTATGATCGACTTGTTTAAACACAGGAAATGTATAGATCCAAACCATAAAATGAAAAATAAACACACTCAAACAGCCATGAACAGTAATAAAACTAGCTCATAAGATCACAAAGACACTTTTACAGTTCAGGATCTAAGAGGCCACAGCTATATTGGTTCGCTTTTCACAATGGGAAACTGTAACTGAAACAAGAAATACTGAAAGAACATTCACAGTTTCATCACACAACTGAGGCGGAATAATGTCAAGGAGAATGGTTTACAGCAAGTACAATGACCAGCAAGCAATCAGCAAAAAATCAGTGAAAACAGGGCTCAGACACAAAGGGAAACCTCAGCAAGACAATGGCTGACTGGACCATCGCAGGCTCTAGTCTGTCAGTTTGATTCTCAGCGCAATTCCCGAAGGGAGTACCTGCGCTGGAATGCAGACTGCCTGTGGACAGCCTGCACTGAGACACGAGAGTTGCGTTTACAAGGAATTCCGGGTCATAAAAAGCTCAAAAATGCACTGTTTTTGCTGAAATAAAAAGCTATAGGTCAAGTACAGGCTAAGGGATGATCAAGAGGATGAAAAGCTATCACAAAGAGTAAAGAGTCTTTTGTAGATAAGCTCTTCAAATCTTGAATTTGCTCAGCAAATGAGCAAGAGTAGCAGTCCCTCTACTTCGCTTTTGATATAGTCAAAAGCTTTTCGATTTGGTACTCTTTTCTTCAAGAAATGAATAGCAAAATACTACAAACACCAACAAGATACTAGGCTCCCCAGTGGAGTCGCCAGTTTGTTGTGGGGAAAAGTATCCAACTCGGATACCCTATCCCTACTCTAAAGGTGACAGTCTTTAGCAACAACTGAAAGTAAAGCTTTGATATTTTCCTTTATGAAAGTACAGAGAGAAGGAAGAAAAGATTAACCAAACTGGTGTCTTTCGCTTAGTCGATCCTTATCCTCTCTCTTTGTCTCTTGTTCCCAGCTCCTTGCTCTCTTTGCCGGTCCAGCTACACACAGTTCCTGCACAAAACAAGAGAGGAAACTACAAGATACATGTACTCATAACTGATGCATGGATTAGAGTGAATCAAATATACAAGTAAATACAATACATCAATGCAATACAAGTATATAGGAGAACATGCAAAACTTTATTGATAGAAGTAACAGGGTTCTGAGAAGGTTACAACCATTGATGGCTCCAATCCAGCAGCACCTCCCCAGCAGCAAGAACTCTCCTCTTCACCTCTAGTAAAACAATCACCCAATAGCTCTAACTGTAATCCAACAGCACCTCCTTGCTTTACACAAAATTCCAGCCTCCTTAGACCTCATAGAAGAGCTCTATATATAGGAGAGAAGAAGAGAGGATGAGTCAGCTTGAGACTGACATGAAGCTGCCTTGTGTCCTCTCCCTCTTCAGTTAATCTTCAGTTCTTGAGTCCACTTGGAGATCCTTGCTTACACATGGTGATCAAGTACCTCTTACTCATCACAGGGCGAATCTCATGAACCAAGTGTCAGTTTGGAAGCTTCCTGGGCAGTTGACACCTTGCAGAATGACTGTGCCACTTGGCCAATCTCGCCCAGCGCAGGTAGCCTTCATTAGATTTGACTTCCAGCGCAGGTACAAGGAGGAGCAGTTGCATTCCAGCGCAGATGCTCAGTGGAGCAGCTGACATGATCCAAAATTAGCCTGTTTTGAAGTGTTTTCAGGTGGAGAACTGATTGGAAGTGCTGTGGTTTGATGACCTTGTTCTTTTAGGGGTAAGAACAACATGTTTAGGGACTGAAGATCCCTGTAATTATTGACATTTCATGCTCCATGTTGTGAGGCACAAAAATGTCTATAACAACTGTGTCCCAATATAGATGGACTGAAGCTTCTACAAAGGTGTCAGGATCACAATTTGCTGAAGCTTGAGCCAGTAAAGAAGAGGCTCTATCGAACTGAGAACGTGTACATCACTAATTTGTAGGATCACCTGCAAGAGCACCTACTTCATCTTGAGTAGCACGAACCCATTTTGGAAGCTAAGGAGCTGAAGGAGGATCTTGAGAAGGTGGGGGAGGAATGTCATCCTCGCTGTCATCATCTGAAGAAGAAATATTTTCTGAATTAGAAGGGATAGAGAGAGGTGGCAATCTACCAAACTAGGCTCTAATGCCTCCTTCCTTCTCCTATTGTGTCATATTTGTACATCCTTCAATCCTATACCAAGTTGTTCTTAAGGGGGGATGTTAGGATATTTCGACACATAGAAACTAGTTAAGTATAACTTGGTCTAGTATAGAGTAAGGTAAAGTGTGTTTCTTTACTATGTATTTTTGTAACTTACAATCTGATAGTCACGATATGTTCTAGACATGAAGTGATCTGACGGTTCATTCTCTCCTCAGTATTACCGACACTTGATCCATGGCTTAACACTCGATTGGTCCATGATCTCTATTTAAAGAGCATGGAGGGTCATTTGCAAGGTGACCGTTCATGAGAGAAGCTTATGTAAATTTTCATTATTTTATTAATAAATTTCTTGAGGTGGCCGCGTTGGCTCAGGTCGTGGACTTCTTCCCTCTTTGGGGGTTTTAACCACGTCAAGAATATTGGTGTATTGATCTGTGATCTATTTGTGAGCAGTTTCCTTTGGTGTTCTGTCTAAGGAAATTACCTGTAAATTCCTACACCACATACTTTGACTGTCCATCAATTCAGACAACCACTGGTGTAATTTGCATAGAAAAGAGTAGAAGAAATTTTTTTGTTCATATGTATATAGATATCTATTCAATCACTCTTCCTTCAACAGGTGTGGATTCCTATTTTTCCTGGGCTGAAAATTTGTGCAGTTTCTGATCTATCTACTTCTCGATCTCCTTCTTAGTTGGGAACCATTTATTTGACATCACACATTCCTTATATAGATCCTGGTCTTGGAAACAGAAGCATTTGTTGGCTTGAGGGGGTCTAGACCCAGGTTCAGAGTTAGTTGCGCAAACCAACAAAACCATTTACTGCTGGCCCTTTTGGCAACAACCCACATAGCGCACGCTGTAATCTTACCCAAAGTAGTATTGGGGGATGACATGACCACGTTTCTGCATCTAGAGGTCTGCGTGATGGGTTCTTGTTACTTCTAGGGCTTCATCCTGACCTTCGCAAACCCTATCCCTTGAGATGCAGAAATTAAGATAACTTACAGATAACAACTTCTAACTCTGCGCCAATTTCTTTAAGCATCCATATCATCAAGTAAAATAATAGATATACTAATTTCACACATTAATTAAGTGTTTCTTAAGATAATTACAGAAAATAGAGTGAATACATAGAAAATGCATCAGTAAACATAAAGCCACAGATACACAGATATGGCTTTAAAATAGTCTTTATTATTATCAATCCTTCTGTTACAGACTCTTTCTTCACTACACACACAGCTGCAGGGGCCTGCGTACTCAGTTGTAGACTTACTGAGGTCTCCACACACACAGCTGCAGGAGCCTTCTTGTTCACTTAAGTATATAAAATATACTCTTATGCCTTAGATTACTTTCCCATACATAGATCTTCAATGACTAAATGACTTCTTATGACTCGTTATGATTCCTTTATATAGTTTCTTTCATTACAATGCCATGGTTTGCAAACCATAGGTGGGTCACAAAACATCTTAACTTCTAACAAACTAAGTGGCTTTGACCTTCCTAAAGCCACTTTTGACTTCTATGACCTTCGCACTTTGTAGGTTTTAACCTTGTATAGAAATTACCTGCATACGAATTCTAAAACATAGAAAATAAACAATGCGAGAGCATAACACATAAAACACATATACACATAAATTTTCCCCTAGATCCAAAAAACGGGACTACTAGCTTGATTTTTCATTATGTTCCTTTCAATGTTACAATACATATTTATACATGCCGAAGCATCCAAAAACCATCGCGTCTAAAACCATGAACCGAAAACCATCGCGTCCAAAACCATGTGCGAAAAACATGAACAAAACCATATTTAGGTCCACCCAACCTAATATAGGGTCTTGCACCCCTTAAAACCCCTGTGTATGTCTCCGCTACGCAATTGGCGCAACAAAGGGGGAGCTCTGCCCCCCTTCTAACCCCCCGGTTAACTACATGGGCTAGTCGTGGAAAGAATATAACACAACCCAAAATTCTCCCACTTTTTGTTTTCTCTCCACAGGGGGCCATAAGAGATCTTAATCATTTATCCAACCCTGCAATACCCATTGTTTCTCTACACCAAGAGAACTTCTCAGAGCTCACATATTTTGTCAATGCATCTGCAATGGTATTCAAAGTGTCCACCTTTACCAACAACACCTTTTTGTCTTCTATCATATCCATCACAAAGTGATACTGAACATCAATGTGCTTTGTCTTTGAATGATATGCAAGCTTATTTGCCAAGAAAATTGCAGTTTGGCTGTCACAGTCTATCCTTATAGCTCCCTGTACTAACCCCATACTTGAACTCAATCTATGCAACAAAACCTCTTCCTTGCTTGCATGAGTGGCTGCCATGTATTCTGCCTCTGTAGTTGATAGTGCCACTACAGATTCTTTCTTACTCATCCAACTAATTGCACCTCAAAATAGGTTAAACACATACCCACTTGTAGATCTTCTCTGATCCAGATCTCCAACCCAGTCTGCATAAACAAAGCCATGAATATCCAACACTCTGTCCAATCCTGGTCTTCCTTGGCAACACAAACCATAATCACCAGTGCCACACAAATACCTGAAAACCTGCTTCACTGCTGTCCAGTGCTCCTTCCCTAGTTTTGACATAAACCTGCTCAATACTCCCACTACATGTGCAATGTCTGGTCTAGTACAGACCATCACATACATCAGGCTACTGATTGCATTTACATATGGAACATGGGACACATCCTCTTCCTCTTCTTGTGTCTTTAGACATGTTGGGCAGCAGATCCCCCCACAACATGGTTTTTGGGCCTAAAGCCTGAGTTTTGGTCAATGTAATATAAAGACCCCACGAAATGCGGGTGCGGTGCATGAGCATCTAGGATGAGTCATAGGGTTGTCCACCCTAAAATAATGTAATTTAATGTAAAGTTGTGTTGGCCTACCCATGGTTTGTAGACCATGGGATTATATAAATAGAGCGAGGCTCTATGTGTAAAGACAGTTTTTGGTAGGTAAGTAATAGATAGATGTGAAGGCATGGTTAGAGGATAGAAGTGGATCTGAAGTGTATTGGGTCGTAGTAGTAGGGCTTTGTAGCTGAGTGAATAGGGGCCTAGTAGAGTCCGCAACTGAGTGCACAGATGCCTGCAACTGAGTGTGCAGGGCAGAGTCAGGTTTGTAGTGAACTAAACTTGGAAAGGATTATTAATAAAGATAAGGTTGATTCTGAATATTGTGCATCTATTTGTAGGTCTATATTTCTATGTTCTGGTTATGTTTATGCATTTATATTGTTTTTAGTTACATGCACTTATCTGAAAGTGGATAAGTAATAAGAATATTGGGCCCACACAAACTAAGTTTAGGCACCAATATAATAGCACAGTAAGAATTGGGATCAGGATAATATAAAGGTGCGCACGGGTTGTGAAGGATAGAAAGCTGCACGGGGTAGCGTAGCGCATAGTTTAGGATTGAAAACTGATAGAACCTTCATCAAGACATCGCTAGGGTGCGGAAACCTGGTTCCAACACCCTCCCATACTACTTCGGGTGAGACCTTAGTCCGCGCTCCACAGATTGTTGCCGAAAGGGCTAGTGGTATCGGGATTTTCTTGGCTAAACTCAATGTTGAACCTGGGTCAGGCCCCACATAGCCAACAAATGATTATATTTCCAGGACCAGGGTCTACCTAAGAGATGTTTGATGTCGTGCCACTGGAACCCAACAAAGAAGGAAATTGAAGAGTGGTTGGACAAGAAGATTCACGAGTTCATGACACAGAAAAACAAAACTCCGCAAGTATCTAAGAAAGGGTGGCTGGATCGCTACGTGTATACGGAAATCCATGAGATTTTCTTTGCATCCTTTCCTTTTGAACTATATGAGTGGATCGCAAGGTTAGCTGAAAACCAGGGAAGGTGTAGGCTCGACCAACCGATAGTGTGGACTCTGGAATTAGTACACAGACTAGAGGCATCAGAAGATAAGATCATGTGAGCTGTGGACCATTGGCTCGACCAGATAATAGGGGGATTCATCACTGAGTTCACAGTAGACACGACCATGAGCTACAGTGAAGCAGAACAATGTTTTCTCAAGGGACCATGAGGTAAGTATATTAAATATTTGAATACCTGGATTAAGATGCTACTATGTAAAAAGTGGGCTATGTGAATACATTAATGTTTTGGACGATGCGGAGTGGAAAGATCTACAAAGGTAGTGGGGAATTAGAATACAGTCCCTTAATTTCACCTTCGCAAGAGAATGAGGAAGAGCTCGCTCGGGTCTCTCCGAGAAGTGTGGTTAGTTTGATAAGGTAACGCATTCCGCAGCTACCACCTCCACCCATGCCACCACCCACTTCACCTCCCTCACCTCCATCTCCACCCACTCCACATCCACCACCCCCACAGTTCAGCATGGCGAGCGTGATCAAACTACCTGTATTCAGAGGTGTAGGGAATGAAGATCTGGACCAGTTCTGGTTCATGGTAAGAGTAGTGTGGGAAGCGCAAGGGGTCATAGACGACAAAATTAAGAAGGCTACATTGGTGAGCATGCTGCAGGATCGCGCATTGACATGGTATATCAAGCACTCTAATGACCACCCAAATGTAGGGATAGCAGATATCCAGAATGCGTTGAGAAAAGAGTTTAGCTGGCCGAAATCAGAGACACAGTCAATCATCAGGTTTAAATAGATTGCGATGCTTCCAGGTGAGACCCATAGGATCTGGATCAATGACTGAAGAGTACGATCTGCGAGGCCAATATGACACTAACAGATGCCCAACATCGTGCATGGTTTGTGGCATCCATGACACCAAACTTGAGGACGATGCTGTCACAATAGAAACTTTCCACCTAGGCCGAAGCATTGGAAATGGCGATGAGGTTGCATGAGACCTCAATACAAGATCCAGGGTTGGGAGTTCAACAAATCCACGTGCAAATATAGAATCTATGCCTGGAAATGTAGAGTTTGAAGCAAGATAGGGCATCACAGCCAGAGGCATGCGAGGAAGTATGGTGCATAAAATGCAAAGGCCAGGGCCATAACAAGGATCACTGTCCAGTAGTCGCAAACTACTTGGCAGGAAGGGGACCAATGCCATTGAGACCAAAGGCATAGGTAGGACCGAGTGCGACACCCACGTTATGGTGCATGATTTGTCAGATAGGAGGAAAACATATGATGGAAAATTGTCATTTGTTGCAAAAGTATACACAAACTCCCCAAAGTTGTTTTGTAATTTCTGCAGGTTGGTAGTCCACGACGAGCGCACTTGTTGCAGCTACGAGCTAATGATGGATCAGGCCCTAGACTATAGGATTCAGATTGAAACACAAGCCCTCAACCCAGCTACGGAGATGGCGCATGCTGGATTTTAGGGGCGAGATCGAGGAAAAGGAGGAATGGGACCAGGAAGGGGCCGCAGACAGTTAATTTGTTACAATTGGGGAGGACCAGGGCACTATGCCCGTGATTGCACCAACCCAACGAGGATATCCTATTCGTATTGTGCTCAGTTTGATCATGAAATGATAGTTTTTCCTACGTTGATCACACAGATGCGCAAAAAAGGGGTACACCAGCGTCCTCCGACTCAGTATATCCAAATGATGAGGTCTGAACTGTGCGAAGAAGACCTGAATGTGAACATGATGCTCAGAAGCGGCACGACCATGGGGGAGGACAAGGGGAAGTAGCCAAAGGAAGATACATGGGTTCGCAAGGCTCCCACAAAGGAACCTAAGTTTGACCTAGAACATGCAAAGGAGACATTCATGGAAGCTAAGAAGAACTTCATGGAGGCCTCCACTTCAGGTAGTAAGGATCAACGAGAGCCAAGAATGGATCCTTCAATGCTTACTACCTTTATAGAGACATGCATGAAACTTCTACGCAACAACAAGGCAGTTAAGGGATTTGATCACCAGGTGCGCAGGGTCTGGAGAACCGCACATAGTTTGAAAACTAGGAAAGCATGCATTGCGCATTAGGAGGGAAATGAGATTGACAACGCAGATTGGTGTGTATGAAATGGATCAGTTAATTCTAGACCTAGGGTTGGATGCGAATGTTTTACCGAAGCAAACATGGGAATGCATGGGCAACCTTGCATTGTAGTGGTCCCCTATTCAATTACGAATGGTGAACCAACAAAAGATTTTGCCCATGGAGAGGTTGCAGGGGGTAACAATTGATGTTGAAGGCGCAAGCACATAGATGGATTTTGAAGTAATAGAGATTGTTGATGAAAAAAATCCTTTTCCCGCATTGTTAGGAATAGATTAGGCCACTGATATGAACATAGTCATCAACCTGAAGAAGCGGAAGATGATATTCGAAAAAATCACTACGCGTAGTAGTCTTACTAGACCTAGCTGAAGGAGCACGCTACACTGAACTTGTGCGCAACGATGAAAGCGAAGATGAGCTGGATTTTATTTACTAGATAACGGTGCAAGACTAGGATCGGTTGAATCCGACTGCAGATGGGAGAATCTCGTGGGACTGTGACATCTCTTGTACTTCAGATTCAGACGAAGAAGTAGAGCGTTGGCAGAACCAGTTGAATGAAGTGACAACCCGTAATTGCAACATGATGATTAGATCATTGCGTTGTGTAACAATAGAGGCAAGGGAACTAACAACATTATGATGGAGTGACAGTAGTGGATGAATTCCTGGAAAAATTTGAAAGCGTAGTACCGAAACAACAATGGTACGATGTGCTAGAATGGGCACTGTGCGCAACACCCGCATGATGGTGGAGTACACATCAGGAGACCATTGTAAAATGGCGCGAATGTAGAAGTTGGATGTGCCTACGGTTTGGAAGCCCCCAGCATCGAACGAGGACTGGGTATCTAGCACGAGGTAGCTTACGTGCCCACCTGTGTCACTGGGTGCAGACGTGTGCTGTGTAGCCTACATAGGCATACCCTAGACTAAGGATAAAAAATCGGAACCAGACACAGCAGCAGGAAAAGAGATGCACACCACAAAAATTTCATGTAGAAGCATTCAAGAAGGTATGCAGGATCCTAAACAAGGTTCACCAGGCCAGACGAACTGATTGGGGCCTGCGCATACTAGCAGTCTGATGGGACTCTAGGGCCATGTACAAGAATCTGAGTGTGGAGACGATCCCGAAGATGATGGGTAGAGTCGAGGCCATAGTTTTGGGAGGAAGGAATCCTCACATAGTTGGAACAATACACAGGGACTAGGACAAAGGAATTATGCAGCCATGCAAGGTCAAACATATGCAAATTTAAGAAGCCATTCGATAGGGGAGCCTTAAGTTTCATGAACTCAAAGATTGGGTATGACTGAGGAGGAAAAGCATGTTAATGGATGTAGAAATCAAAGAACTGGAAATCGAATTCCCTCAAGCATGTCGCGTCAATAAACTAAGAATGACAAGACAAGATATGGGATGAAATACTATTGCATTAGAATATTTCCGCTGAAAATTTGTGACTCTGCTACCATGGCTGCGACCGCAAATTACCAGACAAAGTAACCAGGGGAGTGTACCACATTAGGAAGAATTCGCGACGCTGATTGTTGCGAAAGAAATTGAGGAGTGCCTGCGGACTAGGCTAGAAATTGAATTGAAGCCTCACATAGGTGGTTCAACCACCTGACTATCCATAGGGAGCATAGTCTCAATGCTCCAAGCAGCTAAAAGAGAGTGTGTGACTATAAAAGAGTTTGTATGGGAGTTGTGCGATAAGGAGGTTGCACACAGGGTCAGTATGTCACAAGGGTTTCACCCATGTGTAGGGGGCTGCATTGCTATGCGGGTAGGCTAGGAGGTGACCGTTGGTGTCACTGTTCATGACAAGAGGTCCAATTTAAGGCAAAAAAGAGCAAGCAGCGGGTAATTAAAACACAAATTAAGAGTTAGATTTGGGATGATCTACCACCAAGAACGAATTAATGACTCAGAAGTGGGGGGAAGGGTTGAATTTAGATTCAAAAAAGATGCTATAAAACCCCGAAGGCTAGCCACAAGGAAACACTTGGTTGTTTAAGAATTGAGAAAGTACAAAGCATTGAGCACTGCGTACTCTTACCACCTTCAAGTGTAGACACAATGACAGCTGCTAGAACAAGAGTGCAATTCTCCGAAGTTACCACGGAGCCCCATATAGCCCATGAGGAGCCTGGAGAGGCGGAAGCTATGCAAAAAGTTCCAAAATCACCATGAATGCCACAACTGTAGAAGGATAAGCAAATAATGTGGCCAGTCCGTGTCTCCCCAATAACCCCACAGTTTGGCAATTTGTCAATGGCTGAAAAGGGAAAAGTCATCACCATTTAAATAGAAGAGGAGGAGGAAGACTTGCAAGCTCTGATTGCTCAAATTGAGGCACAAGATGATGAGGTAGAGGATGTCTCCCAAATGCATTTCATGACAAATATACCCCCGTATGTCCCCCCGTGGAAGGGGAAAGCCAAGATACCGAAGGACCTAGAGGCCACGAAGCGTGCGCTCCAGGCCCCGCTCCTTCCTGATGATATAATGTTTGAAGGTTCGCCATTCGGAAATATACCTACCATGAATTTCGAGGATTGGGATCTCATAGATAGTGAGAAGTTCCCACACCTAGCCATGGAAAGGTTAATGAAGCAAAAATGGTTGCGTGGTGTGGAGAAGGCTAGGTTACTCCATCTGCTAGGTTACTACCACTGCGTGCCTATCACCTTTTTCGTCATCAGGCAGCTACTGTGCCTGGTGCATGATGGGTATCTCTGGCTGGAGGGGCCTATTCCCATCACGACCGACCTGATTCATCAAATTTCTCGAATGCCATTTAAACGACACGACCTCGCGGCCATAGTAGGAAAAAGCAGTGAGTTGGCCCTTGCAGAAGCCATGAAGGCCAAGTATAAACTAGAGAAGAAAAAGGGGGGTACGCAATAGCAAGCATTAAGGACAAAGGGGTGCACATAGCCACCCAACTGCTGGTCGAAAAGCTAATGAGGAAATTTCATGCCAATGAAGTACCAGCATCTGTGATTGCGTTGGTAGAGCAGTGCGCAGAGGGGGTCCAGTTCAACTGGGCGCAGTTCCTCTGCGACGAGTTTTTGACGAACTACAGGGAGGCCCAAGAGCAGGGTAAGACCTTCCACTATGTGTGATTACTCTTATCCATCCTGTTGGTTGCAGGGGGCTGCAAGAGGGCAACTAGTTTCCCACTATTGAGGGTGACCTGCCCAAATCCGCGAGGTACACCTCGCTTTGGGCTACAAAAGATGTGAAGAGGATTCACGAGACAAATGTGTTCTGGGTGTTCGTGGAGGTGAGAATCCAAATGTGGATCAACTGACGACCGTGCCTGTCACCTATGATTCATAAAAGCTTGCAAAGCACAACAGAATTCAAGGTGGATATGCATAACCTGTATATCTGGGCACGCAAGGATCCAGCGTAGAAATGGGTGAAACTTCCATTCATCGCAACAGATGATGTGATCTTCGCAATAATGGAGTCATGGCCTCTGGAGTGGCGCGCCCCAGACTTGGAAAAAATGGAGAAGGCCACAGCTCAGCAAAGGAAGAAGGAAACTAAGCTGCACATTGCACAATTGGCTGAAAAGAGGTGCCAGGAACAAGAAGCAGCCACATAGCAGAAGGCGATTGATGCAGTAGCAACTGCGTAGACAACAGAAACCACAACAACACCAACCAGAGAGCCCGAAGAGGGCCAGGAGATGTCCACAAGGCAACAGACTAGGGAAGAGGACAGGGCAAAAGAACGCGTGGACCTCAGTTCCACATTGACCCAACTCAAGTGGCCATGTGGCCCTGAGAAAACATCTCCTAGGAAGAAGTTAAAAGCCATAAAGACGTTTATCGACCCGATCATGCTCATAGAAGGTGATCTCTTTAACTTCAGCGAAACGATTTGTGAGGTCGCAAAGGATGCGCTCCAGGAACTAAGGATGGACCAGAGAACTATGTTGGGGGTGCTTAGCATGCGTCTACAAGGATTACAGGTACAACCCCTCCTAACAGGTACAATGGCCTAGTACATCGCAGCAGAAACCGCCGAGGCTAAACAGAAGGTGTGCGCCCGTATGGGCAACACCTTCATGTTTCCCAAAGGCACACTACTAGCAGCAAGTGAGGGTGACCGGGCTACGATGAGCAGCATGAAAGGCGTCAACTTGAGCTTGGCCCCCCTATCGTGCGAAATTCTGTACCAGTTGCAAGATGGGGTCATCGCAGAGCTCCACTCCTGGGAAGGCCGGGCGATCCAGGTCCTGCATGAGTAGAAAATCAACATGGACTAGCTCCGCATCCAGCGGGATGAGCTGGTTGCGCAGGCTTGCAGACTGGAGCAGGCCATAGAGGATGCATGCAGGAGCATTCCAAAGTTGGTCATGCCGGCAGAGCTACCAGCAGCAGATCTGGTCCATAGATTGGCGGTTGGAGTTCGCAAGGCTCGGGAAGAAACGACAAAGGTTTAGTTGGAGTTGAACTTGCAGATTTCTGAGATGCGATTGAAGGCATAGCCCTCCATGCCACCAGAAGTTAGAGAGCAATGCGCCCGCACTATCCAGAGGGTGTTGGAACATATTGGATAGTGTTATAGACATTTTTGTGCCTCGCGACATGGAGCATGAAATGTCAATAATTACAGGGATCCTCAGTCCCTAAACATGTTGTTCTTACCCCTAAAAGAACAAGGTCATCAAACAACAGCACTTCCAATCAGTTCTCCACCTGAAAACACTTCAAAACAGGCTAATTTTGGATCATGTCAGCTGCTCCACTGAGCATCTGCGCTGGAATGCAACTGCTCCTCCTTGTACCTGTGCTGGAAGTCAAATCTAATGAAGGCTACCTGCGCTGGGCGAGATTGGCCAAGTGGCACAGTCATTCTGCAAGGTGTCAACTGCCCAGGAAGCTTCCAAACTGACACTTGGTTC
This sequence comes from Pinus tabuliformis, assembly GCA_031772625.1. Classification (NCBI taxonomy): domain Eukaryota; kingdom Viridiplantae; phylum Streptophyta; class Pinopsida; order Pinales; family Pinaceae; genus Pinus; species Pinus tabuliformis. The sequence goes on along the minus strand of CM062815.1, from coordinate 1,088,641,164 downwards.
ATGAGATTCGCCCTGTGATGAGTAAGAGGTACTTGATCACCATGTGTAAGCAAGGATCTCCAAGTGGACTCAAGAACTGAAGATTAACTGAAGAGGGAGAGGACACTAGTCAGCTCTATGCCAGCCTCAAGCTGACTCATCCTCTCTTCTTCTCTCCTATATATAGAGCTCTTCTATGAGGTCTAAGGAGGCTGGAATTTCGTGTAAAGCAAGGAGGTGCTGTTGGTTTACAGTTAGAGCTATTGGGTGATTGTTTTACTAGAGGTGAAGAGGAGAGTTCTTGCTGCTGGATTGGAGCCATCAATGGTTGTAACCTTCTCAGAACCCTGTTACTTCTATCAATAAAGTTTTGCATGTTCTCCTATATACTTGTATTGCATTGATGTATTGTATTTACTTGTATATTTGATTCACTCTAATCCATGCATCAGTTATGAGTACATGTATCTTGTAGTTTCCTCTCTTGTTTTGTGCAGGATCTGTGTGTAGCTGGATCGGCAAAGAGAGAAAGGAGCTGGGAACAAGAGACAAAGAGAGAGGATAAGGATCGACTAAGCAAAAGACACCAGGTTGGTTAATCTTTTCTTCCTTCTCTCTGTACTTTCATAAAGGAAAATATCAAAGCTTTACTTTCAGTTGTTGCTAAAGACTGTCACCTTTAGAGTAGGGATAGGGTCATCCGAGTCGGATACTTTTCCCCACAACAAACTGGCGACTCCGCTGGGGAGCCTAGTATCTTGTTGGTGTTTGTAGTATCTTTGCTATTCATTTCCTGAACCAAAGAGTACCGAATCGAAAAGCTTTTGACTATATCAAAAGCGAAGTAGAGGGACTGCTACTCTTGCTCATTTTTGAGCAGATTCATGATTTGAAGAGCTGATCTACAAAAGACTCTTGTACTCTTTGTGATAGCTTTTCATCCTCTTGATCATCCCTTAGCCTGTACTTGACCTATAGCTTTTTATTTCAGCAAAAACAGTGCATTTTTGAGCTTTTTATGACCCGGAAATCCTTGTAAACGCAACTCTCGTGTCCCAGAGCAGTCTGCATTACAGCGTAGGTACTCCCTTTGGGAACTGCGCTGGAAGTCAATTTGATAGACCAGAGCCTGCGCTGGACCTGTTAGCCAGTGTCTCCCAGAGGTTTTCCACTGTGTCTTAGCCCTGTTTTCACTGATTTTTTTGCTGCTGATTGCTGGTCATTGTACTTGCTGTAAACCAACTTTCCTTGACATTATTCCGCCTCAGTTGTGTGATGAAACTGTGAATGTTCTTTCAGTGTTTCTTGTTTCAGTTACAGTTTCCCATTGTGAAAAGCGAACCAGTATAGCTGTGGCCTCTTAGATCCTGAACTGTAAAAGTGTCTTTGTGATCTTATGAGCTAGTTTTCTTACTGTTCATGGCTGTTTGAGTTTGTTTGTTTTTCATATTATGGTTTGAATTCATATATTTTTAGTGTTGAAACAAGTACATGTAAGGTGTCTTTTCATTTTAGACGAAACTTGTTTGTTTACGCTTCAAATTGAATTCGAAAATTATACAACAATTTCCTTTTGTCTACATCAACGTTAAAGGAAAAGAAAAGAAATACATGCATCTTGCATTTGCATTTTTGATAAGTTTGCGTGTCTGATCTAGGAAAAAGTGCATTAGTTTGTGCTTTGTGCTCTGTGTGGAAAGATATTGTTTTTCTCTCCCCTCAGTAGTTAGGATTTTCAAAGCTAAAAAGATTGTGAAAGCTTGCTTATCATTTTAGCTGCATTTAGGAATTTGTACCAATACATCTCGTGGTGATCCTGAAAGACAAACTGATAAACAAGATCAACTTAAAATATATTGAATGAATCTAAAAACGCATTGTAACATAACGCTCACAATAGAGGTCTAGGTAGAGACGTGTTCCGGCGTCGTTAAACGTAGTGACTGTCGATCTCTACGAAGGTGGGTGATTCCTCCTGAGGGACGATAGCACTAATACGGATTTGAGCTCCCGCGTACCGTCGCGTATATTGGGAGACCCCTATAGGCAATTATCCTTTATCCTTAGGAAGCCGTGTCGACCGCCCTACTGATCGCGATGCAGTGAACACAGCATTCACGAAGATCGACCACCCGTACCGTAAAACGTATTCTGTGGTTTCGCGAAAGGTTTGGCACACCCTCTGCCTAGATCTCCAGAGCAGTTTCTTTTGGCCCTTTTCAAACTCTATAACTGAAAAGGTCCAACCGAGCATTTGTCACTTCGGGCTCGTTAATACATCGAAGGCGACTAGAGTCATCTTTAGCTTTTTCTCGACTCTTAAAACATGAAAAAGCAAAGTTGTGTCTAAAAGCGTCTAATAAAATTCATTCAATACGGAAACATAATTCCCCTTTTTGTATTTTAGTTGATCAAGTAATCCGCAACCGTGGAGGAAAGTCAATTAAAACTCCGTCGTTCGGGGAGACTTGCGAGTCAACCGCCTTTGTCTCCGGAACCGAGAGTAGTACGGACGAAGCGAACTCGCTGGACCAGGTCAAAATCTCCTTTTAAAGTTAGAACGGAAGTTCCAACAACATCTGAGATTCTGGTCACTCCCAATATTTCTGGAATCCCTGCCTCTATTGAAGAAGTTCAACAGCAACAGAAGGACAGTTGTACTGATCCTAGTCTGAAGACAAGTACTTGCATAACTGAACCAGTTCCATCTGAAACCGGTCCACAGAGTCTTGTTGTTCAAACAACTGTCGCTGTCGAAGCAACCCCTTCTTCGACACCAGAAATCTTTTACGGACCTGACGGTCTTCCTCTTCCTCCTGGTCTGATTGCAATAGAGGAAATCGTAGAGGACCAGCAAGCAAATACTCCAACTCATTTTGGAGTAGGCACCACTCTTTTTCCTTCTGCATCAGAAGTTTGTCCATCGCCACAGGAAGTTCCTGTAGAATCGATAGGCAGTTTATTGGATAGACTTAAAATGTCTGAACAACCGTCGACATCTAGAACTGTGCCAAATGACACAGCGATAGCAGAAGCTCCTGCTGCCAACCCAACGATGTTTGCCGGCATACCAGCCGTCCCGACTAGCTCTCATCAGCCGGAAGGAGTCCACCCAGGGACTATTATGACAACTTGGTCTGTTCCAGTTTGTTCTTCCGGTATAATACCCGGTAATTCTTATGTTGAAACTAGACAAATTGATCCCTTTGGGAATCAGTTTGGGCCATCCAGTCCTCAAAGGCCATCTATACCCTTGAGCTCCGGATTGTTACCGTATGGGGGGCAATATGCCCTTTCACTTCCCCTTCCGGGGGGATACCCATACGACAGTTTTCAACAACATTCAGGTTTGACTGAAGTAACGACGAGTGGTTGGGTACCTATGTTACCCCAACAACCAAGAGTTGTATATTCCATGCAACAGTGTGTACCTATGTCTAGTATCCCGACGACGCCAGCAATTGTAACCGTGTCGCAAGTTCAATCGATGCCTGTTGTATGTCAACCCCAAGTTGTAATGCAACAGCCCATTGACCCTGCAACACAACCACAATCGCCAACTGCCGGGACGACACAGATACAAACGGGAACCATAAGCCCGCAACTTGGTCCGTCGGTTAGTGTCGCACAGCAAAACATGGCTTCACAACCATGGATGGTGCAATACCAACAACCTCAGTTTCAACAGGTGTACCAGGGATCTGAGCAACAGATCTTTGCGAATAGTGGGAAACCCTATATTCAGAACGGGTTAAATCAACCACTTTACAGTGGCCAAGCCCACCAGCCGTATCAGTCATATCAACATCAGTTGCATTATGCTGGTATGCAAAGGCCTACTGCTCAGACGATCCCATCGTATCCTGGGTATGCCTCGCCAAACCTGAATCAGCAGTTGCCATTCGTGGCGACCCTAGAATTACCAGATTTACATCGATTAACGAACGATCCAATCGCCTATGCCCATTGGTGGCCAGCGATTCCTCACAAACTTCCTTCGGACATTCCTAAATTCAATGGAAATCCTGGCGAAGACCCGTCGAATCATGTGATGACATTCCATCTGTGGTGTTCATCGAATACCTTGAATGATGATTCGATAAGGCTTCGCCTTTTCCAGAGGACATTGACTGGTCCGGCGGCTAAATGGTATATTGAATTACCTAGAGCCTCCTTCGACAATTTTAGTTCCCTAGCCACGACTTTCTTAACACACTTTCAGTTACCTATAAGGTACGAAACTGGAACAGAGATCTTGACCAATTTTAAGCAGACAACGGCCACACATATATCAGATCATATACATGAGTGGCGTCGTCGGCGCAGAATGGTAAAAACCTATGTTCCAGATCAGCTATTAGCTGAGTGGTTTATAAAGTCGCTTCTGCCTGCTATAACAGAAGATGTGGCCAAGGGAGGCGTCGTAACGAAGGAGCAAGTTATTGCTCGTGCTCAATATTTGGACTTAGTATATACTCAGTCGGGCACGCTCTATGATAAGATACCTGACGCCCCCAGACCGGAATTTTCAATCCCTCCTCCTCCCGGATCGAATAGTGACTCTCATGCCGGTGATGGCGTGATTGGAACTGCAAACGCTAAGTCGACAAGGGATTCGAATAAGAAAGCCCGTAAGACTTCGAATCAAAAAGAAAATCAAGAGATTCTTGCTTCGGAGGTAAATGCTGTATCTACGGATAAAGACAAAAACTCCAATCAACCAGGAAGCAAGAAGAAACAAAACAAAGGGAAGAAGAAGAAACAAGGTGGGTCATCCCCTCAAAAAACTTCTTCAAAGCCTCCTGGGCAAGGGAAACAATTTTATCCATGTCAAATATGTGATGAAAATCATTCAACAAAGAACTGTCCGTTCAAAGCTGAGTTAAAGAGGTTCTTTAAAAGTTCCCAAACTTCAGCTGTGTTGACTGATCCATTTCCCGCCCCAGGTCAGAATATGGTTGATAGTGGAAATGCTTCCCCGTCTCAAGTGCTTATGTTGTCGGTTTCTAAGCAAAATGATGCTGTGATCTCGACTAGGAATAAAGATTATGGGAATCCGCCGGTGTCGAACGACAAAGGGAAAGATCAACCCAGTAGTTCGACAACAACTTCGGTAGAAGTTGTACCCCCCCCTCACGAATGAATTAACAATAAAGCCACCTAAGGGAGTAGTACACAAGTCGACATTTAACCCTCGCGCCAGAGCGGCGCAACACTATAATATAGTGGAGGATTTGGCCCAATCGCCATCTGCTATGTCGACTCTTGAGGTACTACAAAATTGTCCATCCCAAAGGCAGGCATTGTTATCAGCAATTGGTGGAGTGGATCCTAAAGATTCCAATCTTGTATCCTTTGATCACAAAGGATATGATCCTCAGTTACCAGCACAACTAGCTTTCCTTATTCAAGTGAAAGCACTCAACAAAACTGTTCATAGAACAATTATTGATGAGGGAGCATCGACATGTATCATGTCGATGAGTTGCTGGAAAACTCTTGGATATCCAACCTTGTCGCGATCTTCGACGACATTGAAAGCATTTGACGGTAGGTCGTACACTCCGTACGGAATTCTAAATAACTTTAAGGTTGAACTAGGAGGAAAAACAGTGGAAATTGATGTTGAAGTCATTGATGGCAATCTTGACTATAACATCCTACTCGGAAGACCATGGATATATGCCATGGCAGCTGTAGTGTCGACATATTTTAGGAAGATCGCATTCCCATTTGAAGGAGAGATTACGATCGTCGACCAACAGAATTTCCTCCCTAATGGTTCACAAGTTACTGGAAGCATTCCCCTGATCCATGGGAGCGACCATTCAATAAAAGATATCGGAGTAGGCTTGCTAAAAGATCCCACAATGATGGGAACTTTCGCGTTGCCACCTCCTTTCCATGAAGGGAATATCCCGTTTGTAGCAACATGCAACATGGTATCTTCGTCAAAAGTCGCAGAAGACAAAGTCGTCATGGATTATCAAGAGGTTTTGCCACCTAGCCCTATTGAAATATTGTAGCAATCAATGTTTCAGGCATGGAAGGCGAGCCCAAATCAACGCTCGTCAAGCGTTTGGGTAGATAGGTCCGAAGAATATGGTACCCCATTAGACCCATGGTCAAAAGTTCATGGGACTGACGAAGGGATCTTACAATCATTAATGATTGAGGGGGCACCATGGAATGATCACCACCATCGTTCCCTTCTTCCAGAATGTGAAGAAGAAGCTCATCACGACCTATATCACCCTTCAGTGTTTGAATTCCTAACAAATACTGTAAATACGGTGGGTTCAGAGAGAAACCTATCCAATATTGAAGAGACCGTAGCCGTAAACATCTCGACAAAATCTGATGTTGTAGAGAATATTCATGTCGGCAAAAGTTGTTCCCCTTCAGAACTGGAAATATATAGCGCTCTCTTTCGCGAATTTAGAGATGTCTTTGCATGGTCATATGATGAAATGCCAGGCATTGACTCGAGCATAGTTGAACATGAGATTAAAATGTATCCTGATGTCAAACCAGTAAGACAACGGCTTCGACAGGTACATCCCAAGAAAGCCGCTGCCATTAAGGTAGAAGTTGAAAAACTTCTCCATGCTGGATTCATCTACCCGGTTCCTCTAACCGATTGGGTATCGAATATTGTCCCTGTTATGAAAAAACAAGGGACGATAAGAATGTGCGTCGACTATAGGGATGTAAACCAAGCTTGTCCGAAGGACAACTACCCTACACCCTTCATCGACCAGATAATTGATGAATGCGCCGGATGTGAAATCTTTTCCTTTATGGATGGATTTTCCGGGTATAATCAAATAAATATCCGCCCACAGGACCAGTCTAAGACTGCATTTATTTGTCCGTAGGGCACATTCGCTTATCGAAAATTACCCTTTGGTTTAAAGAACGCAGGGGCGACGTTTCAAAGGGCAATGAATTATGCCTTCCATGACATCAAGAACATCGTTCAACCTTACCTCGACGATCTTCCGGCTCATTCGCGGAAGCGGACTGATCATCCGCGTCATTTGAGAGCAATATTTCTACGTTGCCGACACTACAAGATAAGACTCAATCCGCACAAGTGTGTGTTTTGCGTCGGTTCTGGTCGTTTACTTGGCTTTGTAGTCTCTAAGGATGGGATTCGTCTCGACCCCTGTAAGGTTCAGGCAATCATTAATTTGCCTCCACCTTCAAATTTGCTTCAGATTCAGAAACTCCAAGGGAAAGCAAACTTTCTGAGGAGGTTCATTCCAAATTACGCAGAACTTGCCAAAGGTTATACTCGTCTTTTGAAAAAGGATGTGCCTTTTGTCTGGGACCAGGTTGCGCAAGCTTCCTTTGACGCTCTGAAAAATTCTCTAGTAAGAGCATCATTAATGTACGCCCCGGACTATCAAAGAGATTTTAACCTGTATCTAGCTGCAGCAGATACGACCATTGCGATGGTCTTAGTGCAAGAAGTCGATGGAATTGAACATCCTATTTATTATTTAAGTAAAAACTTAAATGACACAGAAAGTAAATATTCCTATGTTGAAAAACTAGCGCTTGCTGCTGTTCAAGCGATTCAAAGATTTTGACATTATGTCCTCTTTAGGAAAACTACCATTCTGTCAGATTGTAACCCCATGACGTATATACTGTCGCGACAGTTGCTTGGGGGAAAATATTCAAAATGGATAGCCATCCTTCAAGAGTTTGATTTGGATTTTGTAAAATCCAAATCGAAGAAAGCTCTAGTTTTCGCGGAATTATTATGCGATCTCCCATCGTCGTCCAACGATGAAACATCAGAAGAGTCAATCATGGATGAACATTTGTTTCTGATATCAGTAAGCGATGAGTGGTATGGAGACATCATTGTTTATCTCCAAACCCAAAAATTTAGGCCTAATACCTCACACTCGGAACGAAAGCGTATACGATACCAATCTAAAGACTACATGATCATCGGTGATACACTTTACCGTCGTGGTGTCGATACGGTTCTGAGGAGGTGCCTTACCCATGAGGAGGCCGAAAAAGCCTTGAATGATTGTCATTCAGGCGCGTGCGGGGGGCATCAATCTGGATATGCAACAGCACAAAGAATCTTACGAGCAGGATACTTCTGGCCAACTATGTTTAAAGATTGCATAATAGCTGTCAGAAGTTGCCATGCATGTCAGATCTTTGATAGCAAAACCAGGAGACCACCCGCACCCTTGCAGCCTATAGTTGCTGTTGGGCCTTTTGCCAAGTGGGGCATCGATTTCATGCAATGTAACCCCACCTCGACCGGGGGGCATGGGTATATTATAGTCGCTGTTGACTATTTTACCAAATGGGCCGAGGCGATGCCTACATTGGATAACACTGGTGAAACAGCTGCCCTTTTCTTTTTCAATCATGTAGTCGCCAGGTTCGGCGTTCCGCAAGCTATAGTGACAGATCATGGATCGCATTTTCGCAATCACATGATGGTTGAATTAGCTGCCAAACTAGGGCTATCTCACGACAGCTCTACCCCATATTATCCACAAGCCAACGGACAAGTTGAGGCAATCAACAAGGTCCTGAAGCGTATGTTGCAAAGGATGATCGGGGTTCACAAGAGAAGATGGCATCTAATCCTGTACTCAGCATTATGGGCTTACCGAACCTCGGTAAAAAACGCCACTGGGTTCACACCATTCCAATTGGTGTATGGCCTAGAGGCAGTATTACCGATCCAGTGCGAAATTTCGTCTCTTAAACTCGCAATTGACCTCCTCCCCGGAACCTCAGAAGAAGAGGCTCGTTTCTTGGAGTTAATCCAATTGGATGAAAACCGTCGTGACGCCGCTTTGGCGAACGAAGCCCATAAGAAACAAGTCAAAGCACAGTTCGACAAGAATGTCAAACCTCGCATCTTCTCTGAGGGTGACTTGGTTTTGCTTTACGACCAAGAATCCGACAAATTAGGAGCAGGAAAATTTCAGTCCTTATGGATGGGTCCCTATATTGTTAAAAGGGTGTTAGCAAGAGGAGCCTACGAGTTAATGGATTATGACGGAATACCACTGGCGCAACCCCGTAACGGGTTGTACCTCAAGCGTTACTATGCCTAAATAGTAACCTGAGTGCTTTTGTTGTATTTTGTTTTCGCTAAAATGTTTGTTTCGGTTAGGTAATCCGCCCTTCTCATTTGTTGCAGATGTCGAATTATTCTGAGACATATGTGGGATATGCTGACGGAGCGAGTCGTAGTACGCGGAATTTGTCCTCCGCAGCCTGGGCCATTTTTGATCCAAGCGGCGAGTTAGTAAGTTTCAGAGGTGTGTGTATTGGGCGGTCAACGAACAATATCGCTGAGTATAGCGCGTTGATTGAACTCCTCTCTGATACCATCGCTCATGGTATACGCCAACTAATTGTTAGGCTAGACTCACAACTTGTGATACTACAACTCACTGGTATATATTCAGTCCGCAATCCAGCTATTTATCGTATGTTTCTAAGGGTTAAGATTTTGGAAAGAGAGTTTGATTTAATTCAATACCAACATATTTCCAGAAACTTGAACACATTAACAGATTCATTAGCAAACTATGTATTAGATAGACATTTACGACATATATAAAAAGAGATGCATCGGTGCTATGCAAGTGGATCACAAATAAATTGAAATAAACTCCGAAAATCAAAATATATAAAGCTGTTTATAGTTTGTACATAATGTGCTGTAATCAAAACAAAATTGGTCATATGACCTAGAACTCAAAAAGATGCTAGGGGGCACCCTAGCCTAGTGGTGCTCATGAAAGTACGTCACGGTCTGTGCGATCATGCGCAAGAGACGAGTCCATCGTCTAGGCACGCCAATAGTGTGCCGCTGCAACTGTAAAGGTAACTCGTCAATCTGTACATCCGGAAGACCACGAGTAAGGCTCTCAACCTGCTCCTGCACAGCTGCAAGTATCTCAGTATCACCAAGGTCGTGAATAACAACTCTCCTAGCAGGCTCTGCTGCTGGGGCAGCAACTGGCGATCATGGACGAACTACTGGACGAACAGGACCAACATCTGCATGCACCCAAGAGTTTGATCAGTTTTGAACAGTAACATCATGAATAAAAACAATAAACAGTGATATGGTCAGAGATTTTACCAATAGCGCCCCATTGCTCGCCATCCGGAAGCACCAAGTCCGGATCACCTCGGTAGTCCATACCCACATATGGATACTCAGAAAATGCCATCTCCTGACGCTCGAACCACCTAAAGAAGGACTCAGTGAAAGTAATATGAGGTTGACCAGCATGCCGGGACATATGGTCAACCCACCTCTGCATGCGTGGCTCGGTCGGAGAAGGCAAATCAAGCATGATGTACTGAGGTTGCATCAATGGGATTTTCTCCAAGACAAAGGCAGTCAGAATAGAACCAAATCCAAAGTTCTTCAGCCCCCCGTCCTTTACCTTGGTCAATTGACTTTTCATCTGAACAAGTACTGCATCACACCAGTTAAACACTTTCGGTTGGAGACACTCCAAAGCGTGCTGCATGTAAGATCTGTTGGCAACATGTAAAGCTGCGCTACCGGCCATCCTACCAATAGTAAACAGAATGGACCTAAGAGACCTGTCAGTGATGTCACGGATATTGATCTTGCCGTCTTTGCTCGGCTGTGAACCTTCCCGGCAATACTGACGAATGTAATCTCTGGTGGAATTAGTCCCTCGGACCGTACCTGACAAAGAAATGGGGGCACCCCGCCTTGACAACCCAGTCAAGAAGTACATGTCCTCTATGGTCAAGGGGATGGTCTTCCCCCTAATCTAGAATACTTGGTTAACAGGATCCCAAGCATCAAGCATATACTGCAGTAAAGAAATCTGTGCTCTCATGCTAGAGATACGGAAGAACTTCAGTAGGCCACAGTTCCGAAGCGCGTTCACCGTGACCGGGTCGTGGAGCGCAACCATGTCTTCTGCTTCATGTTCTCGTTCTCGCCATGTAAGGGACATTTTGTCCAAAGTTCCCTACAATCAAACAAGAGAAGGAGTAAGTTCCTGATTTTGATGAAAATCTGGCGAAAAATCATCAAAAAACTCATGCAGGATCAGCTTTTCTAGGCCCAGCGCAGGCAGAGAGTCTTCCCCTTGCGCTGAGAGTCAGTCTGCCATAAGGCTGCCTGAAATACAGCGCAAGTTTCGAAAGGGGAACCTGCGCTGATGCCAGGGCGCCCTGATGAAACCCCTGGGGCTCAGAAACCCTGAAAAACATGCATGAAACTGAAAAAGGAAACCATGAAAGTGAAGGGCTAAGGTTTAACTCCTACCTGGTCCAAACGGCGCCGAAAATCGTCCACAGGATCTCCCGAAATCAGCTGGTGAAAATCAAGGAAGAAGAGGCACCTCTAGAGCTCCAACAAGCAAAATGCAAATGAAATGGTAAATGAGAGGTAAAAACCCCTTTTATGACTTTTTACACAGTTTAAAGTTAAATATTAGGGTTATAATCTCGTTTTCATGCAAATATTATCCATTTCTAACAAAATTTGTTGCAGCAATTGAAGATGAAGTACTACATTTGAAAAGAGAAAAGCTAGTAAAAGTAAAAAATTAAATTTGACCATGAATCGAGCAGTTTTACCACAGAATTTATGCTCGTTAAAAAATAGAAAAGTATGAGCAAAGTTTCCAAGCAGAGTCCAAGCTCATTAAAAAATGAACTTATCCCGGTAGACAACCATTGCGATCGTAGAGTTATCAGCCTTAAAAACCTTGGTCGTGTTTTCATCCATCACCTCCATTGTCATTTGGCCGGTCGTTCACCCCCATATGTGTGTTTACCCATTTTGAGGAACATCTGCGAAGAGTGATTTCACCTAGCCATCCTTGCAACATTACCGTGATTGGAAAATTCCAATTTGTACCTGGAATCTGCTGCTATCCCTGTTTATCACTCGTTCCTCAAAAAACGAGTCTTCTTTGAGCTCTTTTCACTGACTCGTAAAATATGAAAAGTTTGCCGAGTTTTGGCCTTCCAGCTCGTTAAACGACCGGAATGCTATCCCTCCTCTAGATTTTAATCTTTTTGGACCTGAGGGATTATTGCACAAAATGATCGAGCGCTTGTCTTGTTCGGCTCGTAAAAGTACCGAATAGCCATCCCTTCTGTATTGTTTTATACTTTTTCGGACTTAAGGGATTAGATGACGAAAAAGGAATCATGGAGTTGACTTTCTGTACCTTTTCAGACTCTCTAAAAAAGAAAAGGACCGAGTTTTCCTTGTCGTTAGACTCGTTAAAATGATTAAATAGCGACAAACTTGTCTTTAGACGAGAACGAGTTTCCCTATCGCTAGGCTCGTTAAATCATAGCGATGGGCTTGCCCGAAGGGCAGGTTATAGAACAAGCATATGTTATCCTCCTCAAGCTTGACAAAAATAAAGAGGTACTGGTCAGAAATGACTGGGGAAAAATTGGGAGAACATCAAAGTTTAATGGTAGCAAGTCACTCTTGAACATGACACTTTTCCTCCGTACCACATCGGGTTGGGTTGTTTCATTCGCCGGTCTCATCGCCATGGTCCTCGCCAAACCATCCACATTTGGGGTAATGCTACCGATCCATCGCATCAGTGTCGTTATATGTTCAAGAGGGGTCATTCTGAAAGTGTCAACCGTGTCCCATCCACTGCCATACATTATCCTTCATCCATTCATGATCGCCACCCTGAATCATATGTCACAGTTTGTTTTCACCTCCACTAAAATCATTAGCTCCGTTCCGTGTCATTGATGTGGGATTCATTAAGGCCCTCCTTTGACGGATCGCTTCTTGTCGACTTCAGCTCATTATCCAAGAAGTTGATCTAGGAACAACCCCATCAGTACTTTGAAGCTTGCATGCCTCAATGGCAAGTTTCTCACTTCCGGCGACAGGTATACATCAATGACCTTCGACCAGAAGATTTTGCGTGGCGTTCGACGCCAAGTCCTTTATTCACGCCACGTGAATTGTACTGCAGTACCTTGAGGGTCATTATCATTATCGGTGATTCCTCTCGCGCTTGTTAACGGTTTTCACTATTGGCCGGTAATCAAGCGATGTCTTTCCATGTTCGACTTCAGCGCAACTCTCACATGGATCGACTTGTACTTAAAGTGAAGATCGAACGAGTTTGAAGACCCCGGATCTAGTTTCATCCATCCGGGCTGCGATATATATTCAGGAAATATAAAAGCATTTGTCATGTACATCATTGCAGCAGATGATCATCTTATTCAAAGGATGATAATTTCAGCAGAAAATTATCAGTCTACCATCAGACGATCGTCTGTCATATGTACTAAAATGTATTTATAAAGCTGAGCATGGGAATGCCCGCCTCAGCTAGATCGTGAAAATAGAATGAAAAATAATGTATTGTATTGTATTGTATTACAGGGCGCCTCCTCAACACTGGAATGAACTTCGGACCCTCTAGATAAAGCATCTCACCCGATAAACGGCCTCATACTTTAGGGGGCAACTGTTATAGACATTTTTGTGCCTCGCAACATGGAGCATGAAATGTCAATAATTACAGGGATCCTCAGTCCCTAAACATGTTGTTCTTACCCCTAAAAGAACAAGGTCATCAAACAACAGCACTTCCAATCAGTTCTCCACCTGAAAACACTTCAAAACAGGCTAATTTTGGATCATGTCAGCTGCTCCACTGAGCATCTGCGCTGGAATGCAACTACTCCTCCTTGTACCTGCGCTGGAAGTCAAATCTAATGAAGGCTACCTGTGCTGGGCGAGATTGGCCAAGTGGCACAGTCATTCTGCAAGGTGTCAACTGCCCAGGAAGCTTCCAAACTGACACTTGGTTCATGAGATTCGCCCTGTGATGAGTAAGAGGTACTTGATCACCATGTGTAAGCAAGGATCTCCAAGTGGACTCAAGAACTGAAGATTAACTGAAGAGGGAGAGGACACTAGTCAGCTCTATGCCAGCCTCAAGCTGACTCATCCTCTCTTCTTCTCTCCTATATATAGAGCTCTTCTATGAGGTCTAAGGAGGCTGGAATTTCGTGTAAAGCAAGGAGGTGCTGTTGGTTTACAGTTAGAGCTATTGGGTGATTGTTTTACTAGAGGTGAAGAGGAGAGTTCTTGCTGCTGGATTGGAGCCATCAATGGTTGTAACCTTCTCAGAACCCTGTTACTTCTATCAATAAAGTTTTGCATGTTCTCCTATATACTTGTATTGCATTGATGTATTGTATTTACTTGTATATTTGATTCACTCTAATCCATGCATCAGTTATGAGTACATGTATCTTGTAGTTTCCTCTCTTGTTTTGTGCAAGATCTGTGTGTAGCTGGACCGGCAAAGAGAGAAAGGAGCTGGGAACAAGAGACAAAGAGAGAGGATAAGGATCGACTAAGCGAAAGACACCAGGTTGGTTAATCTTTTCTTCCTTCTCTCTGTACTTTCATAAAGGAAAATATCAAAGCTTTACTTTCAGTTGTTGCTAAAGACTGTCACCTTTAGAGTAGGGATAGGGTCATCCGAGTCGGATACTTTTCCCCACAACAGATAGGCAACACAAGATTGTACTGGGTTGTTGGAGCAAACACTAACCATGCTTACGCACATGTAGTAAGACCCGAACCTACAGTGCCTAGAGACAAAGGCACACGAGTTGCAGTAGGAGTACGGCAATGTTCGAGGCACTGTGAAGATGGTTGCCCTTACTCAACGACTCACTAGACTATAGCAAGCAAGGGCACTAAAGGACCTATTAGACACTGCGCACCAAAAGGAAGCTCGGCTTAAAGCATGCATTCAACCATGGATCGATGAAGCATTCACAATTACGGCTACCATTGAAGGGAAGCTGGCATAGATGTAGGAAATTTATGCAGTTGTACAGTAATGTGACACTACTCACGAAGGTTCAGAGATACGTCCACAACATGTCTAGTAGATAGCCGAACAGTGTGCTGCGGACACCCAAGCTGTGCGAGACATGCTGGATGGAATTCGCTCAAAGATCACCGCACCTGTAGGGTGACTTGGGGCAAGTCATGATGATTGTGTTGGGGGCCTGTTGGGTAGCAGATACCCCCACAACATGGTTTTGGGGCCTAAACCTCGAGTTTTGGTCAATGTAATGTAAAGACCTCGCAAAATGTGGGCGCAGAGCATGAGAGTCTAGGATGAATCATAGGGTTGTCTGCCCTAAAATAATGTAATTTAACGTAAAGTTGTGTCGGCCTACCCATGGTCCACGGACCATGGGATTATATAAATAGAGCAAGGCTCTAAGTGTAAAGAGAGTTTTTGGTAGGCAAGTAATAGATAGATGTGAAGGCATGGTTAGGGGATAGAAGTGGATCTGAAGTGTACTGGGTCATAGTAGTAGGAAGAGGCTCTACAGTTGAGTGTGCGGAGGACTAGTAGAGTTCGTAGCTGAGGGTGCGGATCCCTGCAGCTGAGTGCGCAGGGTGGAGTCGGGTCTGTAGTGGAATGAACTTGGAAAGGATTATTAATAAAGATAAGGTTTATTCAGAATATTGTGCATCTGTTTGTAGATCTGTATTTCTATGTTCTAGTTATCTTTATGCATTTATATTGTTTTTGGTTACACGCACTTATATGAAAGTGAATAAGTAATAAGAATATTGGGCCTGCACAAACTAATTTAAAGCACTAATATAATAGCACAATAAGAATTGGGATCAAGATAATACAAAGGTGTGCATGGGTTGCAAAGGATAGAAAGTTATGCGGGGTAGCACAACACGCAGGTTATGATAGCGAACCTCCAAAACCCTCATCAAGACATCCCTAGGGTGTGGAAACCTGGTTCCAGCACCCTCCCATACTACTTTGGGTGAGACCTTAGTTCGCTCTCCACAGACTATTGCCGAAAGGGCTAGTAGTACCGAGATTTGGTTGGCTAAACTCACTATTGAACCTGGGTCAGGCCCCACGTAGCCAACAAGGCACTGTTTAGCAGATAACTTTACACTTACAGGAATAAGAACCTTCACATGTTTACTATCTTGCATATTAAACCTCTGCAATATTGTCTCGACATACTTCCTCTGGTTTAACCAGAGCTTCCTCTTTGCCTGATCTCTTTTAATTTCCATGCCCAAAATATAGTTTGTAGCACCAAGATCTTTCATTTAAAATTTGGAGGACAATTTGGTCTTTAAATCTTGGATAATTTCTTTGTCATTTCCAACTAGCAACATATCATCCACATACAAGAACATATAAATAACATGGTCACAAATTAATTTAAAATACACATAGTGGTCTGCTTTGCTTCTGGTGAAGCCAAGTCCCTGTATAAATGTATCAAAGTTCTAATTCCACATCCTTGGTAACTATTCTAACCCATACAGAGACTTCTTTAACTTGCATACCAGTTTTTTCTTACCCTTCACCGCAAAGCCTTCAAGTTGCTTCATGTAGATCTCCTCTTCTAGATCCCCATGAAGAAATGTTGTCTTCACATCCATCTGTTCTACCTCAAAATCAAAAGCAGTAGCAACAGATAAAAGTAATCTAATAGAAGCTACCTTGGTAACAAGAGAAAAAATATCACCAAAATCAATTACCGGCACCTGAGAATAACCTTTTACTACCAATCAAACTTTGTATTTCTCCACCTTTCCTTCTGCATTTGTCTTCTTCTTGAACACCCATTTGCTGCCAATGGGTTTCCTTCCAGCTGGCAACTCCACAAAATATAAAGCCTCATTTTTGTGCAAAATATGCCATTGCATCAACCATGGCCTCTTTCTAGAGTTTTCCAGCCTTTGTATCTACTGCTTCCTTCATAGTTCAGGGATCATCATCAGTAATAGATAAAGAAAAATTTGAACAGAAAGAAGATGGACTATAACTATCTGGATGCCTTCTTTCTCGAACTAATCTTCTCACACCCGGAGTTTTTGGCTTTTCATCTTCTGATTCCTCCTTTGCTATAGAGTCTGATTCTTCCTCCTTTAGCTCAAACTCTATCTTCTCAGGTTCCTTTGGTTGGACTTCATGTTTAATAACATATTTCACCCCTTTGAACACCACATCTTGGCTATACACAACCTTCCTTGTTACTGGGTTCCAAAGCTTATAACTCTTTAAATCATTCTTATACCCAATAAAGGTGCACTTTTCAGATTTACTATTGAACTTGGTTCGTTTCTCCTTTGGAACATGTACATATGCATCACATCCAAATACCCTCCGATGTGAAAGAGAGGGTTTCTTACTAGTCCATACCTCTTGTGGAGTCTTATCCTCCAATGCCGATGAAGGTGATCTATTGACCAGGTAACATGTTGTCTCCACTACCTCTCCCCATAATTCCTGTCCTAACCCAGCACCATTGAGCATGCTTCTTGCCCTTTCCATCAATGTCTTGTTCATTATTTCTGCAAATCCATTTTGCTGAGGTGTATATGGAGTAGTCTTCTGTCATGCTATACCACACTTATTACATAATTCTTCAAATTCCTTACTGCAAAACTCTCCACCATTATCTGTCTTCAACATCTTTAACTTCTTCTCTGTCTGGTTTTCCTCCAGAGCCTTAAATTCTTTAAACCTGTCAAAGACTTCAGATTTCTTCTTAAGGAAATATATCCATGTATTACTTGAGAATTCATCTATAAATGATACATAATACATAGACTTACCGATTGATGGAACCTTCACAGGTCCAAACACATCACTGTGCACAAGCCCTAATATATGTTTGGCCCTCTCACCACTAGAGGGGAAACTCACCTGATTCTACTTCCCATATACACAATTTTCACAGAAATAAAAATCCAAAGAGTTATTAGTGATACCTTCTACCATACCTTTACCATGAAGTATTCGAAGGCCCTTCTCTCCAATATGTCCAAGCTTTTGATTCCACAACATGGTCTTCTCTCTAGAGACCACTAGATTTTCTACTCCACTTTCAAGAACCATAGAACTGTTGCACCCATCAACAACAATGCTACTTTGTAGCTTGTATAGAGTTCCAATCCGAACTACCCGAATCAATACCAGTGCTCCCCTAACCATCTTGTAGGTATCCTTCTCAAACACTGTTTTTACACCTGCTTCATCCAGCTTGCTTACAGAAATCAGATTTTTGGCCAATGCAAGAATATGTAGAACACTTGGAAGTGTTCTAACCCTTACACCTTGCAACTTCAAATTTACTTTTCCACAACCAACAATTCTTGCCTTCCTATAATCCCATAAGAAGACATCACCACCATCATATTTCTCATACTCACAAAACCACTCTCTATGGGGAGTGAAGTGAAAGGATGCACCTGAGTCAATCAACCATGCCTCGTGATCTACATGTGTACTTGAAGAAGCCAAGTACACATCCCCACCTTCATCTGAGGTGGTTTTTGCCTCTGTAGAAGGAGCATCATCAGATCCCTTTCCTTTGTCAAGAGCTTTAGATTTACAGTCCATTTTGTAGTGCCCTTCCTTTTCGCATTTCGAACACACCACCTTTATAGGTTTTCCTGGAGATTTAGATCTTCCTCTAGATTTAGATATCCCACTTGATGACTTATTTTGTTTTTGTTCTGGGACCGTCCTCGTACAGACAAGGCATCACTACTCTGGTTCTCCATATTTTTCCGTCTCATCTCCTTTGTCGGCAAGGATGAGACTATTTCTATTGGAAATAATACTGAGAGGGGGGCTGAATCATATTATCAGATCAATAATTTTATTTACTAAACAGATTTGTATACGCTACTTCAACAAAATGAACTAGCGTGTACACACGACTGTACTTAAAGCAACTAGTGTATATGATTTACCCAATTTATCATGCATTGAACTTTAACCAGTATATAAGAGAATTATTAGACAATGCAGTAAAAGCAGAATAAAGCATCACACATAAGAAACACACATGAACACCAAGATATAAGGTGGAAACCCAATGTGGGTAAAAGCCACCTACTGTTGTTGTCTCTATCTTCTTATAATAATAAGAAAATCTGTTTGCAATCTTGTACTAGTGCAGACTTATACCAGTATGCAGGATTCTACCGAGAGAAGGTTACAACCTTCTCTCGTTCTTGATGTTCTACTGGAAGGGAGCTACAACCCCATAACTCTTGTACTAGCCAATGTGTTTACTAGTACGTAGGTGGTGACCTACAGAACGCTATGACCTTCTTTCTTCCTCAAGGACCACGTTTCATAAATTTTCAGACTGGATCCATTGAAAATATCATAACTGCAATTCAATGATCAAATACATCTGCATCAACCAATCACTGAAACTCAATCATCCCTTTCTGAATCAACCTCAAATGAATCAACCAATCACTTTGACAACCCATCATCAAATCACAATCAATCTGATCATTCAGAATACTGTCACTAGAATACAGTAACCCAAACCAGAACCTAGAACTCTACAACAGAAAACAGAAACAACTAAAACATACTTTATAAGGTATACACTACTTCCATGTGTCGAACCTACATGTATATGCACTTTTATCAAAGACAACCAGTGTACACATCTACAAATATTAATTCATAATTCTGCAGCTATTCCTGACTTCAATTATACCCAGATCACAATATTTACAAAATAAGGCATGCGTCAATATTCAGATCTAGACTAAACATGATC
Organism: Pinus tabuliformis; assembly: GCA_031772625.1. NCBI lineage: Eukaryota > Viridiplantae > Streptophyta > Pinopsida > Pinales > Pinaceae > Pinus > Pinus tabuliformis. The sequence continues at coordinate 1,088,621,526 of CM062815.1, read as the reverse complement.
AAACCACATAATGATAATTCATTTTAAGGCTTAAGATCCTGATCCATCATTATATCTTATCCTTTATCAACCTCTAAGGCTCATCCTTGGTTTAGATCAAGCACAACACCATAAGCCAATAACGTGCATACTAGACCTTACACTTCATCAGATATTCGATACTTGCACACCTGGCCTAATGATATTCTCCTCCTGATATAGTTTCAGGCCTTTCTCAATACCATGGACCAAAACCAATTAGGACCAATACCTTGGACCAAATACCTAGGGTCAATACCTCAGACCAAATACCTTGGACCAATACCTTGGATCAAAATACGTTGGACCAAATATGTCAGACCAAAAACTTATTTTTCCAAGATATATGCGCTTTTCCTTTTGTAAAAGTGCGTGTGTACGTATACACTACTTGTGTTCAGTGAACCTCTGTGTATATGCAGCTTGGTCAAGGTGAACCCATGTACACCTCTCTTTCTTCATTCTTTGTAGTCTGATTTGTAATTCTTTGCTGTTGACATGCTGTACTGTGATCTTTCATCTGAGTGAGTTGCCATCAACGAGAACACCTATATCATAATGCCACCAATATCTGCCTTTGGACTTGATGGCAACAATAATACCAAGTCACTCTCCCCCTTTGACATCAAAAACAAAGGGTCATGCTCCCCTGAGTACATGCTGAATTCTCTAATTGAGCTCACATGCTGAGATGTACTGAAACTATCCATGCTCCCCGTGAGCACAAGCAAAGTTTGCAAAAATATTTTCTAAAAGAATAACATGACTCTATAACTCAACTATGTGAGGATGACATTCTTATCACCAATGACTCATACATACATCCATCTCCCAACCAAGTGGGGATATACCAAATTTGACTCATCCACCAACCAAGTGGGGATATACCAATTATTTATACATGACAAAAACAAGAAATATTACATCATCCACCCCATGTAAAGTGGGGATATAAATTACATCATTTGTCCAAGAGGACTCATTCAAATGTATGAGAATACATATCACACCCTAGACTTTTACACGACTTGAGAAACAAATGGTATAAATATCTAAAGCCATAGATGGACTCAGCAACCATAATGGCAACAATGCTAAATGTATGTGAAGGCTAATGATCCCCCTGAACCGGTGCTATCTGTGCATTGTTAATAGGTAAAAGATCAAGGCATCTTTGTTAGTCAGATAAAATTAATGAACAAAGCATATTAATCATCAATATCAGTCAGAGCACCCATATCAAAGCTTGCCACACTGTTATTTCTTGTCTAAAAAACATATACACTCCTTGAACCACAGAAACCCACGTGTGTGCACGAATACACTTCATGAAACATGCATATAATAAGCTTTCTCTGGAAAATTTGATTTAACAGTAGGATGATGCAGAAACTACTCCCAGTTTTTGTCTGAGATATTCAAGTGTCTCTCTGGGCAGTGGTTTAGTGAATATATCAACAACCTGTTCCTTGGAGGGAACATATTCCAATTTCACCTTTTTTTCAAGCACTTCTTCATGTAGAAAATGGTATTTGATAGGTATGTGCTTGGTCTTGGAGTGCATGACTGGATTCTTTGAAATAATGATGGCACTTGTATTATCACATAGAATGGAGATGGGTGGAGTGCATGTGATATGAATGTCTTGCAATGTTTGCATCATCCAAAGTAGTTGTGTGCAGCAAGATGTAGCAGCCACATATTCTTCTTCACCTGTAGATAACGCAATTGAACTTTTTTTCTTGCTAAAACAAGACACTAACCTGGAGCCCATATAGAATGCACCACCACTAGTGTTTTTTTTGTCATCTACACTTCCTGCCCAATCTGCATTTGTATATATATGAAGAGTAAGATCTGTATCTCTAGGTTACATTAAACCAAAGTTCTATGTTCCTTGAAGATATTTGAAAATCCTTTTCACTGCCTGAAGGTGTGATTCCTTTGGATTTGCTTGGAATCTTTGAACTATTCCAATTGCATGCATGATGTCAAGTTGGGTACCTATTAGATAAAGCAAACTACCAATCATGGATCTGTAAGTTGGTTGATGTACTACTGTTGATTCATAATTTGAGTTGAGACTGCATCTTGTTACCATTGGGGTACATACAGGTTTAGAATCTTCCATGTCATACCTTTTCAAGATTTGTTTGAGATATTTGGTTTGTGAAAGAAAAATACCATCTTTATTTTGTTGAACTTATAGACCAAGAAAATAGGTAAGTTCACCAAGCAAGGAAATTTCAAATTCTTACTACATTGCTGAAGCAAAATTCCAACTCATGGATTCTTCATTGCTACCAAAATTGATATCATCAACATAAACAACAATTATTTGAAATTTATTAGTGTCAATATTTGTATATAGATTACTATCTGTTGACCCTTTTGAAAAACCATGTTGGTGGTGATATTTGTCAAGGCGGTAATACCAGACCCTTGGAGCCTGTTTTAGACCATAGAGAGCGTTTTTGAGCCTGCATACAAGTTTTGCATCATTTCCAAGAATGAATCCTTCTAGTTGTTCAATATAGATTTCTTCTTTTAAATCTCAATTAAGGAAGGCAGATTTTATATCCATTTGGTATAATTTGAATTTCTGAAAGCTATAAAGAGCAAGAAACATCCTTGAGGCTTAAAGTCTAGCAATAGGTGCAAAAGTTTCTTCAAAATCTATACCTTCTTGTTGAGCATACCCTTTACAAACAAGTCTGGCCTTGTTTCTAATAACTTGTCCATTTTCATTCAACTTGTTTTTGAATATCCATTTAGTTCCTATAATATTTTTATCAAGAGGTCTAGGAACTAATTCCCAAGTATTATTCTTTTCTATTTTCTCAAGTTATTCATTCATGGCCTTGACCCAACATTCATCTTTGCATGCTTCATTTACATTTTGAGGTTCGGTGGAGGATAGTAATGCTAGATAGCTTGAGGTTTTTGTAATAGTTCTTCTTGTTTGTACACTTGCCTATTTTTCCCCTAAAATTTGAGTTTCTGGATGATTATTCTAAACATACCTGGACAGAGTCTTTTCTTCTATCATTATCTCTTCTTCTGGTGCTTAATTGGTTTCTTCTTCAGAATCATTGTGATTTGATGTGGGAAGAGTAACCAAGAAGAATACCTTCATCTGCTCTGGGCTCAAACTTACCAAGTTTTTCATCAGTCCTTTTGATATAACATTTTCTTCCAAAAAATTTAAAGTATTTTATAGTAGGAGTCTTAGCATACCAAAGTTCATGTGGAGTTTGAGTGTTGTTTACCCGAACATTTATTTGGTTGAGAATAGTTACGGCAACGAATGCAAGAGTTCTAGATTCATCTAGCATAGCTTGAGCCATTTGTTGAACAGTTTTGTTCATTCTTTCTACCACTCCATTTTGCTGAGGAGTCCTTGGGGTTGAGAACTACCTTTTTATTCCATGTTGTTCACAAAAATCAAAGAATTCATCCAAGGCAAATTCCCCTCCTGAATCAGATTTGTGGCATTTCATTTTGCGATATGATTCATTTTCAACCAAAGCTTTGAAGGCTTTGAACTTTTCAAATGCTTCATCTTTATGCTTTAGAAGACTTGTCCAACACATTCTAGAAAAATCATCAATGAACAAAACAAAGTATTCTTCTCCACGAGGTGACCTTTTCCTTGATGGTCCACATAAATCAGTATGGACTAGTTCAAAAGGCTTAGTAGATGACCCTTCTTTTTCAATGAAGTGAGATCTGGTTTGCTTACCGAATTGACATGGTTTGCATATTGTATTTTCAGGGATGTTGATATTTTGAAGATCACGACCAACCTGGAATCTGCATGCTTTCTTATTTGAGAAAAGCTTAGATGTCCCAATCTTCTATGCCATAACGAGTTTTCATCATTTTTTCTTAGATAGCATTGTTGTTGTCCTCCCTTGAGTATGTATAAGTTGTTTGGAGATCTTGTACCTTTGATCATGGTTTCTCTTATATGAAGCTCACGAACAACACATCTGTTTGAAACACCACTTCATTTCCTTGATCACACATTTTACTGGCACTCAATAGGTTATGCTTTAGACCGTCTACATTCATAACATTGCTATCTTTAGCCTTTTCTTTCAGGAAAACAGAGCCTTTACCTTTTATGATAGCAGGAGTGTCGTTTCCAAATGAGAAATTCTTTTTCTTTTCTAAGGCATTATATGAGTGAAGTTTTTCTTTGTCACCTGTCATGTGTTTTGAGCATCCACTGTTGATGTACCACTGATTTTCTTGTCCTTATGCATACAAGGCTATACCACATCTTTCTGTTTGAGATTCTTTCTTTCTCCATATCTTGGGATTTAATGGAGTTTGCGCCTTTTGAGTTGTTTTGAAGAAATTTTCTCCCGCATTCAGATTCTTCATTGCCAAATTTGTTACAGATTGAGCATTCTATTTAATTTTCAATAAGAGAAAAGCTATTATAGGAACTTTTCTTGATCCCTGTCACATTCCTTTGATTTTTTGCTTCTCTAGTTATGATGGTTTTGTGAGCAGCTTTGTGTCCAAAATTATGACATGAGAAACATTGACCATTAAAGAAGTTCCCGCAGTTATCGAATCTATTGACCTGGTGATTGTAGTTTCTATTGATATTAATCTTTGGAGCAAATTGAGTATGATTTACCTGAGGTTGGTTATGGCTTATATTCATCCTTGGAGCAAATTGGGTCTGATTTACCTGGTGATTTGCTTTATGCCTTTGCTGATGATTGTTATACTATTCACTGTTCTTTGCCACATCAAGGTAGCTTTTAGTGGAGGTTGAAAACTTCTGTGATTGAGATGCTTCTTCAATATACCCAAGACTTGTCTTTTTTAGAGGAGAATGTTGCACTTTGATAATTTCATTTAAGGTTTCTGATCCTTTAGCAAATCTAAGATTGAGAGATTTCGTTTTCTCTAGATCCTTTCTTAGACCCACAATTTCACATTCTAGTTTTTCATTGTGTTTTTCTTTTTCAACAAGTTGGTATGCCAAGGTATCTATAATCATATTATTTTCTTCTAAACAAATTTTGATTTTAGAGATTTCTTGATGAATGTCATCTTCTTCTAAAGCATCCCAAAAATTATCATCATCATAACCCATTAGAAGTCTATAGTCATTACTATTTTCATCTTCATCACTATTTGATAAACCATCACTATATTCATGAGTATAATAGCTCTTTTTATTTACAACTTGTTTTCTATTCCATTTTTCATATTCCTTCCCATTTTCATATTTATCTTTATGAGGACATTTGGCAGCATAATGACCGACTCTACCACAGGAAAAACATTTGAAGGGTAGTTTACCTCTAAATCTTCCGGAACCCTATTGAAGCTTCTTCACAAAGTTTACTTCATCTTCTTATTCTTAAATATGTCTTGATTCATTGAGTTATTCCTTTCCTTTTGCTGAAGCTTTAAATGCAGCTTCTCTCATATCTGATGAACCTCCTTTTCTCATCTCAAAGGTAGTTAAGATTCCATGAAGCTGTGTCATAGTGATAGTCTGCAAATCCTATTTTTCTTCTATGGCAGACACTTTTGATTCAAATTTTGCAGACAAGGATCTTAAAACTTTCTCAACTAAGGTAACTTCCTATATATCTTCACCCAAATTCTTCATATAATTGACAACCTCATCTATACGTAAGAAGTAACTAGCTATAATTTCATCATTGTGCATATTAAGAGTTTCATACTGAATTTTGAGAGTTTGAAGTTTAGCACATTTTACCTGAGAGTCTCCTTCATAGCTCAAAACTATTTTGTCCCATATTTCTTTCGCTGATTTGAGCTACATAAATTTAACAAACTCTGATTGTGAAAGACTTCCCAATAATATATTGACAACCCTGGAATTGGTTTCATATTGCTTTTTAACTGCCGTATCTATAGGAATTGCTGATGGAAATGTATATCCTCCTTCCACAATTTCCTAGACATCCATTCCAAGTGATTGTAGATAGGTTGGGGTTCTTATTTTCCAATAGACAAAGTTTCTCCCATCAAATATTGGCAGTCTGATGGATCCCACACTTTCTTGATTACTCATGATGATGGATCTCCCTTCAAGTGATCAAGCTTCTTCTAAAGGACCTACTCTAATAACAATTGTTGGAAATAATACTAAGAGGGGGATGAATCAGTATTATCAGATCAATAATTTTATTTCCCAAACAGATTTGTATATGCTACTTCAGCTAAGTGAACTAGTGTGTACATGCAACTATACTTAAAGCAATCGACATATATGCACAGAACTTTTGATTTACCCAATTTATCATGCATTGAACTTTAACCAGTATATCAGAGAATTACTATACAATGCAGTAAAAGCAAAATAATGCATCACACATAAGCAACACACATGAACACCAAGATATATTTGGAAACCCAATGTGGGTAAAAGCCACCCGCTGTTGTCGTCTTTGTCTTCTTTTAATAATAAGAAAATTTGTTTACAATCTTGTACCGGTGTAGTCTTATACCAGTACGCAGGCTTCTACCTGTAGAAGGTTACAACCTTCTCGCGTCCTCCAGCTTCTACTAGAAGGGATATACAACCCCCTAACTCTTGTACTTGCTGATGTGTTTACTAGTATGTAGGTGGTGACCTATAGAAGGCTACGACCTTCTTTCTTCCTCAAGGACCACATTTCATAAATTTTCAGATTGGATCCATTAACAACATCATAACTGTAATTCAATCATCAAATACATCTGCATCAACCAATCAATGAAAATCAATCATCACTTTCTGAATCAACCTCAACTGAATCAATCAATCACTTTGAACACCCATCATCAAATCACAATCAATATGATCATTTAGAATACTATCACCAGAATACAGTAACCAAAACCCAAGCTAGGACCCAAAATTTGCAACAGAAAACAGAAACAACTGAAACATACTTTATAATGTATACCATACTTCCATGTGTCGAACCTGCGTGTATACACGCTTTTATCAAATCCAACTAGCGTAAACATTTGAAAATATTAATTCATAATTCTGCAACTATTCCGGGTTTTAGTTATACCCATATCATAATATTTATAGAATAACACATGCGTCAATATTTAGATCTAGACTAAACATGATCAAACCACATAATGATAATTCATTTCAAACCTTAAGATCCTAATCCATCATTAGATCTTATCCTTCGTCAACCGCTATGGTTCATCCTTGGTTTAGATCAAGCACAACACCATAAGCCAATAACTTGCATACTATATCTCACACTTCATCAGATATTCGATACTTGCACACCTGGCCTAATGATCTTCTCCTCCTTATATAGTTTTAGGCCTTTCTTAATACCATGGACCAAAACCACTTAGGACCAATACCTTGGACCAAATACCTCGGGTAAATACCTTGGACCAAATGAAATGGACCAATACCTTGGATCAAAATACCTTGGACCAAAAACTTAGTTTTCCAAGATATACACACTTTTCCTTCTGTAAAAGTGCGTGTGTACATATACGCTACTTGTGTTCAGTGAACCTACGTGTATATGCAACTTGGTCAAGGTGAACCTGCATATACCTCTCTTTCTTCATTCTTTGTAGTCTGATCTGTAATTCTTTGTTGTTGACATGTTGTACTATGATCTTTCATCTGAGTGAGTTGCCATCAAGGACAACACTTGTATCATAATGCCAACAATTTCATCAAACTGTAAAGTAGTTGCATTGCTACCTATTGCAATAACTAGACTATCCCACAAATATGGTGGAGAACACAACAAACTAGTGCACTTATCTTCATCTGGAATTTTGATATCAACAAACAATAACTAACTTACCACAGTATTAAACACATTGAGATGCTCTGTCACCGAGTCTCCATCTTTCATCCTCAGGTTATACAGATTTTTCTGTAGGAACAGTTTATTCACCAGAGACTTAGATTGGTACAAAGTCCCTAACTTGTCCCACAAAGCCTTCACTATAGCTTCCCCTGATAAATTCAACAATACTGAATTTGAAACACACAATCATATTGTGCTCTTTTCCCTCCAATCCAACTTCTTCCATTATTCATCAGACACTCCCATTGGTTTAGTACCTGGATCTACCGTGATCCACTAATATTTATCCACCAACAGATCCTCCATCTTAAGTTTCCACAACTCAAAACTCTGACCATTAAATTTCTCGATCTCTAACTTTCCACTGCTCGCCATCTTCTTTCACCACCAGAATCGATCTCGCAGATCTCCCACTGAACAGGGTCTACCATAGGCCTGAGTGAAACCCCTCAGCAACAAAGGCGTCCCCTTGAAGCCAAAACAACTCTGATACAATATGTAGGTTTTAACCCTATAGAGAAATTACCTGCATATGAATTGTAAAACAAGAAAAATAAACAATGCGAGAGCATAACACATAAAACACATATACACAAAGATTTTTCCCTGGATCCCAAAATCGGGACTACCAGCTTGATTTTTCATTATGTTCCTTTCAATGTTACAATGCATATTCATACATGTCGAAGCATCCAATACAATGGACCGAAAACCATCACGTCCAAAACCATGGACCGAAAGCCATGACATCCAAAACCATGTGCGAAAAACATGTACAAAACCATAGGTAGGTCTGCCCAACCTAATATCGGGTCCAAAACCAAAATTTTCTAAGGCACTGCCCCAGACCCCATAGAGTGGGGTTACCTACGCTCCTTAAACCCCTAATGACACCCCCTCCCGCTATTCAATTGGCGTAACAAAGGTGGGGCTCCGCCCCCCTTTTAACCCCTTAGTTAACTATGTGGGCTAGTCGTGGAAAGAATATAACACAACCCAACATGCTCCACTTCCTCAAAATGCTGAGACTTTACAAAATTAACAAAAATATTACAAAATTGACCCCAGGGGACCCTGTCCCAACAACTCTATCACCCTTTTCTTCTATATATGAAATGGAAGGTAAATTATTTTACAAACCTAGAAAAAATAAGATATTGTTGAGATGAATGTTTCCTCCACTTTCCAGCTCAAGTGAAGTTGATCCATTTCCTCTCACAAGGTAGCTTTTATTGTCACCAAGTTCAAGGGAGTAAGATGATTTCCCTTTTGAGAATGTATTTAATTACTTATGCTGATGAGTCATATGTCTTGATGCTCCACTATTGATCACCCAAATATTCTCATCTTGAAATGTGTCAGTGAGTGCTCAGAATAGTCCTTCATCCTTTGTAGATTTCTTGGTCACTTCCTTATTAGAAGAAAATAGGAGATCCTATACTTCTTTGATGCCCTTATTGAGTTGACTTTCCACTTCTTTAGGAACTTATTTAGTGTAGGAGAGATCTTAATTATGCCCTTATCCAACCTTAGCTCCGATACCATGTTGATAAATCTGTAGGGCAATAGTTAGGATGATTTCTCTTTCTATGATAAATTCTTGTGATGTATTTTTACCTTTTTATTAATTATTAGCTTCTTCAATTATCATTTTTTTATGTCACCAAACAACTACCAAAATAATAACAATGACAGTATGCGTGAACACATAATTTAGGTTGCAAGCCAAGGCCAAAACCTCTCCATTTGAGAGGAAAACTCACAAGTCTCTTCTTTTCTTATAGATTCTTCAATTGACAAATTCCAAAACATCTAGACCAAGAAAAATAGCCTACTTTAGGGGATTTTGAGGTCTGAAATGGGCCTCCTAAGGAAATTGAAAAATAATAGTGGAAATAATATTTAACAAAATTAGATTACATCATAAAATTTTAAAGGGAAAAAAGAAAAAACTATTATTTCAATTTGTATTTTCAACATATCTCCATATGGGTTTACTCAAATTTTGAGTGGGAATACTCGTTAGATACAAAATTTGATTCCTCATCCAAGGAGTGCCCATGTTGCATAATTTTGATGGACCTTTCTGCACACAAAAATTGAGAAATACATGAAAAAAGTGATTGCAATCACGATTTTTTTTTATGTATTTCTCATTTTTTGTGTAGTAGGATCCATCAAAAGTATGCAACATGGGTACTCTTTGGATAAGGAATTTGTTAAACACACAAGGGCAACAAAGGAATCTGAAAGATAAACATGAGAGTACATTTTTTATTAACAAGAGATATACATTTATAGTACATAGTTTGACCATTGGGTTCCACATCCCAAGGTCTCTTGGACTCCTTTTGTCTATTCGGCTTCCACACTAACCCATTGAGGATTAGGTGTCCAACATTCCACCCCTTAATCCGAAGGGTTATGTATAAGTCCAAGAAGAGAGCTGTAATACAAAATGTGAAAAAATGCATGGCAGCACTAGGCTGAATGTGCTCTCTAAAATGTTGGTATAAAGGGCGGTGGTTTAAGGATGACCACCAACACTAGAACGCTTAGTGCAGTTCCCAGAACTCTTCCAAAACTGGAAGGAAGTTGAAGTCTTCTGCTAGAGGAAGTGAACCTATTGTTTTGAAGAGGGAAACCTTCAACCATGAAAGGGAGGTCTCACCCCACATAAAAGGGAGAACTTCAACCTAAAAAGGGAAGTCTCAACCTGTGATGGTTTAAGGATGACCAACAACTCTGCAATGCTTAATGCAATTCTTGGAACTCTTCCAAAACTGGCAAGAAGATGAAGTCTTCTGCTAGAGGAAGTGTTCTCAATTTTCTTCCTCGAATTCTTTTGAAACTGTCAAGAAGCCAAAGTCTTCTGCTGGAGGAAGTGTCCCAGATTACCAACTGAAGGCATGTTCCCAGATTACCAATTGAAGGCATGTTCATGGGCATCTTTGTCTCTGGCTACAACTCTGAAATTGGTGTGGCAGGTTGTGGCTTAGGCTCGCTTGATGTAACTTTGAATCTTGTAGATGACCATCATTTCCGACCCTATCAGATACAAGGTGAGATGATGGAGAAAACTCAACTGCAAGACTGTTCAATACTCTGGAACAAGTTCTGACATGTGATTGGAATATCTTCTTGGATGTTGATGCCCATTGCCAAGAAGTGATCCATCCAAGATGAATCTTTTTTCTTTCAAGACGTTTTTTTCGGAAGAATCTGTGTGAAGAATGGGTGGTTTTATGACAGTTCTTACATGGATGAAGATCAAAATAGTGATCTTTCAGATGGCCAACTCGATCACAGTGTTGGAATTTCACAATCTATTGTTGTTGTTGTTACTGTGGAAGAGGAGCAAAATTTGGAATAGTTGGATGTGAACTATCATGAATGAATCCAACACTCTGAAACTGAATGGGCTTTGAGTAGTCTGGAATATGAAAGGACAATTCCTTCTCATATCCAAGACCAGTTCTGTGCTTGTTGTGGACAAGCTGTTCCCAAGGTTTGATGATGGGCTTAGGAAGTGCAGACTGAGTTTCTGCATCTATATGTACAACTGCTACTTTATTGGGTACTAAATCTGAACCAACTGTAACATTATTGACTTGCTTCTGATGGGTTGCAGTCTCAATGTTTTGAACAGAAACATGTTTAGAATGACTCCTCTGTTTTAGTTCTTCTTGCTGTAGCTGAGATTTGAGCTGCAAAAAAACAATTTTCTCTTGTGCATTTTGTAGACAAACCTAAATTTCTATGAGAGAAAATTTGTTGATTTTTAATGTATCATGAGTAGTAGACAATATCAAAGTTTTGAGGAACTCTAATACTTCATTTATTTTGGCCATTTTTATTTAATGTTAGATTTACACCTTAAAAAACTGAACAACTATTACTCAATGCATAAAAGTAATATCACTCAAAGTACACAACAATATCCTTTATAAATGTGCAGCAAATGATCAGTGTGCAACCAGCAAGCACCAATTACAAACAAATGGCCAGCACTATGTTTTGACAATACTACCGACTAAAATTTTCTCCACAAAAGACTACTTTTTATTTGTCAAAACAATCACAGCCTTTATATAGCCCACCAAACTCTTATGCAGCAATCGAATCAAGGAATAAATGCACTATAATGAGTTTTAAATAAAATGCCACACTGGGGCAGCAACAACTGCAAACTTGCTTGGATCCTTCAAATACTCCTTCACTTTCAAAGCAGAAATGATGGATATCAAAACTTCAACAACTATTACACCATGTCATGACCAGGAATTGAATTCTCATATATCAATACTATGACTAGGGTATGAATCAATATTTTCTGATCTTGCCACTTTCTTCAAAGAAAAAAATAGTCCACTTCAACTTTATGTAATAATTGCATGAAGATATTTGTAGTGATGTACGTTGCTACCAGAGGTGCCATGCTACAACTAGTTCATGATTCGCTATAGGACAAGTCCACGTCCCGTTATCAATAATACCATTGACTAATATCACACCAGCAGTAAGTCAGACTTCCCACAATCAACACATAGACTCACTCTTTTTTTTGCTGTAAGCAAAGAATTTGGGATTTCCTCTGTAGCAGAGAATTTTGGATTTCCTTTGTACTCATATCTATCATTGACTTGTATCACAATGAAGTTAACAAAATAAACTTCAAACAAAAGATACACTGTAAATTCCACCCATGCATGGGCATACGATGATGACCTTGCACATACCTTATGATAAGTGAGGGTAAAGTAAACTGGGAAAAATTAAAACTCGATATATAATGTTTACAAACTGGGTTTTGTGCCAAAATTATTCAATGACCATAATTACTGCTTTTGCGAGAAACAAAACTCTGTTTGTTCCCTCAAAGAAAGGAAAAAAGCGTAACATTTATGCAATTGAACTCAGAGCTGAATTGATCAGAAAGGGAAAACAAAGTTACCATCCACCAGTTCCAACTTGTTGGCTTCAATAATTGGGTTTACAGTCAGAGGGGTAAAGCTGCCCGAAGGACCATAAAAATGAGGAAAGAAATTCAGACCATCAGCAGATTCGTAGATCAAACCCTCCCCAAGCTTGGATGCGTCTAATTTGAGAAGATAAAGGTCTGTTCATCCGGAGAAGAAGTTTTCTAAAACACCCTTAACCTGAGAGTGAGTGCTGAGATGAATACATCCAGTTTGATACCAGCGTTACAATGATAGCAGCGTAATCACAAAGGCAGTGGATTTGTGGGTTGTAGAAGTCGTTTTTGTCATGAAAATATTAGGTACTTTCCCAACCAAAAGTCGGAAATATATTTTTGAGCGTATTGAACGTAATTTAATCAGTTAGGGAAACGTTTCACTTCAACAACGTGCTTAACTATTTCTCACAGGTGTTTGCTACATTCATGGCAACAATCCACATGCTTATTTACTTCTCACAGTTATTTTCTACATTCATGGCAGCAATCCAAGCTAGTCCTATTGAGTACATTCAATGCATGGAATTTAACAAATTTTATATGCCAAAAAAACTGCAACGTATATACCAATGTTACAATGATAGCAGTGCTTCTAGAATCTTATTGCAGTTCGGATTGTCAAATTGCAGGTATGGTTTCTTGGTCTAGAGATATCGGTGTGCATTCTATAGGCATCCAAGGAGCTGCAATGGACAGTGTTGCCTCTAAAAACCGATCTGCACGAGAGAGTGTTGATGTGGAAGTTCTACTGTGTGCATAGACGTTTATGGTCCCTCTCTCAACGCAACGGTGTTTCACGCACCATTCATGCATCTGTTCAATGCAACAGCATTTCACTCTTCAACAATACACTCTCGTAGTAATGTTCCTTCAAGCAAGTATGGTGTGCAACACTCCCTCACAGTTCAATAGTTACCGGCAAGGGAACGCGAAGTAGTTACTGGAAAGGGTATAAAGGATATTTCATTCCCAACAGCAAGAAAACAGTGGATAGACTGCACAATAGGAACAGAGAGAGGCAGTGGACCACGATGATTATGCGCAGAAGACACGCAGAAAGGAAGTTGACGGAGATTATAATTAATGAAATGGCCAGACTAACATTGGACGTTACAAAGAAAGAGTGCTGACAATTGTAGAGAATGCCTAAAAATGAGAAAATGCGTTTTTGATAGAGCCAATTAGTGGAGCGTTAGGTCATGCAGGCAATTAGAGCATTCAAGTTCTGGCAAGTAGGATAGAGCCAATAGAGAAAAACTAACAAAAATAGGGCTCAAATTGGAGCAGGGTCGGAATTCGCTTGCTCTGATACCATGTTAAACACACATGGGCAGCAAAGGAATATGAAAGATAAAACATGAGAGTACGTTTTTTATTAACAAGAGATATACATTTATAGTACATAGTTTGACCGTTGGGTTCCACATCCCAAGGTCTCTTGGAATCCTTTTGTTTATTCGGCTTCCACACTAACCCATTGAGGATTAGGTGTCCAACAGAATTAAATTTTACATCCAACGAGTACTCCCACTTGAAATTTGAGTAAAACCTTGGGGAGATAAGTTGAAAATACAAGTTGAAAAAGTATTTTTACTATTTTATTATTTTTTAATCCTTTTAGTTTTTTACCCCGAAATGGTGAATCATCCCCCATGGTTGACATCATCATCTTGAATCCTATTGGTTCTTATAAAGTTTATTTTTTTTGTACATTTTTCTTAGGAGGCCCATTTTAGATCTCAAATGTTCTCTAATGCAAGACCAAGTCCAGCCATGATGTGCTTCATTTTTCCAAGTCAAACCTAGTCAAATCTCTTCCAACAACACAACTTTGATCCCCAACTACATAGTTTCAGCCTCTACTACAGGTCTGAAATTTTTAGCCCCTAGAAACTGCTACTGTAGCCACACATGTGAGTGAAATTATCCTTCCAAGGCCTCCCAACAACTTCGCTTAATTTTCTTCATTTTCTAGGGCTAATGGATGACCTATTAGGTCCTTTGTCTAACAACTTTGATCCTCTTATAGAATATAGAGAATTTTGACCTTGAAGTAACAAAACCCTAGCTTCAATTTTTCACATGTGTGAGAGAGAATTAGCCTAGAAATAATCTTTCTTCATCCTCTTCCTTCTTTTCTAGCCTTCTTGCTCTTCTCCTTTTCTTGATTGAGTGAGTGATACATGTGTCTCAAGAAGGTCTTTCTTCCTTTATAGAGGCTTCTTAAGGTTGACATGGCTCCTCAAAATAGGTTGACTTTCTAGAGTACTAGGACGACTTGGTATTGAAGGGTATTTTAAAACTTTTAATGGCAAAAACATTTTTCTTTACAATTTACAATGTTCTCGAATGCGTCTTCAACTTATGAAAATGACTATTTTGACTTCTTGACCTAGGAAAAACCCTATAAGCACTAAATCAATGCTTGATCTCTAAAATAAAAGACCTTGAGCATGAAACCCATGCTCCAAAAATAATAATAATAAGTTTTCTTTCATTTTACAAAATACAAGAATAGAGAGTACATTTCATATTTATGAATACCAAACCTAGTTACACATTCTTCAACAAATCATACCTCGAGTGGGGTATCACACAATTCATGCCTCAAAAGGGAAAACACCACATCCAAATGTAAATTCAGCTTGAAGGTGTTAGACACAAGTAATATTGAGAGAAGAGGGAGAATCACTATATTTGAATATATGTTATATTATAATATGGCGCGTGGGATGCCTGCCAGTGGACCTCCCCCGCGGTGACACTTCTCATACATCCAGAGGGGGCAGGCCTTGAACCTGCCCAACCCACCTCTTAGGCGCCTCCACAACCAAATGGTATTAAAATAATGAGCCATTAAAACATACCAAAAATGCACTCTATGTTTGGGGGTTGGTGGGGTTGGAACCCCAACACCCAACTCCCAATTAAGCTCTAAACCAATATGTCCCTTAACATATTTAAATGCAACTCAATGCATTCGACAGGGAAGTGCGGAGAGTGGAGGAAGAACTTCAAGGCGCGGAACCGCAAGCCAATGGAACTAGGTAGCACGAGGTCGGAACCTTGACATAGTTCCAAGGGGTAGAACCTTGCCTAGGAGGAGGAGTGGAACCATGAACTTGGAGAATCTTAAGATGCTGAAAAGATTCACTTAGGTTCAAAGATACCAGTGACAAAATTTGACAAGTGCATAGTCACTTTTGCACATTTTCTCACCAAGAGTCCAACTGTGCAATCAAAATATTCATTTGAGCAGCAGAAATGCAGGTGTCCAACAGCTAAGAATCTTTGGAGAATCTTGTGGAATCTTTAGATTCCCTTGGAGGGTGATTTTTTCTAGCATTAGAATGATGCCGAAATTTACAGTCAATTTTCACATAATTTCACCGGGAGTATGGTGGTGTGCTTAGAATCTTCATTCGAGAAACAAATTTTTCATCTATCTTCATGAAGGAACCTTTGGGGGAATATTCAAGATTCCCAAGGGTCGAAAATTTGATGGTGTCAGAACTAGACAAGTTTATAACCTATGTTGCATCACTCATCACTAGGAATTCAATGGTATTAGCCATTTCAGGAGCTGAGCTTTACATATTTTGGCCATTAGCGAAAGTGGAGGTATATGATATAGTTATGTCATGATTTTCTTCTATTTTTCTGAGATTATGTTGTTATTGTTGAGATCCTTGATTACCATTATGTTGAGGGATACTTGTTTCCACATCATGTGAGAGTTGTTAGCTTGTCATGTTGAAGGAGGACCCATTTGAGTGAGAGTTAACGTAAGGAGAACGTATCGCAGAGAGACACACCACTCGGGTTGAGGGTATTTATCCTTGTAATGACAAAGAGAATGTCATGTACATCATCATAATTTTCACCATTTAATAAAGCAACCTTACCACTCTTAACACCATGGCCCAGAGACATAACCCACACTAGGTGAGCTCCATTATCAATGTGTTATGTGTCCTTGGTTTGATGGTTATCGTTACGTTTTGTTTTCTTTAAAGTATGCACATGTGGTTGTTCTATACTCTTTCGTATGCAATTTTATTAACATCATTAAAGTAAAAGATATTGTATAATTCCAGTAGTTGAAGAGATCTAGGTCAAGTTTGGTATCAGAGTGGTCTTCGCGCTGATTTGAATTGCGAGTGTGAATGATTGAACGTGTAACAAGAAAGAAAATGGAGGATGACAAAGATATGTATGAGTCCTTCTGCAGGATTTTAAAAATGGTAGAAATAACATATGCAACTTATGAGGAGAAGATGGAAAGAGAGAAATGGGAGAAAGAAAGAGCAGAGGATGATACTCCATCTACCCCCTCGAGTGTACATTCATCTTCTTCATTGTATTCTCATCATTCAAATGAGGAGATCAGTTAGAGCCTTCAAGAAGATAATGTTGAATTGAGGAGACTTCTACGAGAAGAGAAAGAGGAGAATCAAAGATTGTATCTTCAGTTACGAGACGTGGAAAAGGTCTTGGAAGAATTGAAGCGCAACAAAGCCTTAGAGAAGTCATCATCACCTATTTCAGAATCGACAGCTGAGGTAAACAATGTTGATCATTCTTCACTTTAATTTTCACATGACACTATTTATTTTGGAAATATGGAGGCACCCATTGTTGAGCTGTGTAATAGGTATGTATTACTCTTTATTATTATCCCTTTCCTCTTTTCTTATCCATATTTTTCCATGATATAATAAAACATTGATAGGATAAGGAATGAATAAAATAGCTCTTGATATGATTTGACTGACCAAACTAACTCTTGATACTTTTTATGTAGAAAAACAACAGAAGGAACAACTGCTATTCCCATGTCAGAATAGCAAAAGCTAATCGAGGAAAATGAGATGCGTCAGGTGTGATTGAACCAAGGAACAAGTCAAGGAGATCAGTGGGAGATAGAAGAATTGTTTGAAGATAGCATGTAGTTGTGAATCCCTTAGGATCTCATGATCCTAAGGGATCACATTTATCTTTTCCTTTTGACTATAAAAGGGAAGACTAAAGAGGGATCTCTCATCTTTACTTGGATTGTAATTTTAATTTACAGAAGGGTGATTCTGAGAAACAATAAAATATTGTAATGATAAGTTACTTTGATGATTAATATACAACTTGCGTTGTTGTTTGTTCGTATCTTCTGAAATCGTTAAGCAGTGTTCACTGGTGGCTAGGGCTTGGTGTTTGGTGGAACTTACTGTTGTTCCCTATTTTATGCATTTTCTATTTCCTCCAAGTTATTATTTTTTGTAGCTTTTTAGTTGATGTATTTTCGTTGAATTGGATTTCTGGTATTCATTTCATTAATGTGCATTCATATTTGGTTTTATTTAATTCATGTTGTGGATTGAATTAGTTATCAGTTAAAGAATCATTTCTGGTTAATTGTAGAATAGAGAATGATTGATTAAATGCTTTCCTTATATCCAATATTTTAAAGTACAATTGGAAGAGCTCAGTTAATACAATGGTGCTCTCGATTGAAGGTCATTTGAATTTGGTTGATTAAGATTGAATTGCGGTATTGTTGAGATAGAGTCATGATGCTTGGATGATATATTTCCTTTATAGCTACAATCTTGGGATTTATGATTGCATCCATTTACTCTTGTATTGAATTTCATAGCTTAGTTTAAAGCATTACTCTTTGGATTTATAGCTTGCACATATTTTGTACACTTTTGGAATAAAAAGACTTACCTAGGTTGATAATTAATGTGAAGTAATTAGGAGTTTTAAAAGACACCTTTAGCACCCAACATTTTGGCACCGTTGCTGGGGAGAGTGTTGCCATTTTACAAAGAGTGATGTATGTTTGCTGAGAGAGAATTGAGTATTAAAAACGGGAGGTAAGAACCCGTGTACTGAGCTAGTAAAATGCTCACTCCTCCACTCACTTTCCAACAGAATTGTGTAGGAATTTAAGATACAAATGAATGTTTGTATGAATGACTAAGAAGAAAAAGCTAGAAAAAAGATATAATTCCTCCCCCCAAAACTGAAAAATCCAAGGGACTGGTGATCCTAGGATGATGAACCTTCGTTGATGAAATCATAAGAAAAGTTGAGTCTCAGTCATTAGTAGGACCTCGAAATATTGCTACCAGACACCCTACTATTTCCCTTCAGGCCACAGGATCACCATCTGTAGCTAACGTTGAGATTCACAGTAAGACTGAAGGGTCTGAACAAAGTTTTCAAGATATTGAAAATTCACAACCATGCCCTTCACAAGAAGGGAATTCTTGTAATCTCCATGAAGGAGAAGGAGAAACAAGTAATCTTGAAATTAAATCATCGGAACCTAAATCTCCTGAAGTAGTGATTGAAGAGAGGACACCCAGTGTTCTGGATCAAGGTAGCATTGTTAAAATCATTCCAGCCTCTTCTGGACATCCTAGGAACAACTCGCCAGCTCCAGAGATCCCTGAAGAATATTGGCATATTTTTGACCAAATGGCCAATAACCAGCAATAGCCCCAGACATCTACGTTACAATACCCTATTGTAGACAAAACTGCCAATGCCCCCATGGAAGCTATTCCATTATAGAATATTCCTACCTTTCATGGGCTAACTTCAAAAGACCCTGATGCATTCCTTTTCGAATTCGATGTCCTATGTAGGGGTTATGATTACACCACTGACCCCTAGAAACTGAAATTGTTCTCCTCTACTCTGAAGGGAGCAACCCTGCATTCGTTTATGGGACTTGATGGAGGTACCATAAATGATTGGGAACAGATGAAAACATCCTTCCTTAAAAAATACCAAGATTATTTGCGAACTAGAAAAATAAAAGTTGAAATCTTTCAAATGGTAGCTAAGCCTAACGAGACTCTGGAAGAATATGTGGAACATTTCCAATATAATATGTAAAGATCTCCTTATGAAAGTCTTCTTGATAATGTTCTAACAACCACAATGATTAAAGATATTAAAGACCAATGGGTAGAAACATTGAATATAATGGGTAAGGGTGATATTTATCAAGAGGATTATGATAATATTATAGACTTGTGCATCAGGTGCTCCAAGGGCAGTACAAGGTTGGAACCAGGCAGACGCGATGCAATCACTAGAGACAGCAAAGCCTCAGGAGTAAGCATTACAAGAGTGAAAATCATCAATCTATTAAAGGATTTCAAGATTGATATTATGGGAACCTTGACGACACAATTGGATATCATTAAAGATAAATGAAAGCAGGCCGAAGCAGAACAAAACTTGGTTTTGGCTTATTGGGGCCTAACTGAAGTGATTTAGCCAAGCAAATACCAGTACTACTAGCCCTTTCGGCAACAGTCCGTAGAGCGCAGACTGAGGTCTCACCCGAAGTATTATGGGAAAGTGATAGAACCAGGTTTCCAAACCCTAGGGATGTCTGATATGGGGTGATTGATACGCGGTACAACCTTTGCACTTAATACGCTACGCGCACCTGCGGGCACTCCGCACCCTGCGATATGGTCTTCGTGCAATTCTAGCCGCAACGCGACTCGTTTTATTTACCCAAGTCTTCCTTAATTAGTCTCCATTAGCTGATTACTTAGATTAAATTCACATATAATAATTCATACGAGTATTCATCAAGTGCACGCAGTAAATAACCAGAGTAAAAGCAATGAATAACATCAACATAAATATTCCACAACAGATGCATAGAATAAACTTCTATTTATTATCTTTCAATCCCAAGTAAAAACCCGACTCTACCCTGCGCACTGAGCTGCAGGGGTCCACGCACTTAGCTGCGGACTCTACTAGGCCTCTGCACACTCAGCTGTAGAGCCTCTACCTACTACTACGACCCAGTACACTTCAGATTCCACTCTAGGCTCTAACCATGCCTTCGTTATTCTATCTTTCTTCTACTAAGCTTCAAAAACTATCTTTACACTTAGAGCCTTGCTCTATTTATACAATCCCATGGTCTGCGGACCATGGGTAGGCTGACACAACTTTACATTAAATTACAATATTTTAGGGTAGACAGCCCTATGACTCGATTGTACACTTCACACTCCACACCGGAACTTCGCAGAGTTCTGCACTATCTTTGACCAAAACTTGGGCTTTGAGCCCCAAAACCTACTGCGAGGGATCCCATGCCCGACAAGCCCCCAACAAAATCATTGTGACTCGTCCTGAGTCACTCCGTGGGTGCGGCGATCTTTGTGCGGAGTCCATCTAGTAGGTCTCGCGTAGCTTGGGTGTCAGCGACAGACTGTTCTGCTGTTTGCTATACTTGCTGCAAGCATGTCTCTGAACCTTCGTGAGCAGGGTCACATTCCTATCTAACCACATAAAGTTCCTGCATTTATGCCAGTTTTCCTTCAACGGTAGCTGTAATTGTGAAAGCTTCATCAATCCATGGCTCCATCCGCACTTTACGAAACTCTTCTTTTTGTCGCGTGGCGTCTAACTATTCATTCAGTGCCCTTGCCTACTACAGTTTGGTGAGTCGTTGAGTAAGGACGATCGTATGCATGGTCCCCCAGAAGCTGTTTTACGCCTGCTACAACTTGTGCGCCTCTGTCTCTAGGCGTTATAGGTTTGGATCTTCCTGCCGGTATGTAAGCATGGTTAGTGCTTGATCCAACAGCCTAGTGCAGTCCTGTACCGCTTGGCCAAGTTGCTTCAACCCTATTTGGATAGTGCGGACACGTTTCTCTCTTACTTTTGGGAGCGTGGAGAGCTGCGCCTTCAACCGTAGCTCAGTGATCTACAGGTTTAGATCCAACTAAACCTTCGATGTTTCTTCCCTGGCCTTGCGAACTCTGCCACCAATTAGTGGACCCGCTCTGCTACTGGTAGCTCTACCTTCACGGCCAACTCAGGGATGCTCCTACATGCATCCTCTACCACTTGCTCTAGTCTGCGAGCCTGCGCAACCAACTCATCACGCAGGAGGCTGAGCTGATCCATGTTGATTTTTTTCTCATTCAAGAACTGGATCGCGCAACCTTCCCTGGCGTGGAGCTATGTGATGACCCCATCTTGTAACTGTTACAGGGTTTCACGTGGAATGACTGCCAAGTTTAAGCCGATGCCCTTCATGGTACTCATCGCAGCTCGGTCAACCTCGCTTGCTGCTGTTAGGACGCCTTCGGGCAACACGAAAGGGTTGTTCCTATGGGTGCGCAACGTCTGTTTGGCCTCTACGCTTCCTGCTGCGAGGTATGGAGCCATTGTACCTATTTTGGGGGGTTGTACTTGTAAGCCTTGGAGCTGCGTGCTAAGTGCCCCCAACACAATGTTCTGTTTCATCCTCAGTTCCTGGAGCGCATCCTTTATGACCTCGCGAACTGTCTCACCGATGTCAAACAGATCACCTTCTGTTAGTGTGATCAAGTCAATGGACGTCTTTGTCACCTTCACCTTCTTCCTGGGAGCTGTTTTCTCAGGGACGCATGGTCGCTTGAGTTGGGTCGATGCTGTTGTTGGGAAAAGTATCCAATTCGTAATGCCCCTATCCCACTCTAAGGTGTGATAGTGCCTTAGCAACAAACAAGGAAACTTATTTGAGTATTTCTTCTTTATGAAATGTAAATGAGGGAGAAGGATGTAACTAACCTGTGTCTTCCGCTAGTTTGTCGATCCAATCACTCCTCTCTTCAGTAGCTCCCAGCTTCTTGCTCCTTCACCGGCCCAGCTTCACTGATTTCCTGCAAGATCAAAAGAGAGAGAAACTACACAAAGATACAGATATACATTCATAAAAATCTCAAGATCAGATTAAGCTAAACATGTAAGCATAACAAAACATCATTGGTACACAGCATGTAGGAGAAACTCAAATAGTTTATTGATAAAATAAGAAAGTCCAAGAGGAGATACAACCAAGTGAGTTCCGACTTCCAGCAAAGGAATCCCTTCCTCTCCTCCAACAAAGCATAAATCACCCAATGTACTAATCTCAATCTCAAACCAACAACAATTCTCTGCAAAGTACAAAATTCCAGCCTCCTGAACCTCTGGGCGAGAGATCCATATATAGATGTAAGCAGAGAGGATGAGTCAGCTTATGTTTTGACTTGTGGCTTCTCTCTGTCAGTTCTTGCTTCCACTTGGAGGTTGAGAACCTCTTACTCATCACTAGTCGAATTCATTGAGGCAGGTGTCATTGGAGAAGATTCTGGAAGCTTCCAGGGTCTTTCCACCTCGTTGAATGAGCTTGCCATTTTTCATTTCCCGCTCAGCGCACCCTGGTAGTGCTTCCACCTGCATTGCAGTGAACCTAGCCAGTGTAGTCTCTGCATTTCAACGCACGCAGCTAGTGGAGCCTCTGAATTGATCCTGAATTGACTGTTTCTGAGTGGTTTTTGGTGGAGAACTTCTGGGAGAAGCTGTCATTTGTTGACCTTGTTCCTTTAGGAGCTGTAACAACATATTTAGGGACTTTGGATCCTTGAATTATGGAAATTTCATGCTTATAGCTGTAAGGCACAAAAATGTCTATAACAGTTGCCCCCTAAAGTATGAGGCCGTTTATCGGGTGAAATGCTTTATTAGGAGGATCCGAAGTTCATTCAATGCTGGGAGGAGACCTGTAATAAGATACAATACAATACATTATTTTTCATATTGTTTTCATGATCTAGCTGAGGCGGGCATTCCCATGCTCAGCTTTATAAATTCATTTTTATGTACATAGGACACACAATTGTCTGATGATAGACTGATGATCCTGCTGAAATCATCATCCTTTGGTAGGATGATTGTCTGTGCTGCAATGATGTACATGTCAATGTCTTTATTTTTCCTGAATATATATCGCATCCTGGATGGATGAAACTAGATCCGGGGTCTTCAATCTCGTCCGATCTTCACTCTAAGTACAAGTCGATCCATGTGAGAAATGTTTTGAAGTCGAACATGGAAAGACATCGCTTGATTACCGGTCAATGATGTAAACCGTTAACAAGCGCGAGAGGAATCACCGATAATGATAATGACCCTCAAGGTACTGCAGTACAATTCACGTGGTGTGAATAAAGGACTTGGCATCAAACACCACGCAAAATCTTTCAGTCGAAGGTCATTGATGTATACTTGTCGCCGGAAGTGAGAAACTTGCCATTGAGGCATGCAAGCTTCAAAGTACTGAAGGGGGTGTCCCTAGATCAACTTCTTGGATAATGAGATGATGTCGACAAGAAGCGATCTGTCAAAGGAGGACCTTAATGTATCCCACATCAGTGACACGGAATGGAGCAAATGATTTTGATGGAGGTGAAAATGATCTGATGATATATGGTTCAGGGTGGCGGTCGTGAAAGAATGAAGTATAATGTATGGTAGTGGATGGGACACGGTTGACATCTCTGGATGACTTCTCTTGAACATATCGGCGACACTTGTGTGATGGATTGGTAGCATTTACCCCAAAGGTGGATGGTATGGCGAGACCATGGTGATGTGACCGGTGAATGAAACAACCCAACCCGACTCTGGCACGGAGTGGAAGTGTCATGTTCAAGAGCGACTTGCTACCAATAAAGTTCTTTGAGTTTCTTCCCAATTTTTCCACAGTCATTGCTGACCAGTACCTCTTTATTTTTGTCAAGCTTGAGGAGGATAACATATGCTTGTTCTATAATTTTCCCTTCGGGCAAACCCATCACTATGTTTTAACGAGCCTAGCGATAGTGAAACTCATTCTCGTCTAAAGACAAGTTTGTCGCTATTAATGTTTTTAACGAGTCTAACGACAAAGATAACTTGGTCCTTTTCATTTTTAGAGAGTCTGAAAAGGTACGTAAAGTCAACTCCGAAAGTCCTTTTTCTTCATCTATTCCCTTAAGTCTGAAAAAGTATAAAACAATACAGAATGGATGAATTTTCGATAGTTTTAACGAGCCGAACAAAACAAGTGCTCGATCTTTTTGTGCAATAATCCCTCAGGTCCAAAAAGATTAAAATCTAGAGGAGGGATAGCACTTTTGGTCGCTTTAACGAGCTGGAACGCCAAAACTCGGCAATCTTTTCATATTTTACGAGTCAGATGAAAAGAGCTTAAAGAAGACTCGTCTTTTGAGGAATGAGTGATAAAACAGGTAGCAGCTGATTCCAGGTAAGGGTTGGAATTTTCCAATCACGGGAGTGTCACAAGGATGGCTAGTGAAATCACTCTTCGCAGCTGTTCCTCAAAATGGGTAAACAATCAAATGGAGGTGAATGATCGGTCAAATGAAAAAGTGGAGGTGACGGTGCAAACATGACCAAGGCTTTAATGGCTGATAATGTTACATTCACGGTGGTTATTTACCGGAGGGTAGTTCATTTTTTTAACGAGCTTAAACGCGAAAAACACTGCTCGGTCTTATGTTTATTTTTTAACGAGCATGAACTATGTGCTAAAACTGCTCAATTAATCCAGTCAAATGATAAGAATTTCTCATGTAAGATGCCATTTTTTATGGAGCTTGCGCCTTACAAAGCTATGCCCCACATCCTTTCGTTATGCAAGTTCGGAAACGACTAATCCTATGAGTTTAAAGGGTTAGACCTACAGGTTTAAAGGGAGGACCTAAAAATTTAAAAAATAAATAGCCGCCCCTTGCTTGCACTCCAAAAGGTTTGCATGCCGCCAGGTATAAAACAGAGTTTCAAGGTTACCTCTACTTCACTTCCGCCAAAACAATTGTTTTACCGAGAGAGGCCTACCTCTTTCAGGTTACCCAAAGATTGTCCTACTAATCTTTCAAACAAAACACTTCTTCGGCGATGTCTATCGAGATAAACAATGGTGAGCGACGATGCCCGCCAACTCACATAACTTTGACAAAAGAATCTTATTCCAGAATAACCCCTCTTCCAATCATGGACGGGGTACGGACTAGTCATATTCTCCTGCGGAAACCTACCCTATACCCAAAGTTTTCCTGCCGAAGCAGACCAGGACGCATGCCCCCTGGGTTCCAGTCATATCTTTCCGAATTACTCGTGCTCATCGGGAGGACGGACCGTGGGTTGAGACATTTCTTGCGCGAAGAGACCATTTAGGGATGGTATGTGACTATTTGTGATGCGTGATCCGGGAAATGAAAGCTGGTCCACGAGCTTGACCACTCTTCCTTCGTGCGGAAAACACATTACTCTAAAGAGTGAGGAGACGATGGCTCCCATGCAATATATATAGTCTCGTCCAAGGAGTAGGTTATAATCCAAGGGTCCTTGAACGACCATCACGTTCATTTGAACGGTCTTCCCTTTCAACGTGATAGGCACATTGGGGAGGATCCATAAAGGTCGACTGGTTCCTTTATCAAATCCTCTCAGATTTCTCATTTCAGGCAAAAGCGCTGGCGAACAAAGCGCTTTCCAAGCAATAGAGGAAAGGATACTCACAGATGCCCCTTCATCAATGATGGTGCCAGCCATGACCATTCTGTATATTTGGACGATAATTCTGAATGGTATGCTTGCTGGCAAACGGGGTCTACCTAGTTGGTTCCAGTCGAAGGAGACAACTAGGTTGCTTGGTGGTGGGACCGAGTAGACGGCCGGGTTTCGCTCTGACGAACTTCCTTCCTGCGATAAAGGAATGGGGGGATTTCCCCCGTGTTCGTCGGAGTCTGTGTTGATGAAGAGAATTTGGATGGTGTCATCTTTATCCTCTTTAGTGATTGTATCATTCGAAGGCAAAACCTCTGAAGGCAAGACCGGGTCAACTGCCGCCTCGACCTTTTGACTTTCGTCGGGTATGGATTCAGCTGGTTCATCTTCAATGATCGGCGCTTCAGTTGACCACTTGAGCGGGCCAGCTGGATTTTCAACTAACGAAGGACTCGGCAAGAGTTTTTTATATCCAGGAGGAAGTCGTAACGGTGAAACCGGACGATCATCCAAAACTCTTTTCGCTTCGTCTAAGAAGGGACAACGGTGGATGGCGTGGTTGCCTTCGCACAGTCTATAGGGAGATCTAGTTCTCCCTTTTTGTCCAAGGACTTCACTTTCGCTAGTTGACGGTATGCATTCAACATGACTATCAGAGGTTGATGCCATCGGATTGCGCAAATGGGGAGACCAGTCCCTTAGTATCTGAGGGATGCAGGGACAATCTCTGTGGAAGTGGTCTCCCTTGCATATGACACATGGCGATTTAGGCCTAGTCAGTGGTGTGTGTGGATTTTGTCAGACGACACTTGTTTGCCCCCAGTCGCTTTTGGATCCTTCTTCTTCTTCTCTTTCTTCTTCTTTTCCTTCTTCTCCTTAGGAACTTGGTTTTTTGTTTTACCAATTCCGTCAAGCGAAGAGGAAGGAGGAGAGGAAGAATTAGAGGAAGTAGAAGGCTGGTGGGTAACTCTGGACTGGTCTAACTGTTGATTCGACTGTTCAGGAATAGTGGTGTTCTGAATGACATTGGTTGAGAAGAGCCAGACCGGCAAGCCAATTGTCAGTCCTGAAATCAACAATGTGGCCATATGAGGCGCACCAACATCTCCGCAAGAGGAGAAGGGACTAGGATTTCCAACAAGGGGAATTCCTTGGTTGGTGGGTTCCATTTTATCAACCTAAAGATCAACGCAGGAAAAAGGGGTGATTGTTCCATTTAAAATAAATTTTAACGACGCTTAGACACAACTTGCTTTTTCAATTTTAAAGAGTCGAGAAAAAGCTAAAGATGACTCTAGTCTCCTTCGATGTTTTAACGAGCCCGAAGTGACAAATGCTCGGATGGACTTTTTCCGTTATAGAGTCTGAAAAAGGCCAAAAGGAACTGCTCTGGAGATCTAGGTAGAGGGTGTGCCAAAATTTTCTCAAAACCGCAGAACACTTTTTAAGGTACAGGCGGTCAATCTTCCCGAATGCTGTGTTCAGTGCATTGCGATTAGTAGGGCGGCCGACACAGCTTCCTAAGGATAAAGGTTTTATGGCTATAGGGGTCTCCCAATATATACTCGACGGTATGTGGGAGCACAATCCGTACTGGCACTTATTGTCTCTCAGGAGGAATCACCCAACCATCAGTGAGGCGACCAGTGACCAGGTTTTACGACGCCGGAACACGTCTCTAGCCTAGACCTCTATGTTGTGCATTAAGTTACAAAGCGTTGTTAAGTTCATTCAATTTATTTTAGGTTGATCTTTCTTAGAAGTTTGCCTTTTTGGATCACCACGAGATGTATGATACAATTCCTAAATGCAGTCTAAAGATGATAAGCAAGCTTTTATATCTTTTCAACAATGAAAATCCTAGCTACAAGGGGAAAAGAAAGACACAATCTTTTCTCAAAGAGCATAGAGCACACTGTAAATGCACTTTTCCTAAATCAAAGCATGCAAACTATCAAAATGCAAATGCACATATGCATGTATTTGTTTTCGCTTTCTTAATATTGATGCCTAAAAAGAAAGCTGTTGTATAAATTTGAATTTGATTTCAAGTGAAAACATAAACAAGTTCCTTTCTCGAAATCAAAAAGACGATTACGATACTTTATGATTTACTTGTTTCGACACTAGAAATGCATAAATTCAAACCAAACGACAAAAGTAAAAGCTCAATCAACTGTGAACAGCAAACAAACTCACTCCTAAGATCAAAACGACACTTACGACAGGTCTAGATCTAAGGGCGACAGTATGACTAGTTTAATTTTGTAATGGGAAACTGCAAATGATGTAACAAATACACAAAGAACAAATACAGTTTCTTTATACAACTGAGGCGGAATTGAGGAAAATAAAAGGGGTTTCAGATAGGTACACTAACTGATAACAGGCTGCAAAAACAGAGATAAAACTGAGCAAAAGGAAGCAGGGAACCACAACTGCACAAGGCAAGGGCTGATCAGCGCACCCTTGTTGGCTAGTTGAATTGTTTATTGATTAAACATCCAAGTACCACATTAATTGTCAACCTGGGAAAGTATTTTTATTGCAAAGGATACCGCGTACTGTATGTACTTACTCTTAAAAGCATTAAAAAGTTGTAGTATACGTAATCTTTACGCTAAGTTATCACTGTACTGATAAAATGAAAGTAATTAATTAAGATTGAAAATCTGAAAAGCGAAATGATGGATGCTCTGTTGGCAGAGGATCAGGACCCTATCCTCCAGGTGAGGACGTTTAGCACCTGCCTCTGTAACCAGATTGCTAACACACACTGCACTCTAATTCACCGGTGAAATATCCTTGCACAACTTCAAGCAATGAATGAAACAGAGTACTAGCAAAGCGGAAATACCAGAGGTAATGCTACAGAATCCAAATAGAGTACCAGCGGAAAGAAACTCACACATTTACACACTTTAGCAGAAAAGTAAATGGGTGAATCTTGTGAGGAAGGTGGGCCCAGTCCCTCTCACAAGATTCCCCAGAACACAAAGACTAGATTAAGTGCTCAGAACAATTCTCTATTCATCAGCCAAAAGATTCAAGTACAATGAAGTTCAGACTTGCTGATGTCTCTCCAAATCTCTCTTACAGATTACACATTAACCCCCTTCTAATGTAGATGTCTCCTCTTTATAGAGGAGACATCTATTACAATAGATTATTACAGTTCATTCAGTTAACCCATTTGATCAAAAATAAGAGTTACAGACCGTTGTTACAACATTATAACAACATATTCTTTCTTAAGTTCTGGCTGTTACAGAGCTGGTAACTGTCTTCGACCATCTTCTTGGGATCTTCACATTCCTTTGTCGTTTCCACATGCTGTTCCTGATTTAAGCAGTGGTAACTGTGTTCTACCCGCTTTAGATAGCTACAGATCGTGCCGCGTCAACGTTCTTCAGATAGTAGCCGGTTGTTATTTCCAGCTGTTGCAAAATAGCCTGCTTTAGATGGTTGCTGTTGCTGACTGTAGCAACTACGTAATTGCTGCTTCTGGTGTTGCAGCAACTGCGTAGTTGTTGTTTCTGATGTTGCAGCAACTGCGTAGTTGCTGTTTCTGGTGTCACAACAACTATAAATTATAATTCTTGCAGGCTTAAGACAATTACTTGACAATTTAATCAGCTTTTCCAAGATAAATATAAAGATACTCACGAATATGCAATGAACAATTAAACATATAGATATGCGGAAAGTCACTTTGTACCTTGGGGTGATTAAGTCATTATGTAATCAAAGCTTACAACTTATGACTGAAAAAGATAATATTAAGGCAAAAATATAAGGTCAAAATAGGTCAATTCTGAGTCCTAACATCCCCCCCAACTGAAGAGATTGCATGTCCCTATGCAATGGCTACTCTGAGTCTGAGTCAGAGTACTGGGATGAACAATGTAGATTACTGAGATAATAGTTATAGGAAGTGGCATCAAACTTCTTTCTGAATCCACGGGCAGTCTGTATTTGCCTCCATGCTGCTGCTTCTTCCCTGCTGGACAATCCAAACTGTCCTTTATATTGTTCACCAGACAGCCATAAAAGTGGAAATCTAAATCTGTAACCCATCCAATTTTCAGCACAGTGCTGCATGCAATTAACATAATGAGGTACCCTTGAGAGTGCCACCTGTAAGTTAGGTGGATTATAAGGGTGGTATTCCTGCCTCTCCTTGGGGCAGTTCTCCCAAAACAGTTTGTTTGCTTTGACAACCAAGGATGCCTTAGTCTTTACATAATGCTGACAGTCTTTCAGGACCATTGCTTGCAGTTGCTTAACATGGTCCTTCATTTCAGGATCACTTACCATCCTCAGGTGTTGTGCAATAAAGGTGGCTGCATTCTGCGGTTCAGCTCTAATCCACAGAAGACAATTCTGTTCATTATGCTGAGCTGAAGCAAAGGCGTTCTGCTATGTAAGTTGATTAGCTAAAAAGGAGATAAAGGCTCTCAGCTGTATGTCGTCGACTACAGGTATCATATTCATATTTCTTTCTTCGGACATGGCTTCATTATGGAGATAGAGCTCGCATAACAAATGTTGATCATTTTTAGGTGCCTCTACAAAGGTTTGCATAAACTGCTCTGACGTAACTACCTGATGAGGTCTATCTTCTTTGACAGCCTTTATCTGCAAAAATGTGAGTCTTTCCCTTAAAAATGTTGCATAATTAAAAGAGGGTTTCCTTGCAGCAAGTAGTCTTTGAAACAATTCAAACATCTGGGTCAATCTGGCCTTAAGTTCCTTGATTTCTTTATACTGGGCTCTGCATTGCTCGAGTGCTTCCCAGTTCTTGTATGCGTGACTAAACCAGATCCCTTTTTGCTGTTGGAATGCCTTGCCTTGTGACTGCTCATATTCCCTCCACCACTGTCCCTTTAATGCTTCAAAGCTATCTGTTTCTGTGCATACATTAGTAACGGAGGGAAGCTCTGTCTGTGTAAAGGCATCCACAAGGATAACCTGCTCTGTAGGAATAGTCTGGGATGATCCAACATCTTTTTCTTCATTTCTGGCTAGTGTCTCTTCTTCCTGTTGTACTGATTCATTTTGTTCCATGGTGATTTGGGTGGGCCGGGGTGAGTCTGTGCCGTTTTCCTCATTTCCTTCTTCTTCTTCTTTTTCCTAATTTTCTTCTTCTTCTTCTTTTTCCTGATTTTCTTCTTCTTCTTTTTTTGCTTCCTGATTTTCTTCTTCTTTTTCTACTTCCTTGGCAATTTGAATGGAGTTGGGTGAGTTCGATTTTTCTTCATTTCCTCCTGAAACTATTTCTTTTTCCTCCATAACAGTTTGGGTAGGCTGGGGTGAGT
The DNA here is from genome assembly GCA_031772625.1 of Pinus tabuliformis. NCBI lineage: Eukaryota > Viridiplantae > Streptophyta > Pinopsida > Pinales > Pinaceae > Pinus > Pinus tabuliformis. The sequence continues at coordinate 1,088,590,006 of CM062815.1, read as the reverse complement.
CTATACCTTTTTCCTGATTTTCTCTTATTTCTTCCTCTCGTTCCATGACACTTTGAGTGGGACGGGGTGAGTTTTTGTTTTCTTCTGCATTTCCTGATTCTTGTGCAACTACTTCTTCTATAGTAATTTGGGTAGGCCGGGGTGAATCTGTACTCTCCTCTTTCTCATTCCTTGTTTCTTCCTGCATAGTTTCTGGGGAACTTGTTGGTTCTTGTGTGTCAGCAAGCCCTTCTACTTGTTCTTGCGCAATCTCTGGAGAACTTACTGGTTCTTGTGTAGCAGTAAGTTCTTCTGTTCGGACCTGTGCAGTTTCTGGGGAACTTACTAGTTCTTGTGTGTTAGTAAGTCCTTCAGTTTGGTCCTGCATCTTCTCTGAAGAGCCTGTTGGTTCTTGTGTGACAACAGGTTCTTCTGTCTGCACTTCTTCTGGAGTACCTGTTGGTTCTTGTGTGACAACAGGTTCCTTTATTTCAGAGGATTGCGGTATTTCCGTCTGTGTAATAGCAGGCTCTTTCGTTTCATCAACAACATCAGATGCTTCCTTCATTGGCTCTGCCACTACATTATATCCTGCCTGAGTGTATATTTCACCACAATTGGTACACACATATTCATTATCCTTACTGTTTTCTGCTGCAGACGCTACTCGTGCTAAAACATGCAGGCTGAATTCATTTTGATATGCTTCCTTAACCCTTATTATTTCCTCCTGATAGTCCTGAATCTGAGATTTCAGGAATTCAATTTCTTCCTGTAGGGAAAGTATGGTAGGCTGGTCCTGCGGAGCAGTAGATTCCAATGGAGGTAGAGGTTGTGTTTCATCATTCTGATCAGTATTCCCCACAGGTGGTTCTTGTGTGTCACCTGGGGTAGTGGCTGTTTCTTGTGTTGCAGCCACTTGGTCACTATTATCTTGGGTGTCGGCAGCTGGTTCTTGTGTGTCAGCTGCCTTAAAGTATGATGTCACGAAGCTATGAACGCTCTGCATCTCTGCTTCCGAGGGTGAAGGAGAGGAGTTTTGAGGACTGGTGGGAGTACGGATCTTTATAGTGATGGGCGGTGAACTGGGGGAATTAGGAGATTTAGCTGCTACCGATGACCGAGTTCTTCTCTTTGGTAGAGAAGCAGGGAATTCAGGCGTTTTTCTCTTTAGGCTAGCTTTCTTTAGGATGGGGACAGTAGCCGGAGTAGCAGGTGCCTTAGCTGAAACCCTGGTTCTCCTTCTTTTCGATGGGGTTTTCTTTTCCTGCTGCCTTTTTCGTTTAAGCAGGGTAATGGGGATATTGTCATCGGAGTCATCAGTAGAAATACCCAGTATGGGAATGGAAGGATTGATTCCTTTGGGAGATGGGGTTGTCCTTGTGGCATTCTCAGCAACTTGCGGGGGTGTTTGCTGGATTTGTTCAGGAATGTGCTCTGCTTGCTGAGGGTTTTCCAGAGGGGTTTGTTCAGGCATATCCTCCGTTTGCTGAGGAAGTTCTTCATCTTGCTGAGGTATGTCCTCAGCTTGGTGAAGAATTTCCTCTTCTTGGTGAGGAATTTCATGTTCCGGCTGTGGAATTTGTGCCTCCTGATGGGGATTAATGGGGGGTGGAGGGTTATTTAGAGCGAGGGCTCTATTAATCAGCAATTGGGCTAAGCGGTGGTGTTTTAAGGAAACTAGTGGATGCTTCGCTTTCACAGCATAACGTGACATATTTTGGAGACAACCCAATAGATAATATGGCATGTTTATTAACTGACCATTTCTCAAATGATTTAACAGGACGAAATCGTGCTGGTAAATTACCTGGTAGCGGCCTTCGCACGTCAGATATTGCTTGACAAATTCAGCGACTTTCGGCCATGGTTGAGGTAACGACCGAAGTGCTACGCCTCTGCCTTTGGTCTCTACGTGCTCGCCTGGTCGAAGAAAATCCTGCTGCGCATTAAGAATCAGGTGCTTTCTGCTGAACCACCGTGTGCCATTAGCTGGTAGCCCAGTAACTTCGGCTATGATTTCCTCTGTGACTGGAACTTGAATTCCCTGGACGACAGAGAATCCTTCTGTTAAATTGCATGCGAATTCAAGGACTTGCTGCTCATCAAAGTCCAGAAGTCTCCTGAAGTACTCTATCCAACCCACTTGTAAGAAAATTTGATAAATCTCCGGAAAGAGTTCAAGGACTGCTGTCGAGCCAGGCTCATGTGTAATGAGCGTTCCTCCCATAGCTGTTGTTTCAGTAACTTTCAGAGTTCAGAGCCGAGCTTCCAATTTCAGTTCAGAGTAGAACGTCGCAAATGGTAACATGCTGTGATAGGGTGGCTTTTACATATTACCGGGAGAGTTAAGGGTGGCGGTAGTTGGCGTGATATGTCATTATGAGAGTTTCTTTGGTAATCCCCCCCTACGTGTCAATGATATGATTGGAAGTAAAATGATTTGATAGTCCTATCAACTTCTCTGCATTATCTATCATTTAATGTCCATACATAATCATGCGTACCTTCGTATTTTACCTTTTTTATTGCTGCGTCAAAATGTCTTGTCTTGTCTTGTGCTGGATCATAATGATTACCGCGGATCTACAAGCATGGGAATACCGGTGATTTGTAATGATAATGACGGGAAGTGATAGTAGGGTGTTGTAATCATCACAAGAAGTGGTATATTTTATCAAAATTTGTTCCTTGGGGCTGAAGTGGTAAGACTGGCATTTTCGTACATGAAGTAATCTGCTGGGAAAGATATTCCGTGATCGGGAAGTGATGTTGTAGCACCGGGATTGGTGTTGCAGCCACGGAAAATTGCTGATGTGGCAACAGGGAATGATGTGAGACGTTTGTAAAAACGGGAATTGTGCTGGAGCAATAGGAATGGTGTTGCAGCAACAGAGAATGGTGTTGCAGCAACGGGAGTGGTGTTGCAGCAACGGGGAATGGTGTTGCAGCAATGGGAAATGGTATTGCAGTAACAGGGAATGGTGTTGCAGCAACGGGAGTGGTGTTGCAACAACAAGGAAATGGTGTTGCAGCAATAGGGAAATGGTGTTGCAGCAACAGGAGTTCCGAGTCCGCAAAATAATTCCTTTGAAACTTTTGTTCTTAGCTACTTCCTGGGTCAAAATATGCAAAATACTGAAATGTAATATCGCAATCCTTGGCAGGATTTATTAGTTTCTAAAAAAAAAAGAATATCTAACCTAAAAAATTACATAAACAATAGAAACTCAAGTGCTTTGAGGACAGCAAGTTCCCCTGGAAAAGAATACTGTTTTATTGCCATGCAAGTGGCTTTAAAATCCTCTTTGGAAACCGGCCGCTGATATAACCGAAGTCGGTAGCCATTCACTAACAGTGGCGTTCTGCTTCCATCAATTGTTAAAAGTCTAACTGTTCCATTTGGGAAAACAACATCCACTTCATACGGCCCTAACCATCTTTTTCTCAGCTTCCCTTGAAAATTCTCGAAACGGGAATCATAAAGTAGAGCCCAGTTACCTTTCTGGAACTGCTTTTGCTTGATGGTTCTGTCATGCCATCTGCTTCTTTGTTGCTGTATCATAGTTGTTTGATGGACGGCATCTAGTCTTTTCTCATCCAATTCCTGCAGCTGCTGCAACCTGGCTGTCTGTGCATCAGTTAAATCAAGGTTAACAGCTAAGGCAGTTCTTAAGGTTTTAATCTCAAACTCTACAAGAAAAATAGCATTCTTTCCAAAAACTAATTCATAGGGTGAAAATCTTGTTGTATTCCTCCAAGTGGTTCTATAGGCCCATAGAGCCTCGGGCAACCTCTGAAATCAGTCCCTTCTATTCTCCTTTATCGTTTTTGTTAATATGGCTTCTATGACCTTGTTGGTACTTTCCACCTGCCCATTTGCTTGGGGGTGGTATGGTGTGGTCATTTTATGCTTGATATGATATTTTTGGAGCGTATCTTTGAAGCCATGAGAATTAAAAGGAGGTCCTCCATCAGTGACTAATTCTCTGGGTAGTCCAAATCTAACAAAGATTTCTTCAAATAAGAATGTTAGTACCGCTTCTTCATTAGCTTTAATGAGTGCTTTGGCCTCTACCCATTTAGTCATGTAATCCGTGCATACTAAAATATAGACTCTTTGATTAGATGGAGGATTAATGGGACCTATGAAATCTAATGCCCATTTCTCAAAAGGTTCAAGAGTTACCTGGGGATTAAGTGGCGTTTCATCCCTATGGTTGGGCTGGCCCATTCTTTGACAGCTGTCACAAGTCTTCATATATTTTCTAGCATCTTTAAAAAGTGATGGCCAATAATAACCCATTCTAAGTACCTTGTGAGCTGTTCTTTTATCTGCAAAATGTCCTCCACAAGGACCATCGTGACAAGCTTTCAGTATATCATAAATCTCGTCTTCCCCAATGCATCTATGGATTTCTTGATCTATTCCTGTGTGGAACAGACACCCGCTTATCCAGCTGTACCTAGCACTTTGCTGGATGATCTTTCTTCTTTCCCTGTGTGATAGGTGTGATGGTACTTTTCCTGCAACTAGATAATTGGCAATGTCTGCATACCAAGGTGAGTGAGCAGAGATTACAAATAAATACTCGTCAGGAAAAGAATCATCCACTGGAGCATTTTCATCAGTTTTTAAACGAGAAAGGAAATCAGCAACTACTTTTCTTTACCTAGCCTATCTACAATTGTGATGTCAAATTCCTGCAACAGTAATAACCATCTGGTGACTCGGGCATTTGTAACTGATTTATTCATTAAATACTTAATAGCCGAGTGATCAGTATGCACAAAGGTAGTGTAGCCAGTAATATAATGTCTAAATTTGTTGATAGCATAAATAACTGCTAGAAATTCCTTCTCAGTGACTGTGTAATTTAGCTCAGCTGGTGTCATGTTCTTGCTGATAAAATAGATGGCATAGGGGAGATTGTTTTCTTCCTGACCCAGGACAACTCCAATTGCCGCGTCTGAGGCATCAGAGGAGATATGAAAGGGTAATGCCCAATCAGGGCCTCTCAAAATGGGAGCTGCGGACAACTGATGTTTAAGTTTATTGAATGCATTTTCACAATCATCAGTCCACTTAAATTTAGCATTTTTCATTAACAACACAAATAGAGGAGAAGCTATTTTGGAAAAATCCTTAATGAATCTTCTATAATATCCGGCATGTCCTAGAAAGCTTCTTACATCAGTTTGTGTTTTGGGGATAGGGAGGTTCTGAATTACCTGTATTTTAGCTGGATCGACTTGAATTCCTAAAAATGAAACAAAGTGACCCAATACAATACCTTGATTCATCATCATATGGCACTTTTCAGTGCTTAAAGCAAGGTGTGCTTCTATACACCGCTTAAGTACTTTTTCAAGATTTTGCAGTGCATCCTCAAAGGTCACTCCATAGGGAGTAAAGTCATCCATAAATATTTCCAATGAATCATTTAACATGTCAGAAAAGATCCCTATTACCGCTTGCTGGTGCGTTACACAGCCCAAATGGAAGTAATCTGTAAGCAAAGGTCCCCCATGGGCTGGTAAATGTGGTTTTGTCCTAGTCCTGGGGTGCAATCTTAATCTGATTATATCCACTAAACCCATCCAAGAATGAAAAGAATTTCTTACCTGCTAAATCATCCAATACCTGATCGATAAATGGTAAAGGGAAATGGTCTTTTTGGGTGGCTTTATTCAATGCTCTGTAATCCACACATACTCTCCATTTCCCATTTTTCTTGGGTACAATTACAAGTGGGGAAACCCACTCACTATCAGATATGGGGTATATAAATCCTACATTCAAGAGTTTTTGAAGCTCCTCCTTGACAATTTCTCTAAGGTTCGGGTTCATTCTTCGCTGGGGTTGGTAGACTGGCCGGGATCCCTCCTTAATATAAATACGGTGAGTGCATAGTTCAGGGGAGATCCCTTTAATGTCTGTGTAGTCCCATGCAAATGCCTCTTTATTTTCTTGGAGTAACTTTATTAATTTCTGTTTTTCATTATCAGTCAAATCAGGATTTATATTTAATGTTTTGCCAGGTTCAATTTCAATTGTTGTACTTTTGGAAGGGCTGCCTACTGCTGTCTGAAATAAGTTTTCATCTTTCATGTTCTGCTGGGATTCAGATTCTAAGATTGTAGTGAAGTGATTATATGTTTCACGGCTGACTGAAGAGGGTTCAGAAATAAAGCTGCTGATTAATTCATCTTCGGTGGAGTCCTTAAAAGTCAAAGCTTGTCCAATAGTTAATATAGGTTGGGTCTCCTCATCCTCATAGTCTACCCATACAGAATTGTCGTTATTAATCATGGGTGTATCATGAGGATAGAGGGTAAGCTGTTTGGTTTCCTGTCCGTTAGAGATGGTCATTGATCCAGATCTACAGCTGATGAAAGCATCTGCTGTAGCCAGCCAAGGTCTCCCTAGAATCAACGGATGACCCCCCAACTTTGTTTTAGTTTGTAACACCACAAAGTCAACCGGGTAATTCCAGGATTCTACAGAGATTATGAGATCTTCAATGACCCCTTCAAGTTTAACAATAGAATGGTCAGCCAACTCTAAAATAGTTGGAGTTTCCCTGATAAAGTTTTTTAACTGGAGCAATTGTGTTGTTTCGAGTGTCATAATATTTATTGCAGCTCCTAAATCTACTAGGACTTTAGAGATAAAGGTTTTTCCGACCTGGACTGTTACTGTAGGGTGACCAGGGTCACCATACTCCACAGGATAATCTTTTTCGGTCATTAAAGCAGTTAATTCCCCCATCACATGAACTGTGAGGGGATCCTTAGCCTTCCTTCTAGGCTTTTTTATACAAATGTCTCTAATAGTTCTAGCATAAATAGGAACATCCCTTAATGCTTGCAATAATGGGATTTTAACATACAAGTTCTGTAGCTCTCCTACAAGGTTAAAGGTAGGTTGTTCAGGTGTTTTAGTGAGAGCCAGCCGTTCAGGGAATGGCGGATCTATTTTTTGATCATTATTACTAGGTGATGATTCTGCTGTTTCAGCATTATTGTTAGCTAGTTTCTCTTTTCTAGCTTCTTCTTTGTCATAGTCAGTAATATCATCTATAATGGGTTCAAAAATTCTCCCTGAGCGAAGATGAATATCATTACATTGCAGGGGAGAGACAGGCTGATTTTGAATGTCAATAACTTGCAGGGCTTTATTATTATTTGGATTGGGGTTAGGTTGCACATGCAGCTGTGGTCTCATTGCCTGGTTGTTTGGAGGAGTATTAGATGGTAAGGAAAGAGACTGTTGTTGTTGAGGAAATGGTATCTGTTGGGCTGCCCAGTTTGGATTCCATTGATTAAAATATGGTTGCTGGGGAGCCCAAGGATTCCATATAGTAGGATCAGGAAAAGGAAGATTTGGTTGCTGCATAAGTGGAAAATTCATTGTATTAAAGGGTGGGTAGTTTGTTTGAAAAGGAGAGTTATTATTCCAACGATTGAATGCTGTGTTAGAGCTCATACCTTGTCTTTGTGGCCATTGCCTCCTCTGTGTCATCAGGTACACTGCTTCAGCCTCTTCTTCGGTTGACTGCAGTGCTGCTTTGATTCCAGGCAGAGAGGGGCATTGCTGTGTTTCATGGTCCTTCTCGCAGATTGTGCAGATAGGTATCTTATCCAGTGGGCATTCTCTGAGTGGGTGTTTTTCTCTGCATTTGGAACAGAAAATAGCTAGAGCAGCTTCTGCTTCCGCCTGTTTCTTCTTAACCTGCAGAGCATCAATTTGTGAAGCAAAAGAACTTAGCATCTCAGTTTTAAATTCTTCCAATAAGTTACCTATTTCAGCTCTTGTTGCTCCTCCACTGGCTGACTTCTGAACTCTTGAATACACATTATCTCTGCTTTTTGATCTGCCTGCTGCTCCCCTTGAACATCTCATGCAGAGATTAATAATTTCATCAAAGGGTTCTTTGGAAATGTCCCCTTTTCCAAGCATGTTCAACATGTCCAGGCAGTCATCTCTTACCCCTTTCAGCAATATGGTTTTCAAAATATCTTTACTCATATTAGGATGATCAGACCGCTGCAGATTATACTGTAATCTTTCCACAAAATCTTCCAAATTCTCGTCCTCTTTCTGAACCATTTTAAACAATTCTTCCTTCCTTTCTCTTGTCCGGTAGTAGTCTTGGCACTTGGCCAGAAATCCCTCTTTCATCTGGTCCCAGGTGGTGATTGCCTGAGCTCCTAAGCTCATAAACCACCTCAACGCATTCCCTTTTAGTGTTGCTGGAAACAGTTTTAGCTTCTTATTAGGACTTATATAATCATAACTTCTACATAGTATGTCGAATTCAAAGAGGAATTCATCCGGGTCTTCAAAGGATAACCCATGAAAGTTGGGTAATGCCGAGAGTGGAATGTTTATCATGGGGGTTGTTCCTCTCGGGAGCTCCCCAATAGGGAATTCCAGGGTAGAGCGAGTTTTCCCCTCTTCCTTCTGTTCTGTTATCCTCCATTGGTCTTTTTCTTGAATCACTTACTTTATCTTCTGGGTCTTCTGTTTCTTCAGGTTCTTCTACCGGTTCCTCAGTGTATTCTGGTACTTCCAGATTCCTTTCAGGTCCTATTACTTCCTCCGTCTGTCGGTCTGTTTGTGAGGAGTATTGGATCTGAGGTCTCCGGGAACTTGTCCTTTGTGATGTTTCAGCCTTTGAGATGATTTCGTCAATATAAGTTTTTCTTCCTCCTTTGCCACCTGTGAAATTAGGTTTCTTGCGTCCTCTCATGCATCTGTTATTCTCAAAAAGAAATCATTAATGCTTTTAGAAATCTCTAGTTGCCTTCCCCGGCAACGGCGCCAAAATGTTGGCTAGTTGAATTGTTTATTGATTAAACATTCAAGTACCACATTAGTTGTCAACCTGGGAAAGTTTGTTTATTGCAAAGGCTACCGCGTACTGTATGTACTTACTCCTAAAAGCATTAAAAAGCTGTAGTATACGTAATCCTTACGCTAAGTTATCACTGTACTGATAAAATGAAAGTAATTAATTAAGATTACAAATCTGAAAAGCGAAATGATGGATGCTCTGTTGGCAGAGGATCAGGACCCTATCCTCCAGGTGAGGACGTTCAGCACCTGCCTCTGTAACCAGATTGCTAACACACACTGCACTCTAATTTACCGGTGAAATATCCTTGCACAACTTCAAGCAATGAATGAAACAGAGTACTAGCAAAGCGGAAATACCAGAGGTAATGCTATAGAATCCAAACAGAGTACCAGCGGAAAGAAACTATCACACACTTACACACTTTAGCAGAAAAGTAAATGGGTGAATCTTGTGAGGAAGGTGGGCGCAATCCCTCTCACAAGATTCCCCGGAACACAAAGACTAGATTAAGTGCTCAGAACAATTCTCTATTCATCAGCCAAAAGATTCAAGTACAATGAAGTTCAGACTTGCTGATGTCTCTCCAAATATCTCTTACAGATTACACATTAACCCCCTTCTAATGTAGATGTCTCCTCTTTATAGAGGAGACATCTATTACAATAGATTATTACAGTTCATTCAGTTAACCCATTTGATCAAAAATAAGAGTTACAGACCGTTGTTACAACAGTATAACAACATATTCTTTCTTAAGTTCTGGCTGTTACACAGCTGGTAACTGTCTTCGACCATCTTCTTGGGATCTTCACATTCCTTTTCCGTTTCCCCATGTTGTTCCTGATTTAAGCAGTGGTAACTGTGTTCTACCCGCTTTAGATAGCTACAGATCGTGCCGCGTCAACGTTCTTCAGATAGTAGCCGGTTGTTATTTCCAGTTGTTGCAAAATAGCCTGCTTTAGATGGTTGTTGTTGCTGACTGTAGCAACTGCGTAGTTGCTGCTTCTGGTGTTGCAGCAACTGCGTAGTTGCTGTTTCTGGTGTTGCAGCAACTGCGTAGTTGCTGTTTCTGGTGTCACGGCAACTATAAATTATAATTCATGCAGGCTTAAGACAATTACTTGACAATTTAATCAGCTTTTCCAAGATAAATATAAAGATACTCACGAATATGCAATGAACAATTAAACATATAGATATGCGGAAAGTCACTTCGTACCTTGGGGTGATTAAGTCATTATGTAATCAAAGCTTACAACTTATGACTGAAAAGGATAATATTAAGGCAAAAATATAAGGTCAAAATAGGTCAATTCTGAGTCCTAACAACCCTCAGGACAAAGAAACTGAACTTCAGCGCAGGTATCCTTCACGGGACCTGCGTTGAAATGCAGAACCTCTTCAAAGAGTCTGCGCTGAAGCAGAAACGATAATTGTCTCTGGGTTCTGGGTCATGGTTTGCAGTTTAATCTACATTTTTTGGCCGGATAAAAGCTATCAATTAGGTACAATTAGGAGGATGATTTAAAGGAGGACTAAGATCTATCACAAAGGGCTATTAGAGCACTTTGGATCAGTTTGTTCAGATCATAAAAACAGGCCCAGTGAGTGGACTAGAGTGGCAGATCTCTACTTTGCATTTGAAAATGGCAAATGCATTTCGATTCGGCACTCCTGAGTTTATGAGAAGAACAACAATAGAAACACAAATAAACTAACAAGATACTCTCCCCAGTGGAGTCACCAATTTGTTGTTGGGAAAAGTATCCAATTCGGAATGCTCCTATCCCACTCTAAGGTGTGATAGTGCCTTAGCAACAAACAAGGAAACTTATTTGAGTATTTCTTCTTTATGAAATGTAAATGAGGGAGAAGGATGTAACTAACTTGTGTCTTCCGCTAGTTTGTCGATCCAATCACTCCTCTCTTCAGTAGCTCCCAGCTTCTTGCTCCTTCACCGGCCCAGTTTCACCGAATCCCTGCAAGATCACAAGAGAGAGAAACTACACAAAGATACAGATATACATTCATAAAAAGCTCAAGATCAGATTAAGCTAAACATGTAAGCATAACAAAACATCATTGGTACACAGCATGTAGGAGAAACTCAAATAGTTTATTGATAAAATAAGAAAGTCCAAGAGGAGATACAACCAAGTGAGTTCCGATCCAGCATCTACCTCCCAGCAAAGGAATCCCTTCCTCTCCTCCAACACCCAATGTACTAATCTCAATCTCAAACCAATAACAATTCTCTGCAAAGTATAAAATTCCAGCCTCCTAAACCTCTGGGTGAGAGATCCATATATAGATGTAAGCAGAGAGGATGAGTCAGCTTATGTTTTGACTTGTGGCTTCTCTCTGTCAGTTCTTGCTTCCACTTGGAGGTTGAGAACCTCTTACTCATCACTAGTCGAATTCATTGAGGCAAGTGTCATTGGAGAAGATTCTGGAAGCTTCCAGGGTCTTTCCACCTCGTTGAATGAGCTTGCCATTTGTCGTTTCCCGCTCAGCGCACCCTGGTAGTGCTTCCACCTGCGTTGCAGTGCACCTAGCCAGTGTAGTCTCTGCATTTCAACGCAGGCAGCTAGTGGAGCCTCTGAATTGATCCTGAATTGACTGTTTCTGAGTGGTTTTTGGTGGAGAACTTCTGGGAGAAGCTGTCATTGGTTGACCTTGTTCCTTTAGGAGCTGTAACAACATCTTTAGGGACTTTGGATCCTTGAATTATGGACATTTCATGCTTATAGCTGTAAGGCACAAAAATGTCTATAACAGATGCTGAACTAGGGTCCGCATGCTCTTCTATCCTGTCCACTTCCTCGGTCTGCTGCCCTATGAACATCTCCTGGCTCTCCTCAGGCTCTTCTATTGGCTTTGTTGTTGTTGCTACCATCTGCACCACTACTTCTTCATCGGTCGTCTTCTGTTGTGCAGTTGCTTCTTGTTCGCCTTTATTTAGCCAGCTGCGTGATGCATAGGTTGGCGTCCTTCTCCCTTTGCTGGGCTTGCCTTCTCCATTCCTTCCAAGTCTGAGGCATGCCACTCCAGAGACCATGAATCCATCACTATGAAGATTACATCATTCGTTGTGATGAACAGAAGCTTAACCCACTTCTGCACTGGATCCTCATGCGCTCGAATATACAAGTTATGCATATCCACCTTGAACTTTGCTGAGCTCTGCAAGCTATTATAAACCATGGGAGATAGGTGTGGCTTTTGGTTGATCCACATTCGGATGCTCACCTCCATGAATGCCCAAAACACCTTTGTCTCGTGAATCCTCTTTTCGTCTTTTGTAGCCCAGAGCAAGGTGTACCTCGCGGCTTCGGGTAGATCATGCTCAATACTGGGAAACTATTTGTCCTCTGGCAGTTCCCCTACAACCAATAAGATGGATAAAATCAATTAGCATAGTGGAAGGCCTTACCCTACTCCTGGGCCTCCTTATAGTTTTTTAGAAACTGCTCGCAGAGGAATAGCGCCTAGTTGAACTATACCCCCTCTGTACACTGCTCTGCCAGTGCAATCACAGATGCTGGTACTTCGTCAGCACGAAATTTCCTCATCAGCTTTCCGGCCAACAGTTGGGTGGCTACGCACACCCCTTTGTCCTTAATTCTTGTGATTGCGTACCCCCACTTTTTCTTCTCTAGTTTATACTTGGCCTTCATAGCTTCTGCGAGGGCCAACTCACTGCTTTTTCCCGCCATGGATGCCGGGTCATGTCCCTTGAAGGGTAGTCAAGAAATTCTATGAATTAGATTGGCTATGATGGGAATAAGCTCCTCCAGCCAGAGATACCCATCATGTACTGGGCACAACAGCTACCTAATGACGAAAATGGTGATGGGCGCGTGGTGGTAGTGGGGTATCCATCGCAGATGGAGTAACCCAACCTTCTCCACACTGCACAACCATTTTTGTGGCTCCAAAACTGTAATGAGCCCCTCTGAATTCTGCTTCATTAAACTCTCTGTGGCCACGTGTGAGAACTTCTCGCTGTTTGTGAGGTCCTAATCCTCGAACTTCATGGTAGGTACTCTTCCCAAAGGTGGACCTTCAAACATTATACCATTGGGGATGAGCAAGGTTTGGAGCGCACTCCTTGTGGCCTCCAGGTCTTTCGATATCTTGGCTTTCCATTTCAATGGGGGGACGTACGTGGGTAAATTTGTTGTAGAAAACATTGGTGAGACATCCTCCTCCACATAGTCTTGCACATCAATTGAGCGCTTATAACTTGAAAGTCTTCCTCCTCCTCATCTGATTCAACAGTGATGGCTTTTTCCTTTTCTTCCATTGACAATTTGCCGAACCGTGGGTTTCTTGGGGATACGCATACTGGTCCCATCATCTACTTATCTTTCTTCGGTCGCAGCATTCATGGTGATTTTAGAACTTCTGGCACAACTGCCACCTCTCCAGGCTCCTCATGGGCCATATGGGGCTCTGTGGTATCTTCGGTGAATCACACTCTTGTTCTGGCAATAGTCATCGTGTCGACAGTAAATGGTGGTAAGAGAAGACGATGCTTACTACTCTGTAATTGCTCAATTCTCAAACAACCAAGTGTTGTCGCATGGCTAGCCCTGGGGATTTTATAACATCTTTTGAATTTGAATTCAACCATTCCCCCCACTTCTGAGCCATTAATGCCTTCTTAGCAGCTGATCATCCCGAATATAGCTCTTAATTCATGTCTTAATTGTCCACCGCCTGCTCCTCTTTGCATTAAATTGGACATCTTGTCATGAACAGTGACACCAATGGTCACTTCCTATCCTACTCGTACAGCGCAGCCCCTTATGTGTGGGTGCGACCCCTGTGACATACTGATCTTGTGCGCAACCTCCTTATCGCACAGCTCCCACACATAGCCTTTTATAGTCCCGCGCTCTCTTTCAACTGCTTGGAGCGTTGAGACGGTGCTTTTGACGGCTATTCAAGTGGTCGCATCACCTGTGCAAGACTTCAATTCAGCTTCCAACCTAGTCTGTGGGCACTCCTCAATTATCCTTGTGATAGTCAGTGCCGCACATTCTTCCTTATGTGGTGCGCTCCCCTGGTTACTTTGTCTAGTAAGGTGCAGTCATAGCCATGGTAGCAGAGTCACAAATGCTTGACGAAAATCTTCTAATGTAGTGGTATGGTTGCCCATATCTTGTCCTGTCATTCTTAGTTTATCAATGTGACATGCTTGCGTGACTTTTTGTTCTAGTATTTTGATATCTACGTCCATTAATATGCCTCTCTTCCTTAGTCGTACTTGATCCTCTTCGATTTTTCAAAGCTTAAGGTTCCCTCACCGAATGGCTTCCTGAATCGACCTATGTTCACCCTCACGTCGCTCCATAATTCCTTCATTTTGGTCCTTGCGCATTGTCACAACTGTGGGAGCTATTGTGTGAGGATTCCTTTCCTCCTAAACTATGGTCTCAACTCTGCTCCTCAGCTTCTGAATCATCTCCATGCTCAGATTTTTTCACATGGACCTATAGGTCCATCAGACTGTTGGTACGCATAGGTCCCAATTAGTTTATCTCGCTTGGTGAACCCTATTCAGGATTCCGCATACCTTCTTGAATGATTCTACATGGAATGTTAATGGTGTGTGCCACCTCTCTTGCTCCTGTGTCCTGTTCCAGTTTTTGATCTTGACTTTGGGGTGTGCTTGTGCGGACTGCACAGTACATGTCTATGCCCATCGGCATAGGTGGGCACGCAAGCTGCTCTGTCCTAGCTGCCTGACTCTCGTTCGAAGCTGGGGGCTTCCAAACTATAGGCACATCATCCTTCTACATCCATGCTAGTCCTCAAAGTTTTCTTGATGTTAACCCCACCATCATGTGGGTGTTGTGCACAGTGTTGATTTCAATGCATCAAACCACCATTGTTTCAGTACTACACTTTCAAATTTTCTCAAGAATTCATCCACCATTGTCAATCCATCATATGTTGGTAGCTCTCTTGCCTCTGTTGTCATGCAATGTAGTGATCTAATCATCATGTTGCAATTTATCATTGTCACTTCGTGCAACAGATTCTGCCAGCACTCTACTTCTTTTTCTAAATCTGAAGTGTAGGAGATTTCGCGCTCCCATGAGATCCTCCCATCTACAGTTGGATTCACCCAATCCTAGTCTCGCACAGCTATCTTGTAAATACAATCAAGATCATCAGCGCTATCATCATCATGCACTGGTTCAATGTAGCATGCTCCTTCGGCTGGGTCTAGTGGGACTACTACGCATAGTGATGTTTTCTCAAAGATCATTTTGTGCTTTTTCAGATTGATGACTCCATTCATATCAATGGCCCAGTCTATTCATAACAATGCGAGATAGGGATTGTTGTCATCGACAATCTCTATTACTTCAAAATCCACCTACGCGCTTGCGCCTTCAATATCAACTATTACCCCTTTCAACCTCCCCATGGGAAAAATATTTTGTTGGTTCACCATTCATAATTAAATAGGGGACCATTGGAACACGGGCCTGCCCATGCGTTCCCATGTTTGCTTCGGTAATACATTCGCGTCCGAACCCAGATATAGGATTACCTGATCCATTTCATACTCACCAATCTGCACAATCAACCTCATTTCCCTTTCAGTGCGCAATGCATGGTTCCCTAATTTCCGTACTACGCGTGGTTCTCATGAAGTCATGCACCTGGTGATCAATTCCTGTAGTCCATTAACTTCCTTGTTATTGTGCAACAATTTCATGCATGTGTCCAGAAAGGTAGTGAGCATTGAAGGATCTATTCCTGGCTCTGGTTGATCCTTACTACCTAAAGAGGAGGTCTCTGTGAAGCTCTTCTTAGCTTCCATGAATGTCTCCTTTGCACATTCTAAGTCAAACTCGGGTTCCTGTGCAGGAGCCTTGTGAACCCATGTATATTCCTCTGGCTACGTCCCCTTATCCTCTCCTATGGTCGCACCACTCCTGAGCATCATGTTCACATTCATGTCTTCTTCGCATGGCTCAGACCTTATCATTTGTATATTCTGAGTCAGAGGAGGCTGGAATACCCATTTTTCGCACATTTGTGGGATCAACATAGGACAATCTATTGTTTCATGATCAAACTAAGCACAATGTGAACAAGATATCCTCGTTGGGTTGGTACAATCACGTGCATAGTGCCCTGGTCCTCCACAATTATAACAAATTAATTGTCTGTGGTCCCTTCCTGGTCCCATTCCTCCTTGTCCTCGACCTCGCCCTTGCAATCTAGCGTGCACCATCCCCGCAGTTGGGTTGAGGGCTCGCATTTCTGTCTACATCCTATAGGCTAGGGTCCGATCCATCATCAGCTCATAACTGTGGCAAGTGCACTCATCGTGGCCTACAGACCTGTAGAAATTACAAAAAAAATGTTGGGGTGTCTGTGTATATTTTTGCAGCAAATGAAAATTGTCCATCATGTGTTTCCATCCTATCTGACAGATCGTGCACCATAAAGAGGGAGCTACACTTGGCCCTTCCTATGCCTCCTGTCTCAGTGGCATTGGCCCTCCTCCTGCTAAGTAGTTCGTGAGTAGTGAGCAACTCCTTGTCATGGACCTAGTCTTTGCATTTTATGCACCATACTTCCTCACGCGCCTCTAGCTACAGTGCCCTATCCTGCTTCAAGCTTTGCATTTCTAGACATAGATTTTGTAGTTTCACGTGGATTTCTGAACTCCCAAACCAGGGTCCTGTATCAGGGTCTCATGTAATATCATCGCTATCTCCAATGCTTTGGCCTGGGTAGAAATTTTTTGCTATGATAGTGCCATCCTTAAGTACGGTGTCAAAGATGCTACAAAGCATGCATGATGCTATGCATCTGTCAACGTCATATTGGGTTCACGGATTGTACCCTTCAGCCGTTGATCTAGATCCTAGGGAGTTTCGCCCGGGAGCATCATGATCTCTTTAAACTTGATGATTGATTGTGTCTCTGATTTTGGCATGCTAAATTCTCTGTTCATGGCATTTTGGATCTCTATTATTCCTACGTTTCGGTGGTCGTTAGAGTGCTTGATGTACCATGTTAATGTGCGATCCTGCAGTGTGCTCACCAATGTAGCCTTCTTAATTTTGTCATCCGTGACACCTTGTGCTTCCCATACTGCTCTTACCACGAACCAGAATTGGTCTGGATCCTCATTCCCTACTCCTCTGAATACTGGTAGTTTGATCGCACTTGCCATACTGAATTGTGGAGGTGGTGGAGGTTGGGTGGGTGGAGATGGAGGTGAGGAAGGTGAAGCAAGCAACAATGTGGGTGGTAACCATGAAATCCACTACCTTATCAAACTGACCGCGCTTCTCAAAGAAACCTTTGTGAGCTCGTCCTCGCTCTCCCATGAGGGTGAAATTAAGGGACTGTTTTCTACTTCTTCACTACTCCCACTTCTATAGATTTTTCCACTCCCCATAGTCCTAAACATTAATTTATTCGCATAACCCGCTTTTCACATAACAGCATCTTAATCCAAGTATTCAAATATTTAATATACTTACCTCGCCATCCCTTGAGAAAATGTCGCTCTACTTTGCTGTAACTGATGGTCATGTCCACCGCGAACTCAGTGATAAATCCTCCTATTATTCAGTCTAGCTAGTGGTCTAGAGCTCGCGCTATCTTATCTTCTAAGGCTTCTAGTCTGTGCACTAGTTCCGAAGTCCACACAAGTGGTGTGTCAGCCTACACCTTCCTTGGCTATCTCCTAGCTTCATGATCCACTCATAAAGCTTCGAAGGAGAAGATGCAAAGAAAATCTCATGGATTTTAGTGTACAAATAGTGATCCGACCACTATTCCTTAGATACCCACAGATTTTTGTTTTCCTGTGCCATGAACTCATGAATCTTCTTATCCAACCACTCTTCGATTTCCTTCTTTGTTGGGTTCTAGTGGCACGACATTAGACATCCCTTATGCAAATCCCAGTCCCGGCAATAGAACCATTTGTTGGCTTAGTGGGGCTTGAGCTAGGTTCGGAAGTGATTTAGCCAAGAAAATCTTGGTACTATTGGCCCTTTCGGCAACAGTCCATGGACCGCGGACTGAGGTCTCACTCGAAGTAGTATGGGAGGGTGCTAGAACTAGGTTTTCTCACCTTGGGGATGTCTGATATAGGGTGATTGATACGCGGTCTAACATTTGTACTTACTGTGCTACGTGCACCTGCGGGTACCCCACTCCCTGTGATACTGTCTTCACGCAGTTCTAGCCACAGCACGACCCATGTTATTTACCGAAGTATTCCTTAATTAGTATCGTTATTTGATTACTTAGATTAAATTCACATATAAGCATTCATATGAGTATTTATCAAGTGCGTGCAGTAAATAAAAAAAGTAAAAGAAATGAATAACATCAACATAAAGTTTCCACAACAGATGCACAAAATAAACTTCTCTTTATTATCTCTCAATCCCAAGTACAGACCCGACTCTGCCTTGTGTACTCAGCTGAAGGGGTCTGCATACTCAGCTGCGGAATTTACTAGGCCTCTGCACACTCAGCTGCAAAGCCTCTACGTACTATGACCCAATACACTTCAGATTCCACTCTAGTCCCTAACCATGGCTTTGTTATTCTATATTTATTCTACTAAGCTTCAAAAACTATCTTTACACTTAGAGCCTTGCTCTATTTATACAATAGACCATGGGTAGGCTGACACAAATTTACATTAAATTACAATATTTTAGGCTGGACAACCCTATGACTTGATTGTACACTTCACACTTCACGCCCATACTTCGTGGAGTTCTACACCATCTTTGACGAAAACTTTGGTTTTGAGCCCCAGAACCTACTACGGGGGATCCCATGCCCAACACTTGGCTATTTTCTGTCCCCTTTGCAGAAAAAAACACAGTCATAAAGAATGGCCGCTAGATACGATACAGGCATTTGCCATATGTACCAAGGAGCATGCCATAGAAATTTGCCCATCGCTCCTAGGATTAAAAGAAGTCTTAAAGGAATCGGAAGAAGAAATGGAACCAGTATATCTGTTGAACCAACATCATCAATGGCAAGCATGTCAGACAGGTATGCCTACTGATCCATCTTCATTCTTTCCTCCCTTGCAATATAATTCTCAGCAATATTCAGGGGCAGCATGGCAGAACTAACCACCTTTTTCTACTTGGCCACCTCAAACATTTTCTATGCCACCATGGCCCAACAAGTCAAATCCAAACAATAATTGGTCAAATCTGTCTTACCCTCCACCATTCTGGCAGAACAATCCCTATCCATCCCAAGGGTTCCCTTCCACCTCACAAAATCAGAACTGGAAATCAAACTAGCAAAGATCCTTGAACCAACCTATGGGGACAATTACTCTATCTCAAACTACTTTACCAACACCTTATACATTGCAGAAGAATACTCAATCTAATATACGACCACAACTTCTAGCCCAACCCAACCCAAATCCCAACAACAAACCGATCCAGTTAGTGCAAATCATTGAAGGTCTGGACCCTAAAGCAGAGTTGAGAGAGTGTAATGAAATCAAGTTAAGGTCTGGATGTGTAATCGCTCCAGACGAGGATAAAAACATGCAACCTGAGGAACCACACCCAAATAAGCCTTTGACTATAAACGATCAAGAAGGGGAAGATACAGTCGGGCAGAAAACTCCTGAACATATCATAACTACTTCCCCACCATTCCCAGAAACACTGATGATACCACACCCAATTGAACATCTCGACTTTGATCTTTTGGAAGAACTCAAGAATATCTGTATAAAAATACCCCTCCTCCAGGCTATTCAAGACATTCCAATATATGCCAAAACTATTAAAGAATTGTGTATAAAGAAGTCTGTGAGGAAAACAAAAATAACCCCAACTGTCCATGTTGTCGAGAATTTGTCTGATTTATTACTAGGCAAAGAGACACTTGTAAAATATGAAGACTCGGGAAACCCCATTGTCATAGTACAGATAAATGGCCGCTCTTTTCCCAATGATTTAGTTAATTTAGGGGCAACCATTAACATTCTCACAACAACAACTTGTGAAATACTTGGCATCATAGCCTTGGAACCAACAACTACCTTGTTGGAATTCACTGACCGCTCAGGTTTTAGGCCAGAAGGAACATTACCAGATGTAATGGTTTCTGTAGACACTTGGGAATATCCAATTTTTTTTTTATTATTAACCCTAGGAACTGGCTACATGGACATCCTTTAATTTTAGGAAGGCCTTGGTTAGCAACTTCTGATGCTTATATCAACTGCTGAATAGGCAGTATGACCATAACTAGAGGGAATGATGTGAAGAATCTAGCCTTATACCCTCCTTCTCAACCAAGCCTAACCATTGTAAAAACTAGGAAACAACCTGTAACATATTTAATAGAAAATATTCAGTGACCATTGACTGTGGTAGATGCCCTTGAATTTAAAAACCAAATAGAAGACGATGTCATTAATACCTTTATTAATCATCCTACTACAATATCTAGTTTTAAATGTCACATGATTAAAGTAGTCCTTGACAATGAAATTGAAGAAGATTCCTTGAGAGATATCAATGACCAAGCAACACCAACAACCACTTTCTATAATAGCAAACCTATTGAAATCGAGCCAGGGAAGATCCTAAATATTAACAGTAATCTGAGTGATGACTAGCAAAAGAAACTTATTCAAGTCCTTAGGAAATATAAAGGAGATTTTTCTTGGGATTACCTAGACATGAGAGGGATTGACCCTTAGCTATGTATGCACCACATTTACACTGAAAAGGATGCAAGACCCAATCGAAAACCTCAGTGTAGATTAAATCCTCACCTAAAAGATATTGCTAAAGTAGAACTTCAAAAACTATTAGATGTAAATTTTATCTATCCTATCTGTGACAATAAATGGGTTTCTCCATTAGTAGTGGTCCCTAAAAATAATGGGAAGTGGTGGATATGCATTTTGTTAGTGTCAGTCTTTGCAGCCTTCCTCCAGTGATCAAATGTGCTCTTACAAAGTGGTCTCAGAGTGTCAAGGTCAAATTTTGTCATTTTAGTGAGTCTTCAAGCAAAATTTGGTCACTAGGCATTAGATCTAGGGTTTGCTTTTATTCCTGTCAAAGTTGTCCAAATGTCGGTCCATGTCACCATTCAGCTGAGTGTACCATCATTTAGAGGGTTTTCATTATCATTTCAAGTTCCACTGGGTCATTTTACACCTTGTTCATGCTTTAGTTGCGCCTAGGTAAGGTCATTTCCCTCTCCTAGGGTTTTGAAGGCAATTTCTCTTGGACGGTCAAATCATCGGCAAAACTTGTATCCTGATGTTCATACACCTTCCCCTATCCTTAAAGTACCTTATCAAACACTTCCCATCACTGAGATCCCCCAAATTCCTCATTTTCGCACAAACCCTAGTTTCTTGCTACAACGTGGCAATTTTCTAGGTTGGACCTGTGTTTTGCCTTTTTAGACCCCTTCCCCTCACTAATTCTTTGAAATTCCACTTTCCCCTACTTCTTAACATCCCTCCCTACTTCCAAGAATTTTCCCAAGAATTTATAACCGCTTATCCCCTTCATTTCTCTTCATTTCGACAAATCTCTTGTTCCACACATCGGGATAGGTTTTAATCCAATGATGTTTTTGAGAAATAAAAGATGAATTTTGGAAAATTGAGAGAGGTTTTTGTCCAAACTAAGACAAGGAAGAAAAAAATCCTTCATTTTTTACACAGGTATCATGGTTTTGGAGAAATGTCAAAAATACAATTGCCTCGGGAGAATTGATGCACCTCTGAAGTGACCTTGGGCAAATCAAGTTTTCTCCTAGCTCGGTTGGCCAAATGACTTTCTTGATGAGTCAAATGATAACAAGACATAAGTATATTTCCAATGAGCTATCATGAGCTCAATTTGGAGTTGATAAAGGCATTCAAAAGTTGACTGTAACAACACTCTACCTTGAGGCAGCCTCATTTGGCACATTTTGACCAGTCTTGGGAGATTTGATTTTTTATAGGGAAGATAAACTCCAAATTGAAAAATTCCAGTTGGGTTGTAAAGTAGACTCAATTTCCTTTCCAACGAGCTATCCGGAACCCAATTTGGAAACCACGAAGGCCTCCAAAAGGCTCCTGCAAAAAGGCGTTGTGTACAGAGGGAGCGTGGTGCACTGGGAGAAATTTTCCAGTGTAAATTTACACTGGCGCGACGCACATGGGAGGCGCGGCGCACAGGGCTAAAAGGCCTGAAATTCATTGAAATCTTCCTCCAAATTGTAAATTCTTGATTCCACAAGTAGGTAAAGCCTCCATTTTTGTGTTTCATCCAGCTAGGGTATGGTGGTTTATGGATGCTAATGATTGAAACAAAAATTCAACCCCTCTAATTTTGAATTCCTCACATGTAAACTGCTGCCTAGGGTTTCAAAACTTGTTCACCACCAAAGTTACTCTTTTCAATTATTTCTCTTGTCCTTAATTCCTTTTTTTCCCCATCCCCTCAAGTTACTAAACCCTATCGTAAATTCCCTTTCCCAAAACTTTCAAAGGCGAAACCCTAAACCCTATCCGACACATAAGACCCCTCAAACCATCCTATATTTCCCAAAAAAATCTTTCCCCAATAGTCCCTAATCCCTCACTATTCTTCCCTCCCCTTACTGTCCCTCATGTCATTATTTTCTCTTGCTGACAAAGGTCAAGCACATCATCAAAGGCATTACAGGACAGTGTGACATATCAACACCTATTTGTCCAAGAAAATTTGTCCACCAACAGACATGACATCTGATCTGTTATATGATCATGAAGAAGAGACACAAAGTGATTCACCAACAGAGGTACATGCAACCACGAGGCCTCATAGAGGTGGCAAAACATCCGTGAAGACCAGCAGGCTGCCCAATGAAACCTAAATGAGAGGACACCCATTCAGCAGGAGATAGAGGCTGATCGAGAGATTTGGCTCAAGAGGATCAGCATCCACTTAGAGAAGTTGTTGGCAAAAGCAACAAGGAAAAAACATTATTGAGGCATATGGTTTATCATTACAGGGCACGCAATATGAGTTCCAAGGTTCAGATAAGGAATTTGAAGGTGAAATTAAGGAAGGCAATCAAGAAGCAAAAGAGGCAAAGGGAGCTCGATCGACTTCAGATATTGGCCGAAGCCTATTTGGCCTAGCATAACACTTGATAAGGAAGCTCTAGCCCAAATTTCAAGAAATTTGGGGCATTTTTGGTGTTTTTGGAAATTTTCGGGCACAACACAGGTTTTTTCTCCCAGTGGCGCGGCGCTTAGGATTGGGAGCTCCAAATCAAAAATGGTTTGCATTTTTTGATTCAACATGAAAAATCATAACTTTTTTTGCATGGACAAGAAGTTTGGGCAATTTTTGAGTCCCCAGGAGGTCAAAAACACTCAAAAAATGATCTCTCTGCCCCTATTTTGACACACAGGAAGCAGTATTGGGAGAATGAAGTTTTGGAGGGGTAAATGAGCACCAAATTCAGAAATTCCACTTGGGTTGGAAAGTAGACTGACTAGGATTTCCAACAAGCACACTTTGGAACAATGTGGACTCCATTAGGTACCTCATACTCGCCTCCAAAGTGGCGCAGCGCGTATAGATTTGGGTGCGACGCATATAGAGAAAAAGGCCAAAATCACTTCCGCTTCGTGACATTTCGATTCACGACTTTCTCCAAGTGGGCCTGCTCATCTACACTACACTTTTTTCAGCACCTAAGGCAAAATTTAAAGTATTTCCACTAAAGGTTGGCTTTTATTCAAGTGGCAAAGGAAGGCGAGCAGTCACCCAAGCCATTTGTCATTTTTGTAACGCTGCACCTGTAACTAATGGTTGGCTTTCCACTTCCACTTTGTAATGATTCAAAAAACTCCCCAACTCTTGGTCATTCTATTTCCTCATGGCATAGTCTATTCATTGTATGCAAACCATTTGCAAAGGGTGGGTTGTAATTTCTAGGAGACTGTGGGAGAGAAAACTCAGCTCTGCACTGCACATTTTGGCCAGGGAATTAATAAAATGATGCAGCTCTGATTCATGAGATTCATGTGGTATGATGTTTAGCAGATGTTTCTTCTTTCTATTTCATATGTGTATTTTTTATGTTTTATACAGTCCATTCATAACCAATTCCATTGAATGCTTTAAAGTAATAAAGGCGGAATCTAGTTCACTGCTCTGCCTCGGTAAAGTATTCATGATGTATGTTTATTCTTCTGTTTGAAAAGGATTCATTTGCTATGCCCTTTTCAACCTCTTAACAGTATTTCCATCCCATATTACTTCAATCTTACTGCTAAACCTCCTGCCTATCTTGCCTCACGAAATATTCTGTGTCCTTGATTTAATTTCCCAGCTCAGGTGTTCCTTTGGTCCCTTACAGCCCAGAAAATTCAGTCATTCAAAAATCGCCTTTTCCACATTTATTTACTAGCCTAAAATTAGTATTTCAATTTGAGTCATCTCAGACTTTATTGTGTATTTTTACTGAGTGTGACCCGGAGAGAGCCCTCTCCTGTTCTAGTAGGGCTAGCTACCAGACTGAGCGTGGTTTGTGGTTACCCTGAATTTTGCCTTCCTTCAGCCTAAGGTAGGTTTAGGCTCTAACACGTTGACTACAGAGAACTCAACAAAGCAACGTAAAAAGACCATTTTACCCTTCCATTCATCGACCAAGTCCTAGACACGTTGGCAGGGAAGAAAATATTCTCTTTCCTAGATGGCTTCAGTGGCTACAACCAAATTCAGATTGCCCCTGAAGACCAGGATAAAACTACTTTTACCTACCTGTGAGGGACATTTGCTTACATGGTATTACCTTTTGGATCGTGAAACACTCCTGCCATATTCCAAAGAGCCATACTCAGTATTTTTGTAGACTTGATAAATGAAGGATTGGAGGTATACATGGACAATTTCACACCCTATGGAGATGATTTTGAATAGGCATTACAGACATTGGACAAAATCCTGGAACAGTGTATCTCAACTAGGCTATGCTTAAGCCACGAGAAGTGCCATATGATGATGATGGAGGGACTGATCCTGGGTCATTTCATTTTAGCAACTGGAATTTAGGTAGATCCAACAAAAATATAGGTAATCCTCTTATTAGCTACTCCCTGCACTCAAATAGAGGTACGTAGTTTTCTGGGATTTGCAGGATATAATCATAGATTTTTAAAGAACTTCTCACGGATTGTTTCACCATTATATGCCTTAACAGGAAATGTTGATTTTATATGGACTGAAAAATGTGACATTGCCTTTATAGAGTTGAAACGACTACTATCAAAAACACCAGTATTACGAGGGCCGAATTGGGATATACCATTCCAGATTTCATCAGACACATTAGATTTAGTTGTTTGGCCAGTTCTTGGCCAAGAAGATGACAAGAAACCCTAGGTTATATATTACATTAGCAAAAATTTAACTCCTACTGAGTTGAATTATACAGTAACAAAGAAAGAATTTTCAGCTGTTATTTATGCTATTAACAAATTCAGACTATATAACTGGATACCCTATAGTTCTGTATACTGATCACTCTGCTATCAAATATTTAGCTAATAAACCCATCACGAATGGAAGAGTGACACGTTGGTTACTACTTTTGCAAGAATTTGACATAACTATAATGGATCGACCGAGGAGGGAAAACCTTGTGGCAAATTTCCTCTCCCGAGTACCAACGACAGACAATGGAATGGCGGTATAAGACTAGTTATCGGATGAACATCTATTTGCTGTGGCCATAAAAACACCATGGTACACAGATGTGGAAAATTATTTAGCAGTAGGAAAACTGCCCAAACATCTGACACCCGGAGAAAGAAAATTAATAGTGCAGCGCAACACTCAGTTCTCGTGGATCAGAGGATACCTTTTTCACACAGGGGTCGTTATGCACATCCGCAGGTGTATCAGGGAAGACGAAATTTATGATATCTTAAAAGCCTGCCACAATGGACCTTGTGGTGGACATTTTGAAGACCGCAGAACTCGACATAAAATTTTGCAAGTGGCCTACTACTAGCCCATGATTCTTAAGGATGCTAAGAAATTTGTCCAGACATGCGATAGTTTCCAAAGGAGGGGCTGCCCTGGCTAGCTTGATGAGATGCCCATACATCCACAGCTGGTGATAGAACCCTTTGAGCGATGGGTGTTAGATTTCGTTGGGTCGATCAACCCACTGTCTAATCAGAAATCATATATATTTGTTGCAATAGAATACGTGACTAAATGGGTGGAGGTAGTAGAACTACCAAGAGCGACAGAGGAAACATTGATTAATTTTATTTTTGAAATTTTTGTGCGATATGGCTTACCTAGAGAAGTAATTACTAATGGGGGGCCACAATTTGTATGCCACAAGATTGCTGCTACACTAAAGAATAATCACATTATTCATAGAATTACCTCTACGTAACACCCGTAGGAAAATGGGAAAGTGGAGAGTACGAACAAAGTAATTGAAGCTATTCTAACAAAGACGGTCTCATTGCATAGACAGGGATAGGTGACTTGACTGCCAGAGGCCTTGTGGGAATATCACACGACTTGGAGGAACACAATTGGATACTCCCCATATCAGCTGGTATTTGGTAAGGAACCCATTTTCCCCATAGAATTTGAGATACAGACACTAAGCATAGCCTAGGAATTGGGAATGGATTTAATTGAAGCCTAGATTAATAGGCTACAAAAAATAAATGAATTAGATGAAATTCAGCTATTGGCTCTATAGCATACTGTTAGTTCCAGTCTTCGCAGCCTGTCACCAGGGATCAACATGAGCTCTTACTATGTCTGGTTTTGTTAGATGTTTTGCAAATGATGTGCAACACAAAACATGTCACAAGTGTTTCCATCAGAAGAAGCTCAGAAAAATATTTCCAACAGTATATCACACTCCCATAACCGGCTCCCGGATTAGAAGATATGATCAAAATGAATGAGTGATTCTTGGTTATGCATGTTTTGGGGTTAGTTGCTGCACACAATGACAAGTTTAGTAAAAAATTAGTTTTTGAAATAATGGTAAGGAATTTTTCAAAAGTGAAAGAGGTTTTTGTTCATCACATATCAGATAACAAAAACCTCCTTCAATTTATGCACAGGTGACACTATGAGGGAGATATACAGTGATATTTGGAGCCTACATTAAAACAAAGCAAATTTTTAATATTTATTACTGTTTTAGTCATTTTAGTGTGGGGACATTTTACAATAGATGGAAAGTAATTTTCAGAAACCCAAGGAGGATTTTGTTAATAACAAGCTATATAACAAAAGCCTCTTTCTGTTTATTCACAGGTGTCATAAATTGGTATATGTGACTAGATCTTTAACGCTCATTTTCACAGATTTAAATTTTTAATGATTTTCTGTTTAAGAGATGATTTTGTGGAACAGATTGCGAGCAACGGGAAACGAATTTCCAAAATTTTAGAGAGGTTTGTCTCCACCATAATATTTTCTAAAACAACCTCTTTCAGTTTTGTAGCAGGTGCTATGGTTTAGGAGATACGAGTTCATCTTCAACACCTATTTTCAGAAATTCGGCCCAAGTTTAATGTAACTGATTCTATTTTGAAGAAAATGGTTGAGTTCAATCCCTTAGTACAAGGATGAGAAAATGTATATATTTTATGAATTTCATAGTGTAGGGGTTGGATTTTGGTAGAAGTTTGGACACTTGGGATTGCTTGCCACTCCATTGTACATTTGATTTCTGCATTTTTGGCAAAGGAAAGACCAGGGTTTGCAGCACTTTTTGGGATCCTTGTGGCTCTATGTTTTGATGGTGTTTTTTCTCTATGTAATTTGTAAGTTCACTGATATTTTTTATACCATTTCCTTTCTCTTTTGCTTCTAAAATTAAAAAAATGAGTGACAAAGGTAGAATTCATTAGCTTGTTGTGCTCTGCCTTACAATTTTGTTTAATTTTCAATGTTTTCTTCAGTTTGAAGAGGATTCTTGATATCCTCTTGCCCTCTTCAGCCTCTCACCAGTCTGAGCCCTCCATATTTACAAATAAAAGCATAAAAATGATTTCCTTTCTTGCTCCAATCAGAACTCTGCAAAACTGGCCTTCATCCCCGGACCCAAATTTGCCTTTCCCTTGATTCCAACAAAAGTCCCAAAAAATCAAATCAAATTCTTGCAATTCATACCTAGCCTAACATTAGAAGATATTTCAGCCATCTCAAGCCCCATAGATCATCATTTTCTGATATTGACCCGGAGGGAGCCCTCTCCTATCCTTGTAGGGCTAGCTACGAGGTTGAGCGTGGTTTGATGTTGGTCCTGGATCCTGCCTTTTCAACTTGAGGTAAATCTAGGCTCTAACACATACTACACTCATTCAACAACAAAGAGCCAAGTGGAACGATTCCCTGATTAAGAAGAAGACATTTCATGAGGGCGGATGGGCTTTTCTTTACGATTCCAGGTTTCAATACTTCCCTGGTAAACTACAAACTAGATGGCTAGGCCCCTATGAAATAAAGGAAGTACATGACAATGGCACGCTTACATTGGCCACCATTGATGGGTTTGGTTTTTCCTTCAAAGAAAATGGGCATAGGGTACACCTCTACCAAAAACCACTCACAAGAGAATCTTTTTACCAACAGATACGTGAAGACTCCACCATGCAAATCTTAGTTGCAGAAGGAAATCCTTCGGCAAGTTCATTATTGTAAAAAGTTATTCCTTTTTGTAAAAACTGTAAATATGATTGTTGATTTTTGCTGATTGTAAAAAGTTATTCCTTTGCGTTTTTTTATTTTATTTTTGTTGTTCCCACTTCGGAACATAACGTTTGATTTTTGCTGTTCCCTCTTCGGAACATCACATTTGATTTTTGTTGTTCCCACTTCAGAACAACACGTTTGATTTTTGTTGTTCCTACTTCAGAACAACACATTTGATTTTTTTTATTCCGTCTTTGGAACAACACGTTTGATTTCTGTTGTTGATCCGGATTTAAAGAGGAACGCAACAAATTACAGAAATAACGATCTACACAAAGATGCAGCAGAAATAATACTTCATTTCATTAATGGAAAAATACTGAAATATGCTTACAACCAGAAATGGAAATAAACCAGCTAGGGCGATGGCAGCTTATCTATGAGAAGAGATGTGATGGCTACATGCCTCTGAACTGTGTTACAATGAGGCTCGAAGGCCTATTTATTGTTGAGAAACAATGGAAAACCCTTAACATTCCAAAACCTAACCCTAGGAGATGAAACGCCAAACTGTGGGCCCCGTTTGGGAGTAAATTGGTACATCAACTTCCCGGGGTCGTAACTTTGGCATATGATCTCCGTTTGACGCGTACAATAGCTCATTAGAAAGATCTATCCGAGCACTATCATTGTTGGAACGGGAAACATCGGTCCATTCCATGGACCCATGTTGCCCCTGGATTCCCCAAAAAACGTCGTTTAGGGCCTCAAAACGGCTCCGGAAGTTCAGGACCCGAAAAACTGCTAAAAATAGTAAGTTGTGCTACAATTAAGAAAACTAAAAATGCTGAGAAAGACAATGGTGGGGGTCCAGGTGGACTTGGCAGGTGGCCACCAATATCCACCTGGATCGTTCCTCCCCCCTTAGGAAGCAATGGTCCCCATTGCGTTGAGCTCCTCCATGAGATGAGGAAACTTCTGCTGAACTTGTTCCCTGGTGAGCCACTTGCCCTGTTGAAGGAGTTGGCCTGCTTTGACAACTCGATACAGTTGGATATTCTGTTGGCGAGTGTTCTTGATCTGTGTGTCCATGATCCGATCAGTTGCAGCTTGTTCCATGCAATCTGGATTTAATTCTGTGGGTTTGAGCTGTTCTGCAATGTCAGATGTGTCTAGCAATGGTGGAAAGTATGGCCGAAGGCGGTCCACATTGAACACTGGGTGCAGGCCAAGGAATGGGGGAATGCTGAGCTCAAATGCATTGTCTCCCATAGCCTTAGTAATGGTGTAAGGACCATATCGGAGTGGTCTCAATTTCCGATAGGCTCCAGTAAGGCGTTATTTTTGCAAATGCAACCAGACTTTGTCGCCCACCTGGAACTTGTGTGGCACCCGGTGTTGATCATGTCGCTGCTTGTACTTGGCATTTGATTTCTCAAGAATGTCATGGACCTGCTGGCGAATATGTTGGATGCGCTCAATGAAGCTGGTGGCCTTATCTGTTTCGGATTGGACATGAGCTGAATTCATGTGAGTAGCTGCAAGGGGCATGGCCACATCAATGGGGCATAGTGGCTGGAATCCCAAACCCACCTGAAAAGGGCTATGGCCAGTGGAGCTGTGAAGAGCTCGGTTGTAGCTGTGCTGAACATAGGGGAGGCTCTCGTCCCATGTGCACAATCATCCTGTTGAAAACCTCTGTCTGGCCATCAGTTTGAGGATGGAAGGCTGTAGACTTCGTGAGTTTGGTGTCCAGCATTGACCAGAGACTGGACCAAAATGTGCTGAAAAACCGACTGTCCCGATCTGAGATGATAGACTGTGGGATCCAAAAGTGCACCCACACTTGTTCAAAGAATAGTTTAGTAGTGGCTTCTGCTGTGATATTCTTCTTGCAGGCCATCATAATGGCCATCTTCGAGAACCTGTCGACGACCACAAAAACACAGTCATTTCCATGCTTAGTGGAAGGAAGGCCTGACATGTAATCCATGGAAATGGATTCCCAAGGTCGACTAGGGGTAGGCAACGGGGTATAGAGGCCGTGCTTCTTAATGGTTGGTTTGGCAATGGCACAGTCAATACATGATCGGATGTACTTCCCAACATCCTGTCGAAGATTCGGCCAATAGA
The DNA here is from genome assembly GCA_031772625.1 of Pinus tabuliformis. Taxonomy (NCBI): domain Eukaryota; kingdom Viridiplantae; phylum Streptophyta; class Pinopsida; order Pinales; family Pinaceae; genus Pinus; species Pinus tabuliformis. The sequence goes on along the minus strand of CM062815.1, from coordinate 1,088,559,300 downwards.
AATAATTTTGCAGTACTGCCACTGTTTTCTCGACCCCGAAATGCCCAGCAACCCGACTGTAGTGTGCTTCCCAGATCATCTTGGCACGCTCGCTTGAAGGAACACAGAGGTGACCGAGGTGGCATAATAGGGCGTCCTGGAGGTGAAAATCTGCAACATGTTGACCCTCCAAGAGTGTCTGGTATGTGCGGCCAAATTCTGGGTCGCTTTTGTAGAGAAGTGGCCAATCAGCAGTTTTGTGCCCACAAGAGTTGAGCACGATGGTTAGCGCCATGATCAGTGGCCGACTGAGGCAATCTGCAACATTATTGGTGCTGCCCTTTTTATACTTGATATTCAAGTGAAACTGTTGCAGGTATGTAGACCACTTCTGATGGCGATCATTCTGCAATTTCCCTTGGGTCTGTATGAACTGCAGAGGTCGGTGGTCTGTGTGGATGACCGTTTCCTTCCCCAAAATGTAATGCTTCCATTGTCGGCAGGCCTATACAATGGAATACATCTCTTTATCATAAGTGGGGTACTTCCGGACTATGTCTGAAAGTGTTTCACTGTGATATGCCACTGTTTGTCCATGTTGAGTAAGGACTGCCCCAATAGCATAGTCAGAGGCATCTGTCTCGACCTCAAATGGTTGTTGTAAATATGGTAACGCGAGCACTGGTGCCATGCAAAGGCGATCCCTCAATTCCCTGAATGCCTTCTGTTGAGATTCAGACCAAAAGAATTTTTCTTTCGCCCCGCCCTTGGTGACTTGACTCAAGGGCCAAGAAATATGAGAAAACCCCAACACAAACCTGCGGTAGAAGTTGGCAAGACCTAGAAAGCTGCGGAGCTCTATTAGAGTGGTTGGAGAGGGCCAATCCCGAATGACTTGGATCTTGGCCGGATCGACATGCACCCCCTGTTCATCAATGATGTATCCCAGATACTGAACCTGGGTCATGCCAAAAGTGCATTTCTCCAAATTAGCACATAGCTTGTGTTGCCGCAGGGTTTGGAGAACCTGTTGGATGTGGTGGAGGTGCTCTTCCCAACTCTGGCTGAAGATCAGAATGTCATCCAAGTATACTACTACAAAGGAGTTGGTGAATGGCCGCAAGATGTCATCCATTAGCCTCATAAAGGTTGCAGGAGCATTCGTCAATCCGAAAGGCATGACCAACCATTCGAAGAGGCCCTCCTTGGATTTGAAGGCAGTCTTCCACACATCGGAGGGTTCGATTGGTACCTGGTGATATCCTGACTTCAGATCGATCTTGCTGAAATATTTCGCCCCCTTTAGTTGGTCTAGGAGGTCATCAATCCGCGGGATCGGGTACCTATTACGGACAGTGATCTTGTTTAGCGTCCGATAGTCAATACAGAGTCTCCACGTCCCATCCTTCTTCTGTACCAACACGATCGGGCTCCCACGGGGTGATGAACTCAGACGGATGTGAACTTTCTGCAGGAGCTCCTGAATCTGCCTCTTGATTTCATCGTTCTCTAGAACAGAGCGCCGATAAATTGGTCAATTGGGTAGCGGCGCACCTGGGGTCAGATCGATGGAGTGCTTGACTTGACAGTGCAGAGGAACCCCTGCCGGGGAGGTGAAGATGTCCTCGTACTCCTCCAAAACCTTGTCCATCTGTAGTTGTCGTGCCGAGGGACCCCGTTTGGAGGCCGCGGCCACTATCTTCTTCTTTCCTTGAGGGCGTATCATCAGGAAAAAAAATTTCCTGGTTTTGGAAATGATCTTACTGCATTGTTTTGCAGTAATCAAAGAGATGGCGGCAAGTGGTGCTACCTCCGGTATCTTGAACAACTTATTTCCCAATGTAATAATAACAGCACGGGGCCTTGATTCATACACAGCATGTCGCTTCCACAAGTATGATTGTCCTAGTAATACATCACAAACTTCAAGGGGAGCAATGTCACACAATACCTCATCCGTGAAGGGCTTGATGTTGTATGGAAGGCGACACTGCTGGCTCACGCGAAGATCTCGTCCTTGGTGAAGCCACCCAATGGTGTATGGTTGTGGATGTGCTGTGGTCGGTAAGCCCAACCGCTTCACGACCTCTGCCGAAATGAGGTTCTTTTGACTCCCGCTATCAACAATGAACTGTATCGGGGAGCCCTTTACCCACATCTGGGAGTGGAAGAGACGCTCCTCCTCCTCTGGATCTTCGGGTTCATTTTTCTGGATCTTTGCGGTAGCAACAGTGGCGCTGGGATCCGCATCAATGATCTGCTTCCCTTTTTCATACCCCTTATCGGGTTCTGACTCAGAGTCGGAACATGCATCTGATTTTGAAACCTTTAGCTCAGCCACCAGTGACTGCTTGGCCCGACACTCACTTGTGTTGTGAGTGGAGCTCTTATGGAACTCTCACCATTTTCCAGTGTCCTTTCTCGGCTTCGTGGCACTGTTCTTTGCTTGCGGCTTCGGCTGGTTGTCTTTGGTTGTCCCGCCTTGGCTTTGTCCTTTGTTCTGTGGTTTAGGGGCACCTTTCCCCTGCTTTGGATTCGCAGCTCCAAAGTCTCGCTTCTTTTGTTTAAACTTCTGCTCGACCTTGACGACATATCGGTATGCTGCGCGGAGCGAGGGGATGTTTAGGAATTGTATTTATTCCTGGATGTACTTGTGCAGGCAACCACGGTATTTGAGTATCAAATGTTGCTCCGAATCCTTGATACCCAACTTTGTGCGAAGGGTATGGAAAAGATTGGTGAACTCCGGCACGTCTTGGTCCCTTCCCTGCCGCAACGTGGGTCACTTTATGTATTCATCCTCATAGCTTCCCACAGGGTAGTACTGCTCCTTGATGGCATCCCGGAATGAATCCCAGGTGGGTGCGGCTGAAAATAGTGAGCCAGTACTTTCATCCTTCTGCTCGCATTAGGTTTCCCACCAATCCTTGACGTGGGGGGCTGCTTTGAGAAGAGCAAAAATAATATTTTACTGACTCGAAAATTCATGAACAGAAAAATAACCCTCTAGCAGATTTAACCATTTATCTACGACATCTGCGTCTATCTGACCCTCGAATATGGGGATTTCAAAATTAACTTGTACCTTAAAGGGTGTGGCGTTTCCAGAGTAGCTGCTGGAAGCCGATGCGTTGCTTCTGGGTAGCCGCTGAAGGATCTAGGCAAAGTTGTCCATCATCGCGTTCCGTTGTCGCTCAAGGGCTTCTTCGAGCAAGATTTTGATGGGATCTCCTGCCCCCTCGTCTTTCTTCTCGTCCGCCATGGGAGGCCGTCGGGATTTGAGAGGCTGGTCTTGCAAAGGTTCAACCAGTTCAAGTCCTAACTCCTTATATCCCGACCTTGTTGGGGACATGCAAAGAAAAACAGAGAAAAAGTAGACCGCTCTGATACCACTGATCCGGATTTAAACAGGAATGCAACAAATCACAGAAATAACCATATACACAAAGATGCAGCGGAAATAATACTTCATTTCATTAATGGAAAAATACTAAAATATGCTTACAACCAGAAATGGAAATAAACCAGCTAGGGCGTGGTAGCTTATCTCTGAGAAGAGATGTGATGGCTACATGCCTCTGAACTGTGTTACAATGAGGCTCGAAGGCCTATTTATTGTTGAGAAACAATGGAAAACCCTTAACATTCCAAAACCTAACCCTAGGAGATGAAACGCCAAACTGTGGGCCCCGTTTGGGAGTAAATTGGTACATCAACTTCCCGGGGTCGTAACTTTGGCATATGATCTCCGTTTGACGCGTACAATAGCTCATTAGAAAGATCTATCCGAGTACTATCATTGTTGGAACGGGAAACATCGGTCCATTCCATGGACCCATGTTGCCCCTTGATTCCCCAAAAAACGTCGTTTAGGGCCTCAAAACGGCTCCGGAAGTTCAGGACCCAAAAGACTGCTAAAAATAGTAAGTTGTGCTACAATTAAGAAAACTGAAAATGCTGAGAAAGACAATGGTGGGGGTCCAGGTGGACTTGGCAGGTGGCCACCAATATCCACCTGGATCAGTTGTTCCCTCTTCAGAACAACACATTTGATTTTTTCTATTCCAACTTTGGAACAACACATTTGATTTCTGTGGTTCCCACTTCGAACAACACATTTGATTTTTGTTGTTCCCACTTCAAAACAACACATTTGATTTTTGTTGTTCCCACTTTGGAACAACACATTTGATTTCTGTTGTTTCCACTTTAGAACAACATGTTTGATTTTTGTGGTTCCCACTTCGGAACATCACATTTGATTTCTTCTGTTCCCACTTCAGAACATCACTTTTGTTTTTGTTGTTCCCACTTTGGAACAACACATTTATTTTTGTTGTTCCCACTGTGGAGCTCTGGAAAGGTATGTTTTTGACCAACAATTTGGTGAATTTTCGGTAGCAATTGTAACCCTTTCGGCATAATGAATTTAAAGAGATAAAGCATTTTTAGTAGAATATGTGAGAATTAGTATGAAAAGCTTAATCACTAATAATTGCTATTTTTCTATGCAGGAAAGGGTGGAAACAAAGGATTACTGTTTAAGAGGAAAAGACAAAGGAAGAGTAACTGCTGTCCCTTTGGAAGGAAACCAGATGCGAACAAGATCAAGCGGATCGAAGCAGAACAACCCGGGAAAGAAAGAAGAATTATCGAGTCGACGAAGCAGGGAAAGGAAAATCAAGGAGTAACGGCTTGGCGAATCCCTCAGGATCTTTGATCCTGAGGGATTGCTGTCTTGCTTATTTTTGCTATCTAGATACCTCCGCCAATTCTCTTATAAAAAGGGGCAGCAGTGTTAAGCTCGGGGAACTTTTTCATATATGTAAATTTAAGTCTCAGTTTGAACTTTGATCATCGAGTCTCGTTAAGACTTGTTTTGCTGTACTTTTGTTGATGCATTAATACGAAAGACTTGGTGCTTTATTTCATCTCTGCGACTGGAGTAATCTAAGGCAGTGTATCCTTGGAAGCTAAGGGCCCGACTCCGAAGGACACTTGCTTTTGTATCATTATAATTTGGTTTCTGTGTGGATTTTCTGTATAATTTGGTAATCTGACGTGTTTGTCATATGCTGTTCCATGCTCTGTTATGACTACTTCATTAATGGTTTCATTCAGGAGATTTATGTAAGTAACTCTGTATCGTGTAAATGAATCTCTTCAGAGTTGATTGCATGTTCACTATTTAAGCCAATTGTTTCTGTTACAGAGCTTTCATATTAAATATTGCTATTGGATTCATTCGAACTCTTATTCGTGGGAACCTGGAAGTAATATTATTCCATTTGGAAACAAAAGTCATGTTCTTTGGGAACATCAGATTGCTATAATAAGTGTGTTGTGTATATATGATAAATGTTGTTCCATAATTCATTTGTGAATATTTCCTCATAAAGTAAGGTTCATTGGAATTGATTTTGACGATTGTCATTTGATTACGGAATGAGAGTTCAGTTCTAACTCGCGAGATCTAGTTTACTGAGTTGCTGTTCCATTTATTGCCGTTCCATTTACTGCTGTTCCATTTCAGATTTGCTGTTCCATTTTCCGTTTGCTGTTATTTCACTTTCTGCTGTTCCATCTTCCTGCATTTACTGTTTTGGCGTGAGAGGAGGTTGAAAGCTGTAGTGAGTCAGCAAGTTGCTGCTTAGCTCCTAGATCTTTGGTCCATACTCTATTTTTCCTTCCATCAGTTTCTAGAGGGATGGGTTATTTCTTCCGCACCCTTGACTGATAAGTTGCCTAGTGTGATTCCTTTCTTTTAAAAGAAAATTAGTTATAACTTAGCATCCATTTACTCTTGCATTTTCTAGACACTGTTCTACGAAGAATTACTCTGATGAATAGCCTCGGATTGAGCTACTCTTTGAAATAACAAAGTGTTCCCGGATTGACTTATTAATGTAGCATAACTAGAGGTGAAAGAGATCCTTGTTACAGCCCTACATTTTGGCATCGTTGCCGGCGAAAGAGTACAGCCATTTGTCTTTTACAGAGTAGTGTACGAATCTGCTAGGGGAGAGTTGGATTTTAAAAACGGAAAGTAAGAACCTACGTACGGAGCATGTAAAAGCCCTGCTCCATCGTCTGCTTTCCTGGCAGAATTGTGGGTTGAATAGAATTTGGTAGTTTATAGAATGAATGACTAAGCAGAAAAAGCTAGAAAAAATTATCAAACCTCCATTCAAACCCGAAAAAGCCAAAGGGCCGGTAACCCTTGGCCGAATGACCTTCATAGACGAAATCTATAAGAAAACTGAATCTCAACCATCAGTAGGTTTTAGAAAAACCAACTCCAAGCAGCCTACTGGTTCCCTTCAGGCCACAGGGTCACCATCTGTAGCCTTCGCTGAGGTGCATAGTCAGACTGATGAACAGGACTTTCAAGAAATTGAAAATTCTATTCTAGAACGACTGCAGGAAGGGAATCTAAGCAATCTTTGTGAAGGAGAAGGGGAAACAGGAGAAGTTGAAGAACCAAGATCTCCTAGGATAATCCATCCATTAGAAAGCCCAGATAAAGGGAGCGCTGTAAAAATCATTGAAGGGATTCAATCTCCTCAAGTAGCAGGAGCTGCCATTATTCCAGACAAAGGAAGTGCTATTAAGACAACCAAAACCGTACCTTCTCAGCCTAAGAATACCCTTTTAGAAATCCCTGAAGGTTATTGGCACATATTCGATCCGATGGCGCAGAATTAGCCCAATACTCAAACTTCTACATTACAATATCCTATAGTGGATTCCGCAGCAAATGCTCCTATGAAAGCAATTCCCCTTCAAAACATTCCTACATTTCATGGACTGACATCAGAAGACCCAGACGCATTCTTATTCGAATTTGATGTCTTATGCAGGGGATATGATTACAACACTGACCCCCAGAAATTAAAGTTGTTCCCCTCTACTTTGAAAGGAGCAACCTTAAGATGGTTTATGGGTTTAGGTGGTGGGGTTATAAATAATTGGGAGCAGATGAAGGAATCTTTTCTAAAGAAATATCAAGACTATTGTAGGTCTAGAGAATTGAAATACGAAATATTCCAAATGATAGCTAGACCGAACAAAACATTAGAAGAATATACAGAACGTTTTCAGTATAATTTACAAAGGTCACCTTATGCATCATTACCACTGCCTGATAATGTGTTAAAAACTGCATTAATCAGAGGCATGAAAGAGCAGTGGATCGAAACATTAAATATCATGGGAAAAGGGGATAGTTATCAAGAAAATTTTGCTGACATCATTGATCTATGTATTAGAAGTTCGAGAGGCAACACAAGGATAAAACCAGCAGAATATGATCGGTTTGTCAGAGATAACAAAGCACCAACAGAAGGAGTAACACGTGTAGAACTTGGCAATTTATTAGAAAACTTTAAAACTGATATTCTGGGGACATTAACTACACAACTTGATATTTTTCAAGCTAAACAGAAGCAAATTGAGGCAGAACAAAATTTGGCGATCTTCTGCCCCCGATGTAGAAAGAAGCATAGCCACAAGGAATGTTCGCTGGATACAGTTCAAACATGTTCCATCTGTGCAAAGGATCACCTTACTGAAAGTTGCCCCTCACTTCCTGGGTTGAAAGCAGTATATAAGGAAGCAGAAGAAGAACCAGAACTAGCATACTTCGTTAACCAACGTTGCCAATGGCAACCAAGACAATCAGGTATGTTTTTAGACCCGACTTCTTCTTTTCAGCCTCCACAATATAGTATGTGGCAAAATAAATCTCAACCCCCATTTCCGAACTGGTCATCACAACCATTTCCTTCCCCAAATCCATGGATGAATCAGCTAAGCCAATTTGGTTGGCCAAATTTTCCTTACACTCCACCATATTTGCAAAATAACTCATACCCTCCGCAATGGACCCCCCCTACTTCACAAAGTTCACCCTGGCAGACAAATTGGCCAAGATCGACATATCAGCCAACAGGAACTATTCCACTCCCTCAACCGACTCTGCCAGCTTTGCAACAAAATCCCCAGTCTAATCTGAGACCGCAACTCCCAACCCAACCTAATTCTAATCCCAATAATAGGCCGGTCCAGTCTCTCCAAATCATAGAATCAACAGTAATCGAACCTGAACTAGGGGAGTGCAATGATCTTCAGTTAAGATCTGGACGAATAATAGAAATAGAGGGAGATAAAACAATGTACATTGAAGATCAGTTACCAATAGAACAACCGTTACAACAAGAGAGCATAAATAAGGAGCAGACTCCTCATCAAATAAATGAACCCGCTCCTCCCTTCCTAGAACGATTAGTCTTACCACGACCTGTACAGCAACTAGAATTCGACATTCTGGGGGAGTTACAAAATCTGTACATAAGAATTCCATTCCTCCAAGCCATTCAAGACATCCCTATATACACAAAAACTATAAAAGAATTGTGCATAAAGAAATCAAGGAGGAATCCAACCACTAACCCAAGAGTCCAAGTAGTCGGTACTTTATCTGACTTGTTATCAGGAATACCCATTAAATATGAAGACCTGGGAAACCCAATAGTAACTGTTCAAATCTATGGACAGACTCTGACTAATGCTTTAGTTGATTTAGGAGCTGCAATTAATATTTTGACAACTTCTACGTGCCAAAAGCTTGGGATTACATCGGTAGAACCCACTTCTACTTTGTTAGAATTGGCTGACCGATCTGTAGTACGACCAGAAGGAACTCTATACGATGTCATGGTCTCTGTAGATTCTTGGGAATACCCGATTGACTTCCTGGTAATTAATCCAAAAACCCGACTGGATGGACACCCTCTAATTTTAGGAAGACCCTGGCTGGCCACTGCCGATGCATACATTGGTTGTCGGCAGGGGAATATGACAATAACCAGAGGACCAAATATCAAAAATCTAGTCCTATATCCTCCAGCATAGCCAAGTCTTACAGCAATAAAAACCAACCAGCACCCGGTATCATACCTTACTGACAATATCAGATCACCATTGACTATACAGAAGGCTCTAGACTTTAAAGATATAACAGAAGATGATGCCATCAATAACTTCGTTAGTCAAACGGAATCTAGACCTCATGCACAGTGTTTTATGATAGAAGCTGCATTCGAGAATGAACTGGAAGAAGACCCCTTAAAAGATACACATGACCAAACGATACCTGTGACTTCTGTTGCTAATAGTAAAGTAGTGGAAATTGAACCAGGAAAAACACCAAACATTAATGCCAACCTTACACCAGAACAAGAAATCAAACTCATCCATTTGTTATGAAAATATCAAGAAGCATTTGCATGGGACTATCCTGATATGAAAGGGATTGATCCCTAATTGTGCACCCACCATATTTACATAGAAAAAGATGCAAGACCTGTCCGTCAACCGCAAAGAGGACTCAACCCCCATCTAAAAGATGTTGTGAAAGCAGAACTTCAGAAGCTTTTAGATGTTAATTTTATTTATCCTATTTCCGATAGTAAGTGGGTCTCTCCACTTGTGGTTGTGCCCAAGAAGAATGGGAAATGGAGGATTTGTGTGGATTATAGGGAGCTAAACAAAGCCACACAAAAAGACCATTTTCCCCTCCCATTCATAGACCAAGTATTGGACACGTTAGCAGGAAAGAAATTCTTTTCTTTCCTAGATGGCTTCAGTGGATACAATCAGATTCAGATTGCCCCTGAAGACCAGGATAAAACTACCTTTACTTGTCCTTGGGGAACGTATGCTTATAGATTTCTACCCTTTGGCCTATGTAATGCCCCTGCCACATTCCAAAGGGCCATTCTTAGCATCTTTGCAGACTTAATAAATGATGGGCTTGAAGTCTATATGGATGACTTTACACCGTATGGAGATGATTTTGATCCAGCTCTAGACACTCTAGAAAACGTCCTACAGTGCTGCATTGCTACCAGGCTTTGCTTAAGCCACGAAAAATGTTATATGATGATGACAGAAGGGCTTATTCTAGGGCACTACGTCTCAGCAGCCGACATTCAGGTAGATCCGGCTAAAATTCAGATTCTTTTGCTTATTCCCACCCCAATTACTCAGACAGAGGTACGCAACTTTCTTAGATTTTCTGGGTATTACAGACGATTTATAGAACATTATTAACACATTGCTGCACCTTTATATGCACTAACAGGTAATGTTGATTTCATGTAGACAGAAAAATGTGACCGCACTTTCCAGGATTTAAAGAAACTCGTATCAACAGCTCCAGTCCTTCGAAGACCAAACTGGAATTTACCATTCCAAATTTCATCTGATGCCTCAGACACAACAATCGGTGCAGTCCTTGGATAGGAGGAGGATAAAAAACCTTATGCTATTTATTACATCAGCAAAAATTTAACCCCTGCTGAATTAAATTACACTGTCACCGAAAAAGAATTCCTTGCTGTAATACATGCTGTCAATAAATTTAGACATTATATCACAGGCTATCCCGTTGTTTTATATTCAGATCATTCTGCTATTAAATATTTAGCAAATAAGCCTGTTACAAATGCCAGAGTAACAATATGGTTGATCTTATTGCAGGAATTTGATATCACAATCAAAGATAGACCCGACAAGGAGAACCCTGTAGCTGATTTTCTCTCACGGATACCAAAACCAATTGAAGCAGCAGCAATAGAAGACCAATTTCCGGACAAACACCTGTTTGCTGTTGCTGCCCAAACACCCTGGTATGCTGATGTTGCCAATTACCTTGCAGCAGGTAAACTACCAAAGCACTTAACCCCTAATGAACGTAAGCAGATTGTTCAGAAGAGCACTCAATTTTCGTGGATTGGGGGCTATTTGTTCCACACAGGGGTAGACATGCAAATCAGGAGATGTATTCGAGAAGATGAAATTTTTGACATCTTAAAAGCCTGTCATGACGGACCTTGCGGAGGACACTTTGCAGAAAGAAGAACAACACATAAAGTACTGCAGACAGGATACTACTGGCCTACAATTTTTAAGGATGCGAAGAAATTCGTTCAAGCATGTGACAGTTGCCAGCGAGCAGGTCGACCTGGTCAAGCCGACGAGATGCCTCTGAGGCAACAATTGGTTATTGAACCATTTGAATGCTGGGCTCTTGACATCGTTGGACCCATCAACCCATCATCAAATCAGAGAACATATATCTTGGTAGCCACAGAATATGTTACTAAATGGGTTGAAGCGGAAGCGTTACCTAGAGCTACAGAAGATTCGGTAGTTCAGTTCCTATTCCATTTGTTTGTACGATATGGCCTTCCGAGACAAATAATTACAAATGGAGGACCTCAATTTGCCGGAAACAAATTAGCTACAACACTTAACAACTATCACGTCCAGCACAAAATTACTACCCCATATCACCCGCAGGCGAATGGGCAAGTAGAGAGCAGCAATAAGGTAATAGAATCAATTTTAACAAAAACCATTGCTTCACATAGGCGTGATTGGGCCGCCCGACTACCTGAAGCACTCTGGGCCTATAGAACCACCTAGAGAAGTACCACTGGTTATTCGCCCTATCAATTAGTGTTTGGGAAACAACCTATTTTCCCCATAGAATTTGAAATCCAAACCCTACGAACTGCACAGGAAGTTGGCCTAGATTTAAGTGAGGCACAAATCAATCGACTACAGCAGATTAATGAATTGGACGAAATAAGGCTCTCCGCATTACAGAATACAACACTTATTCAACAACAGCGAGCTAAATGGCATGATGCACTTATCAAGAACAAAGTCTTTCACGAAGGGGACTGGGCTTTGTTATATGACTCTTGGTTTCAGGATTTCCCAGGGAAACTGCAGACTCGATGGCTGGGGCCATATGAAATTCAGAAAGTACATGATAATGGGACCCTTACAGCGTTTTGAGTTTTGTTGTTCCTTTTCAAAGGAACAACAGTGTGGTTTTTGCCGTTCCTTTTCAAAAAGGGACAACATTTGCGAGTTTTTGTTGTTCCTTTCCAAAAGGAACAGTAGTTGACAATTTTTTTTAGACAAGCACTCATGATCTTAGGAGAACGGCATCCCAACTATTTGCTTGCATGGATCCTTCTCTTTCAAAAAGAACACCATAGTCATATCTTCGTCTCAGTCATGATTCATACTGAGGATGCTTTCTCACCCATCATCTTTCCAGTCTCTAAGATTCAGCTATACACTTATGCAATGAACATCAATTACAACACACCGAAGTCAGGATATCATAAAATCGCTATCTTTATAGAGCCTAGTATTGATAAGAGGACAAGAGGGGGGACATATTTACTTCTCATCCCCGTTGTCATTGACCTATTCCCATTTCCCTGGTTGGTTATCTTTATCATGGCGATTTCCTTTAAAGAAAATTTTTTCTGATTATTACATAAGAATAAGAACAGAGGATTTATATTTTCCTGTTGGGATGGTAAGACTTCTTCCGCCATTCCCACTCTTAAGGAGTGTTGAACCACCCTTATGTGTAAATATATAAGAAAAAGTGCTGGAAAAACAAAAGAAAAAAGGCAAAAATGAGGATGAATGTGATTTATTGTCAAATGGAGGATAGGGGGTCTCAGCAAGAGCCAGCCTACCATGATCATCAGGTTGGAAGCAAAGTGGCATTCCCAGCATGGCCACCATACCAGGGATATGGTCCAAAGGTATATTAACTAAACAGACCTTGGAACAGGGGGTCTCATCACGAGCCGGCCTGCCCACGTTTCGCGCCTTCCTGGTGAATGGCATTATGGTTACCTGGTTACCAAGCCAGCATAATGGCCTGTATTTTGACAAAATATTTTTATACACATACAGGATCATGGTTCCGGGGGCGAAATAAACAACTCTGCCAAGGTTATGGACACCTGTTGGCAGCAGAGCTCTATTAATGGTATCGAAGTCATAAATGGTTACACCAACAGGGATAATATTAATACCTCTTTATTTCTTCTATCTTATGAATAATTCATATTTTATTCCCTGATTAACATATCACATGAATACTCATTACTACCAATCATGGCAAAGGAACTGACAATGACCCCTTGGGACTTCGTACGAGTGACAGATGTCCCATCCCCCGGCCTCGCATCATATTATGAAAGCTCTTATGTAAAACGAGATCCACCTTTTTGCCTCGATTTCGGTATTTAGTTGTCTATCCAAAACATGGCGTAATTTTATATGTTGTTCTTAATGACTGGTAACACGATGGCTTTTGCTCCTCTATTTGACGGCTGGGGCAGCCTATCACATCGTGGGGGGGGAAGGTAATCTCATTACTCCACGGGGTACGTGTCACCACACCATTCGGGGTCGATAGTGTACAAAGAATGGCATGGTTTAACGGTATGATAGTTCTATTTTACGCAAAGTTGCCATCTGTAATCCATTTTTGCTGCATGCTCTGTTTTTTCGCGACGATCATCTTCTTTGCATCCCAAAATAGCTCAGACAGTTGCTGTTCCATTAAATTTTTTTAGTAGAACCATGGGAGGTAAGGCAGTCCGAAGTGAGCCCCAGGAATTGACAGCCTCTGCTGCTGCTCGAGAGATCCTGGAAAAGGCTGGATGGCTAAATTATTTCAATCGCTTACAAGAACCAAACGAGACAGTGGCGTTGGAATTTCTGCAAAAATTGCAGGAAGACTACTCCACAGTAAGAGAAAGATGGATACTGGTCACTGACGATGTAATTGCAGAAGTTTCAGGCCTACCAGCCACCGGACCTGTATGGACGCTGAAGAAAGAAAGACTGCAGAATATTATAGAGATTTTTCAGGATGAAGGCCAAAGACTGACAGTGAAAGGGAAAGGAGTTCTGCCAGCTACGTTAGGAGAACCCTGGACCGAACTAACAAAGAGAGTACAGAGCTACATTACCTGCGAAGGAAGGAAGGATGTGGTAAGACCTCGCCATCTTAAACTGTTAGCTGTTTTAAAAGAAAAATGTTCTGTAAATATGCCTGCACTTTTAAATTTGCTATTGCATGATGCGGCCCGAAGCCTGAAAATGGCCCAACACGAAGACGCAGTTGTTAGCCACCATGGATTGATTCGATTGATAGTGAGCCATAGTCCCACTCAACAGCAGAGTAGCTGGGAGGAGCTCATTGCAGTGATTAAGGGGGGATTGGTTGCACCGCCTCCAAAACCTGAAACCTCCTCCAGCACGCCAGAACAATCAGAGAAATGTAGAGAAGTGGCAGTTGGAAAACGTGTCGCTTCGAAACGAAAGCATTCTTCAGATACACCGGAGCGACCAGAAAAACGTAGAGAAGTGATAATAGAAAAACTTGTTGCCTGTACACCTGAACAGCCAGAAAAACCAAGGAAATCAGTTCGCCTAGCTCGAATACGAGGGAGGCTGGAAAAGATTCGGAACACCAGCCAACCAATTGAGATTACAGACGAACCTCCAGAACTAGAAGAAATACCTTCTGATGAAAATGATGGACAATCTAAGGATGAGGCTGAACAAGCCGGAGAAGGAGGAAAGGAAGGAGAAATGCACTCTGAAGCTGAACACCCCAAGGCAGTCACTGAGCAAGACAATCGGGAGGAGGAAGTAAGATAGCCAGAAAGCAGTCTGCTGCGAGACCCTGTGGGCGAAGAAGAATTGGCCGCAATCCTGGCCAGCTTGGGGGAATATGGTCAACCCTCCAGCCCAGCAGGTCCTCCCGATGGACCGCCAGAGGAAGAGATACCCAAGAATTCACATGCAGAGAACCAAGGAGAAGAAAATCCACCCGTTCATGAGGAAGAAATGCTGGACATAGGGGCAGATTTAAGGGCCAGGCCCAAACCCTCTGCCGAGACAAGGGAAATCAGGAAATTGAAGACTAAACAGTAGAGGCTTCTGAGCACTATAGCCCGACTCCGATAGAAAATTCGCATTCTGAAAGCGAGTCTGAGGATACAAAGGACCACACAGAAGAGGAAGAGGACCGCTACAGCAGAATCTCGTCGAACAAGAAGCCGAGGGACTTACACTCGCATTGTTGGTCGAAACCCGATTAGAAGACCTGCAGCTATTCCAAATGACGCTGAGGAACAAACTGTTGTTCCAATGGCCACTGAGGGACAGACTGCTGTTCCAATTGATAATGAGGAACAAACTGTTGTTCCAATTGCTACTGAAGAATAGACTGCCATTCCATTAACAGAGGAACCACAACAACCTTTTGTTCATGTCAAGAAAGAAAAGGAGAATAAGGAAATCCAAACCAAGGCACCGCCCGCAGGGGTGATCCGGGTTCGGAACTCTAAGCAGCATAACAAAAAGGTTCAGGTAAAACTCCCGGCCTCTACGGCCTTATGGAAAAAGGATCCAAAAACAAGGACCTTGCATAAAATGATGAAGGAAGCTCAACAGGAAACTCAAAGATTGAAGGAACAAACAGTCCCCCGAGAGAGATATGAAGAGTTGCAGCAGCAACTTCAGAATATTAGTCAGTCCGAGAGCCTTCGAAGGCTGGCAAAAAGAGCAGGAAAAGGTTGCAAAGGTAACTCGTCGATTAGATATTGTTGTTAGACAGTGTGTTCCTTGTATAATGACGTTCTAGCCTGTAGGGCCCCTGCTAAAAACTATGCTTTATTTTTGCTTGAACGATATTTACGATTAAAGATAAAAGCTATCAGGGCAGGTGCCCCTATACAAATCAATACCGTTAATGATTTCATAGATTGTTGCAATCATTATGGAAGTAAGGTCCAAAGATTATTATGTGAATTTTACTTGCATAATCTCGTGCTAGACCAGGAAACTGATTTAAATCCTGGCCCTTTCGTTGGGGACATACAATTGCAAGCCTTTGTTTCCTTCGGGGTTAATCAGCTAAAATGGCTCAGGGCTTATACCACTTTCCAGAGACAGGAAAATATCCTAGACTTGTGGGTGAGAGCCGAGCCTAGAGACCCAGTACGGTTATGGAGAGCACATAGGAACCTTATGAGAACCCTGGGTGTTATGGAAACATTAGGACCCATGCATGAGGATTTAATCAGACAAAATTTGGAATATTTTCTCACTATTAAAGACCTTGCTACCGATGCTGCAAAATTCCGATATCAGATTCCGAACCCAAACATCCAGCTCAGGGAACCATTCAGATATGAAAATTTTGAGCTGGCGGCCAGCCGTTTGAACCTTTATGGTGAGCGAATTTTGCAAGCAGGGCCATCCTGGTTAGGGTACCGATTTCGTAGTCCAATCATTTGGCACCCTGCACCCGGATACCAGGCCTTGTATGAAATGCCTGAAGGTCAAACAAATCAGTTTTTTGATGATTTGGTTGCTCATCATGGTTGTAGGTCTCCACACAGATTCCCTCTCCGGCCTACTCTCTTACTGCTCTGCATATCAACTATAATGTTTTCATGAGGGCATGAAACAGGGTAAGCAGGGGGGTGTGTGGAGCTCTGGAAAGGTATGTTTTTGACCAACAATTTAGTGACTTTTCGGTAGCAATTGTAACCCTTTCGGCATAATGAATTTAAAGAGATAAAGCATTTTTAGTAGAATATGTGAGAATTAGTATGAAAAGCTTAGTCACTAATAATTGCTATTTTTCTATGCAGGAAAGGGTGGAAACGAAGGATTACTATTTAAGAGGAAAAGACAAATGAAGAGTAACTGCTGTCCCTTTGGAAGGAAATCGGAGGCGAACAAGATCAAGCGGATCGAAGGAGAACGACCCGGGAAAGAAAGAAGAATTATCGAGTCGACGAAGCAGGGAAAGGAAAATCAAGGAGTAACGGCTTGGCGAATCCCTCAAGATCTTTGATCCTGAGGGATCACTGTCTTGCTTATTTTTGCTATCTAGATACCTCCGCCAATTCTCTTATAAAAAGGGGCAGCAGTGTTAAGCTCGGGGACCTTTTTCATATATGTAAATTTAAGTCTCAGTTTGAACTTTGATCATCGAGTCTCGTTAAGACTTGTTTTGCTGTACTTTTGTTGATGCATTAATACGAAAGACTTGGTGCTTTATTTCATCTCTGCGACTGGAGTAATCTAAGGCAGTGTATCCTTGGAAGCTAAGGGCCCGGCTCCGAAGGACACTTGCTTTTGTATCATTATAATTTGGTTTCTGTGTGGATTGTCTGTATAATTTGGTAATCTGACGTGTTTGTCATATGCTGTTCCATGCTCTGTTATGACTACTTCATTAATGGTTTCATTCAGGAGATTTATGTAAGTAACTTTGTATCGTGTAAATGAATCTCTTCAGAGTTGATTGCATGTTCACTATTTAAGCCAATTGTTTCTGTTACTAAGCTTTCATATTAAATATTGCTATTGGATTCATTCGAACTCTTATTCGTGGGAACCTAGAAGTAATATTATTCCATTTGGAAACAGAAGTCATGTTCTTTGGGAACATCAGATTGCTATAATAAGTGTGTTGTGTATATATGATAAATGTTGTTCCATAATTCATTTGTGAATATCTCCTCATAAAGTAAGGTTCATTGGAATTGATTTTGACGATTGTCGTTTGATTACGGAATGAGAGTTCAGTTCTAACTCGCGAGATCTAGTTTACTGAGTTGCTGTTCCATTTATTTCCGTTCCATTTACTGCTATTCCATTTTAGATTTGTTGTTCCATTTTCCGTTTGCTGTTCCATTTCACTTTCTGCTGTTCCATCTTCCTGCATTTACTGTTTTGGCGTGAGAGGAGGTCGAAAGCTGTAGTGAGTCAGCAAGTCGCTGCTTAGCTCCTAGATCTTTGGTCCATACTCTATTTTTCCTTCCATCAGTTTCTAGAGGGATGGGTTATTGCTTCCGCACCCTTGACTGATAAATTGCCTGGTGTGATTCCTTTCTTTTAAAAGCAAATTAGTTATAGCTTAGCATCCATTTACTCTTGTATTTGCTAGACACTGTACTACGAAGCATTACTCTGACGAATAGCCTCGGATTGAGCTACTCTTTGCAATAACAAAGCGTTCCCGGATTGACTTATTAATGTAGCATAACTAGAGGTGAAAGAGATCCTTGTTACAACCCTACATTTTGGTGCCGTTTCCGGGGAAAGAGTACAGCCATTTTTCTTTTATAGAGTAGTGTACGAATCTGCTAGGGGAGAGTTGGATTTTAAAAATGGAAGGTAAGAACCTACGTACGGAGCATGTAAAAGCCCTGCTCCACCGTCCGCTTTCCTGGCAGAATTGTGGGTTGAATAGAATTTGGTAGTTTATAGAATGAATGACTAAGCAGAAAAAGCCAGAAAAAATTATCAAACCTCCATTCAAACCCGAAAAAGCCAAAGGGCCGGTAACCCTTGGCCAAACGACCTTCATAGACGAAATCTATAAGAAAACTGAATCTCAGCCATCAGTAGGTTTCAGAAAAACCAACTCCAAGCAGCCTACTGGTTCCCTTCAGGCCACAGGGTCACCATCTGTAGCCTTCACTGAGGTGCATAGTCAGACAGATGAACAGGGCTTTCAAGAAATTGAAAATTCTATTCCAAAACGACTGCAGGAAGGGAATCTAAGCAATCTTTGTGAAGGAGAAGGGGAAACAGGAGAAGTTGAAGAACCAAGATCTCCTAGGATAATCCATCCATTAGAAAGCCCAGATAAAGGGAGCGCTGTAAAAATCATTGAAGGGATTCAATCTCCTCAAGTAGCAGGAGCTTCCATTATTCCGGACAAAGGAAGTGCTATTAAGACAACCAAAACCGTACCTTCTCAGCCTAAGAATACCCTTTTAGAAATCCCTGAAGGTTATTGGCACATATTCGATCCGATGGTGTAGAATCAGCCTAATACTCAAACTTCTACATTACAATATCCTATAGTGGATTCCGCAGCAAATGCTCCTATGAAAGCAATTCCCCTTCAACACATTCCTACATTTCATGGACTGACTTCAGAAGACCCAGACGCATTCTTATTCGAATTTGATGTCTTATGCAGGGGATATGATTACACCACTGACCCCCAGAAATTAAAGTTGTTCCCCTCTACTTTGAAAGGAGCAGCCTTAAGATGGTTTATGGGTTTAGGTGGTGGGGTTATAAATAACTGGGAGCAGATGAAGGAATCTTTTCTAAAGAAATATCAAGACTATTGTAGGTCTAGAGAATTGAAAGACGAAATATTCCAAATGATAGCTAGACCAAACGAAACATTAGAAGAATATGTAGAACGTTTTCAGTATAATTTACAAAGGTCGCCTTATGCATAATAACCACTGCCTGATAATGTGTTAAAAACTGCATTAATCAGAGGCATGAAAGAGCAGTGGATCGAAACATTAAATATCATGGGAAAAGGGGATATTTATCAAGAAAAATTTGCTGACATCATTGATCTATGTATCAGAAGTTCGAGAGGCAGCACAAGGATAAAACCAGCAGAATATGATCGGTTTGTCAGAGATAACAAAGCACCAACAGAAGGAGTAACACGTGTAGAACTTGGCAATTTATTAGAAAACTTTAAAACTGATATTCTGGGGACATTAACTACACAACTTGATATTTTTCAGGCTAAACAGAAGCAGATTGAGGCAGAACAGAATTTGGCGATCTTCTGCCCCCGATGTAGAAAGAAGCATAGCCACAAGGAATGTCCGCTGGATATAGTTCAAACATGTGCCATCTGTGCAAAGGATCACCTTACTGAAAGTTGCCCCTCACTTCCTGGGTTGAGAGCAGTATATAAGGAAGCATAAGAAGAACCAGAACCAGCATACTTCGTTAACCAGCGTCGCCAATGGCAACCAAGACAATCAGGTATGTTTTCAGACCCGACTTCTTCTTTTCAGCCTCCACAATATAGTATGTGGCAAAATCAATCTCAACCCCCATTTCCGAACTGGTCATCACAACCATTTCCTTCCCCAAATCCATGGATGAATCAGCTAAGCCAATTTGGTTGGCCAAATTTTCCTTACACTCCACCATATTGGCAAAATAACTCATACCCTCCGCAATGGACCCCCCCTACTTCACAAAGTTCACCCTGGTAGACAAATTGGCCAAGATCGACATATCAGCCAACAGGAACTATTCCACTCCCTCAACCAACTCTGCCAGCTTTGCAACAAAATCCCCAGTCTAATCTGAGACCGCAACTCCCAGCCCAACCAATTCTAATCCCAATAATAGGCCGGTCCAGTCTCTCCAAATCATAGAATCAACAGAAATCGAACCTGAACTGAGGGAGTGCAATGATCTTCAGTTAAGATCTGGACGAATAATAGAAACAGAGGGAGATAAAACAATGCACATTGAAGATCGGTTACCAATATAACAACCGTTACAACAAGAGAGCGTAAATAAGGAGCAGACTCCTCATCAAATAAATGAACCTGCTCCTCCCTTCCCAGAACGATTAGTCTTACCACGTCCTGTACAGTAACCAGACTTCGACATTCTGGGGGAGTTACAAAATCTGTACATAAGAATTCCATTCCTCCAAGCCATTCAAGACATCCCTATATACGCAAAAACTATAAAAGAATTGTGCATAAAGAAATCAAGGAGGAATCCAACCACTAACCCAAGAGTCCAAGTAGTCGGTACTTTATCTGACTTGTTATCAGGAATACCCATTAAATATGAAGACCCGGGAAACCCAATAGTAACTGTTCAAATCTATGGACAGACTCTGACTAATGCTTTAGTTGATTTAGGAGCTGCAATTAATATTTTGACGACTTCTACGTGCCAAAAGCTTGGGATTACATCGGTAGAACCCACTTCTACTTTGTTAGAATTGGCTGACTGATCTGTAGTACGACCAGGAGGAACTCTATATGATGTCATGGTCTCTGTAGATTCTTGGGAATACCCGACTGACTTCCTGGTAATTAATCCAAAAACCCGACTGGATGGACACCCTCTAATTTTAGGAATACCCTGGCTGGCCACTGCCGATGCATACATTGGTTGTCGGCAGGGGAATATGACAATAACCAGAGGACCAAATATCAAAAATCTAGTCCTATATCCTCCAGCACAGCCAAGTCTTACAGCAATAAAAACCAACCAGCACCGGGTATCATACCTTACTGACAATATCAGATCACCATTGACTATACAGAAGGCTCTAGACTTTAAAGATATAACAGAAGATGGTGCCATCAATAACTTCATTAGTCAAACGGAATCTAGACCTCATGCACAGTGTTTTATGATAGAAGTTGCATTCGAGAATGAACTGGAAGAAGACCCCTTAAAAGATACACATGACCAAACAATACATGTGACTTCTGTTGCTAATAGTAAAGTAGTGGAAATTGAACCGAGAAAAACACTAAACATTAATGCCAACCTTACACCAGAACAAGAAATCAAACTCATCCATTTGTTACGAAAATATCAAGAAGCATTTGCATGGGACTATCCTGATATGAAAGGGATTGATCCCCAATTGTGCACCCACCATATTTACATAGAAAAAGATGCAAGACCTGTCCGTCAACCGCAAAGAAGACTCAACCCCCATCTAAAAGATGTTGTGAAAGCAGAACTTTAGAAGCTTTTAGATGTTAATTTTATTTATCCTATTTGCGATAGTAAGTGGGTCTCTCCACTTGTGGTTGTGCCCAAGAAGAATGGGAAATGGAGGATTTGTGTGGATTATAGGGAGCTAAACAAAGCCACACAAAAAGACCATTTTCCCCTCCCATTCATAGACCAAGTATTGGACACGTTAGCAGGAAAGAAATTCTTTTCTTTCCTAGATGGCTTCAGTGGATACAATCAGATTCAGATTGCCCCTGAAGACCAGGATAAAACTACCTTTACTTGTCCTTGGGGAACGTATGCTTATAGAGTTCTACCCTTTGGCCTATGTAATGCCCCTGCCACATTCCAAAGTGCCATTCTTAGCATCTTTGCTGACTTAATAAATGATGGGCTTGAAGTCTATATGGATGACTTTACACCGTATGGAGATGATTTTGATCCAGCTCTAGACACTCTAGAAAACGTCCTACAGCGCTGCATTGCTACCAGGCTTTTCTTAAGCCACGAAAAATGTTATATGATGATGACAGAAGGGCTTATTCTAGGGCACTACATCTCAGCAGCCGGCATTTAGGTAGATCCGGCTAAAATTCAGATTCTTTTGCTTATTCCCACCCCCACTACTCAGACGGAGGTACGCAGCTTTCTTGGATTTTATGGGTATTACAGACTATTTATAGAACATTATTCACACATTGCTGCACCTTTATATGCACTAACAGGTAATGTTGATTTCATGTGGACAGAAAAATGTGACTGCGCTTTCCAGGATTTAAAGAAACTCGTATCAACAGCTCCAGTCCTTCGAGGACCAAACTGGAATTTACCATTCCAAATTTCATCTGATGCCTCAGACACAGCAATCGGTGCAGTCCTTGGATAGGAGGAGGATAAAAAACC
This sequence comes from Pinus tabuliformis, assembly GCA_031772625.1. NCBI lineage: Eukaryota > Viridiplantae > Streptophyta > Pinopsida > Pinales > Pinaceae > Pinus > Pinus tabuliformis. The sequence goes on along the minus strand of CM062815.1, from coordinate 1,088,536,956 downwards.
TTATGCTATTTATTACATCAGCAAAAATTTAACCCCTGCTGAATTAAATTACACTGTCACTGAAAAAGAATTCCTTGCTGTAATACATGCTGTCAATAAATTTAGACATTATATCACAGGCTATCCCGTTGTTTTATATACAGATCATTCTGCTATTAAATATTTAGCAAATAAGCCTGTTACAAATGCCAGAGTAACAAGATGGTTGATCTTATTGCAGGAATTTGATATCACAATCAAAGATAGACCCGGCAAGGAGAACCCTGTAGCTGATTTTCTCTCACGGATACCAAAACCAATTGAAGCAGCAGCAGTAGAAGACCAATTTCCGGATGAACACCTATTTGTTGTTTGCTGTTGTTGAAGACCAATTTCCGGATGAACATCAATAATTATTATAATACCCTCTTCTTACTTTTCTTGTTTCAGAAGAATTATTTCCTTAATTTCTCCATACCTTGAACCTTTATGCATGAGTTAATGTTTTTAATCAATCATATCAATTTCAACTGGAATATCATCAACAAAGCATCTTTCTTGCATATTTTCATCCTCTTTCCTTATCGCATAACTTATCATTAACCAAATCATCTTGTCTCTTATCAATAACGATCATTACAAAACTCACTTTCATAATATCCATACCTTTTACAGTCCTCTCATTAATATACGTACTCGATCCCATATTAATGTCATATCTTTCACCCTTGTACGTTGCCATCAGAATTTCATTCACCCGTCCATTCCGTTGTAGGTGACCTCTCATCTTGAAGGAAGGAGGGGACCTTCATCACACTTGTGCACGTGTTATAACTTTTATTGGATTTCATAGGTTGAAATGGTACTCTATGATCACGCGGCATGTGGAAAAATAATAGTCATCAAATTAAAGTAATTTCATAGAAATATTGTTTAAAATTGGAAAACTTAGTTGTTACAAATTACTTGTTGTTCTATATCTATGTTGATATTTGTTGCTGTGTTTTCTCCACTGCACTAATCCTTTGCATTATAAGGAAGAACTCAAGCATTATGGGTGGTAAGTTAGTGTGTCAAGAACCTCTAGTGCTAGAAATCTCCGACAGAGCCAGAGAAATTCTGGTCTGCACAGGGTGGATAACATACTTCACAAGATATCAACCCCCTAGTGAGGAAATCGCGCTACAAAATGGGAAATACCTTGTGAGAGGTAGAAGAATTACAGTATCAAACACTGTAATAACTGAAGTATCTGGTCTACTGACAGAAGGAACTACATGGCCAAAGAAACACATAATGTTAGAAGACGTGGAGGATATTTTCAGAGATGTAGGTGAGGAATTAATTAAGAAAGGCAAGGACATACAACCATATTCTCTGGCAGAACCATGGTGTGAGTTGGCAAATATTGACCAGAGGTACATTACCTATGATGGATGATGAGACGTGGTAAGACCACGACCAATCAAAATTTTAGTTGTTTTGAAACAAAAGATCATTGGTAATATGCCATCTTTCTTGAATTTATTGTTGCATGATACCGCCGATAGAATAAGACGGGCTAGGCACCTGGAAATTGTAGTTAGCCACCATGGATTGATAAGACTAATTGTTACCCACAACCTCGTTCAACAAAACTTAACTTGGGATGGTCTCATAGCACCCTTGGAGATTAGCCAAAACCCTGTAATTCAAAGTCCTAAAATTTTGGCAAGAAGCCAACAGGGTCATGTTCCGAAAAGGAAAAGGTCTACCCTCTCAAACATTGAACCCCACAAGTGCAGGTGGTCTACAATGTTATATATATTCCAGAGAATGTCTGTAGATAGCGCCGAACAACCTGTAGAACCATCCAGACCAGCTAGTATACAAGACTCTGACTCGGAACCAAAGGAAGAACTTGAACAAGGGGAAGTATGTCATCCAGAATCAAAACCCAGGGAAGAGGCCAATTCAGGACAAGAACCCAACGAAGAGGATAGACTGGACTCAGAACAAGAAATGGCACAACACCTTGATGATGAACTAGAAAATGAAGAAGAACTGCCTCAAGCATCAACCATGAGTCCCCAAAATGACATTCTACAAGATTTTGAGACAGGGATGGATCAGGTCCTGGCAAATATAAATGCATACACGTAGCCTGGAGGATCACTTGATCCTAACTTAATGGAAGCTCAATCCCCAGAAGATTTTGGGCATACAAAAATTCTTCCCTCTAACTAGGAAAAGGAAGCAGACACAGAAGTTATTCATGAATTAGACAACCAGTTTGGTGACACAGTTTTATTGGAACACAACGATGATAAATAATATGAATCTTTAGATGTAGAAGCTATTGACGAGCCTGTTAGTGTAAAAGATGCTCCTCGGAAGAGGTGAGTAGCCAGAGAAAAACTAAAGAATCTGAGACACAAATATCAAAATCTTCAAAAGACTGTTAAAAGGCTACGCAAGAAGCTTAAAAGAATTGCAAAAGACAAAGCCCAAAACACTACTCCTGAGGTAGTCTTTGTGGATATGCAAACAGAAATATGTAAGGGTAGGTTAACAGAGACCCAAACTGAACTCTTCCTACTCGAACAATGGCCACCTAGGTGAATTTGCATGTAGGCTTAGAGGATGCAGCCATTCAGATGGAGGGTTGGTCCTCCCACAACAAGGAAGTATAGGCTAAGGAAATATCCTCTCGTAGCACAGGCACTCAGACAAAAGAACAAGCCAAGGATATCCTGTCAAGCGAAGACCCTATTCTCCTAAAGCTACATGAAGAACTGATGCAATCCTAGCTTTCTCTAGAATGATGTGAACAAGAGACAGTGCCTCTGCAAAAATATCAAGAATTGTAGAAACAATTTAGGGAATTAACCATAACTAAAAATGGGACTTTTGACAGATTTAGATAGGAAGAAGAAAAACTGAAGAAGGTAAATACCAAGTTGGACAAAGCTAGGAATCAGATAGACACCATTTTCTCACTATATTTAGATGTCTTGACTTGTAGGTCTCCAGCCACAAATTATGCCCTATTCTTATTAGAACGGTACTTATTGTTAAAGGTTAAATTCGTAAGAGCTGGCAAGCCAATCGAGTTAAGGACAACTGAAGATTTTATAAGTTGTTGCAAGGAACATGGGGCAAACTTCCAAAGGCTTCTTTGCAAATTTTATCTGCATAATTTCATATTAGAAGGAGAAATTAATATGAACCCTAGCCCTTTTGTTGGAGATATTCAATTCCAGGCTTTTGTCTATTTTGCAGTTAATCAACTTAAGTGGTTTAAGGCATATAATTCCTTCCAAAAGTAGGAACATGAGTTGGATATCTGGGTAAGAAGTTAGCCTACCCACCCTTTGCAGCTATTTGCTAGACATAAAAGGTTGATGACACAAGAAGGTGTGATTAAAATTTTAGGGCCCATACATAAGGAAATTGTATAGAAAGGAACAACATATTTCCTCTCTATCCAAGAAAGGTCCCTCATTGCATCCAAAATGAGATGGAAAGTCTCAACTAACAATGTTAAGGAAAGAGAACCATTTAATTATGGGAACTTCAAAGCTGCTGCAATCCGGTTAATCACATATAGGAATCTTATTTTGAGGGAAGGGCCTTATTAGTTGGGATGTCGATATAGATGTCCCATAATTTGGTATCCTCCTAAAGGGTATTGGTTTGACTATGAGTTACCTGAAGGACATGAACAGATAGCCTTTGCAAATTTGGTACAAAATCATGGTTTCAGGCCTGATAAAGAAACGTTTTTTCTAGCCTACTCCTTAACTACATTACATAGGAACTATTTATCTGTCATGAGGACATGAAAAAAGGTAAGTAGTGGAGTATGTTGAGCCATGCAACAGGTATGTATTTACTCTTGATTATTATCCTTTTCCTCTTTTCTTACCCATCTTGTGCCATGATATAATAACAAATTGATAGGACTTTGATAAGGAATGAATAAAACAACTCTTGATACGATTTGATTGACCAAACTAACTCTCGATACTTTTTATGTAGAAAAATAGTAGAAGGAACAACTATTGTTCCCAAGTCGGAATAGCAAAATATAATCGAGGAAAATGAGATGCATCGGGTGCAATCGAACCAAGGAACAAGTCAGGGAGATTAACACGAGAGAGAAAAATTGTCTGAAGATAGCATGTAGTTGTGAATCCCTCGGGATCTCCTGATCCTGAGGGATCACATTTATCTTTTCCTTTTGACTATAAAGGAGAAGATTGAAGAGGGATCTCTCATCTTTACTTGGATTGTAATTTTAATTTACAGAAGGGTGATTCTGAGAAACAAGATCATGTTGTAATGATAAGTGACTTTGATGATTAATATACAACTTGTGTTGATGTTTGTTTGTATCTTTTGAAATCATTAAGCAGTGTTCGCTGGTGGCTAGGGCCCGGTCTCTAGTGGAACTTACTGTTGTTCCCTGTTTTATGCATTTTCTGTTTCCTGCAAGTTATTCTTCTTTATAGCTTTTCAGTTGATGTATTTTTTTTCAATCAAATTTTTGGTATTCATTTCATTAATGCGTAGTCATAGTTGGTTTTATTTAATTCATGTCGTGGATTGAATTAGTTATTAGTTAAAGAATCATTTTCGGTTAATTGCAGAATAGAGCGTGATTGATTAAATGCTTTCCTTCTATCCAATAGTTTAAAGTATAGTTGAAAGTGCTCAGTTAATACTACGATGCTCTTAATTTATTGTCATTTGAATTTGGTTGATTAAGATTGAATTGGGGTATTGTTGAGATAGAGTCATGATGCTTAGATGAGTTATTTCTTTAGAGTTACAAGCTTGGGATTTATGATTCCATCTGTTTACTCTTGTATTGAATTTCATAGCTTAGTTTAAAGCATTACTCTCTGGATTTATAGCTTGCACATATTGTGTACAATCTTAGAATAAAAATACTTACCCAGGTTGACTGTTAATGTGAGGCAATTAGGAGTTTTAAAAGACACCTTTTAGCACGCAACACCCATTTTAGGAACTGGCATGAGACTCCTTACCAAGATGGGATATAAAGGAGGAGGACTTGGTGTTCATGTCCAAGGGATGAATTGTTCATTGAGGTGGAACAAAGACCTTGATTTGAAGTATTGGGGTACACTAAAGGAGAGTGCTCAAAGGTGTCAAAAGATGCCAAGACATTGTTGAGACCATCGAGGAAAGAGAATCATGGGAACAAATCACCATCTTGCCATGATAATGAACATCGCAAAGGGAGAGCTAAGGAAAACTCTCATCATCAGAATTGCTCCAGAGACATTCAAGAGAGGTATAAACAATGTGAGTATTCTAGAGTTCATTTTGATGACAAGAATGATGTTAATTATGAACAAAAATCGTGGCGTAGAAAATCATGTAGTTTTTTTTTGTTTACATAACTATTTGGTTATTAAGTGATGGAAGAGAATGACAACAACAAAGAAGATGAGGCATTAAATTCCTTCTCCACATCAAGGGAGAAAGAAGGTAAAGAAGCTTTAGAGGAAGAAGTAGTTTTGCAGTCATTGCAACAAAGGTGGTCATCAAAGAGCCACATGTTGGAGGCTCCATCCAGAGTAGTGTTTGAAGGACAAAGTTCCCATGTAGGAACTAGTTGGAAAATTTGTTCAACAAGTGAATCTACCATAGGGAGTTGATCCATTCACTTTGATAGCTAGGGATTGATTTCTATTTTGAGTGTGTCTTATAAATTGTTGGAAAGTATGGGGATGCTTGGGTCATGATTGGTCATTGAGCATGTAATTTGAAAAGATGTACTATAGGTTTGTAAAGGAAGTAGATGTCAGTTCATCACTTGTGACTTCGAAGGACAGATGTGAAAGAGAAGGAAGGGTGACCTATCAAGACACTTGTGATGCAGACAATGTAACACAACAGTTGCAGATTATTTTCATGCTTTTGCAGGACCAAAATCTCCCCCGCGTGGAGGAATGATCTAGGTGGCTCCAAACACACTCAGATTTAGCAGTGGCTATGGAAAATCCCAAAAATAAAAGTCCTCATATTGAAGTACAACTAGGACCATATTGTAGTTCTAGTCTCCCTTATTCCAATGGCTTGAACGACACTCAAATCCGAGTTCGCATGCTCGAGATATTCACAATCAAAGTTCATGTCAAACTTGGCCAAGTGGCAGGCTTAACGAGGCAACAAATTGACCGAGACCGCTGCACAAAATTCGGCCACTAGAATGGTCGAATTCTTCAAATGGTTAAAATATAATGTAGCCCTTATTTTCAACAATATAAAATATGACTAAGTTGTTGTAAAAAATTGAAAAAATATTAAAAATAAGGGGGGTGGGTCGGGTCTTGTGGACCCGCCCACCCCCATCGGCCACAGTATATTTGAATATATGTTTTATTATAATATGGAAGGTCAGCTACTTACTGGTGGACCCACCTCATGGTGACACTTGTCATACATTGGAGGTGGCAGGGCTTGAACTTTCTTGACCATCCTGGTCAGCCCGCCTCCTGGGCACCTCCACAACCAAATGGTATTAAAATAACGAGCTGATACAACAAAACAAAAACAAATTCTATGTTTAGGGTTTGGTGGGGTTTATACCCTGAACACCAAACTCCCAATTAAGCTTTAAACCAATCCACCAATGACCATGCATTGGAAAATCCACCCCTTAACATATTTAGATGCCACTCAATGCATTCGACGAGGAAGAGCGTAGGGCGGAGGTGGAACTTGGAGGCACGGAAGTGTGAGCCAATGGAACTAAGTAGCATGAGGGTGGAACCTTGACACAGTTCCAGGAGGCGGAACATTTCCTAGGAGGAGGTATGGAACCATGAACTTGGAGAATCTTAAGATGCTGAAAGGATTCCCTTGAAGGCCAGAGATGCCAGTGATGAAATTTGACAAGTGGATAGTAATTTTTGAACATTTTCTCACTAGGAGCCCAGCCGTATAGTCAAAATATCCATCTAAATAGCAGAAATATCGGTGTCTAGTAGCTAAGAATCTTTGGATAGTCTTTTGGAATCTTTAGATTCCCTTGGAGGCTGATTTTTGACAGTATCGGAATTATGCTAACTTTATAGTCTTTTTTCACACAATTTCATAGGGAGCATAATGGTGTGCTCAGAATATTCATCTGAGAAGCATATTATCCAACCATCTTAGGAATGAATCTATAGGGGAATCTTCAAGATTCCTGAGGGTCAAAATTTGACGATGTTAGAATTGGACAAGTTTATAGTCGATTTTTCACCACGCATCGCTAGGAATTTAGTGGTGCATGCCATTTTAGCAGTTGAGCTTTGAATTTTTTGGCTATCATCAGAAGTGGAGGTATATGATACAATTATGTCATGCCTTGCTTCTATTTTTCTGAGATGATGTTGTTATTACCATTATGTTGAGGGATACTTGTTGCCACATCATGTGAGAGTTGTTAGTTTCTCATGTTGAAGGAGGACCCATTTGAGTGAGAGTTCCTGTAGGGAGAATATTTCATGGAGAGACATGCCACTCAGGTTGAGGGTATTTGTCCTTGTAGTGATAAAGAACATGCCATGTATGTCATCATCATTTGGAGAATTTAATGAGGCAACCTACCCACTCCTGACACTAGGGCCCGAAGACATAACCCACATTGGGTGAACTTAATTACAAATGTGTTATTTTTCCTTGATTTTATGGTTTTCGTTATGTTTCATCTTCTTTAAAGTATTCACTTGTGGTCGTTCTATACTCTTTCATATGAAATTATGCGAACATCATAGAAGTAAAAGATCTTGGATAATTCTCGTAGCTGAAGAAAACTGAACTAGGCAAACACACATAATCTCCCCCATATTTCAATAGCAACAACTACCATAACATCTCATGACATGAGGCCAAGAAACCCATTGTCATAGCATAGTATGAGGCATAGAATGAACACCTCCAAGTGAATCACAATGCCAACAATTTATGGTTGAAGTAATAAGAGAAAATAGTGCTCGCCTTGAACACATGCCATCTCCAAGTTGTAGAGATACCAACTGTTGGGCTGAAATGACCACTTCTGCTACAAACAATCCTTCCTTTCACAGATAGAAGCACTATATGGACTAAGACTCCACATGACCATGACCATATGACATATACAATTATACATACATGGATTTATCAATGACATAATAGACGTCATACATAACTCATATGGCCATAACATGACCTCATGACTCATGGCTAAGTGACCCAAATGATAGTATAATACAAGTACATGGCTCTATGAGAATTTTACATGATATATCAATGAAATACATTGTTTCTATAAACATCTTCTACCGACCAATGACTCAGGTACATAATACATCATTACAATTACATCATCATTAGCCCATACATGTGGTTGCAATAAGACTCCATAAGCCTCCACCATAACAAGCTTATCACCATGATGAATCAACAACTATTGATTGGACTCAAAACCACCATAAAATGATGAAACAATAACAAGTGCATGGTTGTAGTAAGCATCATACAACAACTCATACATTGATGGTCCTTGTCACAGGTCATATCAAGACATCTTTAAATGATGATCATAATCTATGCATGGATGCACATGTTTTCAACCAGTTGTTAGTGTAAATCAAAAACATATGCATGGTTGAAAAATGTTCTCTTCTTTCTACTCATAAAAGACATATAAAATTGCTATAAACACATGAGTGAAATGAATTAAGGAGACAATATAAAAGATGAATCCCAATACCATGCATAGCTCCCATTGAGCTCAATATACCTCCAATAGATAGACTGATCCTGTGGACCTAAATGTGCATGAGGCTGAAATGAACTCATGAATGATGTTGAAAGCTTTATCATACACTCCCCTTGAGGTTATGCACCTCTCATGATCTGAATTCCTCTATAAGTATGCAGGAAATAATCCTGGACTATAGGAGGGAATTTTCTTCACAAGTTGAAGAGTTAAAGCTCCTTCTTCTTCCACATGGTCTTGGGTTTCTTCCTTTCTTCCTTGATATGCTTCTTCTCTTCCTTCATCTACTTCTTCTCTTGCTTCATTAGTTTTGTTCTATATCCTCTTAGTTTTTTATGCCTCTGACAATTTTTCCTTGAGTAATGGAGCAACAAACAATCTCTTGCAATATGGCCATTTCGGAATGGGTATCCTCACCACTCCAAATTCCAAAAAAAAAAAAAAAAATAAAAAAAAAATAAATAAAAAAATTCTAGAAACAAACCTAGATCTACTCTCCAGTGATCAAGATGCAACCAAGAGCCCTACTTTGATACTAGTTGTTGGAAATTTTCTCTGATACCAATTGTTTGAAATGTGCATTGATACCAATTGTTGGAAACCTTTAAGAATTACTGAGAAGGCGTGGTGAATTAGTAGTGTGATCTATGTATCAATTTTTTCCTTTTATTACTTCAACTAAATCACACATATGTTAGTAGAAATTCATTAAACATTTGCATCACACAAGCATAACTAAAAACCATAAGCAGCTATAAAACAATAAACATGCACATCACATTAATCACATATGAGACGCAAGATTTCTAGTGGAAACCCATCCAAGAGAAAAACCACCCTTGTTTTGTTATGAAACCAACTCACAAATAGATAGATCAATGACTTAAAAATTATCATCTTTGAGGGGAAAACATCATTTACATTACATAAATGAACAATCCTTGGATGATTCAAATGGAAAAAAATGCGTTCTATATATAGGAGTGTTGATCAGTTTTACTACTTCCACAACAACTAATTATCAACCAGGGTAAGTATTTTAACTTCAAAGGTGTCAGAACTATCTGTGCTGATACATGTAACATCAAGGCAAAACAGAAAAGAAGAGATGTAAATGAACACGCTTGCAGGGATTAAAATACTCTTGCAGAATGGAAATTCAACTTGCAGAAATAAAAAAAACACACTGTAGAAATGAAATACACTCATCAAGGAAAGAATCCACACTTCATAAAAGCTTCAGAATAAATATTGGTGCACCATACACTGTCAAGAATTAAATAACATAGAATTAATTAGCTTGTGTAACAACACATACAATAAATCTCAAACTATAAGCATATCTATCCCACACTTAACATGTACAATGATAAAAATAAATCCACACTTAAGACAAAAAAGAAATAACTATTCTACCAACACTACGATCCCCGCTAAAGAGGAGGCCCTTCCTCCCTAGCAAGGTGTAGGAAGAAAATGGAAACTTAGTTAAAAATTGAACACAAGAATATTTGTAACATCACCAAATGTACTTTGTATTAAAAATGGCTGAAGAGTACAAAAATCAGAGTATCGTTATATATGTTATATTTCCTGTCTATATATTTACATGAGACTAAGTTCTCTTTATAAATAGTTTTACAGAGTCCAGAAATTGGAAAAACAAATCAATCATGAGAATATGTGATTCACATGCTAATTACACTAAAAAAAGTAATTTGAAAAGATATAAATCGGTACAAGTTGTTTAAATAAACATCATTGTGGTTACACCACTCCTTTATAGACACACAATTATAACCATCAAAATTTTGATTACTTTGTATGGCTCCTTGACAGTTTTCTTTGAAAGTGACATCTACAGTCTTGACAATGCATGGTGTAACAACAACTTCATGGTGTAATAAAAGAAGATGAAAATTTAGGGTGTAACCAAAACTTGAACAGTGTAGAATCAAGGAATAAAATCATATGTTCATCCATGGCCATCAATCGTTATGGCAGTACTTGAAAGAAAAACATTCTGAAGAACTCTTCCAAAGACACCCTAGTTAGTCATCCCAAAGAAAGCATCGTTTCATTTAATATTTGACAGAAAACAACATAATAATACGTCAAAGGAAAGATTTCTTCTTTATTAGAGGGAGTGACATTAGACTAGGGAGATTTCAGGTTGAAATCAGGAAAAATTTCCAAAATTGGGGGAAAGGGTGCCTAAAATATCCTTAAATATCGCACCCAACATCTCCCCCAAACTAAAGCCACTGCATGTCCTCATGAAGATTCTTTGGAATCTTCATGGTCCTTGGCTATTGTGACACTAGAATATTGCTGATGCAGTCTCATGAATTCATCATCTTTCCTGTACCCTTGAGTAGACACAAGTTGGTGCGTCCATGAACGTTCATCATGTCTATTCAGGTGGAATTGAGGCTGATACTTTTCAACTAGAAGCCAAATCAAAGGAAACTTGAATATGAGCCCTACCTAAAAAGATCCCATCATTTTAAAAATTCACACATATTCAGGGACTCGAGTAACAACAATTATGAAATTGGGGTATCCAAAGGGATCCCCTGCTTGTAATGTCTCACTGCAAGCTTCCCACCATTTCAGGCTCCCAACCAATGCCCAAATTTTCAGTTGTTCATGGATATTAAAACAAAATCCAACAATCCTTCTCCTGTAGAGGGATATTTGTTCTATCATGCCAGGGTTACTGAGAAATTTCTTAAATTCACGCCTCATAGTAGTGGCCATGCTCGGTTTTGATCTTACCATCAAGGTTTCCTTCTTTTCATTAACAACAAATGATTGTGTGGCAAGGTGCTAGTCAATTTGATTCCTCATAAAAGATATGAAGGCCTGAAGCTACAAATCTCCAACATAAGGAGAAATATTTACATCCATATGTAAACTAGAATGCTCAACAAATATATTATGTAAAAATAGTTCACATAGCAAACTCTGCTCATCAAAATCACATGAATGAAATACCTCTAGAAAGGTTTTAGTGGAATTACTCTTGCAGGGTATGTTCTCATAAATAACTTTTAATTGGAAAAAATAAAAATTTTCCCACAAGAAGATTGGATAGGATGGAGATGGTGACCTCCAACCTAAAAGGTTCAGGGCTAACTCATATATTTGAAATTTCTCCTTAGTCATCCTCATAATGTCCTATTGAAGTTGTTGTCTCTGTTTTTCTTTCTCTATTTATGCCTTCCTTATTTCCCATTTTATGAGTTCTTCTATCAACAAATCATAAGCTCAATTATCCTTAAGAGTGTGAATAATATTCTAATTCTCTTGTAAATAAATTACTCCTTTTTGCAGGGAGAGTTCCAAGGGTTTCCAATTCAGCAATTCAGAAATCAATAAAAGCTTTTCTAACTGCCAATCTACCTCAAGGTCTAGTGCAATGGAAGGTGTAACAAAATCTGAAAATTGGAGTTGTTCTTCCTTGACTGTTGGTTCTTGTGTAACAACAACTCCATTGATAGGCTCTTGTGGATCAACTCTTACTTTTTCTTCCTGAAAAACCTCTACCTCGACTGCTAGTTCTTTTGTAACAACATTGGCGTAAACAGGTTCTTGTGTTTCAATTTCCAGGTCAAATTCCATAGGGTTCTTTGTTTCAACTGTTGGTTGTTGTGTAATAGTGGCGTTGTCAACACGTTCTTGTGTAACATCCCCCCATGGTTCCGTCTGAGTTTCCTTCGAGATGGTATATGCATCACAAATTTTATGCCCTATTCTTGCCACCCCTTTATCACATGCTGCACATACAGGCCCCTGTGTGGTTTCTACTCCCAATTTATCAACAACGTCCACCAATGTGTCAAGATTCGAAGCCCTTGTTTCCCTCTCCCTATCCACTATTTGTTGCTTCAATTCTTTGTTTTCTACCTCTAATTCTTTAATTTTGAGTAGCCTGGCTTAGGTTTGATTCTTACCGAGCAAAGGAGTATCTTGTTGCTTGGCTTGTTCTTGTTTCTTCGGTTCCTTTTTGCCTTCATGCTTGCTTAAATCCTTTTCAGATGATGGTGAGGGTTTTAGTCGATTTGCAACCTTGACCCTTCTCTTTGGTGTTCTACCACTGATAGGTATTTCCAACGATCTCTTCTTGATTCTGACTTTGGAGGACTACCCCCGTTCCTCAACTACATTAGTTTTTCCCAAAGTGTCTGTGGAGGTTTCAACTTGTTTTTGACGTGAAGTTCTTATCCTTTTGCTAATGAAATCCTCCCAACTTCACCCTTGCCACTCTAGGGCCTCCAATATGATCAGCTTTATAAGTCCATGATTAGTGATACAACTTTCTGGGTGTGAGGCAAGCTTTACCACGACCACCATATGCTTCAAATTCTCCAACATGAAGTAAGGAAGATTGATCAACTGCCTATGTCTAAGATGATATAGCGATAGAAAATGGTAATTAAAAACTATCCTTGCACACCCCTCACTTGTAATATATTTGATTTTAAACAAAGCAACATCATTCCATGGTTGTGGAAGGGAAAGGTGGTCAATTCCCCTCCCCTTCTTAGCCAGTTTCTCCTCTCCCTACAAAAATTCAGTATTGAGGGATGGGTCATTGAATTTTTGATTGAGCCATCTCTTGCCTTCATTTTGAAGTGTTATTACTTAGTCGAATACTTCCTTTGTAACCTCCAACTTTAAACCTCTGACCTCTATTTGGTTTATTTCAAATTTTGGGAAAATTCCAGAGCAATGCTTCCATCTGACCCTCTTAGTCGCTCAAAAAATTTGAGCCACCCTACTTCTCTGAATATTTAATGTGCTTCAGGGTATTTCTCCAAAGTTTCAATGGAATTTGGTTCATGTCTTATCGCTGCTTCCCACATCCTTCACTGTTTCCAACCTCACACTAATTCTGCAACCAGTAGCCTGTGAATTTTTTGCTTTCTTACCATCAAAATTCCCGAAGAATGTGCAGTGAAGGTGCAAAGATTACATCGGGGTGACAAGAAGGATATTAAATTGGAAAGTTACACAATGTAGGGTATTAATTCATGATTAATTCGGAGGGTATGGAAATCCAACTTAGATATGATTTGAATTAATGAGGTGATAAATCATGTAGAGTGGTAATGATTAATAGATAATTTCACTTTAAACCGAGTCATGGCAAGGATCACGAAATGATTTTTAAACCCCCCAACTTAAATGAAAAGTCCGTCCTCAGCCACCAAAACAAAGTGACATATTAACTTCTTATGATTTCCAAATAAAGAAAAAACAATATTCCTTTTTCGAATGACTTATTGGAGGGTGATTTGACTGATGTCTACGATAGAGTACTAGTGATGGTAATTACCGGCGTAGACAAATGAAATAATTATCTTCATCATACCGTCTGTTATAGATGTAACATCAAAATAATTCCTCCATGCAAGTTGAATAATGTTTGCAGCAATACTTTATTATAATAACATATTCCTTTGTGGCATTGCAATTTTGTTCCTACCAAAGAATTCTCAATACAATAAAATGAAAAAACGAGCAAGTAACAAGCATGTTGTTACATTTGTATCATAAATGTCATGGTTTTATGTTGAAAAGTGTGCAACAAGAAATGCTTGTTGAGAATGCAACAAGATGATGGAGCTTAGTGGAAAGGAGTTGCCTTCACTAAGTGGTCCCACAGGCAAGTTTTGGCACAAATTCTATTTTTGGATCACAGCAGGAGTGATCATAGCAGGAGTGATCAGAGTCTATTTTTAGACTGCTAGTCAAAAATAGAAAACTCAAATATTATTGTCTCATAATAATATTTAGACTATAAACTTTATCTTATCCTCTTAGAGCACTTCAGTTTGAGCTAGAGATGTGGCGCATGTAGTTGTCAGAAGGAAATACACTTTCTTTATGAGTCAGTTGAGCTATTTCATGTAGGACATCAGTTAGAACTCATGTGGTTGAGTTCTGTGGAGTTGGATGAGCAGTTAATGGAGTTGTGTTCAGTTTGACTTAGTTGAACTAGTTGGATTTAGTCTAACTGATCAATAGAATAAGTGATGAGTTGTGTGAATTAGATATTAATTAATTCACTAATTATTAAATCATAATGCAACTGAAGAATACATCAGTTAACTCAGTGAATGTACAGTTCAGTGGAGACAGGTGTTAGAGGTTGAGATTGCTATCAGTTGTGCATGAGATTGTGCACATGCATGGGATTGACTTATGCCAATGATCTCTGCGTAGTGTGGGCCAATACCAAGTGAAATATAGCTTGTGCTCATGTGATTTACAGTGTGGGTGATTTTCACAAGGTAAATAGGAGTTTGGATCAACCACTTTCGCTCATTCTCAGCAGGTATTGTGCAGTGGAGGCAGGCAAGCAGCAGAGGAGATTTGGAGATCAGATCTGAGCTGTATTGTGTGTAACATGTGGAGGCAGTGTTGGATACTTGTGAGGAGTATTGTACTATGTATCTTTACATTTTCTCAATCAATATAATATACAGATAGTTGGGGCTTTTAGCGAGATGCTTTTCCCGGGAAAATACTGTGTTGATATGTGTGATTGATGCTTCTATGTGCGTATGTTATTGTTTCTGCTTCTATAAATTGATGATCAACGTAGAGGAGGTTATGTATTATGCATGTTTTCCGCAATAGTGTATAATCAGGATAATCTCTTTTGAATAAGTGTCATATTATTCAAAATTTCTACATGGTATCAGAGCTGTTGATCATCGGATCTACTATTCAGAAAGTGTTTACAATTTATTTCTTCAGGCAGAGTCTGTAATCGGGCCAGGTAGCCTCTGGATTCATCCTTCCTTTGGAAGGTGAGATATCTGGTGAATTCCCATATAGTCAATCTCTGTATGAGAAATATTTTGTTCTCACGAATCTTAGATCCGAGGCGGTTGAGTTTGGAGCAGTGTTTTCTTGGTGTCAAAGTTGAAATTTCTTTCAACGGATTGCGATTGGAGTATGCCCTTGAGGGCATCTCGAACTATATTGCATGGAAGGACAGGGTGGAGGCAGTATTATATGATAATGGGTTGAAGGAGTTCATAGATGCGGATGTCCCAAAACCTACTGATGCTGCTCAAGTCGGGGATTGGCAAAAGAAGACAACAAAGTGTCGAAGGATTCTGTTGGAGGGCGTAAGGGATCACATTGTGTCCAGCCTCCATGGAAAGGCTTCTCCATATTTGATGTGGAAAACATTGACAGAATTATTCCAAAGCAAGAGTGACCAGAGGAAGTTGGCACTCAAGGATAAACTCAGAAACATTAGGTGTGAGAATGGAGACAATATGCCCCAATATCTCACGAAGTTCACCCAATGTCGGGATGAGCTGGGAAGTGTGGGGGAAACTATTGAGGATGAGGATATGGTGAGTCTAGCACTCCTTGGCCTTCCTAAGAGTTGGCATAGCTACCAGAACTCGGTGAATGGAAGGGAGAAATTGCTAGGATGGGAGAGACTTTGGTCGGATCTTGTGCAAGAGGAGATTAGATGGCGCACTAGAGACAGTTCTTCATCTATGCATGATGAGGAGAACTGTGCCTTAGCGAGTAAGGCGAAGAAGGGGAAGGGGAAGGTTTCTCTTTTCGAATCCAGTTCTTCCAATGATGGGAAGAAGGTTGACAAGTCGAAGGTGCGATGCTTTCGTTGTCATGAGTTGGGCCATTATGCTACTAATTTCCCAAAGAAGAAGTCCAAGAAGGGATCCGGGGAAGGATCTGAAGGTGAGGCACTTGCTTCACAATTTGAGTTGGATTTCACACTCTTCGCATGCATGGTTTCATCCATGGTGGGAAGTGGTTGGTTTCTTGACAATGGAGCTCCTTTCCACATGAACGGTGACAAAAGTTTGTTCAGTACTTTGGAGGAGAAAGATCTCTAGATACTCATAGGGATGGGTAATGATGAGAAGTATAGTGTCTCAGGTGTAGGCACGGTTATTTTTCATAGGGAACATGGAGCTCACCTTACCTTGACCGATGTCAAGTATGTACCAGGACTGAAGACAAACTTGGTGTAGATCGCAATGCTGGAAGACAGAGGCTATGATGTAGTCTTCAGTAAGGGAAAGGTTTTCCTTAGACACATCATCACTAGACAGGTGAAGCAGATTGGTTCACAGGTCAAGAACTTGTATACTCTTGAGGTTCAGATGCATGAAAAGCCTTGAGCAGTGAGGCAACTGATGGAGACTTGGTGGTTGAGAGGGAGCGTATATTACCTCTCAACATGCAAAGCCAGAAGAAGTCTCATACGATTATGGAGGAGCCACGATTGGTGCAGAAACTTTAGGAGGTTGTGGAGTAGCCACAATAGGGGAGGCTAAGTGGAGATCGAGTAGAGACATCTACTCAAGCAAAGACCTCAAGTAGGGGGAAACTTCGAGCCAGGTGGGCTGAGGGATCGCATGCAGCCATACCTCCAGGTAGAAGGTGGGGTGATGTGGATTGATTTTCCCAAGGAGGAGGGCCAAGATCCTTGAGGTACCCAACCTCTTGGATGAGACCTTGCTACGGGAGCCCCAATGTGGAGTAGAAAGAACTGATTGATTGGGTAGAGACAGATGCGGATGGAGCGGCAGAGAGAGCGACAGTGCAGGGAATCCCAGGACAACACATAGCATGCAGGTTGTAGCAATGCGAGAGGCACAAGTATTTTGCACAGTGCTAGGTGGCACAGAGAGATGCATGAAGATGTTGCAGTAGCGCAGATGTCAGAGAGGGAGCACTTGTCAGCAGCAGGTAGAGCTTCAACATCAAAATATGTTCCTAGCCCAACATAGTAGTCAATTGGGAGTGTTTCTGTTCCAAGTGTTGTTGGAGCAAAGTGGACCAGGCAGATGTGTTGCATGTAGAACATTCCAGAGTTACAGGATCAGGTTTGAGAGGAAGCCTTTCTTGTTGAGAGGGAGAGTTGAAAAGTGTGCAACAAGAAATGCTTGTTGAGAATGCAACAAGATGATGGAGCTTAGTGGAAATGAGTCGCCTTCACTAAGTGGTCCTGCAGGCAATAGTTGGCACAAAGTCAATTTTTGGATCATAGCAGGAGTGATCAGAGTCTATTTTTAGACTGCTAGTCAAAAATAGAAAATTCAAATATTATTGTCTTATAATAATATTTAGACTATAAACTTTATCTTATCCTCTTGGATCACTTCAGTTTGAGCTACAGATGTGGCACATGCAGCTGTCAGAAGGAAATACACTTTCTTTATGAGTCAGTTGAGCTATTGCATGTAGGATATCAGTTAGAACTCATGTGGTTGAGTTCTATGGAGTTGGATGAGCAGTTGATGGAGTTGTGTTCAGTTTGACTTAGTTGAACTAGTTGTATTTAGTCTAACTGATCAATAGACTAAGTGATGGGTTGTTTGAATTAGTTATTAATTAATTGACTAATTATTAACTCATAATGCAATTGAAGAATACATCAGTTAACTCAGTGCATGTACAGTTCAGTGGAGACAGGTGTTAGAGGTTGAGATTGCTGTCAGTTGTGCATGAGATTGTGCACATGCATGGGATTGAGTTATGCCAATGATCTCTGCGTAGTGTGGGCCAATACCAAGTGCAATATAGATTGTGCTCACGTGATTTACAGTGTGGGTGATTTTCACAAGGTAAATAAGAGTTTGGATCAGCCATTCTCACTCATTCTCAACAGGTATTGTGCAGTGGAGGCAAGCAAGCAATGAAGGAGATTTAGAGATCAGATCTGAGCTTTATTGTGTGTAACAGGTGGAGATAGTGCTGGATACTTGTGAGGAGTATTGTACTATGAATTATTACATGTTCTCAATCAATATAATATATAGATAGTTGGGGTTTTTTGCGAGATGCTTTCCCCGGGAAAATACTATGTTGATATGTGTGATTGATGCCTCTATGTGCGCATGTTATTGTTTCTGCTTCTGTAAATTGATGATCAACGTAGAGAAGGTTATGTATTATGCATGTTTTCCGCAATAGTGTATAATCGGGATAATCTCTGTTGAATAAGTGTCATATTATTCAAAATTTCTACATTTTATAGAGCTGATAAAAAGAAAAATGTGTGTCAGCCACTAGAAAGTGGTTTTCAACTGGCACAATTATCTACCTATGCCGCATAAGAGGTTTTCAGAGGAAGATTTATTTATTTATTATTATTATTATTTGTATTATTTTCTTATTTTCTTTTATATATATATATATATATATATATATATATAGATAAATAGATAGATACATATGTTTGGTGTATCAGCTACCAAAAAAATTTGGTTTTCAACTACTACACTTATTGGATTTCAAGAATTTGATAACACAAGAGAATTTTCCCTTGCTTCCATAGCTTGGAGATCATATCCTGTGACAATTTTAACAAATGAATCCTTCGAGGTTGGTTTATGATATAATTGAAGATGATGCCCATTGGAAAAGAATGGAACCTTGGCATTGTCTATGGTAACTAATCTCATAGTCCCATTGTCAAAGACTGTATCTATCTCGTAAGGACCTAATCACTTGGTGCAAAGCTTCCCTTTGAAGTCTTTGAATCCTGAATCATATAGTAGAGCCTAATCGTCTTTCTGAAATATTTTCTTTTTGATAAAATTTTCAGGCCACTTAGCTCTCTATTATTGGATGATGTATGTTTGTTGAATCGTAGCTAACCTCTTCTCATCAAGTTCATTTAGATGATTTAACCAATGTTTCTAAGCTGTAGTCAAATCCAGGTTCACTTCCAATGATGTTCTGAGTATTTTTACTTCGAACTGAATGGGAAATAATGGGCTTTTATCATACACCAATTCATATGGTGAAAATCCAATAGTATTTCTCCATGTAGTTATATATGGCCTTAGTACTTGTGGAAGTTTATCAGCCCAGTTCCTCGGATGGTTGGATACAATCTTAGTAAGAATTCCTTCTATAACCTTATTAGTGCTCTCTACTTGACCATTTTTGTTATGTACCTAGGGGGGATAATATGGGGTACCAAGGGAGGTACCCAAGGTAATAATGTAATAATGGGATGGGCCATAGTAATAAATAAGGTGGTTAACCCATGTCATGTAAGGGACCACAAGTAGTTAATAATAATGTAAGGGGCCCATGGTATTAGTTGATGGTATGAGGAAACCATGGTAATGATACATAGTATTGTATGTATGAGGCCTATATAAAGGCTAGAGACTCCACATGGAGGATAGGAAGAGAAGTATTCTTGTATGAACAGGCATATGGCTTGTGGAGTGTTCTCCTTCCTTAAGGAGTGAATGTATGGTGTTGCCCTACCTTAAGGGTCTTGAAATCAATAAAGAATCATTTCATATTATTTCTGGGTTTATTTGCATTATCTTATATTTTCATATCTGATCTATAATATTCTTGGGTTAGATCTACAACAAGTGGTATCAGAGCACTTTCTTGGGCAAACCGTGGAGATTTTTTTTTTTATTTTTTGCAGGGATTTTTGGGTGGCGAATTTGCAGATCGGATATGTACGTTTTGGTTCAAGATCTACAGAATCTAATTGCAGATCTGTATTCCTTGTGAAAAAATAGCCGATTTCAAAAAAAAAATCGGTTGAATCGGAGTCCGGATGAAGGAGATATCGCTGATCTAAAAATTAGTGGGGTTGCAGAGAAGTTTTAGGGCCAGCGAATTTGCGGCACAGATCTGGACGTCCTTGTGCCAGATCTGTAAGATCTAATTATAGATCTGGAATCTTTGTGAAAAAACACCTAATTTCAAAAAAACAATCAGTCGAATCGGAGTCCGGATGAGGGAGATATCGTTGATTTAAAATCACCTCTTTTTGCAGAAATTTTGGGTTACGGCGGGAGAGTTGCAGCGCAGATTTGGAATTCTAGTGCCTGGATCAGGATTTCTATCACATGGGCAGATGCAGAATGATTGTTCCATTTCTGAAAACATGTCATAATAAGGATTCTGAGCAATATTGATGAAACTGTGACCATTTCAAGTTTTCGCCAATTTTTGTGATGGCGGGCCGAGATCTGAATTTGAATGACTTATATCCATTTGATGGCTCTCATCTAGCCAAATGGCTAGCACAAATGGAGAAATTTTTTAGATTGAATTACATCATGGATGATGAGACTCAGCTGAATTTGGGAACAATGTACTTGGACAATGAAAGATTGCAATGGTGACAAGGGCATCAACGTCGCTATCGTTGGCCCTTGACTTGGGACAAATTCACTAAAGCTCTTATGGACCGCTTTGACCGAAAAGCTAATCTTGTGGATAAGCTCACACAGACAGACACACAGCCTAGCAAAGATTTTACGGGAAAGAAGGAAACCAAGGAACCTAAAGGGTTATTTTCTGCTGGTATCTCCTTATTGCAGGTTCATGGATTGATTCAGAAGGAGAAAATCATTGTGTCTATAAATCTGAGTTGCAAGCAAAATCTCATAAATGTCAATTTGGCAAAAAAATTGCAAGTCCCAGCAAACCAAATTGCACATACACAGGATGATGATAAGGATGTTCAAATCTATAAGGATTTGAAGCTTTCTATGGATAAGTATGTGTTTCATGGTGATTTTTATGCTTCAGAGATGGATAATATCGATGTTGTTTTGGGATATCCTTGGATGGAATCTGTGGATACTATCAATATTAATGTGCAGAAGAAATTCTTGAAGCTATGGTATAAAAAGAAGAAAATTACATTACAGGATATTTCCATCCATAAACAGGTAGAGTCCACGGAGGTTGACGCACAAGATGTTACAGGGACTGACATATCAGATGATGAGTAGTTGATGGTCGACAATCAAACACAAATAGAGGCTGAAGCAGAAAAGGTTACAGGTGCTGATACATCTGAGGACGATTCAGTGGTTGAAGTCATATTGAAAAAGAAGAGACCACAAGAGGCACCACAACAAGGTGAAGTAAAGAAAAAGCCATCGTGGGTTAAAACTTCAACATATCATCACCCACATCACCCAGCAAGACAACAATCAAGATGGCAACCAATTAGCCACATGGACAACAAACCCCGTAGGACAGATCGAGAGGAACAAAGATCCACCTACTACACTTCCACACAGAAGAGCTACCACAGTCAACTTCCATCTCAAGTGAGCGAGGCACCAACGAGATCGAGGGTTCACCTTTCTCTTGGATGGCTAGATGCACGTGCATGGTATCAGTGGACTACTCTCTTGAGTAGATCTTATTATTTATGTTCTTCCCATGTTTCGGGGACGAAACATGTTTAGGGGGGTGGAATGTTATGTACCTAGGGGGGATAATATGGGGTACCAAGGGAGGTACCCAAGGTAATAATGTAATAATGGGATGGGCCATAGTAAGAAATAAGGTGGTTAACCTATGTCATGTAAGGGACCACAAGTAGTTAATAATAATGTAAGGGGCCCATGGTATTAGTTGATGGTATGAGGAAACCATGGTAATGATACATGGTATTGTATGTATGAGGCCTATATAAAGGCTAGAGACTCCACATGGAGGATAGGAAGAGAAGTATTCTTGTATGAGCAGGCATATGGCTTGTGGAGTGTTCTCCTTCCTTAAGGAGTGAATGTATGGTGTTGCTCTACCTTAAGGGTCTTGATATCAATAAAGAATCATTTCATATTATTTCTGGGTTTATTTGCATTATCTTATATTTTCATATCTGATCTATAATATTCTTGGGTTAGCTCTGATACCACTTGTTGTAGCTCTGATACCACTTGTTGTAGATCTAATCCAAAAATATATGAGATTAGAACATAACCCAAGAAATAACCCAGAAATATAAGATAATGGAAATAAACCCAAGAATAACAAGATCAAAATAGATAGAAATTCTTCTTTATTATCTAAACCCTTAAGGTAGGGCAACACCATACATTCACTCATTAAGGAAGGAGAACACTCCACAAGCCATATGCTTGTTCATACAATAATACTTCACTTCTTATTCATATCCTCCATGTGGAGTCTCTAGCCTTTATATAGGCCTCATACATACAATACCATGTATCATTACCATGGTTTCCTCATACCATCAACTAATACCATGGGCCCCTTACATTATTATTAATTACTTGTGGTCCCTTACATGACATGGGTTAACCACCTTATTTATTACTATGGCCCATCCCATTATTACATTATTACCTTGGGTACCTCCCTTGGTACCCCATATTATCCCCCCTAGGTACATAACAATTTTCTTGAGGATGATATCGTGAAGTAATTTTGTGGCAGCTCTTGAATTTCTCAACCAAATTTTGGATCAAATGAGATGTGAAATGTGATCCTCCATCTGTCACTATTTCTCGAGGTACTCCAAAGCGAACAAAAATGTATTCAAATAAAAAGTCTGAAACAACTTGTTCAATTTCCCTACTTAGTGCCTTTGCTTCAACCCATTTTGTCACATATTCTGTACAGACTAGAATGTAAGACTTCTACTAAGATGAAGGATTAATTGGTCCTACAAAGTCTAAAGCCCACTTCTCAAATGGTTCCAAAACTACTTGAGGCTGTAACGAAATTTCATTTGACCAAAGTGGTTGACCCATTCTCTGACAACTGTCACATCCCTTTAAAAATTTCTTTGCATCCTGGAATATGGTAGGCCAATAATATCCAGTCGAAAGAACTTTATACCCTATCCTTTTGTCAGAAAAGTGTCCTCTAAAAGGTTCCTCATGGCAGGTGTTATCACTCTAAAATTTCCCTAGGGTTGTCATATTGTGCTTGAAGAAATAGTAGAGGTAACCACAAACCTACTTTTGAGATCAGGATCTAGACTTCCTAATGCTCAAAGAGTGCTCTCTCTTGATGTTTTAACTTTGTTGGATTAATTAATTTTAGGCTAGTTATTTAAGCTTGGTTGGTTTTTGATTTGATTTGGTGGTGGAATCACTGATTTAGATGGATAGATAAGTGTATTTTTACCATTGGGCCATGGAGTCCAAATGTCAAGAAAAAAGGACTGAATCAAGTTCTAAAGATATTGTTAAAAGGGCAAGGTAGCTGAGTAAATTCATATCTTTTAGGCTGGATGGTGAAGTGGTTTTTCAATTGGGGTCAAGGAGCAGTTAAGGATTCTTCAAACCGGATAATGAAGGAAATGAAAGAGGTCAATCAAAACTAGGGAGCAATGAAGAATTCTATTAGGTCCCTATAATACTAGTGATTCCCCCATTACTATTATCATTGTATCCATTATTGTTATTGTTGTGCCCCTATTATCCCCATATTGTTATTATTGGCCCCATAGAATCCCACTATTTTTATTTTTGTGCCTTTATATTATTATTGTTAGCTCGGCTTGGTTATATTGTGACCCTTTAGACTCCTATATATAGAAAGGAGGTTCTGTCATTTGGATCATCTAAGAATTGTTCATTTGTGTAATGTAAAGGAGGCAACCCCCTCGAAGAGTCTGAATTCTAAGGCGTTGATCTATTTGTCTATCTTTTTGTGAGCTAGTTTCCTAACATTTGGTATCAGAGCTTTGGATTCTAGGGTTTCGCTGCTTCAAATAGGTAATCGTGGCATTTTCGCTATAAATTTTTTTTCTCCAATGTTTCAGAAGTGAAAAAGAAATGCATTTGAGATGAAATTGTGTCGAACCTCAGGTCTGAATTTTAGAGCTTGTCTCGCTATATTTTCGGAGATACGATCTGAGGAAGTTAGGGTTGTTGCAAGCTCTAGAATTTAAGCTAAAATAGGCCATCATGAGATTTTCACTATAACTCTTTCTCTATGACATTTCAAAAGCTAAGATAAAAACCCATCTGAGAAGATATTGGTCTAAACCTTGGCGCTAAATTTCAGATCCTGTCTCACTATATTTTAGATATATAGTCTGAGGAAGTTAAGGGTTTTGCAGACCCTTGAGTTACATTCCAAACAGGTCACCATGGGAAAATCGTCATAATTGTCTCTCGGAGCATCAAATTGCAATTTCGTAAGAAGTTACAAAAAGAGGACAGACGGTGGTTTCTTCTAAATATTTTGTAGATCTAAAGGTTGAAACATTGACACATGGCACATCGTACAAGTTCACTCTACTGAATTAGTCTATAATCAGGTCACTGTGGGAGACTTGGCATAAATCTTCGTTGGAGAATCCAATTT
This sequence comes from Pinus tabuliformis, assembly GCA_031772625.1. Lineage (NCBI taxonomy): Eukaryota > Viridiplantae > Streptophyta > Pinopsida > Pinales > Pinaceae > Pinus > Pinus tabuliformis. The sequence continues at coordinate 1,088,512,082 of CM062815.1, read as the reverse complement.
GGATCAGACTGGTGACATTGGAAAGAGGACAAAGAGGGCTACTACACATCATGATTTTAGAACTGGGAGATCCAAAATTACAGAGGTAAATTAGATTCAATATCGAGCTCCTACAAGTGAAAAAAGGTGTGTATTTGTTTTTGCATAAGCTTGGTTTGAAAAATTAATTTGAAGGAATTCAAAGGGCATAGTGAAGCATTATTATCAATAATTTATACCCTGAAGAAAGAAAATGGAAACACCTAGTAAGAAACCCGAAAGCTCTAGCATGACTCATGAAGAAGAGGAAGAAATTCAACATGATATATCAATATTACAAAACCAAGTGCAACAAATTTTACTCTCACAAAAGGTAACAGAAAATAAGATGGATGGTTTAAAGAAAGACATAGAAGCTAAGATGAATGGCATGGAAGCTAAGATGGATGACGTGGAAGCTAATATAGATGGCATGGAAGCTAAGATGGATGATTTGAAGATAGATTTGAAGACAGGCATGGAATATTTGAAGACAGATTTGACAAAGTTTCTACAAGAAATGCTTACTAATGGCAAAAGGGTAGTAAAGGAAACTCATGATGAGAACAAAATAAATGTTAATCATGATTTCATAGACTCTAACATTGGATCGAAGAACCACCATGTTCCAAATATCGATATGAGGAAGTTTGATGGCAAGGATCTCGGAACATGTATACTACAGATGGAGCAATTTTTTGATCTCCATAATGTGCAAAACACACAAAAGGTACACATTGCAACTTTGTATTTGGAACCAAATAAGTTTGTATGGTATCAATGGCTTTGCTCTCATAAAAAAATTGTCAGTTGGGCTATTTTTATGGATGAAATGATAGCACATTATGAGGATACAAAAAACAACACCTTTTTTAGCCAATTGATGAAACTCAAACAAAAGGGTTCAATGATGGAGCACATTGAGGACTTCCAAAAATTGAATTTAAGGGTAAAAGATATTCCAGAGTAGCATAGGACTGACATGTTCATAGGGACTTTAAAAGATAACATCCAACATGAGGTTTTCCTTTGGGAACTAGATTCATTGGAGAAGGCATTTAGGTTGGCAAGAAAAATGGAAAGAAAAATTATGGCAACAAGGAAGCCTACTGTTACACTAAAATTTGTCACCATGACTATTTGCAGTCAGTATGGCTCCATCAATAGTCACACTGTCCTCCTTGGCAAGTCTTATACCTCTGCTCCTCATGTCAAACTCCAAAAAAGAGAGAAAGTCTTTAAAATTCAATATAACGCTGGTTATGCAGCTTCTCCTACCCTTACCTGCGTGTACGCACCTCAAGTACATAATACCTGCGTACTTGTACGCTCTGTCTGTAAAGGGGTGGGTGCGTACTCCTGTAAAGGTCAAAAGGCGCAAGTTTTACTTCAAAAAACTTACTTGTGGTCGATTCTAGAGCATTCTAGAAGATGGTTTGACGTGGATTGAGCGCCTCCAGATGGTTCATGCATCCCAATGAAAGAGGAACTTATCCCATGAAGAGGGGAGCTATCCCTTTGAAAGAGGGGCTTATCCCATTGATGGTGGACCTGATTAACTTCCTCCAAAGCACTATAAATATAGGCATTGGACCAGAGGGAGGAGAGGTTGAAAGCTGAACATTCCTAAGGGTAGATGTTGCTGAAATTAGGACTCCCTTATAGAGCTTGAGAGGAGAGATCACATTCCTTTCTTAGCTTCATTTGGAAGTGGGTGAGCTGATCAAAGTAGAGGAGAACTCTTGCTGGACCCTGGGAGGGACCTGCACAACACCAAGGCACTGGTTGTAATGGTTTCTTTTGTTTCCAATTAATACAATTAAGTTCATTTTTCTCAACAAGTTGTTATATATAATTTGTTTCATAAACTCCTTGGTCTTTATGATGAATATGTTTTATTATATGGGTTATTCAGGTGTTATGTAATTGTTTGCTTGTTAGTGAATGCAGGCTTCAAGGAGAAGGAGCTCATCTGGATCGAAGAGGCTTGGCTACTACAAACAAGCATTGGACTAAAGGTAAGCCTTAAACACCTGGTTGCTTTTATTTTAAATCCATATTTAGGGAAATATAGTGCTTGATTGTTTTGTTTGTCACTAGAAAAGCCTTGTTTTCTAGGGAGGTCGGTTTTGTCCGCAAAATTGACTCTTTTCGCATGACACCTACCACTCACAATCATAAAGATGGAAGTGTTGCTTCCCCTAGCCATCCAAAACCTACAAGTTTGACACCACAATAATTGGAAGAAAAAAGAGCAAAAGGGCTTTGTTACAGTTGTGATAACAAATACACTAAAGGTCATAAGTGTACTGAGAAGAAATTTTTTTACATAGATTGTGAAGAGAAGGAAGAAAAGGAACAAGAAACATCAAAAGAAGAGGATATACACTAGGAAAAAACCCTAGAGAAAAAGAAATGAATCTGACCATATCTTGTAATGCATTGGCTAGAATTACCACTCCTCAAGCTATCAAGATAGAAGGGCATATCAAGAAGAAAAAGGTAATAGTGTTGATTGATTCAGGAAGTACCCATAATTTTATTCATTATAAGATAGCCAAAGAATTTAATTGCTTCCTATATCCAGAACCAGAGTGTCAAGTGATGGTTGTAAGTGGAGGAACCATAAATTGCTCAGGAAAGTGCCATAATATCAAGCTATCCATGGGAGAATATGTATTGAATATCCCAATTCTTTCCATTCCAATGGGTGGTGCTGATGTTGTACTAGGAGTCCAATGGCTACAATCCTTGGGTACAATAGCTTTTAATTTTCAAGAACTTTTCATCGAATTCTCGTCAGAAGGAAAGGAAATTGATGAAGGGGTATCGTAGGGAAAATGGGAAAGATAATAAGCTCTAATGGAATGACAAAGCTTCTAAAGAAAGAACAACAAGGCATAATTGCAAAATTATGTTCACTAGAGGTTCCCACATCGAAATAATCCATTTCTCCAGATCTCCAAAAAGTCTTGGACAATCATTCCAAGGTATTTGAGACTCCCAAAGGCCTCCCACCTATTCATGATCATGATCATGCTATCAATTTGATTCCAGGAAATGTTCCTCCTCCAAACATCAGACCTTACAGATATCCCTATGTCCAAAAGAGTGAAATTGAACATATGGTTGTAGAAATTATAGAGGTTGGTATAATTCAACCTAGTAAAAGTTCTTTCTCTGCTCCAATAGTATTGGTTCATAAGAAGGATGGATCATGGTGCATGTGTCTAGATTATAGGCAGCTCAACAAGCTCACTATTAAAGATAAATTTTCCATTCCTGTCATTGATGAATTATTGGATGAATTGCATGGATCAATTTACTTCACCAAGTTGGATCTTCGTTCAGGATATCATCAAATTAGAATGAAGACTGAAGACATTCCAGAAATAGCAATTAGAACTCATGAGGGTCATTATGAATTTTTGGTCATGCCTTTTGGCCTTACTAATGCACCTTCTACATTTCAAGGTTTGATGAATTCCATTTTCAAACCCTTCCTTAAAAATTTTGTGTTAGTATTTTTTGATGATATATTAATCTACAACAAGTCTTGGAAGGATCATGTCCAACATGTTGACATGGTGCTCAAACTATTGGAGGAGAAACAATTATATGCAAAAATATCCAAATGTTTTTTGGAGTACAAGAGGTGGAATATCTGGGTCATATTGTATCTCATGAAGCTATTAAGGTAGACCCTGGAAAAATTAAAACCATTAAGGAATGGAAAATCCCCACATCCATAAAGCATCTACGAGGATTTCTTGGGTTGACAGGGTATTATCACAAGTTTGTTAAGAATTATGGGAGAATAGCAGCACGTCTAACAACATTATTGAAGAAAGATGCATTCTCATGGACTCCAGAAGCAACGAAGGCCTTTGAACATATTAAAGAGGCAATGTGCCAAGCACCAATCTTAGCTACATCGGCCTTCACAAAAACCTTTATTGTGGAATGTGATGCCTCAGGAAATGGAATTGGTATTATTTTAATGCAAGAACAAAGACCCATTGCTTTCGAAAGTCGTCCAATCAAAGGAGAGTATTTACACAAAGCTATTTATGAGAAGGGAAATGCTGGCAATACTACATGCACTTAAGAAATGGTGATCCTACCTAATGGGAAGACACTTCAAGGTAAAAACAGATCATGATAGTCTTAAATACTTTTTGGAACAAAGATTATCTTTAGAAGAGCAGCAAAAATGGGTCACAAAGATGCCGGGCTATGATGTTGGGATATGACTTTGAAATCATCTACAAAAAAGGGAAGAAACATGTTGGGGCAGATGCACTCTCAAGAAAATACGAGGATGTGGAAGCATTTATTTGCGCCATTTCTATTATCCAACCAGATTGGATAAACAAAGCAAGGGATGAATGGAAGAATGACGAGGAAGTGTGGACACTCATTCAAAAGTTACAACAAGATCCCAGTATATATGATACATTTAGCTGGAAAAATGATTCGTTATGGTACAAGGATCAATTATACCTATGTAATAATCCCAAATCAAACAAAATATTCTTAGGAAATTGCACACCTCTCCCTTAGGAGGGCACCCATGATTTCTAAAAACCTACCACAGGGTTAAGAAGGATTTTTTTGGGATAGCCTTAAATCGGATATTCAAAAGTTTTGTTGGAAATAATACTGAGAGGGGGGGTGAATCAGTATTATCAGATCAATAAAACTTTTTCAATGCTCAGAAACATATACGCTACTTCAGTTAAGTGAACCAGCGTGTACACGCTACTGTGTCTAAAGAAACCAGCGTATAACCATAAATATTATAGTTCAGTTAGTTTATCTTCAGTTAAATGCATGAGGACATTATTCATCATACTAAGAGTAAACATATGCAGTATAACAGAATAGATCAACACACAAAAGCCACACACATGAACACCATGATATAAGGTGGAAACCCAATGTGGGTGAAAACCACCTGCTGCAAGTCGTCTCTATCTTTTTAATAAGAACTTCAGTTTACAATCTTTTGTACTGGTGCAGCCTTATACCAGTACGCAGGCTACAGCCTGCAGAAGGCTTCAACCTTCTCTCGTTCTCCAAACTTCCTTGGAAGGCAGCTCCAACCCCCTTTGCTCTTGTACTAGCTAAGATACTAGTACGTAGGTACTGGCCTACAATCTTCTTTCCTTCAGGTACCACTTTTCATCAATTTTTAGACTGGATACTCCTGAAGCACAACATTACAATCTGAAGACCATGATTTATTCACAAATCATTGAAGCATAAAACAACCAATACTAGCATCATCAATCTTTGAATCACTGAACCACTGAAACCCTGTCAAACCCAGTCACCAGAACACAGAGCAGACTACAGAACTCTGCAATAACAGTCAGACCCAGCTGCAACCCATAAATCAAGCTCCAAAAGATATATGCTACTATAATGAGGGCAACCCGCGTATACACACGGTTTTACCGAAGACAACCTGCATACAGATCTAAAAATAATTTTTCATAACTTGCAGCTGTACCAGTTTTCAGTTATACCCAGAACATAACATTGCGTCAGTATGCAGATCTAGAAATACGCATAATCAACCATATAAAGATAGTTCATTTCAAACCATTTGATCCTGATCTCTCCTTAGATCATGTTCTCCATCAATCGATGAGATCTCTCCTTAGCTTCAGATCAAGCAATACATCATCAACCAATAACCTGCATACTGGATCTAATACTTCATCAGATATTCAAGACTTTTCAGATACTCTTGCCTAATGATTTCCTTTTCCTTATATAGCCTTAGGCCTTGTTCAATACCAAGGGCCAAAACCATAGAAAACCAATACCATCAGCTTCAAAACTAGGGATCAACACGTCCGTCGAGACACTAAGGTCCAAAACCATAGGCACAACTTCCAAGGAATAACCGCCATGGACCAAAGATAAGTTTTCCACATACACGCGCTTTTACTGAAGCCAACCAGTGTGTACACGCGACTTGGTATATAGCGAACCTGCGTATACGCGACTGGTATATAGTGAACCTGCTTGTATACGCGACTTGGTATATAGTGAAACAGCGTATATATATTTTTCTTCATACTTGTAGACTGATCATCAATTCCTTGCTACTATCCTTCTGCACTATGATTTGTTATCAGTGTGATTTTCCATCAAGGACAATACTTGTCTCATAATGCCAACAATCTCCCCCTTTGGACTTGATGGCAACAACACCAAATCAAATCACTCTCCCCCTTTGTCATCAAGGGCAAAGGGCTGTGCTCCCCCTGAGTACATGCTGATATGCTCCCCCTGATTGTAGGCAAGATCTCGAAAGAACCAAGACTTACACACCATAAGGGACCTTCCTATCACCAAAAGACTCAATACATACATCCATACTCCCAACCAAGAGGGGATACATTAGAACCAACCAATTATATTAAATCATTCATCCCAGGCATAGTGGGGAAACCAACATAGGTCGTTACATGACCTTGACACCATAAAAGAGATATCACAGAAGAGATACATGACATAGAGACAACAAATCTAGACCAAGACTTATGAAAGATACAAGTAGCATCTGATACACATCTTTTAGATCAGCAACCAAGATTTCCTTCTGAGCTCCTTCTCCTGAAACCAACAACAGTTGTGTACTAGAACCAAAAGCATCTAAATGCCAACAATGCTTTATGAGACTTTAAGCTGCTCCCCATGAACCTGTGCCTACTGCACCCCCTGAAACTGTGCCTGAAGAATTCTGGCATACCCATCTCAGACCTTCTCCAACCGGAGTCTGCCCTTGCTGTTCAGAACTCCATATACGCGACTTCTCCTGCATAAAACAGCGTATGCACGCGATTTTCCCAGCATAAATCGGCGTATATACGCGGATACCCCTTACGTAACTTGCGTATACCAATTTTTCTGTAGAAAAGACAAGCTTCAACAGCAGGATGAAGCATCAACTACTCCCAGCTTTTGTCTGAGATATTCAAAAGTTTCCCTGGGCAGTGGTTTTGTGAGAATATCAGCAACTTGTTCCTTAGAAGGAACATACTCCAGCTTGACCTTCTGCTCAAGCACTTGTTCCCGAAGAAAATGGTACTTGATTGGTATGTGCTTGGTCTTTGAGTGCATGACTGGATTCTTTGAAATGTTGATTGCACTTGTATTATCACATAAGATAGAGACTGGTGGAGTGCAAGTGATTTGAAAATCCTGCAAGGTCTGCATCATCCAAAGAAGTTGTGTGCAACAAGATGCCGCAGCCACATATTCTGCTTCAGCTGTAGATAAGGCAATCGAACTTTGTTTCTTGCTGAACCAAGATACTAATCTGGAACCCATGAAGAAAGCACCACCACTTGTGCTTTTCCTATCATCCACACTTCCGGCCCAATCTGCATCTGTGTAAGCATGAAGAGTGAGATCTGTATCTCTAGGATACCATAAGCCATAGTTTTGGGTCCCTTGAAGATACTTGAAGATTCTTTTGACTGCCTGAAGATGAGTTTCCTTTGGGTTGGCTTGAAATCTTCCAACAATTCCTACTGCATGCATAATATCTGGTCGGGTACCTGTCAAATAAAGCAAACTCCCAATCATGGATCTATAAGTGGGTTGGTGAACTGCTGCTGATTCGTCATTTGCACTGAGGCTGCATCCTGTAACCATGGGGGTACAAACTGGCTTTGAATCTTCCATGCCATACTTCTTCAAGATTTGCTTGAGGTACTTGGTTTGAGACAAGAAAATACCTCCTTCATTTTGTTGGATTTGCAATCCAAGAAAGTATGTCAATTCTTCAAGTAATGACATTTCAAATTCTTTCTGCATAACCAAGGCAAAGTTCTGACCCATAGCCTCTTCATTGCTACCAAAGATAATATCATCTACATACACAACAAGTATTAGCAATTTGTTATTTTCAACTTTCATATAGAGATTGCTATCTGCTGATCCTTGTGAAAAACCTTGTTTGTGAAGATATTTGTCCAAGCGATAGTACCAAGCCCTTGGAGCTTGTTTGAGACCATAGAGAGCCTTTTTCAATCTGCATACAAGGTTTGGATCATTCCCAAGAATGAAACCATCTGGCTGCTCAATATATACTTCTTCTTCTAAGTCTCCATTCAGAAAGGCTAATTTCACGTCCATTTGGAATACCTTGAAGTTTTGAAAGCTTGAGAGAGCAAGGAACATTCGGATGGCCTCAAGTCTTGCAACAGGAGCAAATGTCTCTTCAAAATCTATTCCTTCTTGCTGCGCATACCCTTTACAAACAAGTCTGGCCTTGTTTCTAATTACTTCTCCATTTTCATTCAATTTATTTTTGAAGACCCATTTAGTCCCTATGACATTTTTATCTTTTGGTCTAGGAACCAATTCCCAAGTATTGTTCTTTTCGATCTGCTCAAGTTCTTCATCCATTGCTTTGACCCAACATTCATCTTTGCATGCCTCTTTCACATTTTGTGGTTCAGTGGAAGAGAGTAATGCCAAATAGCTTGAAGCTTCTGCAATTCTTCTTCTTGTTTGTTTTCCTGCTTCTTTCTGCCCCACAATCTGAGATTCTGGATGATTCTTTTGAACATATCTGGATGGAGTCTTCTCTTCTATTCTTGTCTGCTCCTCTGGTTCTTCTTGAGGTTCTTCTTCTTCTTGAGGTTCTTCTTGAGGTTCTTCTTGAGGTTCTTCTTCTTCATCATTCTGCCTTTGAGGGTAGCCTTCATCTTCTTCAATGTCTTCATGATGAACTTGCCTAGGAATATATCCCTTCTCATCAACCACTACATCAATGCTGTCAACAATTCTGCCAAGTCTTTTGTTGTAGCACTTGTATGCTTTGCTATGTGGAGAATAACCAAGAAGAATGCCTTCATCTACTCTTGGTTCAAGTTTTCCAAGTTGCTCATCAATATTCTTAATATAACATTTGCTCCCAAAGATTTTGAAATGCTTCACTAAAGGAGTCTCACCACTCCAGAGCTCATAAGGTGTTTGAGTGTTGTTTACTCGGACATTTGTTTTGTTAAGAATAATAACCGCAGCATGTGCAGCCTCACCCCAGAAAGTTGTGGGAGTACCTGATTCATCAAGCATAGCACGAGCCATTTGTTGGATCGTTCTGTTCATTCTTTCCACAACCCCATTTTGCTGAGGAGTTCTAGCTGTAGATAATTCTCTTCTTATCCCATGTTCTTCACAGAAATCAAAAAATTCGTTTGAGGTAAACTCCCCACCTCTGTCAGATCTGAGGCACTTAATTTTGTGTCCTGATTCATTTTCAACCAAGGCTTTGAAGGATTTGAATTTTTCGAATGCTTCATCCTTGTGCTTCATAAGCCCTAACCAGACAAACCTGGAGAAATCATCAATGAATAATATCAAATATTCTTCTCCTCGAGGTGTCCTTTTCCTAAATGGACCACATGCATCTGTATGGACTAGCTCAAGAGGTATGCTAGCTGATCCTTCCTTCTCTGGAAAGTTAGTTCTGGTTTGCTTTCCAAACTGACAAGATTTGCATATAGTGTTGTCTGGAATTTTGATATCTGGAAGACCACGAACTGCCTGATATTTGCATGCTTTCCTTATTTGTGAAAAGCTTAGATGCCCCAACCTTTGATGCCATAGCCAGTGTTCATCATCCTTGCTCAAATAGCATTGTTGTGGTCCTTCTTCAAATATGTATAGATTATTTGGAGTCCTTCTTCCTTTGATCACTGTTTTACCTGTATCAAGGTCACGAACACAACATCCATTTGATCTAAATATTACTTTTGTTCCTTGATCGCACATCTGACTGACACTCAGAAGATTATGCTTCAATCCATCAACATACAAAACATTTCCAGCTTTGACCTTCTCTTTCAATGGAGCAACACCTTTTCCTTTTATGGCTGCAGAGATATCGTTTCCAAAAGAAATTTTCTTCCCCTTTTCTAATGCGGTATATGACTCAAGCTTTTCTTTGTCCCCTGTCATATGCTTCGAACATCCGCTGTCAATGTACCATAAACTTTCTTGACCTTCTGCATAAAAGGCTATCCCACATCTTTCTGGTTGCGGTTCCTTTATTCTCCATGTTCTGACATTTGAGGTTTGTTCCTTCTGAGTTGTCTTCCGGAACCTGCTCCTGCATTCAGAGTCTTCATGACCATGGTTATTACAAATAGAGCATTCAACTTCATTTTCAAGAACCGAAAAGTTGTTATAAGTCCTTTTCATGGTTCCAGTCATTCTCCCTTTCTTTTGAGCTTCTCTAGTCATGATTGTCTTGTAGGCAACACACTGAGCTGCTTTGTGACCGAAGTTATGGCAAGAAAAGCATTGGCCATTAAAGAAACTTCTGCGATAATCAGATCTATCATCCAACCGATTGTAGCTTCTATTCACATTCATTCTTGGAGCAAATTGGGAAGATTTTACCTGAGGCTGATTGTAGCTTTTGTTTGTCCTTAAGGCAGTTTGTCCTCAAATTTCTCGATGGTCTTTATTTGTTCTTGAGGTAAACTGTCCCTGATTCACCTGATGACTTTTATTTGGCCTTTGCTCGCTTCTCCTTGCTGCATCAAGATAGCTTTTAGAGGTAGAGGCTTGAGATGTTTCTCCATTATATCCAAGACCTGTCTTGATCAGAGGAGATCACTTCACATTGATAATCTCATCCAAGGTTTCAGATCCTTTAACAAATTTAAGATTAATCGCTTTTGTTTTCTCAATCTCCTTTCTAAGACAAACAATCTCACATTCCAATTTTTCAAGATGTTTTTCCTTTTCAACTAGTTGACATTGTAGAGAATCAATAATAGCACTCTTCTCTTCTAAGCAAAATTTGAGATCTTTCATTTCTTCACAAAAGCCTTCTACATCTATAGCATCCATATAGTCATCATCTTCAAAAGCCATTAACAATTTATATCTATTACCTTGTTCATCTTCATCACTATTTGAAAGACCATCACTATCTTCATGAGTGTAATAACTTTTCTTCTTTTCATTTTGTTTCTTGTTCCATTTAACAGGTTCCTTTCCCTTGTCATTCTTATTTTTGTGAGGACATCTGGCAGCATAATGACCTACTCTTCCAAAAGTAAAGCATTTAAAAGGTAACTTACCTCTGAACCTTCAAGAACCCCTTTGAAGATTTCTGACAAAATTTGATTCCTCTTCTTCATCTTCTGGCACGTGACTTGCTTCATAATACTCTTCTTTGCCTGAAGCCTTGAAGGCAGCTTCTCTTCTGTCTGATGGACCTCCCTTTCTCATTTCGTAAGCGGTTAGAATCCCGTGAAGCTGAGACATAGTAAGAATTTGCAGATTTTCCTTTTCTTCTATGGCAGACACTTTAGATTCAAATTTGGGGGACAAAGATCTTAGAATCTTTTCAACCACAATAGCCTCTTTTATTTATTCACCCAAGTTTTTCATGCAATTAACAATCTCATCTACCCTAAGGAAATAGTTAGCCACACTTTCATCATTATACATTCTGAGAGTCTCATACTTAATCCTGAGAGTTTGAAGTTTAGCATGCTTTACATGTTCGTCTCCTTCATAGCTCGTGACAATTTTGTCCCATATTTCTTTTGCAGATTTATAGTGCATTACCTTCATGAATTATGATTGAGATATACATCCCAATAGAGTATTGACTGCTTTCGCATTTATTTCATATTTCTTTTTCTCGGCTGCATCTGTAGGAGTAGCTGAAGGAAAAGTGTAGCCTGTCTCTACGATGTCCCAAACTTTTGTACCAAGAGATTGAAGATAGGCAGTAACTCTTACCTTCCAATAATTGAAGTTTGTCCCATCAAAAACCGGTGGCCTGATTGATGCTTCTCTCTCGTAGTTGCTCATGATGATCGATCTACCTTCAAGCGATCACGCTTCTCTGAAGGACCTGCTCTGATACCAATTGTTGGAAATAATACTGAGAGGGGGGGTGAATCAGTATTATCAGATCAATAAAACTTTTTCAATGCTCAGAAACATATACGCTACTTCAGTTAAGTGAACCAGCGTGTACACGCTACTGTGTCTAAAGAAACCAGCGTATAACCATAAATCTTATAGTTCAGTTAGTTTATCTTTAGTTAAATGCATGAGGACATTATTCATCATACTAAGAGTAAACAGATGCAGTATAACAGAACAGATCAACACACAAAAGCCACACACATGAACACCATGATATAAGGTGGAAACCCAATGTGGGTGAAAACCACCTGCTGCAAGTCGTCTCTATCTTTTTAATAAGAACTTCAGTTTACAATCTTTTGTACTGGTGCAGCCTTATACCAGTACGCAGGCTACAACCTGCAGAAGGCTTCAACCTTCTCTCGTTCTCCAAACTTCCTTGGAAGGGAGCTCCAACCCCCTTTGCTCTTGTACTAGCTAAGATACTAGTACGTAGGTGCTGGCCTACAATCTTCTTTCCTTCAGGTACCACTTTTCATCAATTTTTAGACTGGATACTCCTGAAGCACAACATTACAATCTGAAGACCATGATTTATTCACAAATCATTGAAGCATAAAACAACCAATACTAGCATCATCAATCTTTGAATCACTGAACCACTGAAACCCTGTCAAACCTAGTCACCAGAACACAGAGCAGACTACAAAAGTCTGCAATAACAGTCAGACCCAGCTGCAACCCATAAATCAAGCTCCAAAAGATATACGCTACTATAATGAGGGCAACCCGCGTATACACACGGTTTTACCGAAGACAACCTGCGTACAGATCTAAAAATATTTTTTCATAACTTGCAGCTATACCAGTTTTCAGTTATACCCAGAACATAACATTGCGTCAGTATGCAGATCTAGAAATACGCATAATCAACCATATAAAGATAGTTCATTTCAAACCATTTGATCCCGATCTCTCCTTAGATCATGTTCTCCATCAACCGATGAGATCTCTCCTTAGCTTCAGATCAAGCAATACATCATCAACCAATAACCTGCATACTGGATCTAATACTTCATCAGATATTCAAGACTTTTCAGATACTCTTGCCTAATGATTTCCTTTTCCTTATATAGCCTTAGGCCTTGTTCAATACCAAGGGCCAAAACCATAGAAAACCAATACCATCAGCTTCAAAATTAGGGATCAACACGTCCGTCGAGACACCAAGGTCCAAAACCATAGGCACAACTTCCAAGGAATAACCGTCGTGGACCAAAGATAAGTTTTCCACATACACGTGCTTTTACTGAAGCCAACCAGCGTGTACACGTGACTTGGTATATAGCGAACCTGCGTATACGCGACTGGTATATAGTGAACCTACTTGTATACGCGACTTGGTATATAGTGAAACAGCGTGTATATATTTTTCTTCATACTTGTAGACTGATCATCAATTCCTTGCTGCTATCCTTCTGCACTATGATTTGTTATTAGTGTGATTTGCCATCAAGGACAATACTTGTCTCATAATGCCAACAAGTTTGTGGTGGAATGTTTAGTTTTCCAACAAAATAAAGTTGAAACAACTAAGACCCCAGGACTATTACAACCCTTATCCATTCCAAGCCAATGTTGGGAGGAGGTTTCAATGGATTTTATCACAGGTTTACCAAAGTTTGAAGGAAAAAGTGTTATCATGGTGGTAGTTGATAGACTTACCAAGTATGCACACTTTTGTGCATTATCTCATCCATTTAAAGTGAGTACAGTTTCTACGACATTTATGGAAACAATTCAAAAGCTACATGGAAACACAAATATTATTGTAAGTGACAAAGATCCCATTTTCACTAGAAATTTTTGGACAGAATTATTTTCTTGTCTTAGGACTCAGTTAGATCATAGCTCATCTTATCATCCTCAATCTAATGGGCAAACCGAGATAGTAAACAAATGTTTGGAATGATATATTCGTTGCTTTGTATCTGATAAATAGACGCAATGGGGCAAATGGTTGCCTCTGGCTGAATGGTGGTATAACACTTCCTTCCATACCACAACAAAAATGACCCCATTTATGGAACTTTACGGATATCATCCACCATCCATCACATCATATTAAGAGAAATTTCTAAGGTTCAAGTAGTGGAAGACCACATCGAGCATCAACAACAAGTTCTCCAACTCTTAAAGGATAACCTTACCTTGGCGTAGAATAGAATGAAACAATAGGCAAATTAACATCGTAGCGAAAGAAGCTTTGATGTAGGTGATTGGGTATTCTACGGCTACAACCATATAAACAAATGTCCCTCAAGCAAGATAAGAAGGATAATAAATTATCACCAAAGTATTATGGTCCATACAAGGTGTTTCAAAAGATACGTACTATGGCATACAAATTGGAACTTCTTACAGCTTCCCGAGTGCACCCAGTTTTCCATGTTTCATGCTTAAAGAAGGTTATAGGTGACAAGATTCCAGTTCAAAAAATATTGCTAGAACTTGATGAGTAAGGAAAAATCATATTGGAACCTGAAGTAGTCAAAGAAACAAGAACTTGACAGCTATGAAATCGATCAATTTCAGAGTATCTCATCAAGTGGAAGAACTGACTAGTGAGCACTAGTATTGAAGCAATAATGCTACAACTCCTGGGCTGCTTACTTTACTCTTATCAACCCGGTAGTTTGTAACAAACTTGGAAGCGACGGTGCTGTATGCGCAAGTAATAGTTCTTACTGCAGGCTATCACTTGGTCAGCTGGCGCAAGATCACCAGGAGCTCAAGCCAACTTCTATGGATTTTAGAAGAAGCTCTATATGTGATAAAATAAAGGAAAGCTTACTCTATAGAGGCTACTCTAATTGCAGAAAGGAAAAAGATTGAAATGTAAAGTAAACCTAGAAAACCCTACTTAACCAACTAATCCTACTTTTGCAAAAAGCACTATGAACAATAAAATGAATGCCATTACCTACTCAAGGAAGTAAACAACATCTCCTCACACTATTTCTAGAAGTAAATGAGCAAAAAACATCTTTTTGGATTTTTATGTGAAATTTACAGGCATGTATTTTATTATGTGTGAAGGTGGAAGCGAATAGGTGGTGCTGAAGGGTGACTTTGGGCTTTTTGGTGATGTAGGATGGTGTGGATGGGTCCTAGGAGGTCTCGGGTGGCCTTCTAGAGGCTTTTACCACACCTGACCTTCAAAAGAAAGCCTACAGGAAAATCTACTGGAGGACACACGGGATCTATAGGAGGTCTACAGGAGGATATCGAGAGACGTTTTGAAGGTTTTGAGGGTGTGAGAGTGGGTGGAAAAGGTAGGTGAATGTTGGGAGGATGTGCTAGGGTGCCTAGGGTCCACCAAGAATCATTAGGAGGGGGAAAGATGATTGGGAGAGAGGTAGAAGTCCTATGGAAAAATGCAGAAAAATAAGGAAAATTTGAGGTAAAATTTGGGCTACCTGTAGGTCATGGATCAAAGAGAGAGTGTGATGACTAATAGGTTGACCTGCTGTGAGGAGAGATCTCCTGCAAAATAATTGATAGTCAACCAACAAGATAAAGCAAGTAAGGAAGTGAGTACATCTAAAAAAACAGAATTTTTCATCAAGCTAGTCTAAACTATGATCCATGGAAGTGAATGCTGAGCAATGCTACAAGAAAAGAAAGCATGGAAGAATACCTATTTCAAATGCAGAAATGAGCATGGTGGAAGAGATATAAAGCAAATCATTAACCTTCTAACACACTTGCAAACTCTAGAAATCTTATGGAGAAGGAAAATTTCGTTTATGGGGCAGCAAGAGGGTCTTTGCCTCAATTTAGAGTCCCAAAGGGAGGAAAAGAGGCCAAGGCACTATTGCTAGCCTTTTGAATATTCTTTCTATCACTGCTTAACCTACTATAGAAAACACAAATGAAAGCAAACTACTAAACCATAAAAAACAACCTAATCTTAACTAAGAAAGAAATTCATCTAACAACAACCAATCCATAAACTGAAACAAAGCATATAAATACAAACAAAGAGGAGCTTGACTGCTTGGATTGGGCCCTAATCCAAGAGCTTCAACCCTCTGAGGTAACTCAGTGCTAGCTCAAAAAGGATCTCATCTTTATTATCAAAACAGTAATATGATTTCATGAAACTATCCACAAAAGTAAGCTTGAAGTTGAGAAGAGTTTTACAATAGAAAAAGTACAAAAAAATATGACCCTAGTGAGGCCCTAGGCCTCTCTACTTATACAACTAAAGCTCCCAATAGCTTCCTTAAAACCAGGGAGGGTTGGCTCCCAAAACTCGAGATAAACATCAGTTATCCTCCACCTGCTCGGCTGCCTCCTAGTGCCTTGATTTGGCTGTTTGTACTCTGAGATGCATGAAGGGGAATTCGAAGTGGGGAGTAATAAATGAGGGGATTCCCTCCTATAAATCCTCTCCTTTGTCCAGTTCAAATTATTTCTGCCAATTGTCCATTGAATCTTTGACTTTGTCTTCAAAATTCAACAAAGATCTGCATTAACCACATATTAGACCACATGGCGTCGTAACTAACTCAACTCACTCCATAAGCATAAATATAGTAAAAAAACATGCAATAAGCTAAGAGAATTGTTGATTTAACTATGTTAGGAGGAAAAATGAGCCCATATAATTACCCATTTATGGGGCTCATCATCACCCCCATACTGAAGGTGTTGCTCATCCTCTGAGCAACTTAGTCTATCTCCTCATCTTTTATGGTTTCCTCTTCCTTGTCATAGAAGCCTTCTTTTTTGTCTATCTTTTCCCACTGCCTCTGCTCTTCTTCTTTTTTCCTTCCTTCTAACATGCCTAACAACAGTGGTGGACTCAGTTTGAGGCCAATCCAATTGACTTGCAGCCTCTGCATTGAGTGCTTGTACATTGGCACTCTCCTTAGTGCCTCCTTCATCCTCATTGGGGAATGATATTCCTTGATCTTCAGACTGTGTGGTAAGGTTTTCCATCTCCTCATACATGCATGCACACAGTCATCCCCAAGTAACCTTTCCATTTCCTCAAAATTTGCAATGGCCTGTGCTTGATCACTTATATATCTAGGGGCAATTTGAGGATTACTGGCAAGCAACTAGTGTGCACTAATGAGAGTGATGGGATCTGATGGCTCAACTCTGATCATTAATGGATCATTCTGCTCCCTTATCATCAACCTTTTTACTTCTGTTGCCCTTAACTCTTCATGGTTCATCCAAGAAGCCATGGCCGTTAGTTGTAGGTCCCCTAGCCTAGCATTGGGGTCCCACACATTCATGTCTGTGAGGGCCATATTATGCAGGTAAAATTCTACCATATTTGCCTTATCTTCTACCATTCTTTGATCACACAAGTCCATAAACTATCTGTAATCTTGAAAAGGCATTGTGCCTCTTTGTGCCAAAGTCTTGATCTGAAATTGTAGTCATTGGTCCTTGAGGTATAATCCATAGGATTTTGCTGGTGTTCTACATTGTAGTGCCTCCATGGATAAGCTAGCCATGCATGCCAGCTAGGTCACTTCCTCCTTTAGCTGCCTCCTTAGCAATTCATTTTTAGTTTGAAGTTGGTTCTTGCAATTACTTCTCTATGTCTGACAGCACTTAACTCTTTGCCCATTTCTCTAAGTTTGTTCTCCATATGGCCAACATCCTCAACACCCTTAGATTTGTAGATCATCTTCCAGACCCATTGCATTATATTATTTTTGCTCGACGTTTCGAACCATCAACGGTGGTTATTTGGCTATTTGCATCCACCTATGTGTTCTTATTCTTTCCTTCTCTAGTTCAAAGAATAGTGGGATTACAAATGTTTGTGGAATTATCCTTCCTCCTTCAAGAAGATGGTAATAGGAAGCAAGGCTAGGCTAGGGATTAGGTTCTTGTGGCTCTGTAGCTTCCTCCTTCCATTTGGCTACTCTTCTATTCTTTTCTCCATATTTTGGGTCTCCTATAGCTTTGAAAGTTTCTCCTGTAGAGCTGTCTGTGCCTCTTGTAGGATTGTTTTTGGGTCCTATAGTTGCACTTTTTTCTTCCAGGTGGAAGATCTAGGAGTCCCTCTTTCATATGTGATAGGTGTTTTAGACAGAGATTCTTCCCATTTGATAGTGGGTGAATCTTTAATTGTAATGGGCACTGTTGAATATGGCTGGGGTTTCCCTATTTTGATCCTTGTGCTTTACCTGGCCTTGAAATACATGGAGGCCTACCTTTTTCTCTTTTGTTTTGGCTTAATTGGTGTGCTCAGGGCTATGAGGTTAGCTAATACCTCCCTTTCCAGGGTCTCAAGGGACCCTTCTCTTTGCTTTGTCTCTGCTGCCTCTTTTTCTCCTCCTTCTGCCTCCTTTTCTATCTCTGTTTCCTCTATTTCTTCTTGTTCTGTTTCTTCCCCCTTCTTTTCTTGTCTTGCTGAGTCATCAGTTGCTTCCCCTTCTCCCCCTCTCTTCTCTTCTTCCTCACTGTCAGAAGGACTGATATAATAGGTGAGGGCCTTTATGTCATCCTCTGTTGTCATGTTCCTAAAGAACTCCTGTGTTATAGGGAGTGTGAATGTATGGAGGGCTTATTCCACTAAAATTTTGATTAACCCATGGTGAGCTAGTTGATTTGGACTCCCTGCCTTAAACTTAATGCTGGAGTCTATGAAGGACTTGTTGGCTTATATGGGCTTGACCTAGGTTTGGAAGAATTATTTAGCCAAACAAATCCTGTAGCTACCAGACTTAGGTATCACCTGAGGTAGCAGGGGAGGGTGCCGGTACCAGGTTTCTACACCTTGGGGATGTCTTGGATGTGGTTTGGGGCTCGCGCGCTATTCTGCAACCTCACGCTATGCTATATCCTCGCATATCGGAATACCCTTATCACGTTTATTACAGATTGAATCACTTATTACTGGTTTGATCTAGTTAAAACGGTCTTTAAGAAAACCTTTATTACTTTTCGTTACTTCGCGCATCAAGATTTATATAGCTCACACGAATTTAGTCGTAGCAAGTGCAGAAATAATAACAATTCATTTATCATAAAAGAGTAAAGTTGTTGAAATTTTGAATAATAAACACATGTTCAATGGATATTATCTTGATTATACACTATTGCGCAAAACATGCATAATACATAACCTCCTCTACGTTGATCATCAATTTGCAGAATCAGAAACAATAACATGCGCACATAGAAGCATCAATCACACATATCAACACAGTATTTTCCTGGGGAAAGCATATCGCTAAAAACCCCAACTATTTGCATATTATATTGATTGAGAACATATAACATTACATAGTACAAGACTCATCACAAGTATCCAGCACTATCTCCACCTATTACACACAAAACTAGCTCAGATTTGATCTCCAAATCTCCCCCACTGCACAATACCTGCAAGAGAATGAATGAGAATGGTTTACCAAACTCGTATTTAACCTCCAAAGAATCACTCACACTGGGAAAGACGTGAGCGAAGGTTATAATACTTGGTATTGGCCAATTCATTGGCATACTCAATCCCTTTGATTGTGCAAATCCTCATGCACAACTATAGTCACAACTGATAGCAATTTGATCCTCTAACACCTATCCCTGCTGAACTGAACATGCACTGACATGCAACTGAGTTAACTGATGTATTCTATAGTTGAATTATGAGTTAATAATTACTTTAACAACTCATCATTAGTCTATTTGCAGTTAGACTAATTACAACTAGTTTAACCAAGTCAAACTGAACACAACTCCATGAACTCTACAATCAACTCCACCAAACTCAACTGATTGCGTTATAACTAAAGTCATGCATGCAACAACTCAACTGACCCACAAAGAAATCATATTTCCTTCTGACAGCTGCACGTGCCACATCTGTAGCTCAAACTAAAGTGCTCCAAGAGGATAAGATAAAGTTTATAGTCTAAATATTATTATGAGACAATAATATTTGACTTTTCTATTTTTGAATAGCAGTCTAAAAATAGACTGTGATCACTCCTGCTGTGATCACTCCTGCTGTGATCACTCCTACTGTGATCACTCCTACTGTGATCACTCCTACTGTGATCACTCCTGCTGTGATCCAAAAATAGACTTTGTGCCATAAATTGCCTGCGGGCCCACTTAGTGAAGGCGACTCCTTTCCACTAAGATCCATCATCTTGTTGCATTCTCAACAAGCATTTATTGTTGCACACTTTTCAACACTCCCTCTCAACAAGAAAGGCTTCCTCTCAAACCCGATCCTATAACTCTGGAATGTTCTGCATGCAACACATCTGCCCGGTCCACTTTGCTCCAACAACACTTGGAACAAAAACACTCCCAACTGACCACTCTGTTGGGCTAGGAACATACTCTGATGCTGAAGCTCTACCTACTGTTGACAAGTGCTCCCTCTCTGACATCTGCGCTACTGCAAGATGTCCATGCATCTCGCACCATTGCACACCTCTCTATGCCACCTAGCACGGTGCAAAACACTTGTGCCTCTCGCATTGCTGCAGCCTGCATGCTATGCGCTGTCCTGGGATTCCCTGCACTGTCGCTCTCTCTGTCGCTCCATCCGCATCTGTCTCTACCCAATCAGTCAGTTCCTACTACTCCACATCGGGGCTCCCGTAGCAGGGTCTCATCCAAGAGGTTGGGTACCTCAAGGATCCTGCCCCTCCTTCTTGGGACGATCAATCCACATCACCCCACCTCCTACCTGGAGGTATGGCTACATGTGATACCTCAGCCCACCTGGCTCGAAGTTTCCCCCTACTGGAGGTCTCTGCATGAGTAGATGTCTCTACTCGATCTCCTCTCAACTTCTCTTGTTGTGGCTGCTCCATAACCTCATGAAGCTGCTGCACCAATCGTGGCTCGTCCACAATCGTCTGAGACTTCTTCTAGCTCTGCATGTTGAGCGGTAATATACGCTCCCTCTCAACCACCAAGTCTCCATTAGTTGCCTCACTGCTCAAGGCTTTGCATGCATCTTGAACCTCAAGAGCATAGAGGTTCTTGACCCGTGAACCAATCTACTTCACCTGTCTAGTGATGATGTGTCCAAGGAAAACCTTTCCCTTACTGAAGACTACATTATAGCCTCTGTCTTCCAGCATCACGATTGACACCAAGTTTCTCTTCAGTCCTGGTACATACTTGACATCAGTCAAGGTAAGGCGAGCTCCATGCTCCCTCTGAAAAATAACCATGCCTACACCTGAGACACTATACTTCTCATCATTACCCATCACTATGAGTATCTAGAGATCTTTCTCCTTCAAAGTATTGAACAAAATTTTGTCACCGGTCATGTGGAAAGAAGCTCCACTGTCAAGAAACCAACCACTTCCCACCATGGATGAAACCATGCATGCGAAGAGTGTGAATTCCAACTCAAATTGTGAAGCAAGTGAGGCTACCTCACCTTTAGATCCTTCCCCGGATCCCTTCTTGGAATTCTTCTTTGGGCAATTAGTAGCATAATGGCCCAACTCATGACAACGAAAGCATCGCACCTTCAACTTGCCAACCTTCTTCCCATCATTGGAAGAACCAGATTCGGAAAGAGAAACCTTCCCCTTCCTCACCTTACTCGCTAAGGTATAGTTCTCCTCATCATGCATAGATGAAGAACTATCTCTAGTGCTCCGTCTAATCTCCTCCTGCACAAGATCTGACCAAAGTCTCTCCCATCCTCGCAATTTCTCCCTTTCATTC
Source organism: Pinus tabuliformis (assembly GCA_031772625.1). Classification (NCBI taxonomy): domain Eukaryota; kingdom Viridiplantae; phylum Streptophyta; class Pinopsida; order Pinales; family Pinaceae; genus Pinus; species Pinus tabuliformis. The sequence continues at coordinate 1,088,490,404 of CM062815.1, read as the reverse complement.
ATCGAGTCATAGTAGCTATGCCAACTCTTAGGAAGGCCAAGGGGTGCTAGACTCACCATATCCTCATCCTCAACAGTTACCCTCACACTTCCCATCTCATCCCAGTAGTGGGTGAACTTCGTGAGATATTGGGGCATACTATCTCCATTCTCACACCTAATGTTTCTGAGTTTATCCTTGAGCGCCATTCGACCAGCTCAAAATTCAACTGCTTCTGATCTAAAATTCGTGAGAACAAAGTATTTCTTGTATAGAGATTGACTGTATGGGCATTCACCGGATATCTCACCTTCCAAAAGAAGGATGAATCCAGAGGCTACCTGGCCCGATTACAGACTATGTCTAAAGAAATAGAATGTAAACACTTCCTGAATAGTAGATCTGATGATCAACAGCTCTGATACCATGTAGAAATTTTGAATAATAAACCCATATTCAATAGAGATTATCCCGATTATACACTATTGTGGAAAACCTGCATAATACATAACCTCCTCTACGTTGATCATCAATTTGCAGAAGCAGAAACAATAACATGCGCACATAGAAGCATCAATCACACATATCAACACAATATTTTCCCGGGGAAAGAATCTCCCTAAAAACCCCAACTATCTGTATATTATATTGATTGAGAACATGTAACATTACATAGTACAATACTCATCACAAGTATCCAGCACTATCTCCACCTGTTACACACAAAACTAGCTCCGATTTGATCTCCAAATCTCCCCCGCTGCTTTGCCTGGCTCCACTGCACAATACCTGCAAGAGAAGGAATGAGAATGGTTTACCAAACTCGTATTTAACCTCCAAAGAATCACTCACACTAGGAAAGACGTGGGCAGAGGCTATAATACTTGGTATTGGCCAATTCATTGGCATACTCAATCCCTTTGATTTTGCAAATCCTCATGCACAACTATAGTCACAACTGATAGCAATATGATCCTCTAACACTTGTCCCTGCTGAACTGAACATGCACTGACATGCAACTGAGTTAACTGATGTATTCTATAGTTGAATTATGAGTTAATAATTACTTTAACAACTCATCATTAGTCTATTTGCAGTTAGACTAATTACAACTAGTTTAACCAAGTCAAACTGAACACAACTCCATGAACTCTACAATCAACTCCACCAAACTCAACTGATTGCGTTATAACTAAAGTCATGCATGCAACAACTCAACTGACCCACAAAGAAAGCATATTTCCTTCTGACAGCTGCACGTGCCACATCTGTAGCTCAAACTAAAGTGCTCCAAGAGGATAAGACAAAGTTTATAGTCTAAATATTATTATGAGACAATAATATTTGACTTTTCTATTTTTTACTAGTAGTCTAAAATAGACTCTGATCACTCCTGCTGTGATCACTCCTGTTGTGATCAAAAAATAGAATTTGCACCATAAATTGCCTGCGGGCCCACTTAGTGCAGGTGACTCCATTCCACTAAGCTCCATCATCTTGTTGCATTCTCAACAAGCATTTCTTGTTGCACACTTTTCAACAAAAGTCGCAACCAACATAGAATTTAGAATAAAATTATCTTTATTATCAATCTTCCACCATAAATCCAGATCCACCCTGCACACTCAGCTGTAGGGGTCCATGCACACAGTTGTGGACTTTCTAGACCTCTGCACACATAGCTGCAGAGCCTCTACCGTCTACCCTACTCCCTTGACTTGGACTTACAATTTCTCTCTGACTATTCACCCATTACATCATAGAATCAAAATCCAAAACTGATCTACCTTTCCCTCATAGAGCCTCGCTCTATTTATACTTTCCCTTAGCCCGCCATCCCACAATAGGCCGACTCTATTACTATTTCTTTACCATAATTTTGGGTGGACTACCCTTTGACTCGACCTCCTATAGCTCGCACTCCGTGCTTTCCACAGAGTCTTTTTCCCTAATATTACCCAAAATTTTGGGCTTCGCATCCGATACTCGTTCTGTGGGGCTTTCGCTACCCAACAGTCCCCCAACACAATCATTGTGACTCATCCTAAGTCACTGAGCTGGTGCGTCCATCTTTGAGTGGAGATCAGTCAACAAGTTTTGTGCATTACTAGTACTAGCAGAAAATTCTTCCATCATGCGCTGCATCCGTTTTACCTGTGGTACCGATATTTCTGCCCCTATCTCGGCTGTTTCCATCTTAGCACATTTAGCCTTCATGTGTGCTACCTTATGCTATATGGTGGTTGAAACTGCAAATGCCTCATCCAACCATGGCTGGATATGAGCTTTCACTATGGCTTCCTTCTGTCTCACAGCTTCTGCTTGGATTTTCATGTCCTGCACCTCCCTCATCTTAGCCAATCGTTGCAGGATAGCAATGTTCTGCGCGGTTCCCCGGAGCTAATCGCAGGCATGCTGAAGTTCCCGGGCCTCTGCTTCCAACCTGAAGAGTGTGGGATATTCCTGAAGGATAGTAAGCATGTCAATCAATTGAGTTAACAACTTGTTACATTCTTTGAGTGACCGTGCAAGCATTGCGTGCCCCATATCAATAATGTTCTTGCACTGTACTACGACCACTGGGGGCATTGGTGGTGGGACCTACAATCTCAACTTGGTGATCTGCATAGTGAGTTTGAGCTGCAGCCATGCGGCCTCCTCTTTTGTCCTTCGGAACTCCGTAGCCAACATACAAATTTGTGCTTCAACAGGAAAGTCCCCTGTAAAATCTAACACCTGAGAACTCAAACAGGTGTCAACTACTACCTTTTCCATTTTCTGTTTTTTTGTGATTGCTTCATCGCGTTGGAGCTGTAGTTGTTTAATATTAATTTTCTGCTCTTGGAGTATCTGGTCGACACAGCTAGCCCGTGCATGAAGCTCGATTGTGATGTTGTTGTGGAGTTGTTGCAAACTATCGAATGGGAGTGTAGCCACGTTTAGTCCCAATCCAGTAAGGCGTTCTAGTATTGCTCGTTCTTTCGGTTGGTTGGTGACCAACGCACCTGCCGGGATCAGAGTAGATTGAGCAACCTGGGCTCTAAGCAATGGTTTTGTAGCTATCATACTGGAGGTTTCTGTAGAAACGCTAGGCCCTACCTACGCAATTATTGATCCCAATTCACGTAACTATGTCCGGAGCTCCCCCAACACAATGTGCTGCTCCGACATAGCCTCATCGAATGCCTCCCGAGTAGCTTTGTGAATGATGCTTTCGATGTCATTTAGATTGCCCTCCATTAGGGTCGTAACTTCACTATCAACCTTAGATGCTTTCGCTTTCTTTCGTGCCTTCAGTCACTCTAGTGTGGCTGAGCAGTTTAGTGGGGTACCCGTAGTAATGGATGGGATATCCATTGTAGCGTGCTGAGTGGTTTCCTTCTGAGTGCCTTTGTCCATTGCGAATGTCTGCGCATCTGGTACTAGTTTTCCCATTGCTGTGAGTTTTACCTCTCGCGCTGCCTTAACCTCTGCAACATACTGGTCATTCCTATTTTGTTGTGTGACGTGCTTGGCTGCCTCTTTTTGCTTCTGAATAGCGGCCTCGTCTCGTTCCACTGTCACGGGTCCTCGCCAAGCTGCAGGCCAAGCCTCGAAAATCTTGTGAACAACGTCATTAGTGACAACGAACCGGAGAGGGGTCCATGTCTGGGCTGGGTCCTTCCACGCCCAGATGTAGACGTGATGCATATCTACTTTGAATTCTGCAATGTGCTTCATACTCTCATAAACTTCATTTGTTAAGCGTGGTAATGTATTGATCCACTGATGCATAGTCATTTCCATTATTACCAAAAATATCTTAATCCCCTGAATTCTGCTTGTGTCCTTGGTCACCCGGGGGGACGCATACTACGTGGCTTCCGGCCATTAGAGGGTTAAAACAGGAAACTGGTTGTTGTCAAGCAACTCAGTAGCAACCAACATAAGGGACAATAGCAGCCACGCATAATAGAACGGTTTGCCTTCTTCCTAGACATCGTGACAATTGGCTAGAAATTCTTCACAAAGAAACTGTGACCAATTGAATCGGACACCAGTGGCACATTCTTCGGCTAGTGAAATAACTACGGCGGAGACCTCAGAGCTCCGACATTTCCTCATTACTTTTCCTGCCAGCAAATGACTAGCCACCCGGACTGTGTTGTCGGAGATACTATTAATGACGTACCCTGGCATTCCCTTGGTGAGATTATACGTCTTCTTTAGTCATTCTATCATTCCAACATCACTAATTGTGGCCATAATTTTCCGAGGGTTCCGTTCAGCATAGGGTAGATGCGAGACTCGATGAACAAGTTTTGTTGTGATATAGACGGGTTTACCGACCCAAGTGTATCTTCATGCACAAGACAGACCAATTGCTTGATGATTATCATGGTAATAGGGGGCCGGAGAAAGTGCGGAATTGCCAGGAGACAAAGTAATCCAGCTTCGTCCACCTTTCGCAGCCACTCCATTGGCTATAGAGTGGTCACCATTGCCTTCTAGCGTGTGGTCCATTAAGGAATTTTTTGCTAGATGGGGAAATTTTGTTTGATCTACAAGGTTGAAATTGTCGAATTTCATCGTGGCGACATAGCCAACGACTGAATTTTCTACTGGGACATCTTTTGGGAGAGAGCGGGTAGTGATTATACTACTGAATTCGTCCATGTTTGTGGGTACCTTGTTCGTCCCCTTACTTTGAGGCATATACTTGGGTCATTGCACTGACTGTGCAATGTCTTCCTCAGAGATGTCCTCTTCGATCCTCGTTGGAGACTCTTCTGTTTCTTCCTCGCTATCGATGATAACAGTTTTACCTTTTCCTTCATTGTGGACTTGCCAACCTGCAGGTGTCATAGCGACCGCCGAACTGATTATGGGAGTGTAGGTTTCTTCTTGGTCTTCGGTGTTCGTGGGGATTTAGAGTGTTCTGCTTCCTATGGAAAATCTAGCTGTGGACTATCATCAGTAGGCCTTTGAGCTTTCAAGATGACATCTTTGTATTGCTATGGCAATGCCAGAAACCAGAGACTGTTTTCAACTCCGTCGTTTTTCATGACGTAGGTAATACGAGCCGATTTTCTTGCCAGATAGTACGATGTGGTGGTGTGACCCTTGCACTATTTATGTATCGATGATTGGGTCGTATGGGGGAGGTTCCCTCTAGCCTGATGATCCTGTGGTCCACTCTGGTCGGTTTCAGGTGTCGGTCGTCCGCCATACACCCATACTCTTTGTGCTACCATTTTGTGCCAACCTAACTGCTGCGCATATCTTCCAATTTGGAGTTGAAACTTTCTCATGGATCTGAGCTTCCCCGATCCTTTTATCGGTGTGTGTGCCCTGTCTACCGATGCACTAGGCGGTTCCTATACTACACATGTGAGCTGGTCTTTAGTGGTCACGTCTTGCTCTTTTAGGTGGTGTCTTTCTTCACATCATGCTGATTGAGTCACCCTATTACAATTGAGTGTTGTAACTCCTTGCAATCGATTCTGCCAGCGCTCCTCAGAATCGATAGTTCAGATACTCTCACATTCCCATGAGGTTCTCCTATTGTTTTTGTAATGCATCTAACCAGGGTTCTGTGTCGTTATCTGATAAATGCAATCTAGTTCATCATTAATTTCCTCATCGTGGATGGGTTCTGTGTAGCGCTCCCCTTCTGTTGGGTCTAGCGGAACTACTACGCGAAGTGACTTTGTTTCGAAGGTCATTGTGCACCTTTTCAAGTTGATGATTCCTTTCATGTCGATGGCCCAATCAATCCCAAGCAAAGTAGGGTAAGGATTTCTATCATCGATAAGCTCTATGACTTCGAAGTTGGTCTGGGTCATTACACCATTGATATCCACCATCACCCCTTGCAATTGGCCTATTGGTAAGATTTTTTGTTGGTTAGCCATTCGTAGTTGAATCGGGGACCATTGCAGTACGGGATTTCCTATACACTCCCAAGTTTGCTTAGGTAGTATATTTGTATCTGAGCCTAAATTCAGTATGACTTGATCCATCTCATAATCTCCTATTTGCGCTGTCATTCTCATTTCTCGTCTAGTGCGTATAGCATGTCATCCTATCCTTCAGACCACCTAGGATTCACTGAATTTGGTGCTCTTGGTAATCAACTCCTATAGCGCTTGGATAGCCTTCTGATTCCGCAGTAATTTCATGCATGTGTCAAGAAAGGAGGTGATCATGTAGGGGTCCGTTTTGGCTCCCATTTGGTCCTTCTCACCTGAGGTAGCAACTTTCGTGAGGATCAACTGATCTTCCTTTGGCCCCGTGCTTCCTTGCTTTAGTTCAATAGTACGGTTCCCCATAGGCGAGTCGCTTTGCGCCCCTCCTGTGTTCCCCCATTCCGTTACGCCGTTCCTTCGCACCATATTTATACTAGTGTCCTCTTTGTGGGGTTTTGCACACATCATCTGGACATTCTAGGTTGGTGAAGGTTGAAGCACCCCTTTCTCGTTTAATTGGGCAAGCAATGTTGGACAATCTACCAATTCATGATCAAGCTGCTTGCAATAAGGACATGAGATCCTAGTTAGGTTCGTGCACTCATGAGCATAGTGTCCTTGTTCACCACAATTATAACAAGTTATTTGTCTGTGACCTCGGCTGGGTCCCCATCCTCTTCCCCGACCTCGTCCTTGAAATCCTCCCCATGTTTTGGCCTATACCCTATAGGCTGGGGTCCATTCCATCATTAAGTCGTAACTTCGACACATTTGCTCATCGTGTCCTATTGATCAACAAAAAATGCAATATAACTGTTGTGAGGTCTAGGTATACTTCTGTAATAGATGGCAGTTATGTGTAGCATGTTTCCCTCCCACCTGGAAAGTTGCACACCAGAGCGCAGGTGTGGTATTTTGTCTGGTTTGGACTTCCACTTTTAATGGCATTGGACCTCCTCCTACCAGATAGTTCGTGAAGATCGGGCAATGGTCTTTGTCGTGTGCGTGGCTTTTACATTTAATACACCGTGTCTTCGATTGTAACCCTGATCAAGGCATTCTTCCTTGCTTCAAGCTTTGTACTTCCAAACTTAAGTTCTGAAGCTGTGCATGGAGTCACTCAACTCCCAACTCTAGGTTCAAAATCGGGGTTGTGTATAACCTCATAGCTATCTCTAGTGGCTCGGCTTGGGTTGAGATCTTCTGTTGTGACAAATCCATACTTAGATGGGGTGTTAACGACACCAAAAACCACGTGCAATGTTTTCCGTCGATCAATTTCATATTAGATTCGCGAATAGTACTCTTTAATCTTTGGTCTAGATCCCACGGGGTTTCACCAGGCATCATTGCTATTTCCTTGAACCCAATGATCGATTGGTTCTCAGACTTTGGTCGACCAAACTCCTTATTAAGCACATTCCATATAGCTGCTATTCCTTCATTCGGATGGTCGGTTGAGTGTTTTATGTACCATATCAGCGCATGGTCTGTTGAGAATGCAACAAGATGATGGAGCTTAGTGGAAAGGAGTCACCTTCACTAAGTGGGCCCATAGGCAAATTATGGCACAAAGTCTATCTTTAGACTATGTCTATTTTTAGACATATGGACCATAGTCTATGAGTTGCAGTATGCTATTTATGGATGATTGGACATGCTGGGAAAAATAGATGGACTTCTATTTTTGGATCATAGCAGGAGTGATCAGAGTCTATTTTTAGACTGCTAGTCCAAAATAGAAAAGTCAAATATTATTGTCTCATAATAATATTTGGACTATAAACATTATCTTATCCTCTTAGAGCACTTTAGTTTGAGCTACAGATGTGGCACATGCAACTGTCAGAAGGAAATATGCTTTTCTTTGTGGGTCAGTTGAGCTATTGCATGCAGGACTTCAGTTAGAACTCATGTGGTTGAGTTTGGTGGAGTTGGATGTGGAGTTGATGGAGTTGTGTTCAGTTTGACTTGGTTAAAATAGTTGTAATTAGTCTAACTGCAAATAGACTAGTGATGACTGATGTGAATTAATTGATTAAATTAATTCACTAATTATTAACTCATAATGCAACTGAAGAATACATTAGTTAACTCAGTGCATGTACAGTTCAGTGGAGACAGGTGTTAGAGGTTGAGATTGCTATCAATTGTGACTATACTTGTGCATGAGATCTTGCACAATCAATGGATTGAGTATGCCCATGAGGATTTCACAGTATATGCCCAATGAAATAGCCTATGCTCATGTGATTTTCACTTGGTATTGTGCAATAGAGGCAGGCAAAGCAGCAGAGGAGATTTGAGCCTGTGACTTGTTCGAATCTGAGCTAGTTTTGTGTGTAACAGGTGGATATAGTGTTGGATACTTGAGAGGATTATTGTACTATGTATTGTTACATGTTCTCAATCATTAATATATAGATAGTGTGGGGCTTTCAGCTGTAAGCTTTCCCCGGGTTAAATACTGTGTTAATGTGTGCATGCGATTGATGTTTCATTGTTTTTAATGCTGCTAAATTGATGATCAACATAGAGGAGGTTATGTATTATGCATGTATTGTGCAATAGTGTATAATCAGGATAATATCTGTGAATAAGTGTTTATTATTCAAAATTTCTACATGGTATCGGAGTTGTTGATCATTAAATCTACTATTTAGAAAGTGTTTACATTTTATTTCTTCAGGCAGAGTCCGTAATTAGGCAAGGTAGCCTCTGGATTCATCCTTCCTTTGGAAGGTGAGATATCTGGTAAAATCCCATACACTCAATCTTTGTACGAGAAATACTTTGTTCTCATGAATCTTAGATCAGAGGCGGTTGAGTTTGGAGCTGGTGGACTTCGAATTTGCAACAATGTTTTCTTGGTATCAACGTGGCAATGTCTTTCAACGGATTACGATTGGAGTATGCTCTTGAGGGCAGCTCAAACTATATTGCATGGAAGGACAGGATGGAGGCAGTGTTGGATGATAATGGGCTGAAGGATTTCATAGAGGCTGATGTCCCAAAGCCTACTGATGTTGCGTAGGTTGATGCTTGGCAAAAGAAGATAGCAAAGTGTCAAAGGATTCTGTTGGAGGGTGTGAAGGATCACATTGTGTCCAGCCTGCATGGAAAGGCTTCTCCATACTTGATGTGGAAAGCGTTGACAGATCTATTCCAAAGCAAGAGCGATCAGAGGAAGTTGGTGCTCAATGATAAACTCAGAAACATCAAATGTGAGAAGGGAGACAATATGCCCAAGTATCTCACGAAGTTCACTCAGTGTAGGGATGAGCTGGGAGGTGTGGGGGTGACTGTCGATGATGAGGACTTGGTGATCTTGGCTCTCCTCAGTCTTCTGAAGAGTTGGCATTCCTATCAAGACTCTGTCAATGGTCAGGAGAAATTTCCAGGATGGGAGAGACTTTGGTAAGATCTTGTGCAGGAGGAGATCAGGTGGAATACCATGGATGGATCTTCATCAAAGGGACCTGACGAAGAAAATTGCACTTTGGCTGCCAAAGCAAATAAGGGGAAGAGCAAGAAAGCTTCTCAGTCTGGTGCAAAAGGCAAGAAGTAGGACATGTCCAAGGTGAAGTGTTTTCACTGTCACTAGCATGGACACTATGTCACTAATTTTCCGCAAAAGAAGAAGAACAAGCAAGCTACTGGATCTGCAGTAGGAGAGGCTCTAGCCTCATAGTTTGAGCTTGATTTTTCATTGATCGCATGCTTGGTTTCAAGTGTGATGGGATCGGTGTGGTTCTTGGAAAGTGGTGCATATTTTCACATGACAGGAGATCGAGATTTGTTTTCTGATCTGGAGGACAAAGATCTTGGAGTGCACATCGAGATGGGTGATGATGGTAGATACAGTGCGATTGGTATCGGTACCATTTCCTTTGAGAGGGAGTCTGGTAAACCCTTCGTATTGAAGGAAGTGATGCATTTTCTAGGATTGAAGAAGAATCTTATCTCTGTGGCAATGTTAGAAGACAAGGGATATGATGTTGTTTTCAGCGAGGGAAAGGCTATCCTGCGTAGAAAGACAACTGGAGAAACCCGGAAGATAGGGGTTCGAGTGAGGAACCTTTATCAGTTGCATTTAGATGGATGCACAGCAATGGCATGCAAGGCAGAAGGATTGGTGAGCTGGGTTGAGGGCGAGTTGTGGCACAGGAGATTGGGTCACTTTCACCATGAAGCCTTGAAGATACTGCAGCAGATCACTATAGGGCTTCCTAAAGGCACTCTTGTGTAGTCAATTAGTGCAAGGGGTGTACTTTGGGAAAGTTTATGAAAGCCACCTTTCATGAGAAGGATAGTTGCACCACGAAAATCCTTGAGAGAATTCACACAGACGTGTGTGGACCTTTCTCAGTAGCTTTGACATCAAAAAACAGGTATTATGTGATTTTTGTTGATGATTTCTCTTGTAAGTGTTGGATCTTCTTCATGCAAAAGAAGAGCGAGACATACTCAAAGTTCTGTGAGTTCAAAGCACTGGTCGAGAAGGAGTCGGGGAAGAAGGTGAAGGCTCTTAGGAACGATAGTGGTGGTGAACACATCTCTAGCAAGTTCAAGGATTTCTACAGTGTAGAAGGGATTTGAAGAGAGCTCATAGCTCCCCATAACCCACAACAAAACGGGGTTGCTGAGCGGAAGAACAGAATGATCATGGGTGCTTCACGAGTGATGTTGCATGATCAGGGCCTACCCCTTCACTTGTGGGCAGAAGCATCCAATACAATAGTTTATGTGCAAAATTGTTGTCCTCACAAGATACTTGGCATGAGTACACCCGAGGAGGCTTATTCTAGTAAGAAGCTTGATCTTTCTCATTTGAGGATTTTTGGTGCTAACGTTTACATACATGTGATGATGGATGCTAGGAACAAGTTGGAGCCAATCATAGAGATTGGTATATTTGTGCGGTACACTGATACGCCCCATAACTATCGTGTGTATTTGCCAGAGAGTGGCAAGACTATTGTGCGACAGGATATAAAATTTCAAGAGGAGAAAGCCATGAAGTGTTCACTTGAGAGGGAGCCACACTTGCATGTAGATGAGGAGCTATTAGTTCCTAAGGATGAGCTTCAGAATGTGGATCAGCCACATGACGAAGTTCATGGAGTGGAAGAGACCACTCATGCAACGCCAACCATCAGAGGGCAAAAGTGCTTGAGAGAAGCTGAGCGATTGGCTCAAGATGCAGAGAAAGTTGTAGGACCACCTACAGCCCAACGCAGGCAGAGACAGTCACCTAATCGGTACATTGGATACATGGCTCGTATGAGAAAATGTGTTGTGACTGAGCCATCCTCTTATTAGAAAATTATATATTACGGAGCAATGGAACACATAAAATATTGCAGAAATATAAACACAGAGAACGCATAAAACAAGAGACACATAGATATACGTGGTTCACCCAGTTTGGGCTATGTCCACCCCAAACAGCCAGTCCTTCCTTTCTATTATCCAGCAAAATGAAGAGACACAACCTACAACAAATCCACTGTAATATCCTTTGTTTTCTCCCATAGTCCCACCCCTCAGTTTCTCGCTCATAGAATACACATCTATATCTCAGCCTCAAATACAATGCCCTCATATAAAGAGAGGGGGTTTCCTTCTAGGGCAAAAAACCCTAAACTAAACATAAGTTCTACCGTCAGATCATCTGCCTAATGAACAGCCCAGATTAACTAGAAATTACTATACTTTTACAAGGCAATTTTACATTTGTTTTTAGCTTCAGGAGCACTACCCCCCGAGCCCCCCGCACCCCCCCGCGTGGAGGGGTGTACAAACTTCCTGGGGTATACATCCGGCTAAAACAAAGACCTCTGAACAATCATGCTCCACACACAACAATCTCCCACTTGGAGAATGATTGTAGAAACTCCACAACTGCTTCATTTGCTGGACAATGACTCCTCTTTGGACCTGGCTGTTTCTCATCTTCATCGTCATCCTTGAAGACCAATTGAAACTGAGCATATTCTTAGTTTCTCCCTGGTTACAACTTTTGCTAGCATATCTGCACGATTCTGGCTAGTGTGTATCTTTTCCAGCTTCAACTCTCCATCTTCCAACATTGATCGTATGAAATGGTACTTGAGCTGTATGTGTTTAGTCCTAGAATGAAATGTTGAGTTCTTTGCAAGATGAATGGCACTTTGGCTATCACTGTATAACGTTCCCATATCATGCTCCTTACCCAATTCACCCATAAACCTTTGTACCAAATCATTTCTTTACTAGCCTCTGTAGTAGCAACATACTTTGCTTCTGTTGTTGAAAGTGCAACAACACTTTGGATTTTTGAAATCCAACTGACAGCTGTTCCACCAACATCAAATACATATCCTGTAGTGCTCCTCCCGTTATCCCTGTCACCTGCCATATCTGCATCAACATATCCCTGTAGAGAAATGTTTGCACCACCAAAGCATAATGCTTGACTTGTGGTACCTTTCAAATATCTGAGAATCCATTTCACTGCCATCCAATGTTCCTTTCCTGGATTGTTCATGTACCTGCTTAAAACTCCCACTGCATGTGCAATATCAGGCCTTGTGTAGACCATTGCATACATTAAGCTTCCAACTGCTGATGCATATGGAACTTTAGACATATAATCCATCTCTTCTTGGGTCTTTGGGCACATTTCCTTACTAAGTTTGAAATGGCTAGCAAAAGGTGTACTAACTGGTTTTTCATTGTGCATATTAAATCTTTTCAACACCTTTTGTATGTACTCATTCTGAGACAATGTTAATTTGCGATTTGTCATGTCTCTAGTGATTCTCATACCAAGGATTTATTTTGCAGCTCCCAAATCCTTCATTGCAAATGAATTTGCCAATTTTCTTTTGAGTACATTTATTTCCTGCATGTTAGATCCTGCAACAAGCATGTCATCCACATACAATAACAATATAATATAGCTTCCATCATTTTGCTTTTTCAGATAAACACAATGATCAAAGTCACATCTAGTATAACCTTGTTCAGACATAAACTTGTCAAATTTTAGATACCACTGCCTTGGAGCCTGTTTTAAGCCATACAAGCTCTTCTTCAACCTGCACACTAGTTTCTCCTTCCCTTTCACCTCATATCCTTGTGGCTGCTGCATATATATCTCTTCCTCCAAATCCCCATGGAGAAAGGTTGTCTTTACATCTAACTGCTCAAGATGCAAATCTTCAGTTGCTACAAGACTTAAAATAGTTTTGATTGAAGGCATTTTAACAACAGGAGAAAATATTTCATCAAAATCAATACCTTTCTTCTGTGCAAACCCCTTCACCACAAGTCTAGCTTTGTACCTCTGTTTTCCTCCATCTTCTTCCTTCAGCCTGTAAACCCATTTATTCTTCAATGTAGTTTTTTCTGCAGGTAACTTGACTAAATCCCAAGTCTGGTTATGCATTAAGGAGTCCATCTCTTCTTCCATGGCTACCTACCACTTCTTCCTGCTTTCAACCTGCATTGCTTCTTCATAACATTCGGGTTCACCAGAATCAGTCAACAATAAATAATATAATGAAGGAGGGTAACGTTCAGGGGGTCTACTTATCCTGGTAGATCTTCTAACACCACTTTCAGGTGTTTTGGGTGCCTGTTGCTGTTGTGGTGGTTGTTGTTGTTGATTATTATTATTTTCAGGCACCTTTACCTTTTCAGCGATTTCATCAAGAACTGCATATTCCTTGTGTTATTTTTCCTGTTTCTTTTCCTGCAACTGATTCTTATATAAGACCTTTTCATTGAATATTACATCTCTGCTCCTAATGATTTTGTGATTTTAGTAATCATATAAGCGATAACCAGAATCATTAACACCATATCCAATAAAGGTACATTTCTTTGACTTTTCCTCAAGATTTGTTCTATTTTCTTTATCAATATGGACAAATGCCTCACAACCAAAAGGCTTTAAAAAAGAGTAGTTTACCTTTTTACCTGTCCATGCTTCCTCCGGAACACCACCATCCAAGGAACTTGAAGGCCCTCTGTTTATTAGATAAACAACAGTATCTACAGCATCTGCCCAAAACTGTAAAGGCAATCCTACATGCAATCTCATGCACCTTGCACGCTCCATTATTGTTCTATTCATCCTTTCTGACACACCATTTTCTCGTGGTGTTCTTGGAACTGTCTTCTCTCTACGAATTCCATGTTCTGAACAGCACCTATCAAACTCTTTACTGCAATATTCACCTCCATTGTCTGATCTAAGACACTTCAATTTCTTTCATGTCTCAATCTCTTCCAAAGCTTTCCATTTCTTGAAAGTATCAAATACATCAGATTTATTTTTAATACAATAAATCCAAGTTTTTCTAGTTGCATCATCAATAAAAGTAACATAATAACGAGAGCCACCGAGAGATGATACCTGAGCAGGTCCCCATACATCTGTATGCACAAGCTCTAATTTTTCGCTCTTCATTTCTTTCCCAACTCTGAGAAATCTGACTCTCTTCTATTTTCCATAAATGCAATTCTCACAAAAATCCAAATCAACATTCTTCAAACCCAGCAAAAAATTCCTTGAGTGAAGAATATTCATCCCCTTTTCACTCATGTGTCCGAGCCTATGATGCCATAATGCTGCATTTGCTCCTTTGGAAGTTAAAGCATTAACAGAGTTAGAAATACCATTGCATAAATACAGTGTACCAACCTTTTTGCCTTTTGCTATTACCAGGGCTCCTTTGGTGACCTTCCAAGCTTTATCTGTGAAAAATGTCACAGAACCTTCACCGCCTAGCTGCCCTGTTGAAATTAGATTTTTCTTTAGATCTGGAACATGCCTTACCTCCTTTAGTAGCCATTGGTTTCCATTATGTTGTTTTACAAGAACCTTACCCATTCCAACAATTTTACAGGGTTTATCATCACCCAAACGAACTTGTCCAAAATCTCCTTGAACATAGTCATGAAAGTATTTCTTATCAGGTGTGGCATGGAATGAGGCCCCTGAATCTACCACCCAGGAATCAGTAATATTTTCGAAAGAAAGAATCAAAGCATGTTGTAACACCTCACCTGTCACATTTGCTTCATGATTGTTTCTTGTTGTGCATCTCCTTCTTTTCCCTTCCGAGATCTACAGTCTTTCTTTACGTGTCCTTTCTTTCCACATTTCCAGCACACTATCCCCAATCTGGACTTGAATTTTCCTTTCCTTGATTTACTGCGATATCCTGAGCTCTTTCCTCTTTTCATTTTTCTTCCTCTAGAATCTGCACTCAAAGCATTTCCCGATGTCTCACCGGAGCTTTTCCGTCACATTTCCTCGCTAAGGATAGCACCGACAACATCATCAAACTTTAAAGTACTAGATCCAGAAACAGAGTTACTAATGGCCATTACCAAACCATTCCAACTTTCTGGTAATAAGCACAAGAATAACAGATCTCTAACTTCATCATCAAAGTTTACCCTTATAGAACTTAACTGACTTGTAACTGTATTAAAATCATTTAAATGGTCTGCAACAGATCCACCTTCCGACATCTTCATATTAAATAACCATTTCATAAGAAATACCTTGTTTGAGGCCGAGGGTTTTTCATATAGTTTCGACAACGTCTGAATCAAACCCTCTGTCGTGGTTTCCTTCGAAATGTTGAAGGTGACTGACGCAGCAAGGCAGAACCGTATTGTTTCGAGTGCCTTTCTATCGAGAAGGTTCCATTCTTCATCTGTCATACCCGTTGGCATCTTTGATTTTCCGCCCAATGGTAGGTATAGATCTTTCTGATACAGATAATCTTCCATCTGCATCTTCCACAGCGAGAAGTTTTGGCCGTTAAATTTCTCGACCCTAAACTTACCATCTTCCGCCATTGCTCCCACTCGAACCAGAAAACCCTTCTTTCCTGCGAGTTTATCAGCCAAATAGACCTTCAGCTCTTATACCAGTTATTAGAAAATTATATATTACGGAGCAATGGAACACATAAAATATTGCAGAAATATAAACACAGAGAACGCATAAAACAAGAGAGAAACAAATATACGTGGTTCACCTAGTTTGGGCTACGTCCACCCCGAACAGCCAGTCCTTCCTTTCTATTATCCAGCAAAATGAAGAGACACAACCTACAGCAAATCCACTGTAATATCCTCTATTTTCTCTCACAGTCTCACCCCTCAATTTCTCGCTCACAGAATACACATCTATATCTCAGCCTCAAATACAATGCCCTATACAAAGAGAGGGGGTTGCCTTCTAGGGCAAAAAACCCTAAACTAAACATAAGTTCTATCATCAGATCATCTGCCCAATGAACGACCCAGATTGAATAGAAATTACTATAATTTTACAAGGCAATTTTACATTTGTTTTTAGCTTCGAGGGCGCTACCCCCGAGCCCCTGTCGGGGGACCGCTAGCCCCTAGACCCCCCAGCCGGGAGGGATCAGCCCCCCCAGACCCCCGCGGGGGGGACAGGTCCCCCCCGCGTGGAGAGGTGTACAAACTTTCTGCGGTATACATCCAGCTTAAACAAAGACCTCTGAACAATCATGCTCCACACACAACACCTCTTTCAAGGAAGCTGTGGAGGATCCCGCATGGGTAGACGCCATGGTGGAAGAGTATGATTCAATTGTCAAAAATAGTGCATGGGAGATTGTTCCTAGATCGGAAGGGAAATTAGTGTTGGGTTTGAGATGGATCTACAAAGTTAAGCAGGCAACTGACGATAGTGTGGAGAAGTACAAGGAAAGATTTATTGCCCGGGGCTTTTCACAGATAGAGGGGATTGATTATGAGGAGACCTTTCCACCTGTCACAAGGTATTCTTCTATACGGACGATTATTTCTCTCTCGACGCAGATGGGATGGCACATTCATCAGATGGATGTGAAGACTGCATTCCTCAATGGAGTCATTGAGGAGGAGGTGTACATAGAACAGCCCGAAGGTTTCGAGATCTTCAGCAGCGAGTCGCATGTGTGCAGGCTCAAGAGAGCGATGTATGGGTTGAAACAAGCACCACGTGATTGGTACACACGGATAAACAGTTATTTCACCGGACTTGGATTCTCCAAGAGTGAGGCGGATCCTAACCTATACCAGATTGTGGTGGAGGGTAGGTTGCTTATCATTGTACTTTATGTAGATGATTTGATTCTAACGGGTGATGAGCTATTGATAGTTTCATGCAAGGATGATCTTGCTAAGGAGTTTGAAATGAAGGACTTGGGCCTCCTTCATTATTTCCTGGGATTGGAAATCTGGCAGCGCAGTGATGGACTATTTGTTTCTCAGGGTAAGTATGCTCGGGAGATATTGGAGAAGTTCAACATGCATGGCTGCAAGCCTGTTGATACTCCCCTTCCTGGAGGTTGGAGGAAGGAGGATGCTACTTCAGCAAAAGAAGTGGATGCCACTATTTATCGACAGTTGGTGGGGTTGCTTATGTATCTGGTCAATACACGACCTGATATATGCTATGCTGTTAACCAGCTTTCGCAAGCTATGGTTAAACCAACCAAGCTCTTCTGGAAGGCAGGAAAGCATGCATTGCGTTATTTGAGAGGTACATCGGGATATGGATTATGGTACAGACAGGAGGATGAGGTGAAGCTATGTGGCTTCACGGATGCAGATTGGGCAGGGAGCCCAACGGATAGAAAGAGCACGTCAGGAGGGGTCTTCAGTATCGGGTCGATAGCAGTTTCTTGATATAGCAGGAAGCAGAGATCCGTGGCACTAAGTTTAGCAAAGGTTGAGTATATGGCAGCAATTTTGGCTGCATGCGAGGCTATATGGATGAGGAAGATCCTAGTCGGTTTGTTTGGTTCTCACTTTGAGCCTACTGTGATTTACTGTGATAACCAGAGTTGCATTAAACTCTCGGCTAATCCTGTACTTCATGATAGATCTAAGCACATTGACATCAGGTACCATCATATCAGAGATTGTGTGCAGTGAAGAATCATGTTACTTTCATACATTCCAACAAAGGATCAGGATGCTGATATCTTGACGAAGGTGCTCACCAGGAGAAAATTCAAATACCATCGAGGTAGGATAGGGGTTGCTGATAATCCATATCTTGTTGAGAGGGAGTGTTGAGAATGCAACAAGATGATGGAGCTTAGTGGAAAAGAATCGCCTTCACTAAGTGGGCCCGTAGGAAAATTATGGCGCAAAGTCTATTTTTAGACTGCTAGTCAAAAATAGAAAAGTCAAATATTATTGTCTCATAATAATATTTGGACTATAAACATTATCTTATCCTCTTGGAGAACTTCAGTTTGAGCTAAATATGTGGCACATGCAGCTGTCACTGTACAATTTTTGACAGGGATTTAATGAAAAGATACAAATCTGACTCCTGAGATTCTTGTTGTGTAAATTTAGCATTTGTATTTCCCTTTGTTTCATATGTAGCTTGTTATGTTTCCATTTCATTTCATAATCATTTCTAAATGAATACTTTTAAGTGAGAAAGGCATAATCCAGTTTGCTGCTCTACCTTGGGAAGGTATTCATGTTTTGTGTTTTCTTCTGGTTGATAAGGATTCATCTATTTCCCTTGTCAACCTCTCAGCATTCTTTTCATTCCATATAATTTCAAAAATGAATGCTAAATTTATTGCCTGTCTTGCCTCCTGAGATAATCTGTGTCTCGGATTTAATCTCCCTGCTCATGCTATTCTCGATCCCACGCTGCCCAGAAAACCTAGTCATTTATCAAATTACCCCTTTTCCTATCCATTTACTAGCCTAAAATCAGTTCCCATTTTTAGTCATCTCGCACCCGATTGCTCATTTTATTGAGATTGACTGGAGAGAGCCCTCTCCTGTCCTCGTAGGGCTAGCTACGAGGCTGAGCTTGGTTTGATGTTGCCTCGAGTTTTTCCTTTTTCAGCCTGAGGCAGATTCGAGCGCTAACATAGTGGCGACCATACTGGGGAACAAAATGGTTTGCTTGAAGATTGTTTTGCCCCAGTACATATCTCAAGTTCAAATCTGATTGTTGATGGTGAGAAATGATCAGACATAAGAAGACGACTGAAATCATTCACCTGGCAACTTCTTTCACTGAAGAATCCAGCAACTGGTGCTTCATGGTGACTCCACTGCAGAGAGATCAGTAGCTTTGACATTTTCAAGATGGATCAGATTGCAAGAAGATACACTCCCATGAGCCGAGATCACATCCCAGGTTTTCCAAATAAAATTCCCACGGTAGATTGGTCAAAGAATTTGCCTGTGTTCAGAAATGTGGAAGGTAATAACACTGCTCTTCATCTGGTGAAATTTCACATTCATGTGCATAGATTAAAGATCAATTTTCTGAAGACTGTTTGATGAAAATGTTTATGGCTACCATGGAAGATGAAGCCCGATCTTGGTATGAAAGTTTGCCACCTACTTCTATTTATTGTTTAAAGGATTTTCATGCAATATTCTTCGAAAGGTATAAAGAATCATATCCATCCTTGGATTTAGTTCATGATTGTTGCAAATATGCCGATGGTTTTATTGAAAGCCTTAAAAAATACTAAGGATGATAATTTTATGGATGATGAGATCATGGAAGCCTTGTATGAGAATCCGTTTCAGTAGAATGAAGAGAAACTATAGGAGTCCCATCAAGATGCTCAAGAAACGTTGCAGTAGAATCAAGATCTTTGTATGGTGAAAACTGAAGGAATTTTACATCTTGAGAGTCAACACAAATTACATGAAATAGATCAACATGTTGAAGAGTTCCATATGGCCAAAAATGAGGAAAGAAGAAGTTTTATTTCAGATCTGGTTGAAATAAATTAGGATGCGCAAGAAAATTATGTTCCAATCTCAGAAAATGATGATGATAAACCAGATCGAGAGACATATTGTGATGAGGAAAAACATGTTGTTCCGGGTCTCATAGACGAGAATTGCATTGTTGAGGCTGCCTCAAATGAAGAAGACAGAGTTACAGACCTAACTGCCCGCATCTCATCAGAACACAACCTTCCTAACGAGGTAATTCAGTCAATTCATGAACAACAAGAGGATATATTTGTTCAAGTAGGTGAAAAAGTTTCTCTGGATGAATTTATGATAGATGATCGAAATGTCATTCTTGAGTTTCACGAAACATCTGAAGTTTATTTTCTTATGATTAATGAATGTAATGAGAATCTTGTTGTCATATCATATGAAGATAACCTGCAAGATGTTCAGACTACCGAAGATCAAACCATTCACGATGCCATTTTAGATTCTTCTTCCTATGTTTCATGTTTTGAAATGTTCTTTGAAACGGAGAGATGCTCATCTACTTGTTCCGAATTTTGTAAGGACCAAAGACATACTCTTATTTGTGAAAAGAGAACAGCATCACAAGAAATGGACACCTTGTTTCTTTAGCAGGAGGAAAATCTTCATGTTTTTCATGATCCAATGGCAAATCTGTTGCAGTCAGTAGTGAAGGTGATTATTGCAGTATTTAGTGATGAAGGAGATCATGGTCAATTGTGTTTTTGGAGGCCCAGTTACCAGTCTCTGTTGTTGACCAGAAGATCTGATCTGTAGAATCAACCAAGGAGGCATCTACTTGATTGGTTACATTGGAAGACACATTACACATGATTGTACATATTGCATTAGTACGCAGGTGGCTGTCATCATGATTTGAAACCCTCGAATCTTGATGGACTGTTGCCATTGAATAAGTTTCTTCAGTTCTTGTTTTAGTTAAGTAAGTCATGAGTCATTTCCTTTTGCATTGAGTCAGTTTATTCAATCATGTTGGTTTCATAATTAAGTCGGTTTAAGTCAAGTTTCAGTCAATAAATGATTCGAAGTCTTGTGTTGGTTTGTCGAAATAATGACTCCATAGCCTGATGGACGAAGGCATTGTCTAGCTCTTCCAAAGATCTGTTGTTCTTGGCACCTCCAAGGAGCTACCACCCCCCATTGGATCCAATGTTAGTGTCAGCCTTTGCAGCCCGCCTCCAGTGATCAAATATTCTCCTACAAAGTGGTCTCAGAGTATCAAGGTCAAATTTTATCATTTTAGTGAGTCTTCAAGAAAAATTTGGTCACCAGGCATTAGGCCTAGGGTTTGCTTTCACTCCTTCCAAAGTCATTTAAATGTCGGTCTATGTCACTATTCAGACGAGTCTACCATCATTCAAAGGGTTTTCATCATCATGGCAGGTTCCAATGGGTCATTTTACTCCTTGTTCATGCTTCAGTTGCGCATAGCTACGATCATTTCCCTCTCCTAGGGTTTTGAAAGGAAATTTCTCTTGGATGGTCAAATCATCGGCAAAACTTGTATCCTAATGTTCTTACACCTTCCCCTATCCTTAAAGTACCTTATCAAACACTTCCCATCACTGAGATCCCCAAATTCCTCATTTTTGCACAAACCCTAGTTTCTTGCTACAACCTGGCAATTTTCTAGGTTAGACTTGTGTTTTGCCTTTTTGGACCCCTTCCCCTCACTCAATCTCTAGGATTACACTTTCCCCTACTTCCTAACATCCCTCCCTACTTCCTAAAATTTCCTCAAGAATTTAGAAACTCCCTATCCCCTTCATTTCGCTTCATTTCGACAAATCCCTTGTTCCACACATCGGGATAGGTTTCCATCAAATGAGGTTTCTAAGCAATAAAATATGAATTTGGGAAACATAAGAGAGGTTTTTGTCCACAACATGCCAAGGAAGAAAAACCTCCTTCACTTTTTACACAGGTGTCATGGGTTTTGAGAAATGTCAACAATATAGTTGCCTCAGGAGAATTGATGCACCTCTAAAGTGATCTTGGGAAAATCAAATTTTCTTCTAGCTCAGTTGGCCAAATGACTTGCTTGATGAGTCAAATAATACCTAGACAAAACGATATTTCCAATGAGCTATCATGAGCTAAATTTGCAGTTTAGGAAGGCATTCAAACGTTGACTGTAACAGCGCTCTACCTTTAGGCAGCCTCATGTGGCACATTTTGACCAGTCTTGGGAAATTTGATTTTTGACATGGCAAATTAACTCCAAATTGAAAAATTCTAGTTGGGTTGGAAATTAGACTCAAATAATTTTCCAACGAGCTATCCTATGCCCAATTGTGACACCGAGAAGGTCTCCTAAAGTCACCTGGAAAAGAGCGCGATGCACAGAGGGAGCGCAACACACTGGGAGAAAATTTCCAGTGTAAATTTACATTGGCGCGTCGCACATAGAGAGCGCGGTGCATAGGGAAAAAAGGTCTGAAAATTGTGCCAAATTGCCTCAAATTTCTTGTAAAGCCCATCAAATTGCAAGGTAGGCTCTATAACATCACTTGTTCATCAAAGTTCATAAAGGATATGGTGGTTTATGGCTAGGATTGAATGCAACAAAACTCATGAAACCAACCACAAGAAAACACCAAAAAGTCATGATTGCTAGGGTTGTGTAAGTGTGGTGTTGATTTCCAAGGTTCCATTCTCCCTCTCTTACCTTTTTTCTTCTTATCCCCCCTATGCCATTCTTTCCTATCCTCACTACCTTAAAATATTACCAAACCCTATTCCCTTTCCCCTCCTCCTATTTGACAACATAACAACCCAAAACCCTACCCTATCAAATACCCAAACCCCCTACATATCCCTAAAAAAAATTCTCCCCATAATCCCTATTCCCATCACATTACTCCCCTCCTAATACTCCCTTTGTTTCATTGTTCCCCTTGGTGGCAGATATCAAAACAACACCCAACTTCACCATCATCAAAGGGCAGCCTTAACACAGTACATAAACAACAGTCACGGCATCTGAGGGTTCATCAGAGTATGAGGTGGAGAATAAAAGTGTTACATCCCCGGAAGAGCAGGCTCCCAGGAGGACAACGACAAGAAGCCCATGCATGACGAGGGGCCATCAGGTGAACAGGAGGCTGATTTCATCCTCATTCAGGATGATGATGCAGATGTGGAGAGCGTCCGACTTAGGATGACTATTCAGGAGTAGAAAACGGAGATCCAAGACTTTTCACTCAATTTGGAAAGGGCCAAATGGATCATCAAGTATCTGGAGCAAAGAAACAAGCAGCTTGAGGACTAGCATGAGATCATGGAGCTGCAAAACATCTGTGAGAATCGACAAGCTGCCCAACAAAGGAGGATCGAGCTCACTACCTTGGAGCAAGAAATCAACAATGACCGTGAGTCCTGGCTAGAGCAGATAAACTTCCACCCAGAGAGACTACTGGACAAGGCCAACAAGGGCCATGCCTTACTGAGACACATGGCATTTCACTACCGGGCACGAAACATGAGCGCTAAGGCCCGAATAAAGAGCTTGAAGGCAAAATTGAGAAAGGCAACAAGGAGGGAAAAAGGGAAAGATAGACTTAGAATATTGGCTAAGGCTTCCTTATCTCAGCATGGAAGCCCATAAGGAAAATCCAGCCCAAATTTCAGCAAATTTGGGGAAGTTTTGGTCAAATTTTTATTTTTTGGACAAAAAACAGGAAATTCCTCCCCGTGCGCCGCGCCACTGGCGCGATGCTAAAAATATAGAACTCAAATCGAGGAATGGCTTGCATATTTGGATTTAGAATCGAAAAATACGTCTACTGGTATCTGAGCAATAAATTTTGACAAGTTTTGGGTCTCCTAAAGGTCAAAAAACACTCAAAAATGGCCTCTCTCCCACTTTTTGGACACACAGAAAGCAGTCTTGGGCGAATGAAGATTTGGAGGGGCAAATGAGCACCAAATTGAGAAATTCCAGTGGGATTAGAAAGTAAATAGGACAGGCTTTCGAACAAGCCAACTTGGGCACATTTTGGACACCTAAACGTGCCCCAAAATAGGCTCCAAAGTGGCGCAACGCACAAAGAATTTGACGCGGCGCACAGGGGAAAAAACTGCCAATTTGCTCCCATTTCGCGAAATTTCGGGTCGCGACTTCTCCAAGTTGGACCAGTCATCTACACTTCAGTTTTTTGGCACCAAAGGTGGCATTTAAAGAGTTTTCTCTCCAGATGGTCATCTATCCAAGTGGCAAAAGAATGCAAAGGGTCACCACAGCCAAATGTCATGCTTGAGAGCGCTGCACCTGTAGCTGATGGTTGGCTCTCGATCTCCTTTTCGAAATGATTTGAGTAACTTCCCAACCCCTGGGCGTTCCATCTCTTCTCTACACTTTCTATATATTGTATGCAAGTTATTTGCAAAGGGTTGGCTGGCTTGTAACTTCTGGGAGACTATGGGAAAGAAACTCTGTTTCTACACTGTGTATTTTTGACAGAGGATTAATGAAAGGCAGCAACTCTGTTTCATGAGATTCTTGTGGTCGTGAGTGTAGAAAATGTGTTCTTATGTTCCATATGTATCTTGTTATGTTTCATATTTCATTTCATGCTTCATTTCAGTGAAATTTTCTAAGTGATATTAGGTAGAATTCAATTTATATTGCTGTCTGTGGGAAAATTTCATGTGCAGTGTTACTCTTCTGTTGAAAAGGATTCATGCGACCATGCCCTTTTCACTCTCTTCAGCAATATTTCTATTCCATGTCACCTTAAGCCTAAATTGTTGTGCTTCCCACCTACCTTGCCTCACGGAATAATCTGTGCCTTCATTCTCAATTCTCTGTTCTTTGTTAAGCGCCAGTCCCATATACATCCTAGAAGCTCGGTCACTTTCAAAAATCTTTTCCAAAATCACTTTTCACTTACTAGCCTAAGGTAAACATCGCATTGTAAGTCATCTCAGACCATTTTGCTTATCCATTCGCTGAGTGTGACTCAGAGAGAGCCCTCTCCTGCTCTCATAGGGCTAGCTATGAGACTGAGCGTGGTTTGTGGTTACCCTAACTTTTGCCTTCCTTTAGCCTAAGGCAGATTTAGGTGCTAACACAAGTCACAGGTTCAAATCTCCTCCGCTACTTTGCCTGCCTCCACTGCACAATGCAAAGTGAAAATCACGTGAGCACAAGCTACAATTACCTTGGTATTGGTCCACACTACGCAGTCCTCATTGGCATAACTCAATCCCATGCATGTGCAAATCTCATGCACAACTGATAGTCACAACTCACTGTTTCACTTACCTCTAACACCTGTCTCTGTTGAACTGTCCATGCACTGAGTTAACTGATGTATTCTTTAGTTTCTTTATGAGTTAATAATTAGTGAATTAATTAAAAATCAATTCACACAACTCATCACTAGTGTATTCTTTAGTTAGACTAAAATACAACTAGTTCAACTAAGTCAAACTGAACACAACTCCATCAACTCCACATCCAACTCCACAGAACTCACATGCACGATTTCTAACTGAAGTCCTCCATGCAATAGCTCAACTAACACATAAGAAACCATGTGATTCCTTCTGTCAGTTGCATGTTCCACATCCGTAGCTCGAACTGAAGTGCTCCAAGAGAATAAGATAATGTTTAGAGTCCAAATATTACTAAGGGCTAATAATATTTGACTGTTTCTATTTTTAGCCTGGCAGTCTAAAATTAGACTCTGATCACTCTGCAGTGAACCAAAAATAGAAGTCCATCTATTTTCCCAACATGACCAATCATCCATAAACAACATCTTGCAACTCATAGACCATGATCCATATGTCTAAAAATAGACATAGTCTAAAGATAGACTTTGTGCCAAAAATAGCCTGCGAGACCACTTAGTGAAGGCGACTCCTTTTCACTAAGCTCCATAATCTTCTTGCATTTTTAAAAAGAAGGGAGAGGAACCAAGCAAGGAACTAAGTGCAAGACTGAGTTTGGTGTCCTTTGTTCCCCTCTTATATACTTCTCATAAAGGAAAGTGAAAGTAGTTTTAGTTTGTTTTTCTAAGATAGCTACCAGCCTTAGTGGGACTAGCAGCTCCGAGTGGACACTAGATTTCCTGATAACAGGCTGGTGTACTTGTTTCCTATGAAGGTTGCTGAGAGGTTCCAGCACTGGAGGCACCAACTCCTGATCTTTGAGATAACTCAAATGGTACCCGTCCAAAAGAATCCAGGTCAATCATTTTCTCAAGATCTCTCATAACATTCTCAATATTGACCTGTTCACTATTGTGCTCTACTAGGGTTCCTTCCCTCCATTCATCCATATTTGCATATTGTTCAATTTCTGGAATCCTATGTTGAATGTATGGTGACAACCTGTTTTTCATTCTCCTATCACAGATGAAACTATTAGGGTCATATGGCCTCCAACCAAAACTTTTGCGCAACTTAAGATGATCTTCTAGAATTTTCTGTGCTTCTCTCCATGTTTCCCTATCATTGCAGACATAAGGGCCTTACTGATTTTTTATTCTGAGTTGAGCTTTCTTTTTGGCTTTGTAACCTGGTCTGTATGTATCATTTGTCTAAAATATTCTAATGCAAACAGTCTCATTGGAACGTATTTTGTAATTTGAAGGGCAGAGCTCACATCCATATATCTTGATTTCTGTATGGTTCTTGTATAGGTACTAATCACCTATTCTGTACTACTTGGAGAGCTGTAGGATTCTCTTGATGTCACCACTGATCCTAGGAGGGGAAACCCCTCTCAATAAGGTGGTTGCTAGATGAACAAATTGGTCAATGAACTCACTGTATGAGTAAGGGGACTCATAAGATGCATGGAAGATGGGACTCCAAAAGGTAACAAACCTTGGATTGCCTTTATTGTCAAGTTTCCTCATAGGTAAAGGGAAGTTCTCTGACTGATAATACAACATAAGATGATAAATGAAAGTGGTGTATTTAAATACTACTTCATTGTCCAGTCTCAGGAATTGATCATGAATTTTGTTTGCAATATAGGAGGCATAGTCATATTTAATAGCAGGGGGTTTTCCATGAGTAAAAATTGACAACAACACTAAGGTTACATTATCAACATACTCACTGGAGTTGAATCCCATAACTAAGGCTATCATATCAACAATGAGTTTTCCTATGTCTGTTAAGAAAGTCTGCAGATAGGGAGGTGGGCCTTTAAGCTGATGTTTAGGGTCCATGAAAATTTGATAGATGCGAGTCAGTTCTGACTAATATAGTTGGGTAGATTTCTCAAGTAAATATCCCATAGAAAGGAGAGGTGAGACATTTTTCAGGGGAAAATTGCAACATTTCATTAATGGATGTAGCTGTTATGGGAAAAGGACTGTTTGACTTGGGGACATGACAACTCTGAGATTAGGGTCATAATTTGCCTGGTATTGATGAATTAGATCAGGGAAAACATGGACTGAGGGGAGAAAGTACCTGGGAAGGTTTTATTCCCATAGTTCCAGGATATCTAAGCCATTTAGGTATTGGTTTCCAACTTGGCAAGAACCTTTCAAGTGGTTTATGTCACTGGATAAGTCTCTTATTTGAAAGTCTTTATCTGCAAGAGGCAGATAGTCTAAGTCTTTATGAGGGGCATTCATGGGTGCAACAGACAGAGCCACAGGGGTTTCCATTTTTGGTTCTTGTGGATTCAGAAAGAAATTTTGTGTTTTTGGTGAAAAATGGGAAAATTAACTGGTCTGGGAATTTATATTGCCAAAATAAAGACTGAATTTGCAAGGAATTTTTCCTTTTTCTGTGGATTTTATACTGTAAAACCAAACTTGCAGGGTTTCGGTGGAAATTGGATAAATACTTGTATTTTGGGAATGAACAGAGTAATAACAGGTGTTGATGGTGACTAACAGGTTCTGGCTGTGTCGGCTGCAATTTTCTCAGTAAGGTGGCAGTTGGAAAGCTTGCAAGGTTGACTTGAACGTTGTTTGCATGGGTGCAATATAGAATAACAGAGAAAACGACACTTTGTTGGTTTTATTAACAAATTCAAAGGTGGCAGGAGTTTTATTATTCAGGCGGGTGACGTAAGCGGGAAACGACATTTTGCCACATGTGGAGGGCGGTAAGTGGTATGTGATTGCACCGCTTTCGGAGATGGGTGGGTTTCAGTTGGGAACTAGATTCCATTGGTTTTGCGACGTGTGGCAAGGTACTGTTCAAAAACCACTTTTTGATTGGGTGCTAATGCGTGGTCACAAAGTTGTGCGTAATATTGTTAAGGATCGTTGGATGATGGGGGTGTGATCGGACGATTGACAGGAGGTGCGATATGGTGGGGTTTAACGTGAGTGGGCCCGATGGTGGGCTCCAGTATTGTAGCAATAATGCTACAACTCCTGGAACTCCCTTGTTTAATTTTATCAACCCGGTAGTTCGTAACAAACTTGGAAGCGACGGTGCTGTATGCACAAGTACTAGCTCTTGCCACAGCTGTCACTTGGTCAGCTGGCACAAGTCCACTAGGAGCTTAAGCCAACTTCTATGAGCTCTTAGAAGAAGCTTTTTAATTGATGGATGAAAGCTAACTCGAAGGAAGCTAATCTAATTGCAAAAAGAAACTGAAAGCCAAAAAGAAACGCAAACCCTAGCAAACCCTAATTCTACCAGCTATTCCTACTGACGCAAAGGAGAGCATGCAAACTACTGAAAGAGATGCCATTACTTCTATGAAGGTAAAATACATGTGTCTAGACTACCTCTATCTGAAGAAAACATCTTTTTGTATTTTTGATTAAGTTGTTGGAATTATCATGCATGTGCTTTTAACTATTTTTGACTGTGCAGAGGTGGATCAAGGAGGAGAAATGCTTGGAAGAGGTCGGGAAGGTTCAGAGAGGGTCTAAGGAGTCCCTAACACCCTTCCAGAGAGTCTCACAAAGTTTGGCTGCCAAGAAACCGTGTTTATGAGCTTCTACAGGAAGTCTGCAGGGGTTCTACAGGATGTTCAGGATTTCTACAAGATGTTCTGTAATTCTTCTATAGGATGTTTCGAAATGGGATTTTGGAGCATGGATGGAGCGAAAAAGATGGAGGAATGAGTATGGAGGTGAAATAGGGGTGTGAAGAGGTCTAGGACTTGGTGGATGAGGCTAAGGAGCGATTGGATTTGTTCAAGGATGGAGGAAGCGATGATGCACAAGAATGTAGGAATTAGGGTAAGGTGGGGAAAATATGGCAAATGAAGGGTACGAATCATGGACTAAGGGTTGGAGCAGATTATCTGATGGATTATGGGTAGATAGAGAAGGATAACAGGTGCTCTGCAAGTTATTTTTCGAATTTAACAAATGAAGACTTGGAAAATCAAGAACCTAATTACCTTGACCTAATCTGACCTAGATAATAGCAAAAGAAATGGAACAGAAGTTTATTTGCACAAAATAAGATGAACTAACTATGCAACTAAGCAATCATAACCCTAAGCATGCAGTCAAAACTGATATCAAGTTTGACAACTAAGAATCCAACACTAATACTTGCATGGTGAAGCAAAACAACGTTTTTATGGGCAGCAAGGTCACCTTTGTCCCAATTCACGATCCCACTGAGGGAGAGGTAAGATCAGAGGTGCTTGAGCCCATTTTTCCAAGGATCCTTTATGTTATTAATCTATCCAAATCAATCTGAACATGAAAATCTACTTTAATCATCAAAAGCAACCTAAATAACACAACAAGTTTTAAATCTAAATAGCAGATTTTACTCTAAGAATGCAGCAAAGAAACATGAAAGTAAACAAAGGAGGTATTGGGCGCTTGATATGGGCCCAACCCCAAGAGCTACAGCCTCCTAAGAGAGATTTAGAGCTGGTGCAAAGCTGGATTCATCTTTATTGAGCAAGAAAAGAAGAGTTACATCAAAACTGTCCACAATGGAAACTTGAAAATGTGCTGAAAGCAAAGCTAATCTACTGCATAAAAATCGAACTACAAACTAGCTAACTTCTACCTACAAAATGACTAACCATTGGCTACGAAATGACTAACCACTAGCTAACCCAAATGAGGCCCTGGCCCATAAGCCTTCTTATTTATACAAATTGAGGACCCCAACAGTCCTCCTAAACTTTAGGGACTCGGCTGCCCAAGACTTGTAGTTAATAGCAGTCCTACTTGACTTACTTGGCTGCCCTTGTGCTGATTGATTTGGTGGCCCTTGAACTCCGAGCTGATGGTGGAGAATTCGAGGTAAGGGCCCATAAATGAGGGGAACACCTTACTAAAAATACTCTCCACGAATTTGGCTGCCAAGTGCTCATTTCAACCATTGATTTTGTCTCCAAATTGACCAAAAAGGCTACACAAAGCACACATTAGACTTGTTGGAATAATGACTAACCCAATTCAGTATATTAGCATAAATATAATTAAAAACATGCAATAAACTAATGAGAATGGTGGATTAAGTCGAATTAGGAGGTTGAATGAGCCCAAATAATTACCCATTTTTGGGACTCATCGTCACCCCCCTACTGAAAGTGTTGCTCATCCTCTGAGCAACCAATCTATCTCCTCATCTTTGATGGCCCTGGTGGCCTCCTTGTCATGCCAAGCTTCTGAAGTGATGTCCTCTTCTCTGTCATGAAACCATGCTTTTCTCTTTGCTTCTTTTCACTGCCTGTGCTTCTTTTCCTAAGGAATTCTCAACTTTGGTATGATTGTGCAAGTATATTCAATCTGATGGTGGCAATGGTGGTGAAAGGAGATGAAACCAGTGGAGGATGGAAGAAAAGAGTGGTTGCATGCCTCCTCAATAGACTTCAAGCTTCAAATCCCTCCCCATAATTGATTCTGGCCTGCCCAAAGGCCTCTACAGGATGTTTTTGGTAAAAATACAGAACTTCCTGTAGAAAGTCATGTAGCTTCCTGTAGAAGGTTGAACCATGACTAAATTGTGTCGAAACCCTGAAAAAAAAAAATGAGTGTTCATGGAGGGGATGGATGTGCTTAGGGTGGCCAGCACAGGTGCTGCCTCCCTGGCTAAAATCTCGGCCAATTTCTCCTTCTGCTGCCCTTTCCCCAAACTTCCTTGTATGCCAATCCCAAACAACGCAAAGCCTTTGAACTCATTTGATGAAACTTCCTCAAGAGTAATTCCCTTGATGCATCATCTAATTCAACAACTGATCCATCTGCAAGTTTTTGAAAAGCACTCCTTTCAAGCAAATTTTCCATGGAGCCCTTCACTAGCAGACGATTTTGTCCCATTGGTTCCGTGACAATAACACCCATGGATTTTCGATCATAATCAAACTCCAATAAAGCCCGCCTCTTTGATCTTTGTATCCACCAATCACAATTGCCCAATTTCATTATGCCACTATTGAGAATGGCACTTGTATCACCTACCATTGGGTCTGGAACTCCCACTTTTTCAACCAATACCTTCAAGGCTGCCTTAGTGGGAATACCAGTAGCATGGAACTGGTGACCTTGACAAGATATCCCTGCATCATTGCAAACTGCAGCAACTTCTGCCAGAGTTTCTAAATTTTCCCCCATGTTATGTGTAGGCCAATCCAATATTTTTCCATCCTCAGGATTATATGTTGTTCCTTCAACAGTAAACTCTCTAAGTGAACCAACACTGTGCCCTATGGCTATAAACTCACTGACAGACATCTGATTGGTTGTAAGAGTACCTGTCTTATCAGAGCAAATCATTGTGGTGCAACCCAAAGTCTCCACGCTCGGTAACTTACGCACAATAGCATTCTTTTGTGCCATCTTACAAGTGCAAAGAGCCAAACATGTAGTAATCACAGCAGGAAATCCCTCTGGTATAGCAACAACTGCCAGAGCAACAACAATCTTAAAGTAGTACGTACATTTCTCAAAGGAAAACCTGATATTTTTTTGGCCACCCATCTATGACTTCCCATGAAAGAAAATATTTGTAGTTCATGATCCAGACAAGAATACAAATGGCACCAATCACTGTTGTCAGGCTTTCAACAAATTCATCATGACATTCCATTGAAGCTTCCTGAATTTGTGCCTGAATTTTACCTATTTCTGTAAACATGCTAGTGATCACAACAATGCATGTGCAGCATCCATTGGTAACTGTAGTTCCTGCAAACACCATGCATTCTTTTGACTGCAACTCACAGTCACACAAGGTGGCTGGATATGTTCTTTTGACCACAGGCATGCTCTCTCTAGTTAGGGAGATCTGCTCCATCCTAAAGGTGGATGTCTTGAGGGACACAATTCTCATGTCTGTAGGAACCTTGTCTCCCACCTTCAGTTCCACTATATCTCTTGGAAAAAGTTCTTTGGAGGGAAGATATACAACATAATGTCCATCTCTCAAGACCTTTGCATGATCAGATTGCATTTCTTTGAGAGCTTCCAAAACCTTCTCAGAATTATTCTCCTGCCATACTCCAACAATGGCATTGAGGATGAGAATCAGGAGAATGACCAGGGGCTCTACATAGGCTGTTATGCCCTCCTCAGAAGACACATTATCACGAAAGTAGGCGAGAAGAAATGAAATTCCAGCTGCCAGCAGAAGTATTTTAACAACTGTATCATCAAATTGCTCCACTACCAGCTTCCACAACGGTGTACCATTTTTCTTCTGGAGCTCATTCCATCCATATATTTGACGGCGTTTTTCCACTTCATGAGAATTTAAACCATTCTCTAAGCTCACATCATATTCTTCTAAGCATTCTTCAACAGTTTTAGACCAAGAAGGGAATATCTTGTCCTCCATGGACTATGAAATAGATGATCAGATTCTGAATTCAAACAGATTGCTCCACCATTAACAGATCTATAATGCGTTTGAAAAACTCCAAAATCAATACTTTCAAGAACCCTGGTAACCTTGGACACGAGCTTTAACTACTTTTCTCATTTCAAGCTTGAATTTTGACAAAACTCTCGGGTTTTCCTTCTGCAGAGCTGTTTTCTATGTTTCCTGTAGACGACTTCCTGTAGAAACGCCTGTAGAGTGCCCCTGCACCTCTAAGTGAGCCCGATACGCTGGAGAATTGTGAACCAGGCCACAAAGCTCAATGGAGGACGATGGGTTAATCATTTTGTGGAATCAGAGGATGCATACTTCAGTTGAAAATGTTGCAAGTGCAAGTTAACAGCAGTCTGTGAGTTTCAGCTGAGCGTTCGTTAATTGCTGCATGATTTGTGGTGAAGGAGTGAGGTGGCCAGGTGTACATGGCCACATGCAGACGACAGTGCTATAATGATCTGCATGTCCTCTTCTTGTGAATCAGTTGCACTGGAGTTAAAGCCTCTACCACTGTCTGTTTTTTTTTTTTTTTTTAATTTCCACGTGAGTTGTCTAACACATACGTTGCATGATTCTTGGCTGATTGATAGAGAATTGGACAAGGAATTATCGACTTAATCCTGCTATATTCGTGGCTCAATTCCACCATTCCATTCATTCATGCAGTTTTTAAATTAGATTTGTGCAATAGAAGAACGAGTTTTAGTCACGTACCTGAAGTCAAATGGTTGTTGTGAGGTGCGGAGGCTAGTCATTGCTGCATGCACTGGTTTCTTTGGTTGCATGAGGGCTTGGCTAATGATTTTTGCTTGTTTTCCTTGTGTAGGTGTCCTCTGGCCGGATGCATGCTGCAGGAGTTCATTTCCACACTCAGATCTGCACCTTCAAGCTGTTGCGCTGAATTTTCACAGGACCGGAACTTGTTTTCGCCATTGCTCCCAAACGGCAAACCGGATTGATCTGAAACTTCCTGAGCGCATTCCTATCATCATGATGCACCTCCCATAGCACAATCATGATCAATGGATGCACAGATTTCGAGAAAAATGGAAAAAGGCTGAAGATTTCAGAGATCAATTTCTCGGAAACCGTGCATCGGAATCGGCTGAAACTGCTTGGATAGGTTACTATCACCCATATGCATATCTCCATGAAACAGGTTTTGAAACGGATGTGTTGTTGGGAAAAGTATCCAATACGGAATGACCCTATCCCACTCTAAGGGTGATAGTACCTCAGCAACAATCAAAGCAAAGCTATTCGAGACTACTTCTTTATGAGATGTAAGAGAGGAGCGAAAGAGATCCACTAACCGTTGTCTTCCGCTAATGATTGATCCAATCTTCTCTCTTTGCTGCTTGCTCCCAGCTCCTTTCTTTTTCACTGGCCCAGCTACACCAAGATCCTGCAAAATGGAAAGAGAGGGAAACTACAAGAAGCATACATTCATAATTGATTCAAGGATTAGGATAAATCAAATACACAAGTATAGCAATACACCATTGAGACACTTGCATATAGAAGAACCTCAAATTATTTATTAATGGAAGAAGTAAAGTTCAGGAAGTAATAAAACCATAAAAGGCCCAATCCAGCATCACCTCCCAGCAGAAAGAAATCTCCTCTTCACCTCCTTCAAGCAAATCACCCAATAGTTCTATACTCAAACCAACAGCACTTCCTTACATTCACAATATTCCAGCCTCCTTAGACCTCATGAGAGAGCTCTATATATAGGAGATTTGGAGAGAGGATGAGTCAGCTTGAGCTTGGCATGGAGCTGACTAGTGTCCTCTCC
Source organism: Pinus tabuliformis (assembly GCA_031772625.1). Taxonomy (NCBI): domain Eukaryota; kingdom Viridiplantae; phylum Streptophyta; class Pinopsida; order Pinales; family Pinaceae; genus Pinus; species Pinus tabuliformis. The sequence goes on along the minus strand of CM062815.1, from coordinate 1,088,456,101 downwards.
CACTTCAGTTATTCTTCAGTTCTTGAGTCCACTTGGAGGTTCTTGCTTCCACTTGGAGATCTAGACCCTCTTACTCATCACTAGGCGAATTCTCTGATCCAAGTGTCATTTTGGAAGCTTCCTGGGCATTGACACCTTGAGGAATGACTGTGCCACTTGGCCAAACTCGCCCAGCGTAGGTAGCCTTCTTTACAGTTGACATTCAGCACAGGTACAGAGTGGAGCAGTTGACATTCAGCGCAGATGCTCAGTGGAGCAGTTGACATGATCCAGAATTAGCTTGTTTTTGAGTGTTTTCAGGTGGAGAACTGATATTCAGTGCTGTAGTTTGCTGACCTTGTTCCTCTAGGGGTAGGAACAACATGTTTAGGGACTTTGGATCCCTCAGATTATTGACATTTCATGCTTCATGCTGTAAGGCACAAAAATGTCTATAACAGTTGCCCCCTAAAGTATGAGGTCATTTATCGGGTGAAATGCTTTATCAGGAGGATCCGAAGTTCATTCAATCGCTGAGAGGTGACCTGTAATAAAATACAATACAATACATTATTTTTCATTCTGCTTTCATGATCTAGCTAAGGCGGGCATTCCCATGCTCAACTTTATAAATTCATTTTGGTACATAGAACAGACGATCGTCTGATGGTAGACTGATAATTCTCTGCTATAATGATGTACATGTCAAATGTCTTTATATTTCCTGAATATATATCGCAGCCCGGATGGATGAAACTAGATCCGGGGTCTTCAAACTCGTTCGATCTTCACTCTAAGTACAAGTCGATCCATGTGAGAATTGCGCTGAAGTCGAACAAGGAAAGACATCGCTTGATTACCGGTCAATGATGTAAACCGTTAACAAGCGCGAGAGGAATCACCGATAATGATAATGACCCTCAAGGTACTGCAGTACAATTCACGTGGTGTGAATAAAGGACTTAGCGTCAAACACCACGCAAAATCTTCTGGTCGAAGGTCATTGATGTATACCTGTCGCCGGAAGTGAGAAACTTGCCATTGAGGCATGCAAGCTTCAAAGTACTGAGGGGGGTGTTCCTAGATCAACTTCTTGGATAATGAGCTGAAGTCGACAAGAAGCGATCTGTCAAAGGAGGGCCTTAATGAATCCCACATCAGTGACATGGAACGGAGCTAATGATTTTAGTGGAGATGAAAACAATCTGTGAAATATGATTCAGGGTGGCGATCATGGGTGGATGAAGGATAATGTATGGTAGTGGATGGGACACGGTTGACTCTTTCTGAACAACATCTCTTGAACATATAACGACACTGATGTGATGGATCGGTAGCATTACCCCAAATGTGGATGGTTTGGCGAAGACCATGGTGATGAGACCGGTGAATGAAACAACCCAACCCGATGTGATACGGAGGAAAAGTGTCATGTTCAAGAGCGACTTGCTACCATTAAAGCTTTGAGGTTCTCCCAATTTTTCCCCAGTCATTTCTGACCAGTACCTCTTTATTTTTGTCAAGCTTGAGGAGGATAACATATGCTTGTTCTATAACCTGCCCTTCGGGCAAGCCCATCGCTATGTTTTAATGAGCCTGGCGATAGGGAAACTCGTTCTCGTCTAAAGACAAGTTTGTCGCTATTTAATCATGTTAACGAGTCTAACGACAAGGAAAACTCGGTCCTTTTCATTTTTAGAGAGTCTGAAAAGGTACAGAAAGTTAACTCCAAAATTCCTTTTTCGTCATCTAATCCCTTAAGTCCGAAAAAGTATAAAACACTACAGAAGGGATGAGTTTTTGATAATTTTAACGAGCCGAATAAAACAAGCGCTCGACCTTTTTGTGCAATAATCCCTCAGGTCCAAAAAGATTAAAATCTAGAGGAGGGATAGCTCTTCTGGTCCTTTTAACGAGCTGGAAGGCCAAAACTCGGCAAACTTTTCATATTTTACGAGTCACATGAAAAGAGCTCAAAGAAGACTCGTCTTTTGAGGAACGAGTGATAAACAGGGATAAAAGCAGATTCCAGGTACAGGTTGGAATTTTCCAATCACGGCAGTGTCACAAGGATGGCTAGGTGAAATCACTCTCCGCAGCTGTTCCTCAAAATGGGTAAACAATCATATGGGGGTGAACGATCAGCCAAATGGAATGGAGGTGGCAGGTGAAAACACGACCAAGGCTTTTTATGGCTAATAAATTTACGATCACAATGGTTATTTACCGGAATATGTTCATTTTTTAATGAGCTTGAATGCTCAACCTTATGTTTATTTTTTAACGAGCATGAACTATGTATTAAAACTGCTCGGATCTCGCTTTTCTATTTTCTAACGAGCATAAATTCCACGGTAAAACTACTCGATATACCAGTCATAAGATAAGAATGTCTCCTATGAGATAGCTATTTTTTATGGAGCTTTATCTCACGAAGCTATGCTCCTAATTTAGCAAATTTTGACCTTTGCCCCACATCCTTTCTTTATGCAAGTTAAGAAACGACTAATCCAAAAAACAGATAAATAACCGCTCTTTGCTTGCACTCCAAAAGGTTTGCATGCCCCCAGGTATAAAATACAATTTCAAGGCTGCCCCTCCTCTCCCCCACCTCTGCTTTTCTTTGGGTGTTCACAGCTACTTGTCATCTTGCTAGTCTAATGTTAACGATACTTGTCTTGTCGTTATTTTTAACAGGTCTTATGCGGTACTTGTCTTCCCGTCAGCCCAACTTTTGACAGCTCTTTGCAAGATCGCAAGAGAAAAGCTACTTGCGACAAGAGAAGAACACTACTCAAAGATAAAACATTGGTGTTATTGAGGGAGGCTTGCCTCTTTCTGGTTACCCAAAGATTGTTTTGACAACACCATCAAACGAAAACATTTCCTCGGCACTGTCTACCAAAGTAGACAATGGTGAATAACCTTTGTCAAACAAGTAACCTTAACAAAAGAATCCTGTTCTAGAACAACCCCTCTTCCATCCACGGACGGGGTACGGACTAGTCATATTCTTTCGTGGAAATTCTACCTTATACCCAAGGTTTCCTCTACCCGAAGCAGACCAGGATGCATGCCCCCTGGGTTCCAGTCCCATCCTTCCGAATCACTCGCGCTCATCGGGAAGGAGGACTGGGGGTGGAGACATTTCTTGAGTGAATAGACCATTGAGGGTTGGTATATGACTATTTGCGATGCGTGATCCTAGAAATGAAAGTTGGTCTACGAGCTTGACCATTCTTCCTTCGTGTGGAAAACACTTTACTCTAAAGAGTGAGGAGACTATAGCTCCCATGCAATATATATAGTCTCGTCCAAGGAGTAGGTTATAATCCAAGGGTCCTTGAACGACCATCACGTTCATTTGAACGGTATTCTCTTTCAATGTAACAGGCACATTAGGGAGGATCCCTAATGGTCGACTGGTTCCTTTGTCAAAACCCGAGAGATTTCTTATCTCAGGCAAAAGCTCCGGGGAACCCAGTGCTTTCCAAGCAATAGAGGAAAGGATACTCACAGATGCCCCTTCATCAATGATAGTGCCAGCCATTACCATTCTATAAATTTGGACTATGATTCTGAATGGTACACTGGCTGGCAACCGGGGTCTGCCTAGTTGGTTCCAATCAAAGGACACAACCAGGTTGCTTGGCGGCGGGACCGAATACACGGCCGGATATGACCCTGATGATGTTCCTTCCTGCGATTAAGGAATGGGCGCATTGCCCTGATGCTCATCAGAATCTGTGTTGATGAAAAGAATCTGGATGGTGTCATCCTTATTCTCTTCAGTGAGGGTGTCATTTGAAGATGAATCTTCATTGACGGTGTCATTTGAAGATGAAAACTCCGAAGGCAGAACCGGGTCAACTGCCGTATCGACCTTTGGACTTTCGTCCGGTCTGGATTCAGTAGGTTCATTTCCAATGACTGACGCTTCAGCCGACCACTTGAGTGGGCCAGCTGTATTTTCAACCAACGAAGGACTTGGCACGAGTTTTTTGTATCCAGGAGGAAGTCTCAGCGGTGAAACCGGGCGATCTTCCAAAAATCTCTTCGCTTCGTCTAAGAAGGGACAACGGTGGATGGCGTGATCGCCTTCACACAGTCTGCAGGGGAATCTTGCTCCCCCTCTTTGTCTTGAACCTTCACTTGTGCTGGTTGATGGTAAGCATTCAACATGGCTATCAGAGGTTGATGCTCCCGAATTGTGCAAACGAGGGGACCAGTCCCTTAGTATCCGGGGAATACAGGGACAATCTCTATGGAAGTGGTCTCCTTTACATATGACACATGGCGATTTAGGCCCGGTCTATGCTGTGTGTGGATTTTTGTCAGATGTCTTTTGCTTGCCCCCAGTCGCCTTAGGCTCCTTCTTCTTCTTCTCTCTCTTCTTCTTCTCCTTCTTCTCCATGGGAGCTTGGCTTTTGCCGGCTCTACCTTGCGAAGATGAAGGATTGGAGGAAGATTTATAGGAAGTAGAAGGCTGGTGGGCAGCTCTAGACTGATCTAACTGTTGACTCGACTGTTCAGGAACCATGGTGTTCTGAACTACATTGGTTGAGAATAGCCAAATTGGCAGGCCAATTGTCAGTCCTGGAAGCGACAATGTGGCCATGTGGGGCGCACCAACTTCTCCCCAAGAGGAGAAAGGACTAGGATTTCCATCATGTGGAATTCCTTGGTTGGGGTGTTCCATGTTCTCAACCTATAGATCAACGCAGGAATAGGAGGTGATTATGTTCCGTTTAAAATAAATTTTATAACGACGCTTTAGACACAACTTGCTTTTTCACTTTTTAAGAGTCGAGAAAAAGCTAAATATGACTCTAGTCTCCTTTGATGTTTTAACGAGCCCGAAGTGACAAATGCTCAGATGGACTTTTTCAGTTATAGAGTTTGAAAAAGGCCAAAATAAACTGCTCTGGAGATCTAGGCAGAGGGTGTGCCAAACCTTTCGCAAAACCACAGAATACGTTTTACGGTACGGGTGGTCGATATTCGTGAATGCTGTGTTCACTGCATTGCGATCAGTAGGGCGGCCGACACGGTTTCCTATGGATAAAGGCTTTGTTCCTATAGTGGTCTCCCAATATATACGTGACGGTACGTGGGAGCACAAGTCCGTATTGATACTTATCGCTTCACCGTGGAGGAATCACCCAACCACTCAACGCTAAGATATCACGTTTAACGACGCCGGAACACGTCTCTAGCTTAGACCTCTATGTGTTTGCGTTATGTTTCAAAGCGTTGTTATGTAAATTCAATTTATTTTAAGGTTGATCTTGTTTAGTAGTTTGTCTTTATGGATCACCACGAGATGTATAGTAACACTCCTAAATGCAGTCTAAGATGATAAGCAAGCTTTTCAATCTTTCAACTTTGAAAATCTTAACTACTGAGGGAAAAGAAAGACAACATCTTTTCACACAGGTCATAGAGCACACACTAATGCACTTTTCCCTAAATCAACATGCAAACTGTCAAAATGCACATGCACAATGCAGGTATTTCTTTTCTCTTTCTTAATGTTGGTGCAATACAAAAAGAAAGTTGTTGTATAACTTCGAATTCAATTTCAAGTGAAAGCAAACAAGCTTGTCCAAAATCAAAAGACACCTTAAGATTTACTTGTTTCAACACTAGAAATATATAAATTCAAACCATATGACGAAAGCAAAAGCTCAATCAGCTATGAACATCAAATAAACTAACTCTTAAGATCAAAACGACACTTATCACAGGTCTAGATCTAAGAGGCCACAGCAAGACTAGTTCACTTTCGTTATGGGAAACTCTAAATGATATAAGAAATACACAAAGAACAAACACAGTTTCTTTATACAACCGAGGTGGAATAGTGGTAAGGAAAGTTGGTTTCAGATAGGTACATTGACTGGTAACAGGCTGCAAAAACAAGGGTGAAAACAGGGCAATAAACAGGAGGGAACCCCAGTAGCACTAGGCAAAACTGGTTCAGCGCAGGTAGTACACTGGAAATTTGACCTTCAACGCAGGTAGCCCCTTCGGGAACTGCGCTAAAATGCAGACTGCCTTCACAGTGCCTGCACTGAAGATTCAAACTTTCGTTTTTCTCAGTTTCCGGGTCACAGATTGCTCAAAAATTCACATTTTTTGTCCAAATCAGAAGCTATCAGTCAAGTACACACTAAGGGATGAAAAGGAGGATGAAAATTTATCACTAAGAGCTATTTAGAGTCCTTGTGAATCAGCTCTTCAAATCATAAACATGCCCAGAAACTGAGCTAGAGTAGCTGCCCTCTACTTTGCATTTGAAAGATCCAAATGCAGTTTGATTCGGTACTCCCTGTGTTTATGAAATGAATAGAAAAAACACAAACAACCAACAAGATACGATCCCCAGTGGAGTCGCCAATTTGTTGTTGGGAAAAGTATCCAATACGGAATGACCCTATCCCACTCTAAGGGTGATAGTACCTCAGCAACAATCAAAGCAAAGCTATTCGAGACTACTTCTTTATGAGATGTAAGAGAGGAGAGAAAGAGATCCATTAACCATTGTCTTCCGCTAATGATTGATCCAATCTTCTCTCTTTGCTGCTTGCTCCCATCTCCTTGCTTTTTCACTGGCCCAGCTACACCAAGATCTTGCAAAATGGCAAGAGAGGGAAACTACAAGAAGCATACATTCATAATTGATTCAAGGATTAGGATAAATCAAATACACAAGTATAGCAATACACCATTGAGACACATGCATATAGAAGAACCTCAAATGCTTTATTAATGGAAGAAGTAAAGTTCAGGAAGTAATACAACCATAAAAGGCCCAATCCAGCATCACCTCCCAGCAGAAAGAAATCTCCTCTTCACCTCCTTCAAGCAAATCACCCAATAGTTCTATACTCAAACCAACAGCACTTCCTTACATTCACAATATTCCAGCCTCCTTAGACCTCATGAGAGAGCTCTATATATAGGAGATTTGGAGAGAGGATGAGTCAGCTTGAGCTTGGCATGGAGCTGACTAGTGTCCTCTCCCACTTCAGCTATTCTTCAGTTCTTGAGTCCACTTGGAAATTCTTGCTTCCACTTGGAGATCTAGACCCTCTTACTCATCACTAGGCGAATTCTCTGATCCAAGTGTCATTTTGGAAGCTTCCTGGGCATTGACACCTTGAGGAATGATTGTGCCACTTGGCCAAACTCGCCCAGCGCAGGTAGCCTTCTTTATAGTTGACATTCATCCCAGGTACAGAGTGGAGCAGTTGACATTCAGCGCAGATGCTCAGTGGAGCAGTTGACATGATCCATAATTAGCTTGTTTTTGAGTGTTTTCAGGTGGAGAACTGATATTCAGTGCTGTGGTTTGCTGACCTTGTTCCTCTAGGGGTAGGAACAACGTGTTTAGGGACTTTGGATCCCTCAGATTATTGACATTTCATGCTTCATGCTGTAAGGCACAAAAATGTCTATAACAGGATGCACGGATATGGAGAAAATGCAAAAATGACTGATGGTTATGGAGGCCGGTTTCTTGGAAACCGTGCACCCGAATGGCCTGAAACTGCTTGAGCATGTTGCCATCATCCCTATACAATTCTCTGTAAAACGGTTTTTGAAATGGATGCATGGTTTTCAAGTTATGGCAAAAACAAATTTTGTTCTATGTATTTTCTCTTCAAAGCATTTTTCAAATTTTTGCATGGAAAGAAAAACTGAGCTTGGGCTGTGATGCAGGTATGGAGATGATGGAGGAGGAGTTTGAAGATTGCAAGAGGACTTTTGAACCCTTGAGGAAGCTACCATGTTCGCCAAACCACCTTTTTGACATCCATTTCTAGCCTCCTACAATTTCTACAGGAACTTCCTGTAGAAGCACAATGAGAAGCATAATGAGGTGGAAAAGATGATGGAAAAGGGTGAGAAATGGTAACATGGATGCTTGTAGGCATAACCAATGGATTCCAAGCTTTAGACCTGTTACACAGTAATTTGTCACCATCCCTGTTACTCCTCTTGTCGTACTTTGGAGGACTCATCCCGGGAGTTATAAGAAGTGACAAAGTCTAAAAACACTTGCATTATGTTCCCCTGAGTATGTACTTCATGTTCCCTGAAGACACCTTCTACAGATTATACCTGAAAAGTGCTATTTTTCCATTGGCGCAGGTCCACAGTATCTTACCCGCGCCAATCATGGAGATCCTCAAAAGAGGACGCGACCATTGGCGCTCTGTCTTAGAGCAGCAGTCGCGCCAACCAAGTTTGGTCATGCTTTTTGCCTTAACGCACGTCCGACTGTTGTTTCCTTCATTACATGGAGCTTTTTGAGTATAAAAAATCAGTCTTATGTCGAGTTCTATCCTATCTCCATCTTTAATGGCTTTTTGGGATAATGTTAATCCACAATAGGTGTCCTGGTTCATCGTATCCTCCTCCCTTCTTCATCTATATAAGCTTGTCCTTATGCATTTGACAAGCTAGTCGTTAGTCATGGATTGCTAGATGTTTAGTTCTTGAGTTCTTGGAGGAATGCTAGTGACTGCTAGAGAAGTTATGCTGCCGGAGAGGAGATGCATTGCAAGACACATATAGTTACTCGCCCAGCCAGGAGAGGTTCAACGTCAGAACCATGGTTGTAACTTTTCCTGTTTATTATTAATTAATGAGCGACTGCTATTATAGTTCCAATCTCATTGTCTATTATGGTGATGTGTTGATTTATTTCCTTTCTGACTGAAATATAGTTGTGCCTTGGTAGATTTTATGTTGGTATCTGTCTCTTCCTTTGCATGTGCAGGTGTTCGTTTATGATCTGCTGGAGCGAGGGAGCGGGAATATCAGCTCTGCTTCAATCATAGCATTGGATTCCAGGTTGGTCTTCTTAATCCACCTTTGATGCATAACTAGGAACTTGCGTAGCAGCGTGGTTTGATTGTGGCTAGTTCTGTTTTAGGCTAGTGGGATCGCCTCTGTCCGCAGAGGGGATTTACCTACCCAACAATTTGGTGACTCCACTGGGGAGAAGCTATTTGGAATTTGTCTTGCATGTTAACTTTCTTCTGCTTGCTTGAGTGAATGAGCTTCCTGGGTCAGTTTTGAGTTTATTCTTTACTATTTGACCCATCTGAGCACTGTCAACCCAACCTGAGGTCGTATCATTTATTTTTCTAGCCGGAAAGCTTAATTGGCACGGTTATTACTCTGACAGTCGCGCCATTTTGCGCGAGTTGCTTTTTGAGCAACATGCGCCAACCCTTTGGTAGCGCAAGTTGCAGGCTGACAGTCGCGCCAGCCCTGTAAATTTTGCCTGTGTGTGGGTGGGAAGCTCTTTCAGTCTCTTTTTATATCTCTTACAGCCTCTGGAAGTGTGTTGAACCTCTGCTTGACTAGTTTTAGCCTTTATCCTTCAGTTGTTTGCTTATTTCTATTGATTTTCGTCTCAGCCCTACAACATCTAGTGACTTTGCATGTCTAGCCTTCTGTGGGAAGTTTCAGTCTCTTGATTATCCAGTCAGCTTGTTGGTTGTGTCTTGCACCTATCCAGTGATTTAAAGCTTGATCTTCTATACTCTGAGTGATTCACTTCTAGCCTCTTTGGATTTCACTTGACTTCATTCGAACTTAGATTACATGGTTCATTGAAAGTCTCTGTGTTTTTCCTTGCTTGCATAGTTCATTTTGGTGTTTCAAGAGTTGGTTCTATTTCATTGAGTGAACTTGAATTGTGCATATCTCTTAAGATTTGTTTAAATGCATCATGCCATCTTAAAGGAAAGAAAAACAAAATATCTTTTGCATCATATTATTTAGCGTTTATTGTTATTTGTTGCTATTAAAAAGAAAAAGAAAAAATTTCATTTCTTGTTATTAGCTGCATTAGGATCTTTGTTGTTTGTTGAGTGATCATTTCGTTTGTGTAAAGATCTCAACCCTCCTGTAGATAGAATTCATCGAATCAAATGATATAATTTTGGCATATAGTTTGCATTTAAGAAGTTTTTGAGATATCACATACGGTAGGACCAAAAAACTGAAACATAATCGAAGATAAACTTTAAAATAAACTCAATGAACATAACAACGCATTGGAACATAATGCTAATACTCTAGAGGTCTAGGTTAGAGACATGTTCCGGCGTCTTTAAACCTGGTAGTTTATCGTCGAGTGGTTGGGTGATTCCTCCACGGTCAAATGATAGGTGCCAATACGGACTGTGCTCCCACGTACCGTCGCGTATATATTGGGAGACCCCTATAGGAATAAAGCCTTTATCCATAGGAAGCCGTGTCAGCCACCCTACGATTCGCAATGCAGTGAACACAGCATTCACGAAGATTGACCACCCGTACCCTAAAAAGTATTCTGTGGTTTTGCGAAAAGTTTGGCACACCCTCTACCTAGAATTCCAGAGCAGTCACTTTTGATCCTTTTCGGACTCCTTAAATGAAAAGGTGCCTGTGAGCATCTTGTCACTTTGTGCTCATTAAATATTCGAAGGAGACTAGATTCATCTTTTATCCTTTTCTCGACTCTTAAAAAATGAAAAGGTTAAGTTCAGTGTCTTAAAATTTATTGGCCACGATAACATCTACCCAATTAGATTTTGTTTGCGTTAGCTTGAGTAGGATTATTTCTCGTTCAATGGCAGACTTCCTGGCGCCCACCGGCCAAGGTGTTCCTCCTGATGGGAACCCTCGTCCATTTCCTTCTGTTGGAAATGTCGGTGTTCAGTATATCGCAACATTGTCTTTGCCTGGGTTGACCATAGGTTTACCCGTATGGTTGTTTTCAAACTCGGTGGTCTCGAGTGTGATTACTCCTGTTCCGCCACCACCTCCTCCACCCGAACAACACCATGTTGATTCTAAGGTGGACCCCTTCCCTTCTTCGCCTATTGTTGCATCCTCATCTTCTACTTTGCCTGGTGAAACCTTGGATTTCAGTAACCAGGTGGCTAAGAAGAAGAAGAAGAAGACCAAAAAGAAGAAGTCTCCTAAGGGAAAGGTCGCATCTACCACGAAAATATCTGAAGTGGAACCACCTTCTGCTCCTCCGTGGAAGGCTAAGTCTCCTTGTCAATTATGCAAGGAGGACCATTTTCTTTCTGATTGTCCTGGTATTCCCAGGATCCTAGATATATGGTCCTGTGACCCGACTCACCCCTTGTCGTCGCAGATCGACGATACCTTATCAGTTGGTAAGAGAAAAGGAAAGGTTCGTTTCCCTTGTCGACTTTGTGAAGGTAATCATCTCCTTCGCCTTTGTCCACTTATGGATGAAGCCTCCCATCTTTTGGAAAGTCTATCAGCTCCCTTACCCCAGCTACCCGCTGGATATCACCGTCTTTTTGCAACTGCAGATCATCTCTCCACTAACCAAGTGATCAAGCATGATTCCTCTTTGGTCCAGCCTTCTCTTCCTGAACCTACCTGTGCTCCGCCTGTTCCAGACCAGTCCCTGGTCAGAACGAGTGTTGATTTACATTCATCATCTATGCACCACTCTATCATCAAAGATGAACCACCTGAGTCCAAACCAAACGAAAGTCCAAAGTTCCAGATTACAGTTGACCCGGTCTTTCAAAAGGTCCAGCTTACAAGTGACCCGGTTTTGCCTACAGAAGTTCCATCCTTAGATGATCTTACATCTGAATCCAAACCAGACAAAAGTCAAAAGGTCCAGCTTACAAGTGACCCGGTTTTGCCTTCAGAAGTTCCATCCTTAGATGATCTTACATCTGAATCCAAACCAGACAAAAGTCAAAAGGTCCAGCTTACAAGTGACCCGGTTTTGCCTTCAGAAGTTCCCTCCTCAGATGATGTTATCACTGCAAAGAATGAAGATCCCACCGTCCAAATTCTATTCATCAACATAGACTCTAATGATCAAGTGAGCATCCCTCTCATTCCTTCGCACCAGGAAGAAAGTCCATCAAAATCATATCCGGCTGTTATCCAGTTCCACCTCCAAGCAACCTAGTTGTTTCCTTCAATTGGGATCAACTAGGCAATCCTCGGTTACCAGCCTCCATACCATTTCGGATTATAGTCCAAGTCTACCGCATGGTTATGGCTGGTACAATTATTGATGAGGGATCTCCTGTGAGTATCCTTTCTTCAACAGCTTGGGAAGCACTTGGTTCCCCACTGCTTCTGCCTGAGATGAGAAACCTTACAGGTTTCCATCGAGAAACCACTCGACCTTTAGGAATTCTTCCCAATGTACCTATTACATTAGAAGGGAAGACTGTTCAAATGGGCTTCATGGTAGTCCAAGGTCCGTTAGATTACAATTTACTCCTTGGACGAGACTATATTTATCGCATACGTGCAATTGTGTCCTCACTCTTCAGAGTGATGTGTTTTCCACATGAAGGAAGGACGATCAAGGTCGTAGACCAACTTTCATTCCCCGGTTCACACTTCACATATAGTCATCTACCATTCCTAAATGGTCTTATTTCCACAGGAAATGCCCCAACATCCACTCTGTCATTCTGATGACGGCAGCTGACCCGGGCGCGTGACTGAGGCCCGAGGGGGCATGCATCCTCCTTCAAAATCGAGTCTTTCCAAGTAAACCTTCATTCCATCCACTCCATGAATGCCATGAAGCTTGGGGGGCATGTACCTCGATTTGTATTATCATGCTGGGGGCATGCAAATTTATAGCAAGCATAGTTTTTCGTTTCAAGCTTGTGTAAACATGAAACCGAATTCAAGCAGAGTTCTCCATGGTTCAAGCTTGTGAAAAAATGAACCCATAACTGATTTACACCCCGTGATTGCCTTTTATCTGCTAAATTCTGCTAGATGAGCCTTGGTTGTTTTATTCCATCGCCACCATCTCTTTGGCCGATCATATGCTTTCACTTGGTTGTTTCTCTTTCCTGAAGGAACCGCAGCGATGAGTGGTTTTATTAGCCAGTCTCTTAACCTTTACATGTTTCGAGTAGATTCCACCATTACCGGAACCAGTTGCTACCTTTTATACCACTCGTTCCTTCAGGACGAGTCGCCTTTACGCTCTTTTCTGACTCGTAAAATATGAAAATATTGCCGAGTATTTTTCCTTTTTGACTCGTTAAAGAAAATAAAAATGGAGGTATGCTTTCAGCTCTTTTCTGACCATTTAAAGAGGAAAAGATTTCCGAGTCCCTCCTCTTGACTCGTTAAATGTTGATAAGGGGCGGTTGTTTTAAGTTCTTTTTTTCGACCGTTAAAACATAAAAAGATTACCGGGTTTTTGTCGTTCCAAACTCGTTAATGGTTACGAAACGACATGATTTTGACCGCTTTTTTACTTTTTCAGGTCAAAATCACTAATTATGAAAAGTACTCCTCGATCATAATGATCGGGCGGTTCTTTCGGGTATTATTTTATACGTTTTCGGGCCCGAGAGACACAACTTTACGAAAAAGGACATCCCTGGAGTTTCCTTTTCTGCTGTCTTTTCAAACTCTCTAAACATGAAAACATGTCGAGTTCTCCCTTTGTCAGACTCGTTAAAACTTAATGACATCGGATTTTGTCACAACACAAGCATATGCTATCCCCATCAAGCTTGTTAAAAATAACTGGGGTACTCGCCAGAAATGGCGGGGGGGGGGGGGGAAAGAAAATTTTTTGAACCATAATTATTACCGTGACGGCAGTATGTCGCTCTTGAACATGGCACTTTTCTGCTTTCGTGTCCGGAGTGGGGATATCTCATCTCATATCTTTCACTTGCTTTCATGGACTTGGGTACCTTATTTGACCTCTCATCCACTCATTGCCTTGTCATCATGACCTTTGATACATTGATGTCAAATACTGCCGATTCCATTAATGTGCCGCCGATATGTTCAAGAGAAGTTGACCTCTGCAAAGAAACAACCTCCCTCTGATAGTTCGCACAATCTTGATTCACAACATTATCTCTCTGTCTCGTGTCAATGATGTGGGAAACATTATGGCCCACCTTCGATCAAGGTCACTTCCTGTCGACTTCAACTCATTATCCAGGAAGTTGATCTAGAGACTCCTTTCCAGTGCCTTGGAGCCTGCATGCCTCAATGGCAGGTTCTTCATGTTCGATGTGAGGTTTTCATCATTGGCCTCCGATCGAATGATTCTACGGGCGTTCGGCTTCAGATCATTAATTCACGCGCCGTAGATTGTACCTATAGTACCTTGAGGACCATTGTCATTATTGGTGGTACCTCTCGCGTCTGTTAACAGTTTCCACTATTGACTGGTAATCAGACGATGTTCATGTATGTTCGACTTCAGCTCATATATTCACATGCTTGAACTTGTACTCTTGTTCGGGTCGAGATGGAGCGCAAGACCCTGGATTGTGTCTGTTGTAATCCAGGCGTGATTCTTGATACTTGACTCATTCACTCAATGGCTGCGACCATACCTGAGTCAATTCATTGATCCTAACCAGATGGCTGCGTCCATACTATGGATCGAGATTATTTATGTACTCTCTTATGGATGGCTGCAACCATACCAGGTACATCATGTAATTGAACTATCAGTCATGTCTCTTAACACAGATCCTCGGCGGCAGCAACTATATGTGTTCTTATGTGTTCTTGTGTGTTCTTGTAAAGCATTTCACCCCTCTCCACCTCTCGGACTTCATGCTTTAGGGGGCATTTGTTACACAGTAATTTGTCACCATCCCTGTTACTCCTCTTGTCGTAATTTGGAGGACTCATCCCGGGAGTTATAAGAAGTGACAAAGTCTAAAAACACTTGCATTATGTTCCCCTAAGTATGTACTTCATGTTCCCTGAAGACACCTTCTACAGATTATCCCTGAAAAGTGCTCTTTTTCCATTGGCGCAGGTCCACAGTATCTTACCCGCGCCAATCATGGAGATCCTCAAAAGAGGACGCGACCATTGGCGCTCTGTCTTAGAGCAGCAGTCGCGCCAACCAAGTTTGGTCATGCTTTTTGCCTTAACGCACGTCCGACTGTTGTTTCCTTCATTACATGGAGCTTTTTGAGGATAAAAAATCAGTCTTATGTCGAGTTCTATCCTATCTCCATCTTTAATGGCTTTTGGGGATAATGTTAATCCACAATAGGTGTCCCGGTTCATCGTATCCTCCTCCCTTCTTCATCTATATAAGCTTGTCCTTATGCATTTGACAAGCTAGTCGTTAGTCATGGAGTGCTAGATGTTGAGTTCTTGAGTTCTTGGAGGAATGCTAGTGAATGCTAGAGAGGTTATGCTGCCGGAGAGGAGATGCATTGCAAGACACATATAGTTACTCGCCCAGCCAGGAGAGGTTCAACGTCAAAACCATGGTTGTAACTTTTCCTGTTTATTATTAATTAATGAGCGACTGCTATTATAGTTCCAATCTCATTGTCTATTATGGTGATGTGTTGATTTATTTCCTTTCTGACTGAAATATAGTTGTGCCTTGGTAGATTTTATGTTGGTATCTGTCTCTTCCTTTGCATGTGCAGGTGTTCGTTTATGATCTGCTGGAGCGAGGGAGCGGGAATATCAGCTCTGCTTCAATCATAGCGTTGGATTCCAGTTTGGTCTTCTTAATTCACCTTTGATGCATAACTAGGAACTTGCATAGCAGCGTAGTTTGATTGTGGCTAGTTCTGTTTTAGGCTAGTGGGATCGCCTCTGTCCGCAGAGGGGATTTACCTACCCAACAAGACCCCCTTCCAAAATTGAATCTGGCTCGCTTGAAGGTTCTACAGGATGTTTCCTGTAGAAATATAGAACTTCCTCTAGAAGGCACAAAAACTCCTTTGTCTTTGTTTTGAGTGATCCTCCTGACCTGCAATGTCATTGCTGCAACCTGAAATTATTCAATGGAAATTAGATTTATTTTTCTTTTTCTTTTTCTCTTTTTTTTGAAAAACAACTAGGGCGCCTAATGGAGGTTTTCACGCTAATTGCCTGCCTTGGGCGCCTCCAAGGAAGGTTTTCACCCATAGATCTTATTCCCTTTTCTCTTTTTCTTCCAACCCATTGACCGCCTCATGGAGGTTTTCAATCAATGAGGCAATCTAAGGTGCCTCCGAGGAGGTTTTCACCTTAGATTTCTATTTTCCTCTTTTTTCATTTTTTCTTTTTCTTTTTTCTCTTTTTTCTTTTTTTTTTCTTTTTTTCCTACCCTACCCTACTTGAAAAACAAAATCGTTCTCAAGTATAAGAATACTTCCAATGGAGCCATGTGCACATCGAGATTAGAGGTAAACTGATGTGGAGGCTTGAAATGCATGCTTTGACAGCTATCCGGATCTCAGAGACCAAATGATTTGACTTTGAAGGGATCAAACATAGCTGAAGAAGAGAGTACTGCTGCAACTTAGTGACCGTCTGAAACCATATTTCAATATAGCTCTGATATCTTTGGTTCTTTTGTTGATCTTGATCATGTTTCATGTCACCTTCTAACATGACTTCCTCATCTTCCTCTTTTTGCTGATCTTTCTCTTGAATACATGGAAGATTTGATGGTAACCATGAGGGAGCTCTCTTGATCTCTGATTTTGATCTCTTCTCTTCATCAAGTGCAGCCCATTGTTCTTTGATCTCCTCTTTTGAATCTTCTTTTGCCAGATGTGGTCCTTCAATGCTTTCAAGATAATCTCTGCTTTGCAACACTCTTCCTGAGCTATGGTGATGATCATCGAGCTCAAGAGGAGTCATTTGGACATGTTGTGTCTCAGCATTGCAATTTTGTTGAGCTACTCCAATGGACAAGTTTGGAAATGGTCGTATGGGTAGCTCAGTGGGGGTGTATATTCGAGATGGATGCGGATGGGGTTGTGGTTGGGTAGGCATTTGGGGTTGCCTTGGTGGAGGAGGAGGTGATGGTTGTGGATGAACTACAACTAACTATCTTGCTAAAATGAAAATGCGGAATTGAAATGAAAGCAAGAAATGACCAATCTATTTTTCTCAAATGAAATTGCAGGAATGAAATGCTAGGTTATGCTTGCAGAATTGAAATGCTAATCTATGCTTGCAGAAATGAAATTGCGAAATTGAAATGCTAATCTATGAAAGCGGGAAAGGCTAATCTACTTTTGCATAAATGAAATTGCATAATGGAAATGAAATAAACTACTTAGCAGAAGATTGTAGTGGAAAATAGAAGAAAAGCAACAATCACCAATACTCTGACGCTTCCCCGGCAACTGCGCCAAAAATATGGTGGGCTCCAGTATTGTAGCAATAATGCTACAACTCCTGGAACTCCCTTATTTAATTTTATCAACCCGGTAGTTCGTAACAAACTTGGAAGCGACGGTGTTGTATGCACAAGTACTAGCTCTTTCCGCAGCTATCACTTGGTCAGCTGGCACAAGTCCACTAGGAGCTTAAGCCAACTTCTATGAGCTCTTAGAAGAAGCTTTTTAATTGATGGATGAAAGCTAACTCGAAGGAAGCTAATCTAATTGCAAAAATAAACTGAAAGCCAAAAAGAAACACAAACCCTAGCAAACCCTAATTCTACCAGCTAGTCCTACTGACGCAAAGGAGAGCATGCAAACTACTGAAAGAGATGCCATTACTTCTATGAAGGTAAAATACATGTGTCTAGACTACCTCTATCTGAAGAAAACATCTTTTTGTATTTTTGATTAAGTTGTTGGAATTATCATGCATGTGCTTTTAACTATTTTTGACTGTGGAGAGGTGGATCAAGGAGGAGAAATGCTTGGAAGAGGTCGGGAAGGTTCAGAGAGGGTCTAAGGAGTCCCTAACACCCTTCCAGAGAGTCTCACAAAGTTTGGATGCCAAGAAACCGTGTTTATGAGCTTCTACAAGAAGTCTGCAGGGGTTCTACACGATGTTCAGGATTTCTACAGGATGTTTTGTAATTCTTCTACAGGATGTTTCGAAATGGGATTTTGGAGCATGGATGGAGGGAAAAAGATTGAGGAATGAGTATGGAGGTGAAATAGGGGTGTGACAAGGTCTAGGAATTGGTGGATGAGGCTAAGGAGCGATTGGATTTGTTCAAGGATGGAGGAAGCGATGATGCACAAGAATGTAGGAATTAGGGCAGGGTGGGGAAAGTATGGCAAATGAAGGGTACGAATCATGGACTAAGGGTTGGAGCAGATTATCTGATGGATTATGGGTAGATAGAGAAGGATAACAGGTGCTCTGCAAGTTATTTTTCGAATTTAACAAATGAAGACTTAGAAAATCAAGAACCTAATTACCTTGACCTAATCTGACCTAGATAATAGCAAAAGAAATGGAACAGAAGTTTATTTGCACAAAATAAGATGAACTAACTATGCAACTAAGCAATAATAACCCTAAGCATGCAGTCAAAACTGATATCAAGTTTGACAACTAAGAATCCAACACTAATACTTGCATGGTGAAGCAAAACAACGTTTTTATGGGCAGCAAGGTCACCTTTGTCCCAACTCACGATCCCACTGAGGAAGAGGTAAGATCAGAGGTTCTTGAGCCCCTTTTTCCAAGGATCCTTTATGTTATTAATCTATCCAAATCAATCTGAACATGAAAATCTACTTTAATCATCAAAAGAAACCTAAATAACACAACAAGTTTTAAATCTAAATAGCAGATTTTACTCTAAGAATGTAGCAAAGACACATGAAAGTAAAAAAAGGAGGTATTGGGCGCTTGAGATGGGCCCAACCCCAAGAGCTACAGCCTCCTAAGAGAGATTTAGAGCTAGTGCAAAGCTGGATTCGTCTTTATTGAGCAAGAAAAGAAGAGTTACATCAAAACTGTCCACAATGGAAACTTGAAAATGTGCTGAAAGCAAAGCTAATATACTGCATAAAAATCAAACTACAAACTAGCTAACTTCTGCCTACAAAATGACTAACCATTGGCTACGAAATGACTAACCACTAGCTAACCCAAATGAGGCCCTAAGCAGGGAAAATTTTAAGAACCCCCCCTAAATTTATAAATATAATAAATGGGCGAATCTCCATGGTATATAGGAAAAATGGAAGGCGATTTTATCAATAATATAATATGTATATATAATGTTTTGGTGAATCTCTCACCAAGCATGGCGAATATTTTACTCAATTATAAAATTTTGTAAGATCTTTGCGAGTCTTTCACTAAATAATAAAACTTTGTAAAGTCCTAGTGAATCTTAGCATAGGCTACATGCTGGTTTAATTCCCCCATTTAAATAGGCTATATTCCTGGTGAATACCATGGGTCAATACCATGTGCCATTTTTATTTTTATTAATTCTAATACTAGGGTTAATAATGGTTTTTTGCATGGTATTAATAACACTGGCTCCACTTGGGGATGGCTTTTCCTGGTGGAAAGTCAAGAACAGTAGGTCAGATGGCCTCTGAATGATTTTGAATGAACTGTGAAATCTTCTTCTGCTTGTTGCTTTATTGTATGTATGACAGTGACACTTCTGAAGCTTAGGTCCTTCTCTTCAGGCTTTAATTCCAGCAAGTTACTATCCAATCCAAACTGTGACATTACCAAGGATATAGTATGTACATGTTAAAAATAAGGATACATTAAAAAGTAGGATCAAAGTAATGTTTCAACATCCAACCATTAACTGGCCCTTCTTCTGTTTCTGTGCCATCCAAGTTTTTCAGATAGTAAGTATTGTTTCCTTGCAAGGCATGGATAATAAAAGGTCATTTCCATAGGAAGTCAAACTTCCCATGTTTTCCCTTATCCTCTCTCCTGGAATCCCATCTTAAAATTTTGTCTCTAAGGTAGAAATCTTCTGCCTTGGTTCTTTTATCAAATATTTTCTTAAGCTTCTCCTGCAACACTTGGGATCTTTGATATACTTCCTCTTTGGTCTGCTGCAAATGGATGGTCTGGTTAATCCTCCTTTGAATATCATTAGGTTCCACCTGAGCTTCTTGAAGTAATTTCATTACAGGAACTCCTAAAGATGAAGGAAATATAGCCTCCATGCCATAGACTAACTCATAAGGACTAGTTCCAATAGATTTCTTAGTGGTGAGTATGTCTACCCATAGTGCATTAGTAAGTTTCTTGTGCCAATTTTTCTTGTTCTCCTCCAATAATTTCTTAATAATATTAATTAGGCTTTTGTTGGAAGACTCAGCTAGACCATTACCTTGAGGGTAATAGGCTGTGGAATGGCCTAAGGTAATATGGTACTTATTACAGAAACTTATCATTTTCTTGGATTTGAAGGCAACAACATTATCAGTTATGATTTTATCAGGACAACCAAATCTAGACAATATGTTGGTTTCTAGGAATCCTATAATCACTGTGTCATTAGTCTTTCTGGAAGGAATGGCTTCTATCCATTTGGTGAAATAGTTTGTGGCAGTGAGAATACATTTGTGTTGACCAGAAGAGGGAGGATGGATTTCTCCAATGAAGTCTAGGCCCCATTGTTGGAAGGGTTTTTCAATGGAAATGGGTCTCAGGGGTAAAGGTAATAGTTTTCTCTTGCCTTCAAAAATTTGACATTTATGGCAAGCAGTGACAATTTTTTGTACATCAGCGAACAAGGTTGGCCAATAAAATCTGACCCTTAGGATATTTTCTGCATTTGATTTCCAGTAAAGTTGTCCACCACAGTCTCCTGCATGAAATTCAGAGCCTTGTCAGCTTCTTCTTTTAATAAAAAATTCAATAGAATACCTTTATGATTTTTCCAAAAAAGAGCATTATCTAAAATACAAAACTTTGAAGCTTTCATCTTTGAGAACCTTTTCTTTGTTCTAGATAACCCTGGAGGAGCCTATAGGTTTAATAGTACATAAATTATATCAGCATACCAAGGTGAATCTAAGAAGGCTTGGCTGATTTGTGGAGTTGCCATCTCATGTTCGTTATCTAGTTCATTAATATCCAGGGCTTGACAATTTGTTTCAGTCATGAGCTTGGCCAATCCCTGTCCTTTTATAAGCTTTGAAAGTCTTATTTCAATATCATACTGTAATATAGTAGCAATCCATTTACCTCTTTTGCCCTCAATTCCACCCTGGGTTAAGATGTCTTTGACAACAACATTTGGTACATAGGCTATTACATGGGAGTACAATATATAGACTCTGAAGTCTTTAATAGCTTTTACAAGTGTAAAAGCTTGTTTTTCCATGATTTTCTATTTTAATGGCGCATCCTTAAGTGCTTTACTAAAAAAGGCTGTGGGTTTCTCACATCCTTGATCATCCTTTTGTAATAAAATAGCTGCTATGGTGTGTTCTGATGCAAATGAAAATATTATGAAGTCTCTATCAAATTTTGGATTGTAAGGACCAGTGTTATAGTCAAAGCCATTTTAATTTCTTCAAATACTTGTTTGGCATCTATTGTTCATTTAATACTTGAATCCTTTTTCAACATATTATTAAGCAATCTAATTAATTCAGCTAAGTTAGATATGAATCTTCTCAAGAAATTAATCTTTCCTAGGAAAGATTGAAGTTCTTTGACATTTATAGGGTGGGTATTTGCAGAATAGCTTCTATTCTAGTAGGATCAATTATGATGCTATCTTTGGAGATGATATGGGCCAAAAGTTTACCTTCCTCTAGACCAAACAAGGAATTCTAAGGATTTAAAGAAATCTCATATTTTCTGCATTTTAAGAATACTTGTCTAAGATGATCAAAATGCTGTTGATCTGATTTAGAAAAAATAGTCAAGTCATCTAGATATATAACCAAAAAATTATGCATTTATTTTGCAAATGCTATGTCCATTACCCTTTGGAAGGTTTCTCCTGCGTTTTTAAGTCCAAATGGCATTTTGACGTACTTGAATGTGCCCAATGGTGTTGTAAAAGTAGTTTTTTCCTGGTCATCAGGATGAACCAGAATTTGGTTATAGCCTGAGAACCCATCTAAAAGTGAAATCCTAGAAGCACCTACTACCCTTTGTAGAATATGATCCATCTTGGGTAAAGGGTAATTATCCTTCAGAGAAACCTTATTTACATTTCTTAAATCAACACATAATATGATTTCTCCAGTTTTCTTCCTAGTAGGTACTAGATGAGACACCCACTCTGAAAACCTGATAGGAGCAATTATCCTTGCTTCATACATACATTTGATTTCTTTTTCAATTAAGGGCAGCAATACAGGGTTAATTCTTCTGAGCTTTTGTTTGAATGGTTTCTGATTTTCTTTCAGAGGTATTATATGCTGAATTATAGAGGTGTCATAAGATTTCAAGTCTTCGTAGCTCCAGGCAAAGACATCCTGGAATTCTCTCATCAGTTCAACATATTTGAGTTTTTGGTCACGGGGCAAAGATTTAGATAACTTTACCATTTTCAGATTTTCTTTAGTCCCCAAGTTATAGTCCTCAATATCTGCTTTTAATGGTTCCATCTTAGGTTTCTTTGGAATATCATTAAAATAAAAGAGATCTTCCAAAGGAGTTAATCCCTTAGGCAAATGATTGTCCTCTAAATTAATGACTTCATATTCTCCTTCAATAATCTCATCAGTATCCATTTCTTTAAGGTTTTGCATTTCTTTGTTGGTAAACTTTGTTGGATGAAGCATTTGAATTGCACTTTCTGCTGAAATGTTAGTTTCTATCTTATTTGTTTGATCAAACTCACTAACTATATCTACATCTATGTTACTACTAGAAAATTCTTCATCTAAAGTCAAGAAATTTTTAATCTTCTTATCACTATCAAACACTTGCCAGTTCTTCAAATTGTCAGGTATGGCTAGTCTGTGTCTAATCTCAGCTGTGAACTGATGATTAGGTTTGAATGGTAATTTGCAGGTGCTGGCAAACATTGCCAGACTATGAGCTTGCAAGTTATGTTTTCTTGGGATTTTAGCAAGTTTAGTTTCCAAAAATGTATTGAGAATCTCTATCATTGTTCCTCTGTAATACTTCAATCTGGGATCATTTGTTGAATACTGTCCTTTGATCTGTTGAATTATTAACTCAAAATATCCAAGGACAGATACCCTAATTGCCCCTAATCTTTTGACAAGTTTAAGACCTAGAAACAGAGCTTCATATTCTACCATATTATTGGTGCACCTAAAGTTTAATCTGTAGGCATGGCCTTCAGCATGATCATTTTCAAGATTGTGCACCCAAACTCCTGCTCCTGCTCCTAATTTGTTAACTGAACCATCAAATTCTAAGTGCCAAAGAATTTCATGTTCATAATTGGTATCAGGAGTTTCAGGAATCTGTTTAATTGGGAGATTTGGTTTTTTACTTCCTTCTGGTTTCTCTTGGGTCTCTACTTTTTCATTGTTCTCAGAGATTTCCTGGATTTGAACACTAGACTTTCCATTTGTAATTTCTTTTGGTTCTGCTGCTAAAACTTCTAATTCATTTGAGGGATCAATTTCAACATTGTAAATAATGAAAGAATCCATATCAGAGTGTACTGAGTAGATAGGGAAATTTTGGGGTTTCTCCTGACTACTTACCACATATTTTATTAAGGTTTCTCTGTATAGTTTCTTAGTTTGACCGAACACTGAAATAGTAGCATAAGACATGTCCAATTGTAGAGATCCTTGAAGCTTTGCACCCCAAGATCTGGACAATAACATGCCATACTTTGGTGGAATATCTGCTACTACTATGTCCATTAAGATTGTTTTGGCAGGATATTGAACTAGTGATACACACAAGTCTTTGATTAATCCTAAACATCTGACCTGACCTGAATCGAAAGAAAAGAGGTCTTTGTATGGCTTGTGATGTCTAGGTCTAATTTCTCCATTACAGACTTGGGCATTAGGTTATGAGATGCCCTAGAATCAAACATGGCATTATGAAGTATTTTATCATGTATATTCAAACTTACATAGAAAGGAGGAATTTCTCCATCCACTGGTTTTCCATTCACTTCAGCGCCAAAGATTAATTCAAGTTGGTCATCAAAAACATTTACTAAGTCTTCATTAACAGAGATTTTGAGTGATCTATTGATTTGGCTTTGGTAGAAATCATGTTTAGCTAATTCAGACAATGGAAAAACTATTTTTAATTTGCCTACTTCAGTCTCTAGATTAAAAGGTTTCTCAGTCTGAGTTCTTGTATTTCAAACAGTTGGATTCTCTTTATCTTCTGTATTCTCTATGTTTTTCTCCTTTTCAGGAGTGGGGTTATGGGCTGAAGTTGTTTCCAAATCAACTTCTGGAGGTTCTTCCACGTTTCCTTTGGGAGGAAGAGTAGTGGAGAGTTGTCTGTTATTAGGTTGATTATTGGATACATCTTCAACAATTGGGTTAGCAGGGTTAGGATCTGATCTAGAAAGAATATGTACAGGGGTCGTACTGGTCATACCTTTGTTGGGCTGTTTTGTAGCTTTTTGTTTGTTGGTTTTAGGGACATCAATTCTCTTTCTCCTCAGATTATATTTCTTGTGGACTTCATAAATGGCTGTATCATATCCCTCCTTGAAGTCAAATGATTCACCTGACTGAGTTTGGAATTATTTAAGAATGTGAGCTTCTTGATCCTCTTCGGTCAAGAAAACTTATTGTTCATTGTTGAGTCCCATCAAATTTATTTGAGTATCTTCTGATGGTTCATCAGAAGTTGAGGCTTCAGCATAATTTTCCTGTAATTTGGGCCTAATGTTTTGGTCAGCGCTAGTCTTTCCAATGTTCTGGTTTTGGTTCTTCCTGAAATTTGGATTTCTCCCAGTATTGCTTGGTTTACCATCCCAAGGAGATTTCCTTTCAATTGTTTCTACTCTATCTCCTAGCCTATCCATCCCTTTAATAATAACATCTAGTTTCTGTTCAAAGGCTGAGGGTTCTTCTTTCAATAGTGTCCTCCTTTCACTTGTGGCTTTAGCTCATTTGGATATCAGGTTGGCTTTAACACTGATAGCTATACTTTGCATATGTTCTAAAGTCTGAGGAGCTCTTCCCCTAAGCTGGTATGCCATATCAGAATCAAATCCATCAGAGAATTTGATCAATGCAAAATCTGGAGGAGGTCTAAGGTTTTGAGGGATATCATTGTAAACATTATTGAACCTAGTGCAGTAATCTTGCACAGTTTCTTGTGTTCCTCTCTCCAGGTTTTCATATTCTGATAAGATTTGGAGAGAATATTTCTTCTTTTCCCATTTGTTTAAGAATGTTCTATAAAGAGCTTCTAGGTCATTGATACTATTTGTAGGGAGGGCTCTAACCAAGTTCTAACTTCTCCAGTTAGACTTTGAACAAATATTCTCATTCTGACATCATCTGTATCTATTTCATATATCTCAAAGTAGTTAGTCATCTTTTTGGTATGTTGTTGTGCAGTGTAAGTGCTAGAGCCATCGAAAGCAGTGATTTTACTTTGATAGTCTTGGGGCATAGCCCCTAGATTGGCTGGTAATACCAGAGGAGTATATTGTTAGGATATTCCGACACATAGGAAATAGTTAAGTTCAACTTGGTCTAGTATAGAGTTAGGTATAGAGTTAGGTAAAGTGTGTTTCTTTACCGTTGTACATTTTGTAACTTACAATCCAACGGTCACGATATGTAGTGATCCGACGGTTCACTCTCTCCTCGGTATTACCGACACTTGATCCATGGCTTGACACCCGATTGGTCCATGAGTTCTATTTAAAGCACATGGAGGGTCATTGTTCGGGTAATCCGTGCATGAGAGAAGCTTATGTAAATTTTCATTCTTTGATTAATAAATTGCCTGTAGTAGCCACGTTGGCACAGGCCGTGGACTGTTTCCCTCTTTGAGGGTTTTAACCACGTCAAAATACTGGTGTATTGATCTGTGATCTGGTTGTGAGCGGTGTCCTTTTGGTGTTCTTTCTGAGGAACTTACCCTGTAAATTCCTACATGGTATCGGAGCTATTTGAGGGCCGCGTCTGTTGGTGATCCAAATCTGAAGCCGGTAGAACTGCATCCGACTGCTGTTTCCTAGATCTGTTGTTTCTGACTGCTTTCAGGTCGAGAGGACTACTCTGTTGTGTTTGGAGCATCTGTTCCAGTGAGGAACCCCTTTTGTTTCACGCGAAAAGGTTTCCGATAGCCCTAGCTGCGTCTTTTTTAAGATCTGGAGGTATACAGTCTTTATTTGCAGTTTACTGTTATTTTCTCTCTGCTCATTTCGGCTTCGGTTTATTTAGATTTTTTTTAACCGGATCTATACCTTTCATTTCTGCATATGCTCTTTGCCCTGTGACTCTGTGCGATCTGGGCAAATCAGAAACAGAAAGGAAGGATTTTTCTCATGCGTATGCTCTTTTCCCTGCAGCTTAGTGTGATCTCGGAAATCAGAAACATTGAGAAAAATATTTAGTTTTTCGGCTAAAGCTAACTTCGAGCCACAAGGTTCGTTTTCTTTGCATGTCCGTGTTGGGTTTTTTGTTTTGTGTTTTGTAGGGAAAAAGAGCTTTCTCAAGGCAAGCGCGCAAACCAAGGCCCCCCCGCTCTCTCTCTCTCTCTCTCTCAAATTTTTTGTATAGATCAATTGGTTCAAAGCTATTTTAAGAGAGTAGAGGTCTTGGGTTCAAGTCTCCATTTTGTGGGGGCGGATTATTTCATTCCCGCACATTCGCGCACTTTGCCGGCAACTTCAACAAATTGTTTTTCAAAAAGCCATAACTTCTTCATCCGGAAGCCTTTTTCAGATCCGTTTTTTTTAAAACAGCCTAATTTTTCGAGATCTATCCATTGGAACACTTACTTTCAGCATCTTCAGCTTCATTTTTTTTTAAAATGGAAAGTCCATGCCAAGTCATTCTTGACAGCACTAACTACTTCCAATGGATATCCTACATGGAAGATTTACTTAGAAGTAAAGGTCTCTACAGAATAGCCACAGGCCAAGAGAAGAAACCAAAAGATGAAGACAAGGCTGCAAAATGGGAAAATAGACAAGATCAAGCACGTGGTTTGATAGGGATGTCTATTTCTCCTGATCTTAGATTCCATATTGCAGAACTTGATACTCCTCATGAAGCTTTGGAACAAATCACTAAAGTTTTTGGGATTAAAAATGAAATTAGAGCCCATCAACTTGAAAATGAGTTGCTTACATTGGATCCTAATAATTTTTCTTGCATTGAAGATTTCTTGTCCAAATTCAAGACCCTTAGATATCTCTTGGAAGGTGTTAAGGTTAAGAAAGAAGATAGTAACCTTATTTATTCCATCCTTACTAAGTTGGGACCAGCCTACTCTGTATTTGTTTCCACCTTCCATTCTACAAGGGAAGCTTTCATTTGTCAAGGAAAAGACTACAAGGCCCCTTCCTTTGACTCTTTTTGTGATTCTTTAATAAGAGAACAAGAAAAACTCTTACACCTTGGTCTTCTTAATCTTGGAAACTCTTCCAAGAAAGCGTTAGCCACCCAGCAGCAACCAAATTCAAAGAATCCTAAGAAGTCATATCCTAAAAAGAATGGTCCTAAACCAAACAAGGGTCCTAAGAAAACTCATCCTTAAACTGAAAGATCATTTCAGCAAAATGATAGGACCAATAAAAACAAATGGAAGAAGACTGATAGACATTGTAACTTTTGTAATCGAGATGGCCAATTAGAATCCAAATGCTTTAAGAATATGGAAGCCTTGGAAGCTGCAATGAAGAAACATAACATCCATGTGGAGCATTCTTCAACTTCAACTTCAACTTCATCTTCAGGAATGGCACTTTCTGCATGTCGTTGTCAATCATCTCAGTCTGGTTATGCATTAAATGTATCTTCTTCTTCTCATTCTCATGAGTGGCTCATTGATTCTGGAGCCTCTTATCACATGGCCAAAAACCAAGCCATGTTTTCTTCTTTAAATGATTGTAACACCAAAAATATATATGTTGGTGATGATAGATCTCTTAATGTTGTAGGGACTGGAACTGTTCATCTAGACAATGGTTAGTTTAATGATGTATTATGTGTTCCAACCTTATCCTACAACCTTCTATCTGTATATCAGATAACTCATTCAGGTGAAGGTAAAATTGTTGAATTTTCACCTCATGATGTTGTAATCAAGGATTTGAGAGATCCTAAACAGATTCTAGCTACTGGTATTGCTGATGATTCCACAAGGTTGTATAAGTTTCACAACTTTGGGTCATCAAATCTTCCCTCAGTATTTGTTGCTCATAATGATGAAGTGAGCAAACTTTGGCATGAGCGATTTGGTCACTTAAACTATCACTCCCTTCAGCATCTATGTAAAGAAAATATGGTGACAGGTCTTCCTATGGTATCTTGCAGAGATGGTGTTTGTTCCGGATGTGTACTCGGAAAACGTCATCGGGACAGTTTTGAAAAACGTGCCTCTTGGCACGCCTCAGCCCCTTTACAGCTTGTGCACAGTGATTTATGTGGTCCACTTCCTGTTGCTTCATTCTCTGGCTGCAAGTATTTCTTAACTTTCATTGATGATTTCTCCAGACGCACTTGGGTATACTTCTTAAAACTCAAGAGCGGAGTATTTAACACTTTTTTGGCCTTCAAAGCCTTTGTTGAAAAACAATCTGGACATCAAATTATTAAGCTAAGAACTGATAATGGTGGAGAATATGTTAAAAACACATTCATCAACTTTTGCACCGAAAATGGAATTCAAATGCAACATACTGTTCCATACACTCCACAACAAAATGGTGTAGCTGAAAGGAAAAATTGCACCTTAAAGGAAATGGCTAATTGTATGTTGCAATCCAAAGGACTCAGTCTTAGTTTTTGGGCTGAAGCAAATAATTGTGCAAACTATATAATCAATCGCACTCCTACTAAGGTTCTAAAGAATATCACTCCAGAAGAAGCTTCGAGTTCCATTAAACCAGATGTAAGTCACTTTCGTGTTTTTGGAAGTGAAGCATGGGCCCATATTCCAGATGAAAAGCATAAAGCTTTAGAACCTAAGAGTGAGAAATGTACTTTTGTTGGATATTCTGAAGATGTAAAAGGTTATAGACTTATTCCATTTAAGTCCAAAAATGTTATCATTAGAAGAGATGTAAAATTTGATGAAAATAAAGCGGCCTGCGAGCCTAGTCCGGCGGATGTGCCACCTCTTCCTATCTCTTCTACTTTTGAAAACATTTCTTCTTCAGATGATGAAAGTGAGGATGACAATCCTCCCCCACCTTCTCAGGATCCTCAACTTCCAAGATGGGTCCGTGCTACTCGGGATGCAGCAAGTGATCTTGCCGGTGATCCTACAGATCAGCGACGTACACGTTCTCAGTTTGAAAGAGCCTCTTCTTTACTGGCTCAAGCTCCAGTAAATCATGATCTTGAAACTTTTGCAGAAGCTTCAGGCCATCCACATTGGGAAGCAGCTATGAATGAAGAATAGCATTCGTTGTTGGCAAATGATACATGGGATCTTGTTCCTCTACCAAAGGGACGCAAACTTGTTAGATGTAAATGGGTTTACAGAACCAAGTATGGACCAGATGGGAAAGTTGATAAACATAAAGCTCGTCTTGTTGCTAAGGGCTTTTCACAGGTTGAAGGCATTGACTACACTAAAACCTTCTCCCCTGTTGCCAAAATGAATTCTATCCGCCTTGTTCTTTCCCTTGCTGCCTCTTTAAAATGGGAAGTCCATCAGATGGATGTTAAATCTGCCTTCGTGCATGGGGACTTGCATGAAGAAATCTATATGGAACAACCCATTAGCTTCATCCAAACAGACTCCAGCCTTGTATGTCGACTTAAGAAATCCCTTTATGGTCTCAAGCAAGCTCCTCGGGCTTGGTATGCCAAAATGGATAGCTTTCCTTTAGAATCTGGCTTTTCTAGGTGTTATTCTGACAATACTGTCTACACCAAGAAAGTGGGCAACTCTCTTATCATCCTTGTTCTTTATGTTGATGATCTTATTCTTACTGGTAGTGATCCCAACCTTATAAACCATGTGAAGTCCAGCCTTAAAAAGAAATTTGAAATGACAGACTTAGGACACTTACACTATTTTCTCGGTCTTCAAGTCTTGCAATCCAAGGAGGGTATTTCCCTTTCCCAGTCCAAGTATGCTTGTGATATTCTTCGTCATTTTCACATGGAAGACTGTAAGCCAGCTGATGAGCCCCAATTTTTGGTACAATTTGGGCTCATTTGGCCTACTTACCTTGCTCAACCATTCATCTTTTATCACTTATGCATTCATTTCTTAGTATATTCGTGTTGTTTGTAGGAAGAAGGGCAGGCATTATATCTATGTGGCTAATACATGATGATTTCAGGTTTTTGGCATTAAAGAGAGCAAAAGACCACGCAAATGGAGACAAGGAGACATCAAAGGTGACATTGCGGGTTCATAGGGAGGTTGTCCACAGTCTTGATGACCTTCCTCGTGATTTTCACCTTAACTCTGAGCTCCAACAGCTCTCCCCACCGAGCTTAAAGGCAGCCAACATGTTCTACAGGATCAGCAGTTTGACTTTCAGTTGGACAGCCAAGCTCCACGAATGGAGGAAGCCAGCTTGATCTTCATTGTGTATAAATATGAAGGCCGTAGCCTTTGATAGAAGCTTTTTGAACTTTTGAACTAGTATTGTAATTCCTGAGCACGAGCTACAGCTCGGTGTTTGTTTTCGTAAGACAGTTTTGGCATGACATTAGACTCTTGATTATGAATAAAGGCAAGCAGATTTGGATCTAATTCTGAGCTTTTAAGGGAGCTATAGCTCTCAGGTTAGGGCCCAACCTGAGAGCAATAGACCTCCTCTTCCTTGTATTGTTACTTGTTTCCTTGTAGCACTTTATTTCCTCTGTTTTGACATGCATTTAGAATTTACAGTCTGCTGATTTGATTTCTTTTATGTGATTGAGTAGGATTAGTTTACAGTTCAAGTGCTTTCAGTTGCTTAGATTAGAGTAGGAGGATTGTAATTCATTAGAGCTCCAAAAAAGGGTTGATAGTGCACTCGCTGCCATCTCTGTTTAGAGATTGGGGGTGTGGGCTGTACCAACCACCAAAAACACAGTCTTATGCTTTCATGCAAGTTGCCACACAGTCATTGAAATTGTAAATCCATCCATGCATTTTGCTCTTGAGCACTACTGCTTCGTTCCAACACCATGCACGATTTTTCTCCACACTTTACATTGTTGTTCATTGGTTTAATAACACAGTTAGAATAGGTTGATGGAATTCTCGGTTTTGTGCAAGATATAGAGGATTTGTTTCTTTTACACTACATAGCATCACTTTATCGTGTTCTTCTTCTTCTTAACCACGCCTAAAGCCACCTACTCGACCTCTGTTTAGTTTGTTTACCTTCCAACTCTTCCATTGCCCACGTAGCTCCATTTTCTTGACCTTTCGTTGCTTCCATCCTTCTATCCACCAACCAACTCCGTGCACTCTTTCTCCATCTTATTTCTCTGCTCCTGGGCCATCACAAGTTCCATCTCCATCTTACCTATCCACCCATACCGCTCCATCACTTCACCATCACCCAAAACTCCCACGGTAGAACATCCTGTAGAAGTTAGCAGACTTCCTGTAGAATTCCTTAGTTTCCTGTAGGATCCCCTGCAGACATCCTGTAGAAGCCTGCAAACTCGGTTGCCGAGCACCTGAACGTTGTGGACTTCTGTGGACTGATGCTAGGGACCCCCTGGGACCTCTCCTAGCCCCTCTGACCTTTCCCAAGCTTTCTCTCCCTTCACACCATCTCTGCACAGCCAAACCCTAATAAGAAACCAAATCATAATCATTCCAACGGCTTAAGAAAAAATACAAAAACAATGTTCTTTTCAACGGAAATAGTTTAAGTTCATGCATTTCACATCACTAGAAGTAATGGCATCATTTTTGGACAGTTGCACTCTCACTACTGCATCATAGAGGTTAAACTAGTCAGATTAGGGTTTACTAGGGTTTCCATGTTTTGGTTGGCTTTCAGTTCATTTTTGCAAAGTAGATTAATTTCCTTTGAGATAGCCTTTGTCCATCATTTAGAAAGCTTCTTCTGAAAGCATATAGAAGTTGGCTTGAGCCCTAGCGGACTTGTGCCAGCTGACCAAGTGACAGCTGCGACAAGAGCTAGTACTTGTGCATACAGCACCATCGCTTCCAAGTTTGTATGAACTACCGGGTTGATAAAATTAGAGATAGGAAGCCCCAGGAGTTGTAGCATTATTGCTACAATACTGGAGCCCACCACCAGCCCCTTCTCCCTTTCAGTCTGGAGTCAAACTTTCAGTCTCTTGTACTTCTCCTGAAGTTGATGCTACCTTATACTGTCAACTTGTAGGAAAACTCTTGTATTTAACCCATACTCGTCCTGACCTTTCCTTTGTTGTTGGCCTTGTTGCTCGTTTTATGCAAAACCCCCGTGAAAGTCATTGGAAAGCAGCTAAAAGAATACTTCATTATGTTCGAGGTACAGTATAGTTTGGGATTCATTACAGTGCCAAAGCAGCTCCTCTATTAGTTGGTTTCACTGATTCTGATTGGGCTGGTGACCCTGATGATCGGAAGTCTACTGCCAGTTATGTCTTCACTCTTGGTTCAGGACCTATTACATGGGCTTGTAAGAAATAGGCTGCCATTTCTCTTTCGTCAGCAGAAGCAGAGTATCGTGGTGCCGTGGAAGCCAGTAAGGAAGTCTTGTGGCTTCGTCAGATCCTATCAGAGTTTGGCTTTGAGCAGTAGCATCCAACCACACTTTGGTGTGATAATCAAAGTGCCATTCAGCTATGCAAAGATCCAGTCCAGCATCAGCGTAGCAAACACATTGAACTACACATGCACTTCATCAGAAAGCTCATTCATGACCATGTTCTTGAAGTGCAATATTGTTCAACAGATGATCAGGTTGCAGACATCTTCACAAAGGCTCTCACAAAGGCGAAGTTCACTAAACTTCGATATATGCTTGGAGTTCAGGAAGTTGTCACTAAGGGGGGATAGGCTCTAGTGCCTCCTTCCTTCTTCTATTGTGTCATATTTGTAAATCCTTCAATCCTATCCCAAGTTGTTCTTAAGGGGGGATATTAGGATATTCCGACACATAGGAAATAGTTAAGTTCAACTTGGTCTAGTATAGAGTTAGGTATAGAGTTAGATAAAGTGTGTTTCTTTACCGTTGTACATTTTGTAACTTACAATCCGACGGTAACGATATGTAGTGATCCGATGGTTCACTCTCTCCTCGGTATTACCGACACTTGATCCGTGGCTTGACACCCGATTGGTCCATGAGTTCTATTTAAAGTGCATGGAGGGTCATTGTTCGGGTAATCCGTGCATGAGAGAAGCTTATGTAAATTTTCATTCTTTGATTAATAAATTGCCTGTAGTAGCCACGTTGGCACAGGCCATGGACTGTTTCCCTCTTTGAGGGTTTTAACCACGTCAAAATACTGGTGTATTGATCTGTGATCTGGTTGTGAGCGGTGTCCTTTTGGTGTTCTTTCTGAGGAACTTACCCTGTAAATTCCTACATATATTTGTTTTCCATTGTAGTAGATAGTTTTGAAACAACAGCTCGGGTTGGTCTTGGAGTGGTGGACGGAGGGGTGGAAGGGGTGGCTTAAGGTTGGGATGTATAAGGTACTGATGATGAACTTGAAGAGGCTGTAGTGATCATAGAAAGCTTTGTTGTTCCTTTAGAGGTAAGCTCAGATTGTATGGAGTTCTGCAAATGTCTGTCAAGATGTGAAGTGACAACTTCAAGTTGTAAATCTTCAATAAATAATGGGTCATGAACTGTGCGAGCTAGCCCAGAGTCAGAAAATGTTACAAATAAAGAGGTATCAAAATACTCATCAAAGGGTTCGTCCTCAAGATAAATCCACTTCACAGGATAGGATCTTGATCTATATAGAGGCCGAGAGATAGCAAAACTTTCTTGGCTTTTCTGTCTCCTAAGAATTCTAGGGATCAGATTAGGATTTTCAAACACAGGTGCTGGATTTGGATCAGGATTAGCTCTGGTGTAATGAGTCCTTTCTGAAGCCAGGTTTCTAGGTATATTTTTTTTTTCTCTAATTGGGTTTGTTAATACAAAATCAACAGTTTCTTTAAGAGGCTTTAGGTATGGGATTTGAACTTTCTTAAAGACTTATTTGACAAAAGGAACTGATCAAGTATTTGGAACTAAATGTTCAATCCATAAACTAGACCAGGGATAGACTGAAGTAGCATTCATTTACTTATGCAATTGCAAAGCAAAAGCAGTTCAAAGCCTACCTGGCTAACTTCAGGCTCCATCTGTAGCTTATAAAGTAAACAATAGTAACAAACAAATTATTCAGCTCCCCAACGGAGTCGCCACTATGTTATCACTCAGATTTTCCTTGAAGTTGTTGGGAAGAGGAAAGGGGTCCGAGGTAACCACAAACCAACTTTTAGGTACAGAATCTAGCCAATATGTACCTAGAGAGGGCTCTCTCTTTAAGTTTTAGCTTTGTTTTGAAAGATATTAGGCTAGTTATGAAAGTTTAGGAGTTTTGATTGTGTTTGGGTGGTGAAATTCAATAACAGAGGGGTAGAACTGAGTAGTTTAGGCCATTGGGCTAATGGAGTCAAAGAAGATGGCTTAATTGGATTTGGTTTCTTAACAAAGGATGGTTTCACAGAGCAAGATGGTCAAACAGGGAACAAATAAAGACTTGGGATAGATGGAATGGACTCAAATTGGGTGAAGGGCAGTTGAGAATCATTCAACCTATTTGAAAAAGGAACTTGAATGATTACTAATAAAGAGCAGTTGAGTATTCTTTACTAAATAATCAAAAGGAGTAAACTATAAAACAGGAGCAATTAAGATTACATTGTTTATGCTAATTCAGAAGAAAACATTGAGAATAATAACAATTGAAAACAGAGTGCAATCAAGCATTTTCCGAATTACTCTTTTTCGTTTATCATTCAGATATGAAACATAGATGATATAAAAAACAAGGAAAAATTTAAAACATAAGGTATAGAGGACTTATTGATCCGGTGTTTGATTCAAGAAATATGTGGAAAGTCTGTGGCATCAATTCTTTATCCAGCAAGCCATACAAGAGTTGGTCCAACAACACTTTATTCCAAAATAATCAGTATTACAGCAATGTCTAAGAATCCACCCTCAATACTCCAATTGAGGGAGTATTTATACAAAAATTTTACAAAAAATATCTCATAACAGAGTGAGATTGTTGTAGATCTAATCCAAAAATATATGAGAATAGAACATAACCCAAGAAATAACAAGATAAAAATAGATAGAAATGATTCTTTATTATCAAACCCTTATGGTAGGGCAACACCATACATTCACTCCTTAAGGAAGGAGAACACTCCACAAGCCATATGCCTGTTCATACAATAATACTTCATATCTCTCTATGTGGAGTCTCTAGCCTCTATATAGGCCTCATACATACAATACCATGCATCATTACCATGGTTCCCTCATACCATCAACTAATACCATGGGCCCATTACATTATTATTAATTACTTGTGGTCCCTTACATGACATGGGTTAACCACCTTATTTATTACTATGGCCCATCCCATTATTACATTATTACCTTGGGTACCTCCCTTGGTACCCCATATTATCCCCCCTAGGTATATAACATTCCACCCCCCTAAGCATGTTTCGTCCCCGAAACATGGGAAGAACACAAATAATAAGATCTACTCAAAAGAGTAGTCCACTGATACCATGCACGTGCATCTAGCCATCCAAGAGAAAGGTGAACCCTCGATCTCACTGGTGCCTCGCTCACTTGAGATGGAAGTTGACCGTGGCAGCTCTTCTGTGTTGATGTGTAGTGGGTGGATCTTCTCTCCTCGCTATCCGTCATGTGACTACTTGGTTTCCATATTGATGGTTGTTTTGCGGGGTGATGTGGGTGATGATATGTTGAAGTTTTAACCCACGATGGCTTTTTCTTTACTTCACCCTGCTGTGGTGCCTGTTGTGGTGTCTTCTTTTTCAATATGACTTCAACCACTGAGCCGTCCTCAGATGTATCAGCACCTGTAGCCTTTTCTGCTTCAGCCTCTGTTTGTGTTTGATTATCTATCATTACTAGCTCATCATCAGACTCTGGAACATCTTCTGCTTCAGCCTCCTTGGACTCTACCTGCTTATTAATGGAAATATCCTGTAATGTAATTTTCTTCTTTTTATACCAGAGCTTCAGGAATTTCTTCTGCACATTAATATTTATGGTACCCACTGATTCCATCCAAGGGTATCCCAAAACAACATCCATGTTATCCATATTTGAAGCATAAAAATCACCATGAAACACATACTTATCCATAGAAAGCTTCAAATCCTTATAAATTTGCACATCCTCATCATCAACCTGTGTATTTTCAACTTGTTTTGCTGGAACTTGCAATTTTTTTGCCAAATTAACATTGATAAAATTATGCTTGCAACTAGGATTTATAGACACAATGATCTTCTCCTTTTGAATCAATCCATGAACCTGCAATAAGGAGACACCTGTAGCAAATAATCCCTTATGTGTCGCATTCTCCTTTTTTCTAGCACGATACCATTTGTCTAAAAGGATTTTTTCAAATTCTGCATCTGAGAGTTTGGTCAATTGTTTGTTATCAAGTGAGAGATACCATTTATAAGCCTCATCTTTGAAACCAAACCACCATGAATTCCTCCAATTTTTTTCCCATGCTGACTTTTGTTGTTTTATGTATTCTTCAATAGTAGGACCATTATCTTTTCCTGTAAATAATAGAACCTTGCTAGAAGCCATGAAGAGGGTTTTGAAAAAAAAAGGTGAAAATTTGAATTTGTCACAATTCTGTCAATATTGCTCAGAATCTCTATTATAACCTGTTTTTAGAAATGGAACAATCATTCTGCATATTCCCATGTGGTAGAAATCTTGATCCAGGTACTTGAAATTTTAGATCTGTGCTGCTACTCTCCCACCGTCACCAAAATTTCTGCAAAAAGAGCTGATTTTAAATCAGCGATATCTCCCTCATCCGGACTCCGATTCGACCGATTGTTTTTTTGAAATAGGGTGTTTTTTCCCAAAGAATACAGATCTATGATTAGATTTTGCAGATATTGCACCAGGGATTCTAGATCTGCGCCGCAAACTCGCTGCCCTGAAAATTGTCTGCAACCCCAGTGATTTTTAGATCAGCGATATCTCCTTCATCTAGACTCCAATTCAACTGATTTTTTTTTTTGAATTTGGGTATTTTTTCACAAGGAATACAGATATGAAATTAGATTCTGCAAATCTTGCACCAAAAAGTACAGATATGACCTGCAAAGTCGCCGCCCCCGAAACCCTGCAAAAAAAAAAAAAAAAAAAAAAAAAACTCCACTTTTGTGCCCAAGAAAGAGCTCTGATACCAATTGTTGTAGATCTAATCCAAAAATATATGAGAATAGAACATAACCCAAGAAATAACAAGATATAAATAGATAGAAATGATTCTTTATTATCAAACCCTTATGGTAGGGCAACACCATACATTCACTCCTTAAGGAAGGAGAACACTCCACAAGCCATATGCCTGTTCATACAATAATACTTCACTTCATATCTCTCCATGTGGAGTCTGTAGCCTCTATATAGGCCTCATACATACAATACCATGCATCATTACTATGGTTCCCTCATACCATCAACTAACACCATGGGCCCATTACATTATTATTAATTACTTGTGGTCCCTTACATGACATGGGTTAACCACCTTATTTATTACTATGGCCCATCCCATTATTACATTATTACCTTGGATACCTCCCATGGTACCCCATATTATCCCCCCTAGGTATATAACAGAGATATAATCTAGGATGACTATGAATAAGTTACAAGAAAATAGAGACAAATGCTCTTGAAGATAGGAGAAAAGATCAACTGATGTTGTGTTATTCCTTTTCTTATGAGTGTGCTGGAGGCAGGCCCTATGATTTGGCTGGATGTTGTCTTCTTTAGTAACTTTGTGCTGGCTGCCCTATTTTCACTGATACTCTTTACCTGTTCTGATACACTCCAACTTGTTTGATCTCTCTTCATCTTCTTTACCATTACTTACTATAATAAATAACCAAAATTTACATTTTACCAAGGATAATTTTACAAAATTTCCAATATGTCTTCCCACCATTTTGGTTCTGGAAATCTATTTTTCTGAAGCTTCCTTAGCGTCTCATCAGTTTCTGTGTACCTAAAAAAGGTAGGCTAGATTGGGAACAAGTGCTTCATCTCATGCTCAACATAGAACAAGTTCTCCAAACTATCATAGAGAACCCTTCCTGTAGGCAATGCTTTTGTTCCTGATGCACTGGTTGGTGAACCTGCTTGGTTGCCTGCATACTTATTCAATTTCTCCACATAGTCTTTATGGGTCATTAGTTTATCATGAATAACTAGAGGACTTGGCAACCCTTTACTCTGCAAAATATCAAATCTCTTCACGAAGGCATTGATTTCTTCCTGCATGTCATGGTATTTTCTTTCTAAGTTCTGCATCAGAGTTCTTTTAGTAAAAACCCTTTTGATCTCCAAAATTGTCCCTGTTCTATCTTGAATGCCCAGCTCTTCAAGTTGGTACTTATTCCTGGTATTCAAAAACTGTATGAGACTGTTGGCTTCTTCAGGCATATTTCCTAATTCTGCCCTTGTCTTTTGAATTTCTTCTTGAGCTAGTTTCACTAAATTAATTTGCTCAAAAATTATTTGAATTGATGGCCAAGCATCATTTATTGATTGAGTGATGTTGGCCCAAAGAATTTTCTTGATTTTTGACAGAGGATTGTCAAAAGTAAGATCTTTTTCCAATGATTTCACTTTGTTTTCTAAAACTTTAATCTCTCTTGTTTTTTCTGCAACATTTACTTTTGAGAAACCATACCTTTGTTCTTAGTTGGCATATTGATCTTTTACCTTATTTAGCTCTGAAACTTGTAGTTTCAGGTCCTCCATTGATTTTATTAGCTCCTCTGTACTTAAATTAGCAATGTTGCCCTGTGCTACTCTTGTTGTTCCTGTTGTTGCTGTACCTGTAACTACCTCTGCTGTGACTGCTGGAATATTTGGCGCCAATGCTGCTCCAAGAGTTGATGGGACTGTAGTTGAGACTACTGGTATCACATTGGGAGGCTGAGAGGTCAACTATCCCTGCTTGTCCTTCAATGCTTTTTCAAGTGCCTGTTCAGTATCATTAAGTCGTTCATTAAGCTTTAAGAGCATATCCATTAGCTCTTCTTCAGATTTTTGCTTTATAACTTCAGCAGTCTGTGGATGCTTAGAAGGTGGCAGCTTTAGTTGTTTCCTTAAGGCTGCAGTATCTTCATCTTTCTTTTTGATCAAGGCTTTTGTAGCCTTAACATCTTTGGGAACATGGCTCAATCCAATAATTATTTCTTCTAAAGACTTATTTTATTATCGTTGGCCTGAGAGGAGGCCTTCTCCAAGTGTAGTTGAGCAGTAGTGTTATCCAAAGAATTTTGCAACCTATGGGCCATCATTGCCTTATCAATCAAGGTTGAGTAAATCATTTCTCCATTTTGTTTATGCAAATCAATTTGATCCAAAGGATGAATATCCTTTGCCATGACTTCAAAATTTGTTCTAAGATAATCTGCCGCTGATTTAGGCTACTGAATCATTGGCTTGAAATTTCTCATTATCATTTTACCTTCTCTGATGTCATAAGCTAAGATCAATCTCTGTTGATTTGTGGGAGCCATCTTCAAATATTGGTTATAAACCTGAAGTCTCAATGGATCATTCCTGGCCTTTATTTCCGTAAATGTCTTCTTGATATCTGAAGCATTAGTTCCTGGTGGCCTGAAAGAAGATATCTTTGCATTGCGCTATCTTTCTAGCTCCTGTCTCTATGAGCTAGTGGATGTTCCTCCTACTGGAAAAGTATGTTGACTTTCCACTCTTTCTTCTCTCTGAATTTTTGTAGTTTCTTCCGCAATTTCATCCTTTGAGAGGGGATTTAGTCTTTGTATTTTTGTTCCAGACTGTCCTGAAGGTTCACTAGCAGGGGTAGTTGTTTCCTTGTCCCTCTTTTTGTTTCTTTCCTCATTTAGAGGATTTTGCAGGATTGGAGGCCCTCCCATATTGATCTGAGTGGGAGGAGTATGTATTTGAGCCTGTTCTTTGGAAGTTTTAGGCTGCTTAGACATTGTAGATTGTTTTGTGGTTTGAAATCTAGTCTCTAATTCCTTGCCCTTTAATGTTCCTATGGTTGGTGTACTTTTTTCATGTGAAGGTTGCTGAGAGGTTCTAGCACTGGAGGCACCAGCTCCTGATCTTTGAGATAACTCAAATGGTACCTATCCAAAAGAATCTAGGTTAAGAATTTTCTCAAGATTTCTCATAACATTCTCAATATTGACCTGTTCACTATCATGCTCTACTAGGGTTCCTTCCCTCCATTCATCCATATTTTCATATTGTTCAATTTCTGGAATCCTATGGTGAATGTATGGTGACAACCTATTTTTCATTCTCCTATCACAGATGAAACTATTAGGGTCATATGGCCTCCAACCAAAACTTTTGCGCAACTTAAGATGATCTTCTAGAATTTTTTCTGCTTCTCTCCATGCTTCCTTATCTGTGCAGACATAAGGGCCTAACTGATTTTTTATTATGAGTTGAGCTTTCTTTTTGGCTTTGCAAAAATGAACCTGGTCTGTATGTATCATTTGTCTGAAATATTCCAATGCAAACAGTCTCATTGGAATGTATTTTGGTAATTTGAAGGGGCAGAGCTCACATCCATATATCCTGATTTTTGTATGGTTCTTGTATAGGTACCAATCACCTATTCTGTACTGCTTGGAGAGCTGTAGGATTCTCTTGATGTCACCACTGATCCTAGGAGGGGAAACCCCTGTCAACAAGGTGGTTGCTGGATGAACAAATTGGTCAATGAACTCAATGTATGAGTAAGGGGACTCATAAGATGCATGGAAGATGGGACTCCAAAAGGTAACAGACCTTGGATTGCCTTTATTTTCAAGTTTCCTCACAAGGAAAGGGAAGTTCTCTGACTGATAATACAACATAAGATGATAAAGGAAAGTGGTGTATTTAATGACTCCTTCATTGTCCAGTCTCAGGAATTGATCATGAATTTTGTTGGAAATATAGGAGGCATAGTCATATTTAACAGTAGGGGGTTGTCCATGAGTAAAAATTGACAACAACACTAAGGTTGCATCATCAACATACTCATCGGAGTTGAATCCCATGATTAAGGCTATCATATCAACACTGAGTTTTCCTATGTCTATGAAGAAAGTCTGCAGATAGGGAGGTGGGCCTTTAGGCTGATGTTTAGGGTCCATGAAAATTTGACAGATGCGAGTCAGTTCTGATTGAGATAATTGGATAGATTTCTCAAGTAAATATTCCATAGAAAGGGGAGTGAGAGCTTGTTCAGGGGAAAATTGCAACATTGCTGTTATGGGGAAAAGGACTGTTTGACTTGGGGACATGACAACTCTGAGATTAGGGTCATAGTTTGCCTGGCATTGATGAATCAGATCAGAGAAAACATGGGCTGAGGGGAGAAAATACCTGGGAAAGTTTGATTCCCACAGTCCCAGGATATCTAAGCCATTTAGGTATTGGTTTCTGACTTGGCAAAAAACTTTCAAGTGGTTTATGTCACTGGATAAGTCTCTTATCTGAAAGAGGCAGATAGTCTAAGTCTTTATGAGGGGCATTCATGGGTGCAACAGACAGATCCATAGGAGTTTCCATTTCTAGTTCTTATGGATTCAGAAAGGAATTTTGTGTTTTTGGTGAAAAATGGGCAAATTAACTGGTCTAGGAATTTATATTGGCAAAATAAAGATTGAATTTGAAAGGAATTTTGCCTTTTTCTATGGATTTTATATTGTAAAACCAAACTTGTAGGGTTTCGGTGGAAATTGGATAAATA
Organism: Pinus tabuliformis; assembly: GCA_031772625.1. Classification (NCBI taxonomy): domain Eukaryota; kingdom Viridiplantae; phylum Streptophyta; class Pinopsida; order Pinales; family Pinaceae; genus Pinus; species Pinus tabuliformis. The sequence continues at coordinate 1,088,414,279 of CM062815.1, read as the reverse complement.
CCTATATTTTGGGAACGAACGGAGTAATAACAGGTGCTGATGGTGACTAATAGGTTCTGGCTACGTTGGTTGCAATTTTCTCAGCAAGGTGGCGGTTGGAAAGATCGGAAGGTTGACTTCAACGTTGTTTGCGTGGGAGCACGGGTGCAGTACATAATAGTAGAGAAAATGACACTTTGTTGCTTTTATTAACAAAGTCAAAGGTGGCGGGAGTTTTATTATTTGGGAGGGTGACGTAAGCGGGAAAGGACGTTTTGTCGCATGTAGAGGGTGGTAAGTGGTATGTAATCGCACTGCTTTTGGAGATGGGCAAGTTTCAACCTGGAACTAGCGATTCCATAGGTTTTGTGACGGGTGGCAAGGTACTGTTCAAAAACCACTTTGTGATCATGTGCTAATGCGCAGTCACAAAGTCGTGCGTGATATTGTTAAGGATTGTTGGATGATGGGGGTGTGATCAGACGGCTGACGGGAGGCGCGATACGACGGGGTTTAATGTGAGTGGGCCCGACGCAATTGAAAAACTTTTTAATCATATCAGGAGTGATATGATTGGTTGGGGAGAGCTCTTAATTAAACATGAGGGTTAATTAATCCCATTTTGTGGAGCGGGGAAATTAGGTTGTTAATGAATTATAGATTAATTCATTAATCCATTTTTTAAATGTGTTTATGGTTATAACTAACTAGGGGTGGGGTATATAATAATTTGGGGATTTTAACATATTTAAATAATACGGGAAAAGGTAATACTTGTGCGGGATTTATATAATATAAAGGTTAATATTTAATATGAAATGAAATGTAAGAAAGCGCTAGGTAAAACATTAGAGTTGAATACTTAACTTAGGCTTAAGTGAAAAAAGGGGTTTTTATGTGATATTATGTATTTTTCCTAAGTAAAATGGAATTTAACTTAGGAAAAGACTTATGAGAGTGAATGCATGATGATTTTAAGTATTTGGGCTTTTTAGATCATTGGGTTGAAGGTCCGGTCCCTCCAGAAGTCAGAGAAATGCTCTGAGTCCCCCTAATTTTCAAATGCCTTAGTACTTAGGGGGAATTAGTGAATTTTTTAGGGAAAAATGAGAAGGGGAGTTAACTATTTGACCTTGTCTTGCTTGAAATGCATCAAGTGTAATGTTTGCCTTGCACTTATGATGAAAGTGAAAATTAACATATTTAGAATCATTATCCATCACATGTAATTCTGCAACATCATGTACCTACCCTACCTACTTTAGCCTGGCATTTTTTCTTCTTTATTAGGGTGCACTTGGACTGGCAAACCTTTATCACATTTTTTTCTTTTGCATGTAGAAATTTATCTAAGTCTAAACTTATTACATCCAAGGGCTCAGATTAAACTATTGAGCTCCTTTTATTTACTCTACCTATCTACTTATCTGCCAAGATTAAACAGTTTGATCAGATCTTTATTCTCTATCTCTAAAACATAAAATTGAAAATATGAACCAGTCAAGCTTAATTTGTTTGACTGTTCATCAATTGTGGCATAGGTTACAAGTTGCACACAATTTGTTTATTACATAAGTGTAAAAAGTAGTGGCCTTTAGACTTGCACACTTTCCTTGGTCTTTCTTTTGGTGGGGTTCATTTTCTTTAACTTTTTTGACCATTTTATTCTTTTCACCCTTTGATTTTTCTTTTAGGGTATACCCTCTTTACATTTTTTATTTATTTTTTGAAAATATGGAAAACCTTTGCAACAAGTAAAGGTATGAACATATTCATATCCCATCAAGTCAATCATGAAAAATGACACCTATTGGTATAAGAGCATAACAATGCCCATGTCATGCTTCTTACCCAATTCATCGATAAACCTTTGTGACCAAATCATTTCTTTACTAGCCTTTGTAGAAGCAACATACTCTACTTCTATTGTTGAAAGTGCAACAACACTTTGGATTTTTGAAACCCAACTGACAATTGTTCCACCTACAGTAAATACATATCCTGTAGTGCTCCTCCTATTATCTCTGTCACCTGCCATATTTGCATCAACACATCCTTGTAGAGAAATGTTTGGACCACCAAAGAATAATGCTTGATTTGTGGTACCTCTCAAATATCTGAGAATCCATTTCACTGCCATCCAATTTTCGTTTCCTGGATTATTCATATACCTGCTTACAACTCCCATTGCATGTTCAATATCAGGCCTTGTGCAGACCATTGCATACATTAAGCTTTCAACTGCTGATGCATATGAAACTTTAGACATATAATCCATGTGTTCTTGGGTTTTTAGGCACATCTGCTTACTAAGTTTGAAATGGCTAGCAAAAGGTGTACTAACTGGTTTTGCATTGTGCATATTAAATCTTTTCAACACCTTTTGTATGTACTTATTCTGAGACAATGTTAATTTGCGATTTTTCTATTTCTAGTTATTCTCATACCAAGGATTTTTTTTGCAGCTCCCAAATCCTTCAAAGCAAATTAATTTTTCATTTTTTTTTAGCACATTTATTTTCTACATGTTAGACCCTACAACAAGCATGTCATCTACATACAATAACAATATAATATAGCTGCCATCATTTTGCTTTTTCAGATAAACACAATGATCAGAGTGACATCTAGTATAACCTTGTTCAGACATAAACTTGTCAAATCTTAGATACCATTGCCTTGGAGCCTATTTTAAGCCATACAAGCTCTTCTTCAACCTACACACTAGTTTCTCCTTCCCTTTTACCTCATATCCTTGTGGCTGTTGCATATATATCTCTTCCTCCAAATCCCCATGGAGAAAGGTTGTCTTTACATCTAACTGCTCAAGATGCAAATCTTCAACTACTACTAGACTTAAAATAGTTCTGATTGAAGTCATTTTAACAACAAGAGAAAATATTTCATCAAAATCAATACCTTTCTTCTGTGAAAACCCCTTCACCACAAGTCTAGCTTTGTACCTCTGTTTTCCTCCATCTTCTTCCTTCAACCTATAAACCCATTTATTCTACAATGTAGTTTTACCTGCAGGAAACCTGACTAAGTCCCAAGTCTAGTTATGCATTAAGGAGTCCATCTCTTCTTCCATGACTAGCTCCCACTTCTTCGTTCTTTCAACCTACATGGCTTCTACATAACATTCGAGTTCACCAGAATCAGTCAAAAATAAATAATGTAATGAAGGAGAGTATCGTTCAGGGGGTATACTTATCCTGGTAGATCTTCTAACACCACTTTCAGGTGTTTGGGGTGTCGTTTGTTGTTGTGGTGGTTGTTGTTGTTATGGTTGTTGATTATTATTATTTTCAGGCAGCTTTACTTTTTTAGTGATCCCATCAAGAACTGTGTATTCCTTGTTTTCTTTTTCCCATTTCTTTTCCTGCAAATGATTCTTATACAATACCTTTTCATTGAATATTACATCTCTGCTCCTAATGATTTTGTGATTTTCATAATCATATAAGCGATAACCAAAATCATTAACACCATATCCAATAAAGGTACATTTCTTTGATTTTGCCTCAAGCTTTGTTCTATTTTCTTTATTAATATGGACAAAGGCCTCACAACCAAAAGGCTTTAAAAAGGAGTAGTTTACCTTTTTACCTGTCCATGCTTCCTCTGGAATACCACCATCCAAGGAACTTGAAGGCCCTCTATTTATTAGATAAACAACAGTATACGCAACATCCCCCCAAAAATATAAAGGCAATCCTGCATGTAATCTCATGCACCTTGCATGCTCCATGATTGTTCTGTTCATCCTTTCTAACACACCATTTTCTTGTGGTGTTCTTGGAACTGTCTTCTCTCTACGAATTCCATGCTCTGCACAATACCTATCAAACTCTTTGCTAGAATATTCACCTCCATTGTCCGATCTGAGACACTTCAATTTCTTTACTGGCTCAATCTCAACCAAAGCTTTCCATTTCTTGAAAGTATCAAATACATCAAATTTATTCTGAATACAATAAATCCAAGTTTTTCTAGTTGCATCATCAATAAAAGTAACATAATAATGAGAGCCACCTTGAGATGATACCTTAATAGGTTGCCATACATCTGTATGCATAAGCTCTAATTTTTTTCTCTTATTTTCTTTCCCAACTCTGAGAAATCTGACTCACTGCAGAGGGAAAGGGTGAAAGTGAGTCTCAGGTTGAAAGGGAATAGTCCCAACTTTGCTAGAGACACACAACACAACATAACATGCGTAGTTTCTAGTGGATTAGTCCACACAAATGCAACAGTCACAAATACAATGTGAGAAGATATCACATACAACACCTAACGGAATAGTCCACACGAGTAGTACGGTCGTTATAATAAGTTTACGAGAATGAATCCATCAAGTGTTTGGTGGAATATTCCACACATGTGAGACAATGTTAACAACTGATACAACAAATTTCCAATAGCATATGTACTAAAACAACTGAAATAGTTCAATTGTCTTAATACATGTTAAAGAAACATGCATTACAAGAATCCAAAGAATAGTCTTACAAACAAATACAATACATGTGTGAAAATGTGTTGTCTTGTTAATAGGCTTCTGAGTTAAGTGAAAGTTCCAAGACACGTCCGTACACCATTACATCACTAACCCCGGTAGCAGGGCATTGGAGCCACTGCTCGCTCCTCAAAGAAAATATGACACTCTCAAGGATACATGGGAGGAGCCAAGGTGAAAATTCCTTTACATGTACAAATGAGGGGTATATATAGCCAAGGGTGAGGTTGACCCTTATGACTGTTCGGCTTCTCTCATGATTGTTTGACTTACATGACTCTTCAAATTTACATGTGGGTCTTTTGGACTTCCACATTACATTACATTGATTACAACAATATGGCCCATGTTCATGCTGATGGTGGTGTCCATGTCGAGATGTAGTGTTGTTGAGTGATGAGTGTGCTCTTGGTGTATCATAACTTCACCTCCACATGGCAAGGTGTGCAAAGTCTTCATTGGTCTTGGTGTTCGCTTGATAGTTCATGCATGTGCATGTGTCTCCTTCACTTTCTACTTGGTACGCTTCGTGTGTTCGTCCGTTCGCGAACAAGTCTCCTAGCATGCGCTCCTTGTTCATCCCGTTCATTGTTGCACCATGTCTCATCCATGTACCTGTATCTTCAATCACTCAAGATGAGATGACATCAAATCCAGAAATATCCTAGTCTACCAAGATGCATCATCTTTCATTTTTGGGTGCAGGTGACCGAGAGAGGACAAGGCTCTGAAAATCCATAGAGAACATTTCAGGCCGGGATACGAGCTTCAGGTACTATCAAGGAAAATTGTGCAGAGGTCACTGGGAGGCTGAGATGGGCAGTCTAGATCAAAAATTACTATCTGCGGGATCTGGATTGACTTAAGGGAAAATCTGTACAAATTTTCCAAGGAGGCAGTGCAGGAAATAGGGAGGACACTCGCAGTGAAAAATGCACAGATTCTCTAGGGAGGCTGGTAGCGGTACATGATCACTAAGGGATGAGACTGCACAGTGAAGCTCAACGAAGGTCTGGCTATTGGGAGGTGTTCCGGTCGATAGAGTTTCAGCAAAATGACTAAGTGTGTGAGAGATTGAACTTGTGCATGCATGACCTTGCGAACACACACTCAACATGACTCAACGACAAGACACCTTGAACCATCAAGACAACATACAATCAGTGTGATTGAATGACAAGTGTGAGTGACAAGCGTGACACTTGAGATAGACATTCGAATGACCATGATGACACATGCACAATAGTGCTCATAACATCGTGTGTGAGTGCAATAGATGTTTACATAGCGAGCAAAACTCAAACAAAACCTCCAACATCACCAAAACAAGGTCGAAAGCATGAAATAGAAATCAACATGTTGAAGACAACAGTTCGTCAAACAAGTGAAAAGGAAGCAAGACATGTAGAAGAAACACATAAAATGACTTTTCGCGTTTGCGCACATGCATGTTACAAAGGACAGGATGATATGACAATGACAAGAAGTCCTACAAACTCAACTAAGAGGTGCACTTCAAAAGGTGTTCTTTACTTATCATAATTACCCTTACGATGATCATACATCTGAGACAAAGTTCGCATGTGGTCCTGATATTTTCCATTACCTGGTTCCTTGGTTCTTCTCCTCAACTCCTTGGAAGTGATTTCATCATGTCACCTTTTCCTGTAGTTGCTGAGTGGTAGATCTGCACAATTTCAGTGGACAGTGACTGATGCCAGAATGAGGTCCTGAGAGGCTCATCTGCGTAGTTTCAGCATGCAAGATAGACATGACATCTTTAACAACACTATGCAATTTTGAGGCACAAGACACTGTTGTGGGATGGGGGTCCTAGGAGGACACCTTTGCACAATTTCTAAGTGTAGTGCAACTGGACTGCTCTGCTCATTTTTGGAGAGAAGTGTTGGATGCTTGACTTCTCTGCACATTTTTGGAGAGCATTGCTGACTTCCTGAATGCTCTACACATTTTTGGAGAGTAGTTTTGGCTGGGTTCTCTATGGGCTACGATGTTTCAATAGGAAAGGTAGGAAGCTTGAAGGTTACAGAAGAAAAGCGCATAGTTTTGGGAAGCTGGATGAGGCTAGGTTGCTCAGGAAAATGGCTAAGTGTGAGATTAGTGAGACATATGTAAACATTGATAGGACTTGACTGTGATCGCACACTGACACTTAGTGGCATAATGCAGACCATCCAAAATGCATAAGACCTATTTTTCTTGATGCAATAACCTTCGTGACAAGAGTTCATGAAGTGAGAGTGAAACATTTTTATGTGATGATGATCACTCATATGCACACAATTCCCTTGAAGCAAAACAACATTCCCTTTGCATGAAAAACAACAACCCCTATGCCCTAAATTGAAACATGCTTCGTAAAGATGAGAACATAGATAAATCTTAGGATCAAGGAGGGGTGATTGAAATCATCAACTTACCAATAAGTGACCAAGGATGATCAATCTTAGGATCCAAGGTAGGCTATGAAATTTTCATGTGAGCCAAAATTTTGGAGGGTGGTTGTAGCCGCTACAACAGGGGGTTAAAATTCAATCCTAGAATAGTGGGATATCTCATAATGGTCCAATGGTTATAGGATGGGAGCTACTTTGAAATTGTAAGCCCATATTCCACCGTTATTCTTTGGGTTCAACTAATCACAGGTTCTATGGGATTTGGCATCCATACATCCACATACCTAGGTAGGGCCCAAAACTTTTCCTTAGGCGCTTGATGCACCTAAAACAAAAATAAATATCGTAACATGGACACAAAAAAAATAAAAGGAATATAAAAATGCAAAATATAGTTGGGACATAGAAAATAGCATGTGAGAAAAATCCTAGCATCAGTTCTACCTCACGCATTATGGTCATCACCTGATATTTAAGCACATGTTTCTCAATTACATCATAACAAGGAACCATTGCATGTCCCAACTATTTAATTTTTTACATGAACTTCATAACTAATAACTTATTTTGATGTTTTAAATGATATTTTTTCATATTCTTAAACATGATTACATCATTAAACAAATTATACACAAGACATCAATGATACGATAGTAGAACCATGAACAAGAAGATAAATAAGGAACACAAGATATTAACCTAGGAAAACTCATAATGCGGAACAACCTAGTGAATGTTTTCCTCATAGAACCAATGCAATAAGAGATGCATCAAATTCAACCAATCTCCAAAGGCTAAGTCAACCCTCCATCATTTTTTCCAAAGAAAATCTACAAAAAAGTCAAGATATTGTCGTCCATGTTTTCCTCTGAACTTTCACTTTGCCACAAAGATCAACCTCTTTCTAAAAAGATCAACCAAAGGATTATCATCTCCCTTTTCCTTAAAGATGTACCATAAGCTCTCAACCATTTTTCTCAAACACAAACTTCAGGGTATCAGACTTTTTCCTCAGATACAAACCTCATGGTCTCGTCTCCTTTCAACAAAAATGTACCGAATTTTCTTGGCCCATTTTCCACAGGACTCTAGTGCCTCAAATCCATGAGCAATTAGTGTACTTCTTACCTCATATCACTGAGTTATCTAGCCTTATAATAGTGAGTTATATTTCCTCAAATATGATTCGAAATTGTGTCTTTTGGAGAGTGAATAGAATTTATTTATAGTTGTTCATCCATGCGAATGGATGTGTTTCCATCAGTAGGCCGACTTGTCATTTTGAGGGCCGACTTGGTCTTTGTGGAGGTCAAAATTCAAATTCAAAATTTTGATTTTCCTGCACTTTTATGACCTTTATAATATATTTATTTTGGATTAAAAAAATATTTTTCTTGGAAGCATGAAGAACATGCTTCTTATAATTTACTTTTGCAAATACAATTCATTTTTGAATAATACAAATATTATGAAGACCCATAATAGTTACAAATTCCAACAACAATCATATTGAGCAATGAAATGACTCATCCTTTACGGGTAATACAACTTCTATTCATCATTCAAAGTAAATTCTATCACTTTGAGCTATGAGCAGTAATACGAAGACAAGTCAAGCAAAATAAAAAGGTGAACAAGAGAGGTGGAAAAAAAGGTCAAGTGCATACTTCAGGGAGATAGAGAGATAGACTACTGATTGAAACTATGTAGTGAGAAGAAAGGTGATGGTTGGGAGGTAGGATTGCATAGTTATGGGGAGGAAGAGGTAGTTCTGGAGCATTGCTATTGTGTAATGTGTTGTCCTTGGAGGAAATGACTATGAATTGCACAATTCCAGGAGGAAGGGATGTAGTTTAAGGCTTACAACTGTGCAATGTGCAGTTTAGAGGGGAAACGTCAATATAGGTTGGTCGGGCATGAAATTTTCTATAATTTGGCTAAGTGTCGGATTAGTGAGGTGGATATGAAACAAGGATAGAACTGAACATGATTACATACTCAGAATAATTGATGACACAACCTTGAACACTCAGCACCTAGAATGGACATAACCCCTTTAATGCAACAACAAAACAACACTTTCCCCAAAGTGTGACACTTAAGATACACTTTGTTATGCCATTGATGACACTAACAAAATAATCCATAAAATTTCTGGAATGGGACTACTACATATCTATATGGTAAATAGGACCTATTGGTACCAAAGTTGCCTATTGTAATGAACCATAACTCTGATTTTACAATGTGCGACACTTCCCATGCCAAAATCCAACACTTAGGTTTTATTTAGAAAGAGATTGGAAAAATTAAAGAATTTACATGGGATGTCTCTTGCTACTAGAAACGATAACTCATAAGGTCAAAGTAGGCTCCAAAATTTGGATATAGGCCAAAATTTTGGAGGGTGTTGTAGCAGCAACAACACTTGGAAACAAACTGGTAGAACTCCAACTTCTTTTCTTTGGTATAAATTTATGCACAGGGTCTAGTTTCTCATGAAGTATTGATTCATCATATTGATTACTCTAGTTTTCCCACTTAAATTAGTTACAGATGCAGTCCCCTCTATCCCTTTCTTAGTTAAACACATTCACAAAGATAGTTGTATCACAATTGTTTCGATTCAGGAGAAAGGAAATTAATGGAAAGTTTAATATAATAAGAGTATGAGCTTTCATATCTAGTGTTGCTTCACTTCCAACGAGCCTATTTAGTACCCCAGTAGAGTCTCTACTAGAACAAAGGCTTCAATTCACTACCAACGGGCCTATTCAGTACCCCGATGAAGTTCCTTGCTTCACCTCTTTGCGCAAGAAGCCTTTCTTTTCTTTCACCCTTCATTTATTTTATTTATATAACTATGCTTATGCACTTATAATTTCATATGGGCTTAAGAGGGATCCTGGCATATTGAGAGCATAAGAGGTTGTTCCTTATATATATATATATATATATATATATATATATATATATATATATATATATATATATATATATATATATATATATAGATATAGGTTTGCTCGGCATAGATCAACATGTGAAACATTGAATTAGTAAAGAACAAAGCTTAGAAATGAGGTTCCTATAATAAACACGAGTATCATGGCTCTACAAAAATATCCCCTCACTAAAGGATCATATCTTCCATTCAAACATCGTTAACCACAAGATATAAAGCAAGAGAAAGAAGCAGAACTGAAAGATAGCCAAATGTTGTTGTGTCACAAGGCCCTTTTCATTTTTGCAACATTCATTAGAACTAGAAAAACATTTTCACACAAGGACAACACAAAATACAACGAAAAACACTAAACATAACATGAACAAACAAACAAACTGAAGACAAGAAAATAAATATGTACACCAGCTAGGGAAACAACCCTAGGATGCTATTGAAAATATCTCTTGAGGTCTTGTCCATTGATAGGAAGAAAACCCATCTTCCCATAAGGATTGGAGATGTTAAGTGTGGTGGCCAAGCTTGTCATGAATTACATATGGTCTGATCCATAGGGATTGGAATTTAGTTTTTTTTTCCCTTTCTCTTTTTGGGATTTATCCCACTTCAATACTTGGTTTCCCACACAAAAATCCGTATTCCCTAAAAACTTCTTATCAAACCATCACTTGATACGATTCTAATAGATAACAAAATTTTCTCTCTTTCATCCTTTATTCTTGTAATTTCAAAAGAGTGTTTATCCTACTCTAAACCACAAGACAAGGCTTTCCCTGAGACTCTTGAGAGTGTTGAAGGGTTGGGAGGTATACATTTGGAGGTAGGGTGATTTCTTTCCCATCCACTAGAAAGTAAGGGGAATTTTTTAGAGAGGGCTTAGGTGTAACACAGTCAACCCATAAAGCATTCACTAAAGAATTGTGCCAGTTCCTTTGTTAAGATTATATGGTTTTCTTGATAATACATGTCATATTTCTATTAGTTAACTGAGCAAGGCTGTTACATTGTGGCTAATATTTAGATAAATATTTTGAAACAATACAATTATCTAATGTGAAATCATAAATTTTAGTTGATTAGAAATAAGTTGCATACCGAAAACAAGTGACGTAGGAACGCCAAACTTGATGATGATATTATGTTTGAGGAAATTGATGACTTTTGTTCATTCACTTGTTTGAGAGGAACTTCTATTGTCCATCATGTGAAATAGTCTATATCAGTTAGGATATATTAGTGCTTCTTCAATAAGTTTGGAAATATTTCATCAATGATATCTAATCCCCACTATTAGAAAAATCTTCTACAATAATGGGTTGTGATAGGGTGGTTGAATTTCTATCATGGCTAGCACATTTTTGACAAACTCAACACTTGTGGGCATAAGCATGAGAATACTTGAAAAGTGTGGGCCAATAGCTACCAGACCACATGACTTTGTGCACAATAGTATCACTAGCGTGATTCCCACTAGTTGTTCTATCGTGGAAATCCTGTAACACTGTTTATGAATCTGGTTCTTCAAGATACCAGAGGAAGACCCCATTATGGTTCTTCTAAAAAAGAACTCCATGTAAAAACAGATACAATAGATATTTAAGTTGAAAAGCCTATTTTGTCATGCTAATAAATGTGCGGGAAAGGTTCCATGCTCAAGATAATGTCGCACATTTGCATACCAAGAGGTGGATGCATCAATGGGGTTAACTTTCTCAATATTATACATCTCAATTTCCTACTCCCATCAAGAGGATTCCTCTTTGTTATGAAACCAGCTCAAGAAAAGATAGAAAAGATAGATCAACGCCTTAGAATTCAACCTCTTCGAGGGGGCAACCTCCTTTACATTACATAAATGAACAATTCTTGGATGATACAAATGACAAAACCTCCTTTCTATATATAGGAGTCTAAGGAGTCACAATATAATCCAGCCGACCTAACAATAATAATATAAAGCCACAAAAATAACAATAGAGGGATTCTATGGGGCACAGAAATAATAATATGGGGGTAATAGGGGCACAACAATATAAATAAGGGGTATAACTACAATTGTAATGGGGTAATCACTAGTATTATAGGGACCCAACATGCCCCTCTCCTTCAAAAAAGTGTTTTCCTCAACGCTTGAGTAGTTCTGGATACTTCTGCATAAAATTCTCATCCTCCCATGTGGAATCTTCAGCGGATAAGTTCTTCCACTTGATAAGATACTCTGAAATTGATCGATTTCGTAGCTGTCGAGTTCTTGTTTCTGTGACTGCTTCCGGTTCCAATACAATTTTTCCTTCCTCATCAAGTTCTGGCAATATTGTTTGAACTGGGAGCTTGTCGCCTATAACCTTCTTTAAACATGAAACATGGAAAACTGGGTGCAATCGAGAAGCTGCAGGAAGCTCCAATTTGTATGCCATAGTACCAATCTTTTCCAACACCTTGTACAGACCATAATACTTTGGTGATAATTTATTATCCTTCTTAGCTTGCTTTAGGGACATTTTCTTATATGGTTGTAGCCATAGGAATACCCAATCACCTACATCAAAACTTCTTTCACTGCGATGTTAATCTGCCTGTTGTTTCATTCTATTTTGTGCCAACACGAGGTTATCCTTTAAGAGTTGGAGGACTTGTTGTTGATGTTCGATGTGATGTTCCACTGCTTGAACCTTAGAATTTTCTCTTAAATATGATGTGATTGATGGTGGTTGGTACCCATAAAGTGCCATAAATGGGGTCATTTTTGTTGCTGTATGGAAGGAAGTGTTATACCACCATTTGACCGATTGTGTCTGTTTATCAGATACAAAGCAACGAAGATATCCTTCCAAACATTTGTTTACTATCTCAGTTTGCCCATCAGATTGAGGATGATAAGATGAGCTATGAGCTAACTAAGTACCCAGACAAGAAAATAATTTTGTCCAAAAATTTCCAGTGAAAATGGGATCTCTGTCACTTACAATAATCTTTGGGTTTCCATGTAGCTTTTGAACTATTTCCATAAATGCAATAGAAACTGTACTGGCTTTAAATGGATGTGATAATGCACAAAAGTGTGCATACTTGGTAAGTCTGTCAACTACCACCATGATGACACTCTTTCCCTCAGACTTGGGTAAACCTGTGTTAAAATCCATTGAAACCTCCTCCCAACGTTGGCTTGGAATGGATAAAGGTTGTAATAGACCCGGTGTCTTAATTGTTTCAAATTTATTTTGTTGGCAAACCAAACATTCCGCCACAAACTTTTGAATATCTGATTTAAGGCCATCCCAAAAAAATTCCTTCTTAACACTGTGGTAAGTTTTTAAAAATCCTGAGTGCCCTCCTAAGGGAGAAGTGTGCAATTCCATAAGAATCTTTTGTTTTAGCTGGGAATTCTTACAAAGGTATAAGCGATCTTTGTACCATAACGGATCATTTTGCCAGCTAAATGTATCAGAAGTACTGGAATCTTGTTGTAGCTTTCGAATAAGTGCCCACACTTCTTCGTCATTCTTCCATTCCTCCTTTGTTTCATTTATCCAATCTGGTTGGATAATAGAAATGGCACACAACAATGCTTCCATATCCTCATCCTTTCTTGAGAGTGCATCTGCCACCACATTTTGCTTCCCTTTTTTGTAGATGATTTCAAAGTCATAACCCAACATCTTTGTGACCCACTTTTGTTGCTCTTCAAAGGATAATCTTTGTTCTAAAAAGTATTTAAGGCTATCATGATCCGTTTTTACCTTGAAGTGTCTTCCCATTAGGTAGGGTCGCCATTTCTTAAGTGCATGGAGTATTGCCAACATTTCCTTCTCATAAATAGCTTTGCTTAAAAACTTTACCTTGATTGGACGACTTTCAAAAGCAATGGGTCTTTCATCTTGCATTAGAACAACACCAATTCCATTTCCTGAAGCATCACATTCCACAATAAAGGTTTTTGTGAAGTCCGGTGTAGCTAAGACCGGTGCTTGGCACATTGCCTCTTTAAGATGTTTAAAGTTCTTTGTTGCTTTCGGAGTCCATGAAAATGAATCTTTCTTCAATAATGTTGTTAGAGGTGCTTCTATTCTCCCATAATTCTTAACGAACTTGTGATAATACCCTGTCAACCCAAGAAATCCTCGCAGATGCTTTATGGATGTGGGGATTTTCCATTCCTTAATGGCTTTAATTTTACTAGGGTCTACCTTAACTCCTTCATGAGATACAATATGACCCAAATATTCCACCTCCTGGACTCCAAAGAAACATTTGGATCTTTTTGCATATAATTGTTTCTCCTCCAATAGTTGTAGCACGTTGTCAACATGTTCAACATGATCCTTCCAAGACTTGCTGTAGATTAGTATATCATCAAAAAATACCAACACAAATTTTCTAAGGAATGGTTTGAAAATTGAATTCATCAAACCTTGAAATGTTGAAGGTGCATTGGTAAGGCCGAAAGGCATGACCAAAAATTCATAATGACCCTCATGAGTTCTAAATGCCGTTTTCGGAATGTCTTCAATCTTCATTCTGATTTGATGATATCCCGAACGAAGATCCAACTTGGTGAAGTAAATTGATCCATGCAATTCATCCAGTAATTCATCAATGACAGGAATGGGAAACTTATCTTTAATAGTGAGCTTGTTGAGCTCCCTATAATCTGGACACATGCGCCATGATCCATCCTTCTTGTGCACCAATACTACTGGAGCTGAGAAAGAACTTTGACTCGGTTGAATTATACCAGCCTCTAACATTTCTGCAACCATACATTCAATTTCACTTTTTTGGACATATGGATATCTGTACGGCCTGATGTTTGGAGGAACACTTCCTGGAATTAGATGAATAGCATGATCATGATCACGCATAGGTGGGAGACCTTTGGGAGTCTCAAATACCTTGGAATGATTGTCCAGGACTTTTTGGAGATCTGGAGAAATAGATGATTCCAATGTGGAAACATCTAGTGAACATAATTGTGCAATTACACCTCTTTGCTCCTTTTTTAGAAGCTTTGTCATGCCATTAGAGCTGATTATCTTTCCTGGTTTCCCTGCAATACCCCTTAATTCAACTTCCTTCCCTTCCACAGAAAATTTCATGAAAAGTTCTTGAAAATTAAAAGCTATTGTACCCAAGGATTGTAGCCATTGGACTCCTAGTACAACATCAGCACCTCCCATTGGAATGGAAAGCATTGGGCTAGTCAATACATATTCTCCCATGGATAGCTTGATATTATGGCACTTTCTAGAACAATTTATTGTTCCTCCATTTGCAATCATCACTTGACACTCTGGTGCTGGATATAGGAAGCAATTCATTTTTTTTGCTACCCTACAATGAACAAAATTATGGGTGCTTCCTGAATCAATCAACACTATTACCTTTTTCTTCTTGATTTGTCCTTCTATCTTGATGGTTTGAGGAGTGGTAATTCCCGCCAATGCATTACAAGATATGGTCGGATTTATTTGTTCTTCATCTAGGCTTTGTTCCTGGAATATATTCTCTTCTTTTGACCTTTCTTGCTCCTTTTCTTCTTCCTCTTCACAATCTATGTAGAATAATTTCTTCTCAGCACACTTATGACCTTTTGTGTATTTGCTATCACAATGTAACAAAGCCCTTTTGCTCTTTTTTCTTCCAATTGTTGTGGTGTCAACCTTGTAGGTTGTGGAAGACTATGGGCAACAACACTTCCGTCTTTATAGTTGTGAATGGTATGCTTCCTAGTTGCCATAATTTTGCTTTCCATTTTTCTTGCTAACCTGAATGCCTTCTCTAATGAATCAGGTTCCTAAAGGCGCACATCATGTTGGATATTATCCTTTAAAGACCCTATGAACACATCAATCCTATGCTCCTCTGGAATATCTTTTACCCTTATGTTCAATTTTTGGAACTCCTGAATGTGCTCCATTATTGAACCCTTTTGTTTGAGACTTATCAATTGGCTAAAAAAAGTGTTGCTTTTTGTATCCTCATAATGTGCTATCAATTCTTCCGTAAAAATTGCTCAAGTGATAAATTGTTTACGAGAACAAAGCCATTGATACCATACAAACTGAGTTGGTTCCAAATATAAAGTTGCCATACGTACCTTTTGTGTGTTTTGCACATTATTGAGATCGAAGAATTGCTCCATCTGTAATATCCATGTGGCGCAATCCTTGCCATCAAACTTCCTCATATCGATTTTTGGAATGTGGTGATTCTCCGATCCAACATTAGCGTCTATGGAATCATGATTAACATTTCTTTTGTTCTCATCATGAGTTTCCTTTACTACCTTTTCACCATTAGTAAGTATTTCTTGTATAAAATTAGTCAAATCTGTCTTCAAATCTGCCATGCATGTCTTCAAATTTGTGTTCAAATCTATCTTCAAATTTTCCATCTTAGCTTCCATGCCATTTATCTTAGCATCTGTTAACTTTTGTGAGCGTGACATTTGTTGCACTTGTTCTTGTAATTTTGATATATCATGTAGCATTTCTTCCTCTTCTTCATGAGTCATGCTAGAGCTTTCAGGTTCCTTACTAGGTGTTTGCATTTTCTTTCCTCGGGGCATCAGTTACTGATAATAATGCTCTACTATGCCCTTTAAATTCCTTCAAAATAAATTTTCAAACCAAGCTTAAGCAAAAATTTAAAAAAATCTACACACCGTTTTTCACTTTGTAGGAGCTCGATATTGCCTCTGATGGATCTCTGTACTTTCCAGTCATCTAGTTCTGAACTTGTGACTTGTAGTAGCTCTCTATGTCCTCTTTCCAATGCCACAAGTCTGACCCAAATTGGATTCTCCAAGGAAGTGTTATGCGAAATCTCCCACAGTGACTTGATTATAGAATAGTTCAGTAGAGCTAACTTGTACGACATGCCGCGAGTCACTGTTTCGACCTTTGGATCTAAAAAACACCCACAAGAAACTACAGTCCGTCCTCTTTCTGTACCTTTTTATGCAATTTCCATCCGATCCTCAGAGAGAAAGTTATGACGATTTTCCCTAGGTCACCTGTTTTGAATGTAATTCAGGAGTCTGCAAAAAGACCAACTTCCTCAGATCATATCTCCGACAATATAGCGCACAAAGCTCTGAAATTCGGACCCCAGGTTCCGCGTCAATTCTTCTCAAATGGGTTTTTTTTGCGACTTCTGAAATATCACAGAAAAAAAGCTATAGCGAAAAGGCCACGATGACCTGTTTGGAGTAGCGAAACCCTAGAATCCAAAGCTCTGATACCAAATGTTATGAAACCAGCTCAAGAAAAGATAGAAAAGATAGATCAACGCCTTAGAATTCAGCCTCTTCGAGGGGGCAACCTCCTTTACATTACATAAATGAACAATTCTTGGATGATACAAATGACAAAACTTCCTTTCTATATATAGGAGTCTAAGGAGTCACAATATAATCCAGCCAACCTAACAATAATAATATAAAGCCACAAAAATAACAATAGAGGGATTCTATGGGGCACAAAAATAATAATAAGGGGGTAATAGGGGCACAACAATATAAATAAGGGGTATAACTACAATTGTAATGGGGTAATCACTAGTATTATAGGGACCCAACATATCAGTTAGCATATATTAGTGCTTCTTCAATAAGTTTGGAAATATTTCATCAATGATATCTAATCCCCACTATTAGAAAAATCTTCTACAATAATGGGTTGTGATAGGGTGGTTGAATTTCTATCATGGCTAGCACATTTTTGACAAACTCGACACTTGTGGGCATAAGCATGAGAATACTTGAAAAGTGTGGGCCAATAGATACCGGACCACGTGACTTTGTGCACAATAGTATCACTAGCGTGATTCCCACTAGTTGTTCTATCGTGGAAATCATGTAACACTGTTTATGAATCTGGTTCTTCAAGATACCAGAGGAAGACCCCATTATGGTTCTTCTAAAAAAGAACTCCATGTAAAAACAGATACAATAGATATTTAAGTTGAAAAGCCTATTTTGTCATGCTAATAAGTGTGCGGGAAAGGTTCCATGCTCAAGATAATGTCGCACATTTGCATACCAAGAGGTGGATGCATCAATGGGGTTAACTTTCTCAATATTATACATCTCAATTTCCTACTCCCATCAAGAGGATTCCTCTTCTGGTGTATTAACCACTTGTAATGAAAGCTGACATAGACCATGGCATTTTATAGTGTGAATTGGATTGAAGAGATAATACTATTGAAATATTGTCACCTATTTTTCCCTTCTTTCACTCAGATATTGTTGAACAAACAATGATCTGACCGCTAGGTGAGGCACAAAGATAATTACTTGATTTTTCAGAAGGTATGGCCTAAAATGTTTTAATGCCTAGTATACCACATAATCTTAGTTATTACTGGTGGGGTAATTTAAATCAAGTACTTGTAAGCCAAAAATCATGAATGAAATGGGTTGTTTGTTACCTTCATCATCCTTTTGTGTGAGAACAACTGCAAGCGAAGTGTCAAAAGTGAAAGTATACCACAAGTGTTTTTGTCGAAATTTGGACTATATAGTTTTGGAGCTTCAACAAGTGCTTGATTGATACAGGTGAAGGAATATTTTTCCCTTTTATCCCACTTATAATGTTTTCCTTCTTAATCATCTCCTATAATGGTTTTACTATTTCTGCATAATATGAGATAAACTTACGGAGGAAATTGATTTTTCCTAGGAATGATTGCATAACTTGTTCACGGGAAAGGGAATATGAGCAATAACGTTGACCTACTTTGGTTCCACTTGAATCCTATTATTTTCAATAATATGGCCCAAGATATATCCCTCAAACACTCTGAAGATGCCCTTCTTAGGATTTAAAGATATCCAGTATTTATAACATCACTCGAAAATCTTCCTCAAATGATGCAAGTGATCGGATATTTTTGTTCAAAATATTATCACATCATCTAAGTAGACCATGACACATTTTCCAATAAAACCATGAAATCTGATGTCCATAGCCCATTGGAATGCAGCTCCTACATTAATAAGTCCAAAAGGCATTCACTTAAATGCAAAATTACCCTAGTTAGTCCTAAAAGTTGTTTTGTGTCTGTCAAGTTCTGCTATTAGAACTTGGTTTTAACTAGAAAAACCATCTAGTAGTGAGAACATCTTTGACCCTAATATTGTCTGAAGAATTTGTTCCATCGATAGAACGGGATAGTTATCCTTGTCCAAAACCCAGTTCAAATTGAATAAATCAACACAAAGTTGTATCTCCTGGGACTTATTTCTCACAAGAACTACACTAGAGACCCATGTCGAATGAAAAACTTTGAATATGATCCAAGCATCCAACAATTTTATTAATTTTTTCTGAATAAGGGATTCAAGAATAGGGTGAACTTTTCTTATTTTTTGCTCAAAATGATTTACCCCTTCTTTAATGGGAATCACATGCTTGATTATTTGCATGTCATAATTTTTCAAGTCATCGTACATCCATGCGAATACATATCGAAATAATTTAAAGAGGAGGAGCTATGAGTCTTTGCATTAACTGGTCCTTTGAAAAATTTTGAAGGTCGTACAACTTTTCCAAAGATAACACACGCTTCAGGATGGGGTTTTGTTTATTTAGTTGAGTTGATCCCTACAATGCTTTCTTATTCTCATCTTCATGGATGGATGCATCCTTCAACACATCAATGTTCGTAATAAAATCTTGTATATGTTGGTCATTATTAAAAAAACAAAGGTTAGTAATATTATTGGGCATAGATGGCTTATAAATGATTTCAACTAAAAAACCATCCTTTAAAGGTGACAACTTGACATCAACATTAGTTAATGTATGAAAAAAAACATTACGAATTTGAGGAACATAATTAATACTAAAATCTTGGAAATGTAAAATAAGATGACATATCTCTTGTTGATAATTTATAATATTGGGTGACACACAATGTATAGAATGAACGCTTCATATTCAGAAACACTATTAGTGCACTCAAATTCCAAGCGACATGAGATCAAATTTTTGTTCTGTTGTAGGTCTATTAAAATGAAACTAGCTCCATAATGCTCCCACGTCTTCAAAACATCAAAATACAATGTCCAAATGTTAGCATTACTAGAGTTAGTTCCTACACTGATACTATTTACATCTATAATACAATATTTATTAACACTAGTTCAATTTCGAGGAAGGAGTTACAACTGTGTGTATGGTGGTATGCTTGAAGGTTGTTCTAGATAACATTCATGTATACTTCCATAAAGTAATTTCCAAAAATGAAATCTACAAATCCTACTGGCTCATTATGTCCCTCAAGTGGTGTTACAATATACTTCATATAAGGTTCACTTTCTACTTGAATATGATTGTTTCTTACCTTATAGGGAAGCCATAAATGTTTCCATTTGGTTGAGAAATACCCTTGTAGCTTATTGGAACAATCTCTACTTAAAAGTAATCCATAGGCTTCGGGAATGTCCACAATAACAATTTTAATGCACTAGTTGACTCTCTGGTCTGATTGCAAATGAATGATATAATTATTAAGTTCACCAATTGCTTGGACTAATGATCTATCTAGTTGTATGATTCGGGCATAAGTATTTTCCCATTTAGCATTAATTTTCTTGGTGACAAATAATGGCATGACATTTGTGGATGCATGAAAATCAACCAAACAATTATGTACATTAAAATTAAAGATTTCAAATTTTTAAATCAATGGAGGGAAATGAGTGTTGGTATTTAAATTAACAACATTAATTAGATATTCAAAAATGTCATGAGACTTACCAAACAAAACTTGAGAAGTAAAAACTTCATTGCGAGAAGGAGGTTGTGCTGCAAGTGCTTGAAGTATTAGTTCACATTGTCATATTACCTTAGCGAGATCAAAGGATGAAATATTGGCACGAGTTATTTTCATTTCTTCAACAATGTCATAATCAATACTTTCATTCTTAACATGTTGTGCTGACATATCGGTTGGCGTAGCTTTGTTTGAAGCTTCCAAAGTGATTGAATTTTTCTTATTCTTCGTGGAAGTTTTCTCAGATGGAGGAGCAATTCCATACTTGTTCTAAAAATTCCAAGCTAGATTAAAGGGTGGTAGAATCCTCCTCAACAATTAGTTTTTAATCTCTTTCTCAAAGATAGGCCCTTTTCTTTTCAAGTTATATCATTTGGTTGGTTGCTAAGGAGGATCCTCACTTGTTTGTAGTTCATAAGCACTTTGTCTATCAACATTATATATGAAATGAAATGCATTAACTGAGTGTCCAACACGTGAACTTTCCTTAGTCACGGTAGGTTCATTTTCTTCTTTGGTCTACTCAGATTTTCCTCTACTAATAACATGTCTACAAAGTTAGTCATCATAGCAGTTATATTATGATTCCATTGAGGACATGTCTTCTCTAAATTTTTCTCTTGATGGAAATTACAAAAGCTATCCATGTCCCAACTTTCAACATTAAATACTACATCTGAGCAGATTTAGCCAGTTGAGAATTGTTATTTCTTTTAAAGAGGGGTGGATTAAAATAATTGTTGCTACTAGATGCCTCACTTGACCTTCTTTTTAATTCAGATACTAATTTCATAAGAAATTTCAAAAACTTAGTCAAGCATTCCATATCAAAAGAATATTTCTCTTTGGTTTTAGTGGAAGAGGCTTGACTCTTCTTACCAGTTTCTTTGGAATCTTTAGGATCATCAGGGTCTTCAATGGATCTAATAGAATGCAAGTCCTTTTCAACAAAAATAGCTTCTAAAAATTTTAAAGTCAAAGTATCCTTTGCGGCTCTTTTAATGAACACTAAAATATTAGTTGGAAAGGTAGTTTTTAAATAATATTTCATCATTAATCATGTGGTTTTAATTCTGTGGGGAACTTATTCAAAAAACTAGTAAATTTTCTGATTAAAATGTTTCACTTTTTTCTATGCCCCCCATCTTAATATTCTCGAGTTCTTTTAACAGCATATTGAGAGCTCTTTCATCAACAAACTTTTCTAAAAACAATTTCTTAAACTCCCTCCAACTATGAATTGAATTGGGTGGAAGATTGTGATACAATACTGATGCTCTACCTTCTACAGTGTATGGAAAACATGTATATGTGACATCATCAAAACGTACCTCAAGCATTCATAAATGCATGTAGAAATCTTAAATATGATCCTCAAATTTGGTATTCTTATCAGGATTAGAATATGAAAGAATGTTTTTTCGGGTGTCTAGGCATGTGATATAGATTATCCGAAAGAGCAAGTGGCCTTTGGGCCATCTAATCCAAATCTGGATTAGCAATGTCTTCTCCTCCTTCTTCCTCCTCCCTTTCTGAATCTGAAGAACCTTCCCCTTTCACCATTCAAGTATTCATTATAATTAGGTTTATGTTTGTCTCTTAGTTTTTCTTCGTCAGAAAAATGAAAATCTTTCCCATCACCATCCAAATCCTTGCCAATAGGTGGAAGGGTACCTTGTTGATTTGTTCTCTTAATGAAATCAACCAACTATTCAAGGGTGGCGATAACCAAATCATCCACCAAAGAAACCATTACACCACTAGGAGTTGTTTCTTTCTTTTTTGACTTGTGGGGAAGAATAACAGTAAAGGGAACTAACCTAATAGCTCTTGAAAACTAATGAGTAATAGGCCATATTATTCAGATTTGTTTGTAAGTAACTTCAAATGGTTATTTCAGACCAAGATGAGAATACCTCCCTACCTCAAGCATATGAGTTGGAGTGAAACTCAATACATTAATGACTTGAATGGAAGATGAATTAATGGGAAGTGGTGAGTTATCAACCATAAAAAGGTGGATGTCCTCCTTCTACCACCAAAATGTTGATGGTGTTGGAATCTTCCAACATATAAGGGGTATCCTTGATATGAATTCCCAATTAGACCTCACATTATTTACAATATGAGCCCTTTCGAAAATATGGTGCGGATGCCATTGTTCCTTAATATGTTCCTTGGTTGCAATATTTAGCACAAGAGATAAATGTACATCTACTTTTGAATGAACAAGTGAGTATGACTTGTGAAATGTTCAATTGCAAAATGAATGAAGGTTATTTCACTAGAGGGAAATAAAAGTGATCATTTAAGAGAAAAGTAATAGTATTATTCTAATAAGGACACATGCACATACATATGGAAGAATCGTTAATCAACTAGTGAAATAGTTCACATAGAAGTAACTGTAGGTTTTAAACCCATACAGAAATTACTTGCATACGAATTCTAAAACACAAAAAATAAAAAATGCAAGAGCATAACACATAAAACACATATACACAGAGATTTTCCCCTAGATCCCAAAACCAGGACTACCAGCTTGATTTTTCATTATGTTCCTTTCAATGTTACAATACATATTCAAAGATGCCAAAGCATCCAATACAATGGACTTAAAACCATTGCGTCCAAAACCATGGACTGAAAACCATCGCGTCCAAAATCATGTGCGAAAATCGTGCAAAAAACCATAGGTGGGCCCGACCATTCTAAAAATAGGGTCTAAACATAGAGTGGGGTTACCTGCACCCCTCAAACCCCCTGTGACCCCCCCGCTATGCAATCTGTGCAACGAAGGGGGGGCTCCGCCACCTCTCTAACCCCTTGGTTAACTATGTGTGCTAGTGATGGAAAGAATATAACGCAACCCAACATTCTCTCACTTGTTGTTTTATTTCCACAGGGGGCCATAAGAGAGCTTAGTCATTTATCTAGCCCTGCAATGTCCATTGTTTCTCTACACCAAGAGAGCTTATCAGAGCTCACAAATTTTGCCAATGCATCTACGGTATTATTCAAAGTGTCCACCTTTACAAGCAACACCTTTTTGTCTTCTATCACATCCCTCACAAAGTGATACTGAATATCAATTTGCTTTGTCTTTGAATGATATGTAGGGTTCTTTGCCAAGAAAATTGTACTTTGGCTGTCACAATATATGCTTATAGCTCCCTGTACTAACCCCATACTTGGAACACAATCTCTGCAACCAAACTACTTCCTTTCTTGCATGAGTGGCTGCCATGTATTCTGCCTCTGTAGTTGAAAGTGCCACTGCAGATTTTTTCTTACTCATCCAACTGACTGCACCTCCAAATAGGTTAAACACATACCCACTTGTAGATCTTCTCTGATCCAGATCTCCAGCCTAGCCTGCATCAACAAAGCCATGAATATCCAACACTCTGTCCAATCTTGGTCTTCCTTGGTAGCACAAACCATAATCACTAGAGCCACACAAATAATTGAAAACCCGCTTCACTATTATCCAATGCTCCTTTCCTAGTTTTGATATAAACCTGCTCAATACTCCCACTACATGTGCAATGTCTGGTCTAGTACAGACCATTGCATACATCAGGCTATCAATTGCACTTGCATATGGAACATGGGACATGTCCTCTTCCTCTTCTTGTGTCTTGGGGCACTGTTCAACAGATAACTTTACACCTACAGGAATAGGAACCTTCACCGGTTTACTATCCTGCATGTTAAACCTCTACAGTATTTTCTCAACATACTTCCTCTAGTGTAACCAGTGCTTCATATTTTCCCTGTCTCTTTTAATTTCCATGCCCAAAATATAGTTTGTAGAACCAAGATATTTCATGTCGAATTTGGAGGACAATTGGGTCTTCAAATCTTGGATAATTTCTTTGCCATTTCCAACCAGCAACATATCATCCACATACAAGAATAGATAAATAACATGGTGTTATAGCTCCAAATCTCACTCTTATGGTTTGTGATGCTGCACTTATGGCCTAGGGCAACCCCTCCTTCCAGACCTGGTCCAAAAATTTAAAAAACAGTGTTTTATTCCCTGTACGCGACTTTGCCCTGTGTTAAACGCGTGTACACGCGGGTCTGTCATACCCAACCCGCGTGTATCTATTAAAACACTTAAAAAAATATAATTTCCTCTTTTTCGGGCGGTGATCGCGGGTTTACCTGCTGGATCACCTGTTAGTGCCCGTGGCCCAACTGTTCCCAACCAACTCCTAACTAAAAAAACTACTTTGGAGAGGGTATAAAAAGACATCAAAGGGAAGGCCAAGGGGAGAGAGAAAGGAGAGCAAGATTATTATGCTGAGATTTTTCCCTTGGACCAGGTCTGGAAGGAGGGGTTGCCCTAGGCCATAAGTGCAGCATCACAAACCATAAGAGTGAGATTTGGAGCTATAACAGATGCCCCCTAATGTATGAGGTCAGAAGGGGAACATGATGGCCGAAATACATTAAGTAAGTACAAGGAAAGGAACTCTGCCGAAAAGCCGAGGAGGACTTCACCAGAATTCAGCCTGCCAAGCCACCGAAAGGAGATCAGAAAGAAACACTGTCTGAGGCGGGCATACCCATGCTCAGGAAAAGTAAAGCATGTCCGCATATCAAGTACAAGCGGATCCACTAAGTATACAAGTATAAATGACTGTAAAAATACATAATGGATCATCTGATCATAATGAGTAAGTACATGTCTGAATATCACATATAAAACTGTCAATGATGCTGAAAGATGCAACGGATCACTGAAATCAAAGACTGATCCCATAAGGTACCAACTGAACATGATGGAATAGGATGGTACTACACTGCAAACTCAGGTGCCAGCATATAGAATGTCGCCATGACTGACTGCAACATATAAGGTGGAATGGTATCAACTAGCAGCAACAGGAGCAACTGTCAAGTGAACCAATGAATGCTGATACAACCTGAGGTCTTCACCGACCGCCGTGGTACATTTCTACACCATGGGAATAAATGATCTGAAGTCGACCATGTGAGAAATCGTTTGATTACCGGTCATTGATGTATACCGTTAACAAACGCGAGACTACTCACCGATAATGATAATGAGCGTCAAGGTACCCAGTACAATCTAACAAGTGTGAATAGATGAGCTGAAGTCGAACACCTGTAAGAATCTATCAATCAGGAGACAATGATGGTTTCCCACTGTCGATAGCGAGGAATCTGCCACTAATGACTGCAAACCCCAAGGTACTGCCAAATGGACTCTAGATCTTTGCCCCAGAGCAATGAGTCGGAGTCGATAGGGAAAGATCCGCTAGAAGGAAGGCATTAAGGCATCCTCCATCAATCTAGCGCGAGTGTAACCCGTAGGCCAATAATGTGGAAGGAATCGGACGAAAAAGATGTAGTAACCCAACCGAAAGTACGTTTCCGGCGTACACAAGATGTGGCTAGCGCACGGCAGAAACCCTCTGAACCAACCAATAATGAAAGCTGACACAGAGGCGAGGTATCCACCAATAGGGTCAAATGGAAACCAAGGCACTGCACGAATCCCAATGTGTGATAATGTATGCTGATGTCGAACACAAGGGAAACCACTCAGTCAAAGACCCATGATACTGATCGATGCTGAGCACAAGGTGACCTATCAATAATGAAAATAGGGCCAGGGTGCGGTCTCTAGGTCTGCCCTCAGAGCAATGTGTCGTCGTCGATAAGGACAAGACCCGCCAGCAAGAAGTCAATGGGGACCTTCTCAAACCGGCACGAGTGAAGGACCAATATAACTGTTATAGCTCCAAATCTCACTCTTATGGTTTGTGATGCTGCACTTATGGCCTAGGGCAACCCCTCCTTCCAGACCTGGTCCAAAAATTTAAAAAACAGTGTTTTATTCCCTGTACGCGACTTTGCCCTGTGTTAAACGCGTGTACACGCGGGTCTGTCATACCCAACCCGCGTGTATCTATTAAAACACTTAAAAAAATATAATTTCCTCTTTTTCGGGCGGTGATCGCGGGTTTACCTGCTGGATCACCTGTTAGTGCCCGTGGCCCAACTGTTCCCAACCAACTCCTAACTAAAAAAACTACTTTGGAGAGGGTATAAAAAGACATCAAAGGGAAGGCCAAGGGGAGAGAGAAAGGAGAGCAAGATTATTATGCTGAGATTTTTCCCTTAGACCAGGTCTGAAGTCCTTGGTGCATCCTGCACTTCCCCCATTTTGCATAGGAAACCCTTGTTTCCATGTGTATTGGTGATCATTCATCCTTGACATCATCATTGAGTAAGACTTGGAAGGAGCTCTTGTTGAAGGCTGGAGGCTGGAACGAATCCGGGAGGAAGCTTGCTTGGAGCCTGCTGAAGGTGTTCAGGTGATATCTTTCCGATATATGTACTTTATTTGCCTTTATATATAAAGAAACACGTCTTTGTTCCCGAATAATCTTTCTTTATGCTTATGAGATTCTTGTGTTGAATTCTTATGAAAGTAGTTACTTAAAGATTATTTATAACTAACTTTATAGCATAAAGATGATTTATACATAAACTTCTATACATGTACTGTTGTGTTCTTTGATTTGTTTGTCTTGCAGATCAGAGAAAGAAGAAGGGAACTCCAAGAAGGGTTTGCACCCTAACGGTCTTCTCGGATGTAGGACCTTAGGTATGTACCCTAAAACATTAGAATTTGCTTAAAAGTAAAAAAGATGGCTGTGTGTGTGTGTTTCTTTGTATAAGCAATTTTCAGTCTGGTAGAGTCTCAGCCCAAAGGACTCTAGGGGTACTTTCCCTTCAACCAGAATTGGCGACTCCGTTGGGGACAACATTCTTGTTGTTCCTAGTTTGGGTAGTCCTCAAGCCAATCTAGGCTCAGTCCCTCTGTTTGTTGGTTCTGACTGTTTGATATTTTCTTGAACTCCAAGCTGTTCCAGTTTTTCAGTTTGTGTTTTTTATTTTTCTTGAAACCCTTCATATACGCACTTTTTCTGGATTACAGAAGCGTATATACGCAAGTTGCACTAAGTAAACCCGCGTATACGCAGGTTTCCTTAGTTACAGTCGCGTGTACACGCATTCTGCAAATAATTGCAGGCGCGTATATCACATAATTTTCAAGATTTATAATTTTTCTTTTGGCTGAATGTCTGTCTGGTGGTTTGGGTCAGTTTAAAGCAGTCAATTCCCAGTGACAGTTCTCTGTTTAACAGGGGGCATCTTGTTTCGAACTCTCTCTAGGAGTGCTAGTCTTGTTTTTCGTTGATTGCAAGCGTCATTGATTTTTGACACACAAGGTTTCTGTTTAAGAATCTTGATTGCTCTGTTTCGGCAGAGTGGGAAGATTGTCTTAAAATCTTTGTGTCCATTTTGTTTTCATGACATTTGTGTTTGCTTAACGAAATCATTTTTATGACCATTTGCTCCTTCGTTTCGGGAAAGTTGTTTGTTACCATTTCCTTGAAACTTGTCTTTTGATTTCTTGGACTTTCATTGCTGCTTTTGATTGTCAAAAGCGACTTCGAACACATTTTATTTTTGTTGAGTTCTCATCATTTCATTGGTGTCAATTCACAAAAGTGTTTGGTTGCTTGTTTATCAATCATTGGTGTCAGTATTTTTGAGAGTTTTTCCTTTGAAAAAGACTTTTTGGTTTGATTGAAAGAAAATCTTTTGAAAGTTTTTGAGTTTCGCTTTCTTAAACTTGCTTCTCATCTGATTTCCTTTTTTGCGAAGTGAAAGTGCTTTGTTTTTTATCTTAAAACTTGTTTTTATTGTTTGGACGAAATGATTAGTAACAAATCATCTTCTATCTAAGCATTTCAGTGGCAAGACAAAATTTGGTAAAGCAGCAACTTTCCTTCTTTGTTTTTAGAGTAGTCTTTGAATTGTGCATCCACATTTAGTTCTTGCATTAGGGAAAGATTTGCATCTCTTTTTAGGCATATTTAGTTTTGTTAGTTTTTGTGAGTGTGGAGTCTGAAAAGAAAAAGGAAAATTTTTGTTTATATTACAAGTGCCTTCTGAACCTCATAGAAATTGCTATTCATCGAAAACAAAAGTGCATGTGCATGTAGCTAGGTTTTATTAATTTCTTTTGCGTCCATAAAACACCACAAGTTTCACCTCCATTACCTTTGACTTAAAGAACAGCCTAATAAAATCAAGCGCTTAATTAAAATCCACTAGAACTTTTTGTTTTAGTTATTACACCAACAAGTTTAGGATTTTAGGGCCTTGGATTAGGCGAGTGGAGAGTTAACTCTCCAAGGCCACACAAAACGTCAAACATAAGAGTCTGATTAAAGAGAGTAAATCCAATAGCGTTAGGGAGACCAGGAAGACTCCGGATTTGGGAGTTAAGCACGAGGGTCTGTGAAGACAGGGAAGAGAGATACCCCCTCTCCTACTTGTCCGAACTTACCTCACGACTGTTCCGCCTGGCTTCTGCGACGAGTTGGTACCCATAGTTGCCTTTCCTAGGGATCTGCATAGGTGGCTGCGGAGGGGAATCCCGTGGCACCTGAGGTCGACGTTGTATCACTCTCGACAGTACTTCCGGAGGGCACCCTTGCGAAGCTTGGGGGCTTGCACCGGCGCAGACTGTTGTTAGGAGGTCAGCGTAACTTCCTCTGATACCTTCGCTGATAGGACTGGGCCCTCATCATCCCAGACTATCCTCGGAAGGCCCTTTGATTCACTTTCTCGTATTTTGGTGTCCGGTCTCAATCACCCGGAGCGGAAATACTTGAAAGTTGTTTGACTGGCTGTATCTTTAGGAACTTTTTAGTGTGTGCTCTGTGCTCCTAGTTGGCCTAGCTTTTAATTTTTTGAGTCTTTAGATAAGATCATAACAAAAAATTCAAAGTGGCTGACCGGTCTCCTAGACGGTCTCGAAGACTTCGTGGTCTCTCGCCACCTAGTTTAGAGCCTTCTCCTAGAAGGCGCAGAGGGAATACTACCGGTGGGGTCCGTCCCACGCCGGCTGACGCATCGGGGATTGATCCTCCTCTCGGGGATATTAGCGGCCAAGCAAGGCCTGGTACTTTTGAACAAGAGAGGGACGCTCCAGTCTTTTCTCAAGTTCGCTTTCAAGCGGAGGATAACGTAGAGGTAGAAGAACTTTCAGAATCATTAGTGATTCCAAATTCTCCACTACCATCTAGTTACCCAGACGTATTGCAATACGTTGGGCCTCCATTATATAGACCAGCGAGTCCAGGTTACGCTACGCGCTTACCATTTATGATCACTACTGGAAGCATGGTTTCCACGAGTGCTGCGACTATGCAAACCCCAACATCGGTGCAAGGGGGAGGAACCATTTCCATCCCCTCCGCTTCCTTGTTCGGATCGTTTGCTAGCACATCTTTGGTTGGGTCTACCTCCATTCCGTCCACGAGTGGAAATGCCCAAACCAATGCTTTTAGTACTGGTTCCTTCCTTTTTGGCACCCAATCACAGGGTATTCCGTCAGTTCCGTTCAATGCCGCTACGTCCATGATGGGCGGATCGGCTTCATTTCAGGGTTTTCCTTTTGGAAGTGGTCATATTCCACATTCCAACCCAACGGTAGGATCCATGCCTTTTTCTTCAATAGGACAAAGCAGCAATCCTTTCCAAGGTTGGAATAACCCTGGGGCTAGTAACGCAGGAACTGCGAATCCATTCATCGGTCAACAAGGAAGTAGGCCGTATTCCACGGTTAGCATGTTTCAAAGTATTCCTCCCCTCGCTTCGGCTTGGAACCCATATCAGGGGTTATCGACTCCTTACAATTCTATAGGAGGAAACTTTGCAAGCTATGGAGCTTATACGGCAGGAGTTGGTCAAACTCCGAATTTTGCTGGACCACAAGGCTTGCCCTTTGGTTCAGCTGGTTCTACTGGTCACTTGGGGCAGCCTGGTGCCTCTCAAATCCCAGGACAATCTTTTCAGAACTTGGGGAGTTCTGCCCAGTCTGGGTGGAATCCCCTAGGTCCTCCTAGGCTTCCATTTCTGGCAACGTTAAACTTGCCAGATCTCACTAAGCTAACGAACGACCCTATCAGATACAATCCAGCCTGGCCTCCGGTCCCAACCAAACTCCCTTCGGACATCCCAAAATTCGAAGGGAAGAGTGGTGAAGATCCGGGCGATCATGTAACCACATTCCATTTGTGGTGCTCATCTAACCCCCTCATCGAAGATTCGGTTAGGTTGAGACTTTTTCAGCGCACCTTGACTGGTAATGCGGCTAAATGGTACATAGAGTTGCCAGGGGGCAGCTTTACATCGTTCGCAGACTTAGCTAATATCTTCTTGAATCACTTTCAGTTGCCTGTCCGCTATGATGCCGGAACTGAACTTCTGGCTACCTTTCGTCAGGATAAGGCAACCCACATTTCTGATCACATACAGGAATGGAGACGGAGAAAAAGGCTCATTAAAGCCGAAATCCCTCCGGAGTACCGTCTAGAGTGGTTTTTGAAGTCTTTGCAACCTGAGATCTCCAAGGATGTCTCCATGTCTGGGGTCTATTCTGAGGAGCAAGCCATTTTCAGGGCCCAGCAGTTAGAACTGATCTACTCTCAGTCTGGGATCCTCCAAAAGTACTTGCCAGATGCTCCTGGATCTAAGGTTGATTTAGCTAAGCCAAAGCCAGGTCCGCATGCGGATGGTATCGTGGGGTCTGTAGACTCAACTACAGTGAACTTGCTGAATCAATTGCAGCAGTTGTCATTACAAACTGCTCCTAACAACCAAGTCACAATGTCTAATCCTCCTGCTTCCCAAAATTCTTCCATTAACGCCGTCCAATCCAATAACCCCAAAGGAAATCAAAATTCCGATGGGAAAAAGAAAGGACGTGGTAAAAAGAAGAACTCGGATGGGAAGCCCGATGCAAATAAATCCGGCAACAACGCTGGTGGTGGTAAGGGTGAGTCGAGAAAGAAAGTCAAGTTTCCTTGCAAGTTATGCAGTGGAGACCATCTAACTCATCTTTGCCCTAAAATCGAAGACGCTCAGCGCTTGTTAGCACAGCAAGGGACTTCTAGTTCGCAAGCTGTGTTGACTAACCCGTTTCCCCAAGGGCAGCAACTTCTTGCTGGCGCGAATTCGAATCCTGGGACCTCCTCTGGGGGCAACCAGGAAGGGGAAAAAGCATCAAATGTTTTTATGATGGGTTCAAACGTTAACGTGACTACTCGGTCACGTGATTATGGTGAAGCCGAAACATCTAAGGATAAAACGGTTCCCGGAAGTAATGACCTTCATATTGAGCGACCTCCTGTTGAGACTGTACCTAGGATACCGAAAGGTTCCGCCAAACGCGCGACAATTAACCCCAATGCTAGAGCTGCTCAAAATTACTCCATTGTGGAGGATTTGGCTCAAAGCCCATGTGCTATGTCCGCTTTGGAAGTTCTCCAGTCGTGTCCGTCTCAGAGAAGTGCTTTACTTTCCGCCATTGGAGCAGTCGATTCAGCTAACTCTCTAGTGCTCTCTTTTGACATGTCAAATGTCAAAAAGAGACTCCCTCATCATATGGCTTTTCAAGTAAAGTCAACATACCGGAAAATCAATATTTTTCGCACCGTTATAGATGAAGGAGCTTCCACATGCGTCATGTCCATGTCTTGTTGGAAGGCTATCGGTTCACCTTCGGCTGTTCCTTCACCAACCGTCTTAACTGCATTTGATGGCCATTCTCACAAGCCGCATGGGATTATCCCGGCCTTTCCTATATGTGTTGGAGGGAAGGTCGTTAATATCGAAGTTGAAGTCGTAGATGCTAACCTAGACTATAATCTCCTATTAGGAAGGAACTGGGTGTACGAGATGGAAGCCGTTGTTTCGACTTTGTTTCGTGTCATTTGCTTTCCTCATGAGGGGAAAATCGTTAAGGTTGATCAATTGGACTATGCTCCAATCGATCCTCAAGCAACCTCCGACTCTACTGTTCCTTTGGTGGATAACCCTCGCCCGCCGACTGAGAATTTAGGAGTAGGGATGTATTCCTCATTGATGGGTACGTTTGATCTTCCCTCTCCTTTTGCAAGAATCAATGCTATTTCATCATCCAAGGAATCTTCTCGAGAGGGGTTCTTCCGAACTCATCATTTTTCCGACCCTTGGACCTTGCCTTCACCTACGACCACATTAGTTGAAGGGCAAGTTAATGGAATGGCGTTTCCTATATCTGCAGCTGAGCTTAGATATCAGGCTATCGTAGACTCTGCAGATAACCATTCTACTCCCTTTTCCGAAGAGGAGCTAGATGGTCATGTGGCCCCCGCTTGGAGCTTTGATTCTAACTCTGCCTTGGACTGCTTAGATTCGGTTCTACCTTCTGAAGAAGCAATCCTCGAAATTATGATGGGTATAGATCGACCTTGGGAAGACTTACACCATCGCTCATATTTTCTTCCTCCATTGCAGGAAGTAGAATCTAGATTCTCCGAGCTCGTTGGTAGTGATGTTTGTACGGTATCGAACCCTTTGGCTCCAACACACACACGTGCTGAAGGTAATATGTCGGTAATCTCAAAAACGATACCTATAAACATCTCTAAAAATCCTAACATCATCGAGAATATCTTCATCGGAAGTGAGTGTTCCCCTGAAGAAATTCAAATTTACACCGACCTATTCAAGGAATATCGTGATGTATTTGCTTGGTCTTATGAGGAAATGCCCGGCATTGATCCTTCTATCGTCCAACATGAGATCAAGACGTACGAAAACGCAAAACCGATTCGTCAAAGGCTTCGGCCGGTTAACCCTAGGAAAGCAGCGGCTATCAAAGCTGAGGTTGAGAAGCTGCTAAGGGCGAGTTTTATATACCCTGTTCCTCTTACGGATTGGGTTTTGAATCCAGTCCCTGTGGACAAAAAGCAAGGAACAATCCGCGTATGCATCGATTTTAGGGACTTAAACAAGGCTTGTCCAAAAGACAATTACCCCACGCCATTTATTGATCAAATTATTGACGAGTGTGCGGGTAATGCGATTTTCTCCTTTATGGATGGTTTCTCAGGTTATAATCAAATCTCTATCCGTCCTGAGGATCAGCATAAGACTGCCTTCATATGTCCCTGGGGTACCTTTGCATATCGAAAGATGCCCTTCGGTCTTAAAAATGCTGGAGCCACCTTCCAGCGGGCCATGTCTTACGCTTTCCACGACATCAAACATATCATCGAGGCATACTTAGATGATCTCGCTGCTCGTTCTCGAAAGAGAACTGATCATCCTAGTCATCTTCGATTAGTCTTTGAGCGAT
The DNA here is from genome assembly GCA_031772625.1 of Pinus tabuliformis. Taxonomy (NCBI): domain Eukaryota; kingdom Viridiplantae; phylum Streptophyta; class Pinopsida; order Pinales; family Pinaceae; genus Pinus; species Pinus tabuliformis. The sequence goes on along the minus strand of CM062815.1, from coordinate 1,088,380,371 downwards.
GTCGTTTTTACAAAATCCGGTTGAATCCTAATAAGTGCGTTTTCGCGGTTACATCAGGTCGGTTGTTAGGGTTTATAGTTTCCAATGAAGGGATACGGGTTGATCCCTTCAAGGTTGAGGCAATAGTTCAGTTGCCTCCCCCGTCTTCAATTCGTCAACTTCAAAGTCTTCAAGGGAAGGCCAATTTCTTAAGAAGGTTTATAGCAAACTATGCCGAGATCACTAAAGGGTTCATGCGTTTGCTACGGAAAGGAGTTCCATTCCTGTGGGACGACTTTGCGCAGCGGTCGTTTGATGCTTTGAAAAAGGCATTAGTCTCTGCCCCGCTTTTGAGTCCACCGGATTACGGTAGAGACTTCCTTTTATATCTCGCTGCCGCAGAATCTACCATTGGTATGGTTCTAGTTCAGGAAGACGATGCTCTTGTCGAGCACGTGATTTATTATTTGAGCCGAGGCTTGATAGGCCCTGAACTCCGCTATTCTCCTGTTGAGAAGTTGGCCTTGGCAGCAGTCCATGCTGTCCAGAGGCTCCGTCATTACATTTTGCTACGCAAAACTTTTGTCTTAGCGGCGGTCAATCCATTCCAATTTGTCCTCAGTAGGCGAGTGATTGGGGGCAAATATAATAGATGGATAGTCATTTTACAAGAATTCGACCTCGAGTTCTTGTCCGCCAAGTCTAAGAAATCTATGGTCTTCGCGGAGCTAATTTCTGAGCTTCCTTGTGGAGAGGATGTTGTTTATGAGGAAAGTTTACCCGACGAACATATATTCCTCATCTCTTCACAAGACCCTTGGTATGGAGATATCATTGTTTATCTCCAGACTTCGAAGTTTCCCCCTACTTCCTCCAAGGATGAACGTCGCAAGTTACGTCACCTGGCTAAAAACTATGTTATCATTGGTGACACTTTATACCGTCGAGGGGTTGATTCAATTCTTCGACGTTGTTTAACCTTAGAGGAAGCAGAGTCTGTTCTTAATGATTGCCACAGTGGAGCTTGTGGTGGTCATCTATCCGGGCTTGCTACAGCCCAGCGCATCTTACGTGCCGGCTACTTTTGGCCTTCACTCTTTAAGGACTGTGTGGAAGCGGTAAAACGCTGTCACCCGTGTCAAATTTTTACTCGCAAGATGCGCGCGCATCCAGCTCCCCTTTTTCCCGTTGTCACCGTCGGTCCCTTTACTAAGTGGGGTATTGATTTTACGACTTGTAATCCGCCTTCAGCGGCAAATCACAAGTACATTATCGTGGCTGTAGACTACTTCACGAAGTGGGCTGAAGCCATGCCTACTTATAAGAACGACAGTGACACGGCAGCTTTGTTTCTTTTCAATCAAGTTATCTCAAGATTCGGTATCCCAAGAGAGATTGTCACTGACCATGGCAGTCATTTCCAAAATCAGCTAATGTCCGAATTGGCTTTTAAATTAGGTTTCCGTCAAGAGCATTCGTCTCCTTACTATCCTCAGGCCAATGGACAGGTCGAGGCGGTCAATAAAACTCTTAAGACGATACTCCAACGGACAATCGATAAAAATCGGTCCAATTGGCACATTATGTTGTATCCGGCTCTTTGGGCATACCGAACCTCCGTTAAAACGGCTACTGGTTTTACTCCTTTTCAGTTAGTTTACGGGGTGGAATCTATCTTTCCGGTCGAATGTGAAATTCCATCTCTGAAATTGGCTGTCGAGCTTCTTCCTGAGACTTCGAGTCTCGAGGAGCGCCTAGTTCATCTGGAACATCTCGATGAGCAGCGTCGAGATGCCGCCACGACGAATGAGGCCCATAAGAAAAGGGTCAAAACTCAGTATGATAAGTCTGTCAGACCTCGTGTTTTTTCTGAAGGTGACCTTGTCTTGGTCTATGACCAAGATAAGGACGCCTTGGGGGCAGGCAAATTCAAGCCTATGTGGTACGGTCCTTTCATTATCAAACGAGTCTTAGAAAAAGGATCGTATGAGTTAATTGATTTCGAAGGAAACAAGCTGGCGGAGCCCCGAAATGGGCTCTATTTAAAGAAGTATTTTGCTTAGTTTTACCAGGCAATGGCTTCTTTGTATTTTATGTATATTTGTACATATCTTATCGAGCGTTTTTCTGATATCAGCACTTTTGGTCTGCTTTGGCAGGTGTTGATGGATGATTTGGTTTATTTTGGATTCGCCGATGGTGCTAGTCGGCACACTCGGAATCTTGCTTCCGCAGCTTGGGTACTTTATTACCCATCTGGTCAGTTGATGACATCGAGAGGCGTGTGTATCGGTCCTGCTTCAAACAATATGGCCGAGTATACAGCTGTTATCAATTTATTATCCGAGGCAATCTCTTATGGGATCGACTCGTTGGTAGTGTATCTTGATTCTCAATTGATAGTGTCTCAGTTAAATAACATTTATCGGGTTAGAGATCCATCATTATATCGCCAATATTTAAGGGTGAGGTTGTTGCAAAGATCATTTATTTACATTAATTATTTGCACATTCCAAGATCTCAAAATTGGTTAGCTGATTCTATCGCTAATCAAGCATTAGACTGGCATATCAATCATTCATCATCATAAAATCATGCATCAAACTGTATATATATATATATCACAAAGCGTCTCGAGTGTACATATGTGTGTCCAAAAATATACAAAATTGGGACTCAAATGCCCATAATCATGTCAGGCATATCTAATGCCTCGGCTCTGGATGAGCAGCTAAATAACTAACTATAGCATTGGCCACGCGCCGAAAAACGCGAACCCAGTCACGTGGCATCCCAACCACATGACGCTGCATATCTGGAGGAAGGTCCTCTATCTCGGCCATCGGTACTTGATAGCTCAATCTCGCCAAGTGTCGCTGGACGTTGGCGAGGGTCCTTTCCGCATCCGCAGCCGCCTCTTCGGCTCCTCGGCCACGCCGTCCGTGCCGTGGGAATCCATCTGGTCGCACAGGCCCAATGTCTGAAACATGATCATCATATCAGTCATTTGAATCTCATCAAAAAAATATATTTTTCAAAGTTCATCATTATGCTTGAAAAATCCTAAAAATCATAAAATCATAAAAAATCAAAAAATCTTACCGATCTCGCCCCATGCTGCATCTGGTGGCAGTACTAGGTCAGGATCTCCTCGGAAATCCAGTCCAGCATAGGGGTAGTCGTCTATGGCGATGATCTGTTGCTCCCACCAAGCAAAAAAGTCGTCGTCGAATGCATTCCTGGGCACTTCCCCACCCCCCAGACGTTTCATCAAGTCAGCCCACCGGCCCATACGTGGATCACGTGGACTACTGATGGGAACTGCTACCCTGGGGCGGAGTGCAGGAACCTTCTCGAAGAAAAATGTGCATAAAATGGTCCCATACCCAAAGTTCTTGGTCTGTCCCTTCCTGATAGAAGCAAGCTGCTCCTTCATGTTGGCAAGTAGGGGAGTACACCAGTCAAACACCGTGGTGAGACAGTCCACTGCTACGCTCATGTTTACTCGTGATGCCTGATGTAGCGAAGATGACCCGTTCACTCGAGCTATGGTGAACAGGATTATCCGCAGTGACAAACTCGCCACGTGTGGGATCGAGATCTGACTCCCGACCTTCCGATGACCTGGGCAGTAAAGTTGTACATAGTCGTCTACGCTGAGACTATTCCGGGTCCTGCCCCGGGAGTGGACTACCTCTCCCTTTCGGGAAAGGCCCGTGATGAAATATATATCTTCCACTTCTATCCTGAGTGGCATTTGATCAATCATAAAAGCTTCTTCCTCGACATCCCAGTAATTAATAAGTCTCTCGAGCAGACGCACATTTGCTTTCATATTCGGCAACTTAAAGAATTTTAACAATCCGCATCCCCGTAAGGCATCTAATGCCTCATCATTCTCCATAACTTCATTATCTACAGCTGAGTGCTCTCTTTCACGCCATGTGAGAGTCATCCTGGAAGAAAAAATCAATTTCATCCATTAGTTTTTTATATAAAAATTTTTCGCTGCGCACACGCGGTTTACCCTATACACAGTCGCGTGTAGGGCCGTCGTATACGCGTTTTATATACATCCAACCCGCGTGTACGCCGCAGAGCAATTTTTTGCAAAAATCTAACGGTGAAACATTAATTAAACTTCCTAAAAACTATCACAATTGATTGCAAGACAAGTTTAGTGCTTACCTGGAAGTTTTCGGCAAGTTTGAACGGTTGAATAAGTCACGGGGAAAGTTTGCTCCTTTTGCTCCACAATTTGCTCTCCAAGTCAAACGGTGAAAATGGTAAGTCCAAAATTTCTTTTTATAAGTTTTGAAAATGCAAAATTTTTTCAAAATTTTATTTTGCTTGGTTTCATGTCACTTTTAACTTGGGAGCTTGGAATGTCGAGATTGAAGTGTTTTTCAGGACATTTTGGACATTTTTCGACGGTTCGCGGCGGTTCCATGACTGCTGACCCGTCATGGCAGGTATCGTGTTCTCACTGGCATATAGGTTAGGGACACCATTTTTCCATTGCATTATGCATACTAGCCTCCATTTGACCGATACATCTGCCGTAGGGTCGACCCCATCATGTTATGGTTCGCAAGCCATTTTCACTCGCCGATTCTTTAAATCATGACATGATGGTAGAGCCATCCTTTTACATGGGCATCCTAGTTAGCACCTCACTGACATTTGTTGCCCATGCTGCTTCGTTTTGAGTAGGCTCGGGAGTCCTCTGTAGTCCCGCCATGACTTATGCGTTGAAGACTCATTCTTCCTTGCTTCTTCGCTTCGTTATGGCCTTATACCCTAGAGGCTCCTATGTGTGTTGAGTTGTACTTCTGCATTGCATGTTGACCATTTGCACTTTTTGGCCTATAGCCGGCTTCACTTGGACTCGTGTTTAAGCCCACTTTTGACCATGACGTCTGCAAAAAATCAACCTTGCATACCCTTGACCTCTGCAGCTTGACATACCCAGATCCGTGGAAGGGACATACCTCTGAGTGTCACTGACCAGTTTTTCACCTCCCTGCATTGAGCATAGGAACGTTCCTTTCCCAGGAACTAGAGCATCTGTTTCACCGACACTCGTTCTTTCCACTGTACCATAGCATTCTTTTATTCTTTTTCCGGCTTATCAGAAAAAGACAAAAAAATTAAATATTCAAAAAAGAGCGGGAACAGGGACATTATTTCCATTTATTGTTGGCAGCTAGAGTCAGTCGTGTCGCCCTTGAACAAAGCACTCAAAACAAAGTCTCCTCCGCATGGGTGGGATTTAGTTTGACTTAGGTAAGCCATAACCTTGTTATCGAGTCAGTTCTCCCCCGATTGGTTATCTCTTCCAATCATATGGAGGGTTCGTTCGTGCCTCCTGCATGACGAACTTATACAGATTCATTATATGCTGCCACATAGTCACATTGAGTCGTGCTTTTGTTCAAGGGAAGTTAGCCTGAGTCGGCCTTTCTGCGGTGTCTCTTGACTCATTTTTCAGTCGGCCATCCCTGGTTGTCAGTGTCATGTCTATCATCACATCAGTTATATTGGTCCTTCACTCGTGCCGGTTTGAGAAGGTCCCCATTGACTTCTTGCTGGCGGGTCTTGTCCTTATCGACGACGACACATTGCTCTGAGGGCAGACCTAGAGACCGCACCCTGGCCCTATTTTCATTATTGATAGGTCACCTTGTGCTCAGCATCGATCAGTATCATGGGTCTTTGACTGAGTGGTTTCCCTTGTGTTCGACATCAGCATACATTATCACACATTGGGATTCGTGCAGTACCTTGGTTTCCATTTGACCCTATTGGTGGATACCTCGCCTCTGTGTCAGCTTTCATTATTGGTTGGTTCAGAGGGTTTCTGCCGTGCGCTAGCCACATCTTGTGTACGCCGGAAACGTACTTCGGTTGGGTTACTACATCTTTTTCGTCCGATTCCTTCCACATTATTGGCCTACGGGTTACACTCGCGCTAGATTGATGGAGGATGCCTTAATGCCTTCCTTCTAGCGGATCTTTCCCTATCGACTCCGACTCATTGCTCTGGGGCAAAGATCTAGAGTCCATTTGGCAGTACCTTGGGGTTTGCAGTCATTAGTGGCAGATTCCTCGCTATCGACAGTGGGAAACCATCATTGTCTCCTGATTGATAGATTCTTACAGGTGTTCGACTTCAGCTCATCTATTCACACTTGTTAGATTGTACTGGGTACCTTGACGCTCATTATCATTATCGGTGAGTAGTCTCGCGTTTGTTAACGGTATACATCAATGACCGGTAATCAAACGATTTCTCACATGGTCGACTTCAGATCATTTATTCCCATGGTGTAGAAATGTACCACGGCGGTTGGTGAAGACCTCAGGTTGTATCAGCATTCATTGGTTCACTTGACAGTTGCTCCTGTTGCTGCTAGTTGATACCATTCCACCTTATATGTTGCAGTCAGTCATGGCGACATTCTATATGCTGGCACCTGAGTTTGCAGTGTAGTACCATCCTATTCCATCATGTTCAGTTGGTACCTTATGGGATCAGTCTTTGATTTCAGTGATCCGTTGCATCTTTCAGCATCATTGACAGTTTTATATGTGATATTCAGACATGTACTTACTCATTATGATCAGATGATCCATTATGTATTTTTACAGTCATTTATACTTGTATACTTAGTGGATCCGCTTGTACTTGATATGCGGACATGCTTTACTTTTCCTGAGCATGGGTATGCCCGCCTCAGACAGTGTTTCTTTCTGATCTCCTTTCGGTGGCTTGGCAGGCTGAATTCTGGTGAAGTCCTCCTCGGCTTTTCGGCAGAGTTCCTTTCCTTGTACTTACTTAATGTATTTCGGCCATCATGTTCCCCTTCTGACCTCATACATTAGGGGGCATCTGTTATAGCTCCAAATCTCACTCTTATGGTTTGTGATGCTGCACTTATGGCCTAGGGCAACCCCTCCTTCCAGACCTGGTCCAAAAATTTAAAAAACAGTGTTTTATTCCCTGTACGCGACTTTGCCCTGTGTTAAACGCGTGTACACGCGGGTCTGTCATACCCAACCCGCGTGTATCTATTAAAACACTTAAAAAAATATAATTTCCTCTTTTTCGGGCGGTGATCGCGGGTTTACCTGCTGGATCACCTGTTAGTGCCCGTGGCCCAACTGTTCCCAACCAACTCCTAACTAAAAAAACTACTTTGGAGAGGGTATAAAAAGACATCAAAGGGAAGGCCAAGGGGAGAGAGAAAGGAGAGCAAGATTATTATGCTGAGATTTTTCCCTTAGACCAGGTCTGAAGTCCTTGGTGCATCCTGCACTTCCCCCATTTTGCATAGGAAACCCTTGTTTCCATGTGTATTGGTGATCATTCATCCTTGACATCATCATTGAGTAAGACTTGGAAGGAGCTCTTGTTGAAGGCTGGAGGCTGGAACGAATCCGGGAGGAAGCTTGCTTGGAGCCTGCTGAAGGTGTTCAGGTGATATCTTTCCGATATATGTACTTTATTTGCCTTTATATATAAAGAAACACGTCTTTGTTCCCGAATAATCTTTCTTTATGCTTATGAGATTCTTGTGTTGAATTCTTATGAAAGTAGTTACTTAAAGATTATTTATAACTAACTTTATAGCATAAAGATGATTTATACATAAACTTCTATACATGTACTGTTGTGTTCTTTGATTTGTTTGTCTTGCAGATCAGAGAAAGAAGAAGGGAACTCCAAGAAGGGTTTGCACCCTAACGGTCTTCTCGGACGTAGGACCTTAGGTATGTACCCTAAAACATTAGAATTTGCTTAAAAGTAAAAAAGATGGCTGTGTGTGTGTGTTTCTTTGTATAAGCAATTTTCAGTCTGGTAGAGTCTCAGCCCAAAGGACTCTAGGGGTACTTTCCCTTCAACCACATGGTCACCAATTAATTTAAAATACACACAGTGATCATCTTTGCTTCTGGTGAAGCCAAGTTCCCGTGTAAATGTATCAAATTTATGATACCACATCCTTGGTGATTGTTTTAACCCATACAGAGACTTCTTTAACTTGCATACAAGTTCTTTCTTACCCTTCATCGCAAAACCTTCAGGTTGCTTCATGTAGATTTCCTCTTCCAGATCCCCGTGAAGAAATGTTGTCTTCACATCCATCTATTCTACCTCAAAATCAAAAGTAGCAGCAATAGATAATAGTAATATAATAGAAGTTAACTTGGCAACAGGAGAAAAAATATCACCAAAATCAATTCCCGACACCTGGGAATAACCTTTTGCTACCAACCGAGCTTTTTATTTCTCCACCTTTCCTTCTGCATTTGTCTTCTTCTTGAACACCCATTTGCTGCTAATGGGTTTCCTTCCAGCCAACAACTCCACCAGATCCCAAGCCTCATTTTTGTGCAAAGATGCCATTTCATCAACCATGGCCTCCTTCCAGAGTTTTCCATCCTCTGAATCTACTGCTTCCTTCACAGTTCTGGGATCATCATCAGTAATAGATAAAGAAAAATTTGAACAGAAAGCAGTTGGACTATACCTTTCTGGCTGCCTTCTTTCTCGAACTGATCTTCTCACACCTAGAGTTTGTGGCTCTTCATATTCTGATTCCTCCTCTGCTGTAGAGTCTGATTCTTCCTCCTTTAGCTCAAACTTTATCTTCTTAGGTTCCTTTGGTTGGACTTCATGTTTAATAACATATTTCACCTCTCTAAACACCACATCTCGGCTGTACACAACCTTCCTTGTTACTGTGTTCCAAAGCTTATAACGCTTCAAACCATCCTTATACCCAATAAAGATGCACTCTTCAGATTTACCATCCAGCTCTGTTATTTTCTCCTTTGGAACATGTACATATGCATCGCATCCAAATACCCTCATATTTGAAAGAGAGGGTTTCTTACCAGTCCATACCTCTTGTGGAGTGTTATCCTCCAATGTTGATGAAGGTGACCTATTGACCAGGTAACATGCAGTCTCCACCGCCTCTGCCCAGAATTCATGTCCTAACCCGACACCATTGATCATTCTTCTTGCCCTTTCCATCACCGTCTTGTTCATTCTTTGTGCAACTCCATTTTTTTTTAGGTGTATATGGAGTATTCTTCTACCATGATATACCACTCTTCTTACAGAATTATTCAAATTTCTTACTGCAAAGTTCTCCACCATTATCTATCCTCGGTACCTTTATCTTCTTCTCCATCTAGTTTTCCACCAGAGCCTTAAATTATTTAAACCTGTCAAAGACTTTAGATTTCTTCTTAAGTAAATATATCCATGTATTCCTTGAGAAGTCATCTATAAATGATGCATAACACACAAATGTACTCAGTGATGGAACCTTCACAGGTCCAAACACATCACTATGCACAAGCTCTAATATATGTTTCGCCCTCTTACCACCAGAGGGGAAACTCACTCGATTTTGCTTCCCATATACACAATTTTCACAAAAATCAAAATCCAGAGAACTATTACTCATACCTTCTACCATACCTTTACCATGAAGTATTCGAAGGCCCTTCTCTCCAATATGTCCAAGCCTTTGATGCCACAGCATGGTCTTCTCTCTAGAGACCACTAGATTTTTTGCTCCACTTTCAGGAACCATAGAACTGTTGCACCCATCAATAACCATGCTACCTTGCAGCTTGTATAGAGTTCCAATCCGAACTCCCTGCATCAATACCAGTGCTCCCTGAACCATCTTGCAGGTATCCTTCTCGAACAATGTTTTTACACTTGCATCATCCAACTTGCTTACATAAATCAGATTTCTGGCCAATGCAGAATTATGTAGAACACCCGGAAGTGTTCTATCCCTTCCACCTTGCAACTTCAACTTTACTTTTCCACGAACAACGATTCTAACCTTCCTATCATCCCTTAAGAAGACATCACCACCATCGTATTTCACATACTCGCAGAACCACTCTCTATGGGGATTGAAGTGAAAGGATGCACCTGAGTCAATAAAGCATGCCTCATGATCTACATGTGTACTTGAAGAAGCCAAGTACACATCCCCAACTTCATCTGAGGTGGTTTTCACCTCTGCAAAAGGAGCATCATCAGATCCCTTTCCTTTATTAGGAGCTTTAGATTTGCAGTCCCTTTTGTAGTGCCCTTCCTTTCCGCGTTTCAAGCACACCACCTTTACAGGTTTTCCTGGAGATTTATAACTACCTCTAGATTTAGATCTCCCACTCGATGACTTATTTTTGTTTCTGTTCTGGGATTGTCCTCATACAGACAAGGCATCACCATTCTAGCTCTCCATATTTTTCCGTCTCATCTCCTCTGTCAGCAAGGATGATACTATTTCATCAAACTGTAAGGCAATTGCATTACTACCTATTGTAATAACCAGACTATCCCACGAATCTGGTAGAGAACACAACAAATTGATGCACTTATCTTCATCTGAAATTTTGATATCAACAAATGATAACTAACTTACCACAGTATTAAATGCGTTCAAATGCTCTGTCACTGAGTCTCCATATTTCATCCTTAGGTTATACAACTTTTTCGGCAGGAACAGTTTATTCACCAGAGACTTAGATTGGTACAAAGTCCCTAACTTGTCCCACAAAGCCTTCGCCATAGCTTCCCCTGATACATTCATCAATACTGAATCTGAGACACACAATCATATTGTTCTCTTTTCCTTCCGATCCAAATTCTTCCATTCTTCATCGGACACTCCCATTGGTTTAGTACTTAGATCTACCGCAATCCACTGATCTTTATCCACCAACAGATCCTCCATCTTGAGTTTCCACAACTCAAAACTCTAACCATTAAATTTATCGATCTCTATTTTTCCATAGCTCGCCATCTTCTTTCACCACTAGAATCAATCTCACAGATCTCCCACTGAACAGGGTCTACCACAGGCCCGAGCGAAACCCCTTAGCAACAAAGTCATCCCCTTGAAGCCAAAACAACTCTGATACCAAATGTAGGTTTTAACCCCATACAGAAATTACCTGCATATGAATTCTAAAACACATAAAATAAACAATGTGAGAGCATAATACATAAAACATATATTACACAGAGATTTTCCCCTGGATCCCAAAACCAGGACTACAGCTTGATTTTTCATTATTTTCCTTTCAATGTTACAATACATATTTATACATGTCGAAGCATCCAATACCATGGACCGAAAACCATTGCATCCAGAACGATGGACCGAAAACCATTGCGTCCAAAACCATGTGCGAAAATCGTGCACAAAACCATAGTTGGGTCCACCCAATCTAACATAAGGTCCAAAACCAAAATTTTCCAAGGTTACCTGCACCCCTCAAACCCCCTGTGACCCCGCCGCTATGAAATCGGTGCAACGAAGGGGGGGCTCCGCCCCCCCTCTAACCCCTTGGTTAACTACGTGGGCTAGTCATGGAAAGAATATAACACAACCCAAGAGTAACGATAATTAAAACAAGTATAACACACATTCGACAGTGTGAGCTCCAAAGCTAATGAAATAGTTCAAATTCTGTAGTACAAATTAGAAAAAAATATAATGTAAACATTCAAATAATAGTCTTACAATATTTACGATATACGCATGAAATTTTGTTGGCTCAATGAGGTTCAAGTATTAAGCAAAAGTTCTAAGATACATAGATACAATGAACAACACTAGCTCCAATAGTGGAGTGTGTTACACAACATTTTGTCACTATCCCTGTACTCCCTGTCCCATGATCTTGGTATACCTCTACAGTGAACCGTACATGCTTTCCTATCATGAAGAAACTCCCATTGTGTCCCTATTCATGAGCAGAAATTCCCTTTTGCTTCATTTCCAAAAAATCTTCTTTTTATCCTAGTTTACAAGACCGACACTAATGATCCGTGTCCTCCTTGCGCTAATATGCAGGGATTACAATTGTCCCTAGCATGGATTGGATCAACTGAGTCCTTTCTCAGTTGCGCCGATCCTCTTTTGGAAAGTTTTTAAATATTGAGATGAAGCTTCCAGCTCTAGAAGCTTTGTAACAGAAGTCTGGTAAATGGTTAGGCCGGATGGAGTCGAGGAGGTCAGTTTGGGCTCCTTTCCCCTATTAGGATGGAACTAATCCAAGAGATAAGTCCTTCTCCCATGAGAAGAGGAACTAGCTCCCCTCCATTCAAGCTATATAAACCTCTCTTCTTCCCAAACACATGCTAGTTCTAATTAAGTTCTGGTTGGAGTTTTGAATTTGGAGTAATGAGCAAGTTCCCATAGTTTTTAGCTCTCTAGTTTGTGTTTAAGGGAGAACTGTGAGTTTTTTTTGGTGTGAAGACTAAAGGGAAGAGCCTTGAGACTACCATTGTTGGGGCTATCCATGAGATGCTAGTAGAAGTGTGTGGGAACCCAGATATGTCGGAGGAGAACAACAACGTCAAGACATCGGTTGTAAACTCTTCTTGAAAAAATATAGATGCAACTATCAATTGATTTCCTACATGAAATGTCATCTTCCATATTTATGGCTTAATGTTTCTTGACTTATTAATTAGGTTGAATGCAATTTGTACGTTATCACGTTTGTTGATTGCTATTGTTTACTTGTTTCAGGTGTTTGAAGGAAGAAAATGAAAGATAAATAGAGCAAGGAAGCAAGATCATCACTAAGCGGAATAACGTACTAAGAGGTAGGCCCTATTATTTGATTATAGATTAAGGAGATCTTCCATAGATTGTTTGTTTGTGGCAAGATTTGCTCTCTTGGGCTAGAGGAATTGTTTGTGTCTACACTTAGAATTTACCTACACCACAAATTGGTGACCATACTAGGGAGCCAATCCTTCTATTTGATTGTTTGTAAATTCATGGTTTTGTGTGAGCTTTTCTAGTATCACCATTTCCCTTTAGTCCTATATGCTTTGCCTGGTTTATTGCTCTGGGTCTGAAATTTACAATAGCAAGTCTGGTCTCAGCCTTAATTTTTTTTTTTTTTTTTTCCTTACATCCTCGGTCAACACATTTTTTTTCTTGACAATCGTGTCGATCAGTGTGAATTACTCAAAATCAGTCGCATCGATCCCCTTCTGGCACTTCTTGTCAGTTAGGCAGTCACACCGATGCTTATAGGTAAAGATTAGGGTTTACCCTAGATCTCGACTAGTGTGTCTTTCTCTCTTGATTTTTGCCTCTAAGCTTGTTTAGACTATGTTCTCCCTCACTGGAAACCTTCATTTGGTTTGGTTTATTTGCTTGTTGATTTGCCTTCTTTTAAATTTATTTCTTGAGTCCTTGGATGGTTGGTGGCCCTAGGGCATCTTGGTTGTCATCCATCCAGCTGATTGTGAAATCAATGATTCAAGTGGTTGGTGAATTTACTCCTTGAATTTCATTTGTAGTCCTCTTGTTGCTTTGATATCCATCACACAAGTTTGAAAGGTTTCGTTTGCTTAAGTGTCTCTTTTCCAGCATAGATCACATTGCTTGTCTTGTTTTTGGTAGAGTCATTGTGTCATTGGTTTGGAAGAAAATCTCTTTTGTGTCTTTTCATTTTCTTGAGGATTGAATGTCTCGAAATTTTTTTCATTGAAGTGTTTTATGAAAGGTTCATTTTGTCATTTCATGAAAAGTACATAATTCTAGTTTGTTGCATCAATATGTTATGTTAGTTAGCATCATTAAAGACTAGAGTTGCATTTGAATTTGAAAAGAAAAAAGAATTCTCTTTACTTGTGAAAGGCCTGCTTGAAGTGCACTTATTAGGAAAATAGGATTTGGAAAGAGTTTTTTCATTAATTTATTTTCAAAAATTAAAGTAGTGAAAAAATTATTTTTTCTTTCAGTTGCTTGATTGTTTGCATTTGATTGTGTTTTCTAGTCTCTCTAGTGTAAAAAAATCATCGAATTGAAAGAGTCTTGTCTCATTTAGCTGCATATAGGATTTTTCGAGTCACATCGCTAAGGCTTGAAAAACCGAGACATAATTCAAGATAAAATTTAAAATGAACTCACTTAACCTAGGGCACATTTGAAACCTAACGATCACATCTAGAAGGTCTAGGCTAGAGACGTGTTTCGACGTCATTAAACCTAGCAGTTGTCATTAGCTTCGGCACTAGACAATGCTAGTACAGACCTATGATCCATGTACCATCGTGTATATAAAGGGAGACCTAGGTTACAATCCTTTATCCATAGGAAATCGAGTCTGCCACCTTGTAAATGTGATACTTTGAACACAACATTCAGGGAGATTGCATACCCGTACTTCTCGGTTCGTCGAGAGGTATTCTGTAGTTCATGGTTACCTGGTAATCCTTTTTACCTAGATCATCCCAAGTAGTCATTTGATCTTTTTGACCCATTAAACTTAAAAGATCATCTGAGCACTTGTCCTTTCAAGATCATTTCAAGTCGAAAGTGATAGAGTCATCTTTCTTTCTTTCTCGACTCTTAAAGCATGAAAGAGCACCAGTTTGTTTATGTTTCTTGAAAAAAAATTTCCCACGATCTCATAAAATTCATGTTAGTCTCTCTTTTCCTATCATTTGAGACAAAGTCATCGTGGCTGAACCATTTGGTTCACCTAGTTCCTCTTCCTCTGCTCCGTCTGAAAGATTGTTTGAGGAGCCATTTCCTGAATTGCCGCAGTCACTTGAGGACCAAGGTGTTGAACTCATAATTTTTCTGAGCATTAAACCTTTTTCATCTTGTCCTCCACCACCTTCAGATACTAGGTCACTTTCTGATATTGGCCTGGAATCTCCCGACAATCTTGTCCAGACTCCTGAGAGTTCGCCGACTACTGAAGGTCAACTTGAACTAGTTGTTTATCCTTTGAATCCTTTGTTCGATCCTGTTGTGATATCACCACAATGTCTGTATAGTCTGTATGATAAGCCAGGTATTCCTTTGTAATTATCCCCTCAAACATCTTTGATAGTTCATCGTTGCTTGTTTCCACCTATGGAATATGAAGGCGAAATTCCAATCTCCTATCCAGGTCACTCAGAGGTCTCCACTCCACACACTGTCGAAGAGGAAGAATATCATTTTCCACCTAAAGGTTTCCCCTACATGGGAAGCATTCCCATCAGTGTTTATTGATATTTTCCACCTAATTATGTGAATTTAACTCAGTTGGTCTCAGGTACAACTAGTGCCTCATCGCTTTATCATAACCATGTTTAGGCATCTCGCGCTATGCCTACCATAGGTCCATTCATTCAGAAGCTGACCTCCCAACAGATGGTGATTTCTGTAGTTACTTCAGTCCCAGTACGACCCACAATTCCACACCCTCTTGTCTCTTCGGTCCAAGTAACCCGTCTGGTTCAACTGATAGTCGCGAGTCATGTCTCTCTCAGTTTGTCAATCCCTCCAGTAAGTGTAGGAATTTACAGGGTAAGTTCCTCAGAAAGAATACCAAAAGGACACCGCTCACAACCAGATCTCAAATCAATACACCAGTATTTTTGACGTGGTTAAAACCCTCAGAGTGCAAGGAGGGAAACAGTCCACGGCCTGTCCCAACGTGGGTACAGACAATTTATTAATCAAAGAATGAAAAATTTACATAAGCTTCTCTCATGCACGGATTACCCGAACAATGACCCTCCATGCGCTTTAAATAGAACTCATGGACCAATCGGGTGTCAAGCCACGGATCAAGTGTCGATAATACCGAGGTGAGAGTGAACCGTCGGATCACTACATATCGTGACCGTCGGATTGTAAGTTACAATATGTACAACGGTAAAGAAACACACTTTACCTAACTCTAACCTAACTCTATGCTAGACCAAGTTGAACTTAACTATATCCTATGTGTCGGAATATCCTAACATCCCCCCTTAAGAACAACTTGGGATAGGATTGAAGGATTTACAAATATGACACAATAGGAGAAGGAAGGAGGCACTAGAGCCTATCCCCCCTTAGTGACAACTTCCTGAACTCCAAGCATATATCGAAGTTTAGTGAACTTCGCCTCTGTGAGAGCCTTTGTGAAGATGTCTGCAACCTGATCATCCGTTGGACAATATTGCACTTCAAGAACATGGTCATGAATGAGCTTTCTGATGAAGTGCATGTGTAGTTCAATGTGTTTGCTGCGCTGATGCTGGACTGGATCTTTGCATAGCTGAATGGCACTTTGATTATCACACCAAAGTGTGGTTGGATGCTGCTGCTCAAAGCCAAATTCTGATAGGATCTGACGAAGCCACAAGGCTTCCTTACTAGCTTCCACGGCACCACGATACTCTGCTTCTGCTGACGAAAGAGAAATGGCAGCCTGTTTCTTACAAGCCCATGTAATAGGTCCTGAACCAAGAGTGAAGACATAACCGGCAGTAGACTTCCGATCATCAAGGTCACCAGCCCAATCAGAATCAGTGAAACCAACTAACAGAGGAGCTGCTTTGGCACTGTAATGAATCCCAAACTGTACTGTACCTCGAACATAACGAAGTATTCTTTTAGCTGCTTTCCAATGACTTTCACGGGGGTTTTGCATAAAACGAGCAACAAGGCCAACAGCAAAGGAAAGATCAGGACGAGTATGGGTTAAATACAAGAGTTTTCCGACAAGTTGACGGTATAAGGTAGCATCAACTTCAGGAGAAGTACAAGAGACTGAAAGTTTGACTCCAGACTGAAAGGGAGAAGGGGCTGGCTTACAGTCTTCCATGTGAAAATGACGAAGAATATCACAAGCATACTTGGACTGGGAAAGGAAAATACCTTCTTGGGATTGCAAGACTTGAAGACCGAGAAAATAGTGTAAGTGTCCTAAGTCTGTCATTTCAAATTTCTTTTTAAGGCTGGACTTCACATGGTTTATAAGGTTGGGATCACTACCAGTAAGAATAAGATCATCAACATAAAGAACAAGGATGATAAGAGAGTTGCCCACTTTCTTGGTGTAGACAGTATTGTCAGAATGACACCTAGAAAAGCCAGATTCTAAAAGAAAGCTATCCATTTTGGCATACCAAGCCCGAGGAGCTTGCTTGAGGCCATAAAGGGATTTCTTAAGTCGACAAACGAGGCTGGAGTCTGTTTGTATGAAGCCAATGGGTTGTTCCATATAGATTTCTTCCTGCAAGTCCCCATGCAAGAAGGCAGATTTAACATCCATTTGATGGACTTCCCATTTTAAAGAGGCAGCAAGGGAAAGAACAAGGCGGATAGAGTTCATTTTGGCAACTGGAGAGAAGGTTTCAGTGTAGTCAATGCCTTCAACCTGTGAAAAGCCCTTAGCAACTAGACGAGCTTTATGTTTATCAACTTTCCCATCTGGTCCATACTTGGTTCTGTAAACCCATTTGCATCTAACAAGTTTGCGTCCCTTTGGTAGAGGAACAAGATCCCATGTATCATTTGTCATCAATGAATGATATTCTTCATTCATAGCTGCTTCCCAATGTGGATGGCCTGAAGCTTCTGCAAAAGTGTCAGGATCATGATTTACTGGAGCTTGAGCCAGTAAAGAAGAGGCTCTTTCAAACTGAGAACGTGTACGTCGCTGATCTGTAGGATCACCGGCAAGATCACCTGCTGCATCCCGAGTAGCACGGACCCATCTTGGAAGTTGAGGATCCTGAGAAGGTGGGGGAGGATTATCATCCTCGCTTTCATCATCAGAAGAAGAAATGTTTTCAAAGATAGAAGAGATAGGAAGAGGTGGCACATCCGCCGGACTAGGCTCGCAGGCCGATTTATTTTCATCAAATTTTACATCTCTTCTAATGATAACATTTTTGGACTTAAATGGAATAAGTCTATAACCTTTTACATCTTCAGAATATCCAACAAAAGTACATTTCTCACTCTTAGGTTCTAAAGCTTTATGCTTTTCATCTGGAATATGGGCCCATGCTTCACTTCCAAACACACGAAAGTGACTTACATCTGGTTTAATGGAACTCCAAGCTTCTTCTGGAGTGATATTCTCTAGAACCTTAGTAGGAGTGCGATTGATTATATAATTTGCACAATTAATTGCTTCGGCCCAAAAACTAAGACTGAGTCCTTTAGATTGCAGCATACAATTAGCCATTTCCTTTAAGGTGCGATTTTTCCTTTCAGCTACACCATTTTGTTGTGGAGTGTATGGAACAGTATGTTGCATTTGAATTCCATTTTCGGTGCAAAAGTTGATGAATGCGTTTTTAACATATTCTCCACCATTATCAGTTCTTAGCTTAAGAATTTGATGTCCAGATTGTTTTTCAACAAATGCTTTGAAGGCCAAAAAAGTGCTAAATACTTCGCTCTTGAGTTTTAAGAAGTATACCCAAGTGCGTCTAGAGAAATCATCAATGAAAGTTAAGAAGTACTTGCAGCCAGAGAATGAAGCAACAGGAAGAGGACCACATAAATCACTGTGCACAAGCTGTAAAGGGGCTGAGGCGTGCCAAGAGGCACGTTTGTCAAAACTGTCCCGATGATGTTTTCCGAGTACACATCCGGAACAAACACCATCTTTGCAAGATACCATAGGAAGACCTGTCACCATATTTTCTTTACATAGATGCTGAAGGGAGCGATAGTTTAAGTGACCAAACCGCTCATGCCAAAGTTTGCTCACTTCATCATTATGAGCAACAAACACTGAGGGAAGATGGGATGACCCAAAGTTGTGAAACTTATACAACCTTTTGGAATCATCAGCAAGACCAGTAGCTAGAATCTGTTTAGGATCTTTTAGATCCTTGATTACAACATCATGAGGTGAAAATTCAACAATTTTACCTTCACCTGAATGAGTTATCTGATAGACAGATAGAAGGTTGCAGGATAAGTTTGGAACACATAATACATCATTGAACTGACCATTGTCTAGATGAACAGTTCCAGTCCCTACAACATTAAGAGATCTATCATCACCAACATATATATTTTTGGTGTTACAATCATTTAAAGAAGAAAACATGGCTTGGTTTTTGGCCATGTGACAAGAGGCTCCAGAATCAATGAGCCACTCATGAGAATGAGAAGAAGAAGAAGATACATTTAATGCATAACCAGACTGAGATGATTGACGATGACATGCAGAAAGTGCCGTTCCGGAAGTTGAAGTTGAAGTAGGCTCCAGATGGATGTTATGTTTCTTCATTGCGGCTTCCAAGGCTTCCATCTTCTTAAAGCATTTAGATTCTAAGTGGCCATCTCGATTACAAAAGTTACAATGTCTGTCAGTCCTCTTCCATTTGTTTTTATTGGTCTTGTCATTTTGCTGAAATGATCTTTCATCTTGAGGCTGAGTTGGTTTAGGACCATTCCTTTGAGGATAAGACTTCTTAGGATTCTTTGAATTTGGTTGCTGCTGGGCGGCTAACGCTTTCGAGGAAGAGTTTCCAAGATTAAGAAGACCAAGGTGTAAGAGTTTTTCTTGTTCTCTTATTAAGGAATCACAAAAGGAGTCAAAGGAAGGGGGTTTGTAGTCTTTGCCTTGACAAATGAAAGCTTCCCTTGTAGAATGGAAAGTGGAAACAAATACAGAGTAGGCTGGTCCCAACTTAGTAAGGATGGAATAAATAAGGTTACCATCTTCTTTCTTAACTTTAACACCTTCCAAGAGATATCTAAGGGTCTTGAATTTGGACAAGAAATCTTCAATGCAAGAAAAATTATTAGGATCCAAAGTAAGCAACTCATTCTCAAGTTGATGGGCTCTAATTTCATTTTTAATCCCAAAAACTTTAGCAAGTTTTTCTAATGCTTCATGAGGAGTTTCAATTTCTGCAATGTGGAATCTAAGATCAGGAGAAACAGACATTCCTATCAAACCACGTGCTTGATCTTGTCTATTTTCCCATTTTTCGGCCTTGTCTTCATCTTTGGGTTTCTTCTCTTGGTCTGTGGCTATTCTGAAGAGACCTTTACTTCTAAGTAAATCTCCCATGTAGGCTACCCATTGGAAGTAGTTAGTGCTGTCAAGAATGACTTGGCATGGACTTTCCATTTTTTGAAAAAAACCTGAAGCTGAAGATGCTGAAAGTAAGTGGTCCAATGGATAGATCTCGAAAAAATAGGCGGTTTTAAAAAAAATGGCTCTGAAAAAGGCTTCCGGATGAAGAAGTTATGGCTTTTTAAAAAACATTGTTGACGTTGCCGGCAAAGTGCGCGAATGTGCGGGAATGAAAAAATCCGCCCCCACAAAATGGATACTTGAACCCAAGACCTCTACTCTCTTAAAAAGTCTTTGAACCAATTGATCTATACAAAATATTTGAGAGAGAGAGAGAGAGAGAGAGGGGGGGGGGGGGGGGGCCTCGATTTGCGTGCTTGCCTTGGGAAGGCTCTTTTCCCCTACAAAACACAAAACACAAAACCCAACACGAATATGCAAAGAAAAACGAACCTTACGGCTCAAAGTTAGCTTTAGCCAAAAAACTAGAATTTTAAAAAAAAATCTCAAAGTTAGCTTTTAACCGAAAAACTAAATATTTTTCTCAATGTTTCTGATTTTCCAAGATCACACTAAGGTGCAGGGAAAAGAGCATACGCATGAGAAAAATCCTTTCTTTCTGTTTCTGATTTGCCCAGATCGCACAGAGTCGCAGGGAAAAGAGCATACGCAGAAATGAAAGGTCCGGGAAAAAAAAAGGCTAAATAAACCGAAACCGAAATAAGCAGAGAGAAAATGACAGTAAACTGCAAAAAAACACTGTATACCTCCCGATCTGAAAAATGACGCAGCTAGGGCTACCGGAAACCTTTTCGCGTGAAACGAAAGGGGTTCCTCACTGAAACAGATGCTCCGAACGCAACAGAGCAGTCCTCTCGGCCCGAAAGCAGTCAGAAACAGCAGATCTAGGAAACGACAGCCGCATGCAGTTCTACCGGCTTCAGATTTGGATCACCAACGGACGCGGCCCTCAAATAGCTCTGATACCATGTAGGAATTTACAGGGTAAGTTCCTCAGAAAGAATACCAAAAGGACACCGCTCACAACCAGATCTCAAATCAATACACCGGTATTTTTGACGTGGTTAAAACCCTCAGAGTGCAAGGAGGGAAACAGTCCACGGCCTGTCCCAACGTGGGTACAGACAATTTATTAATCAAAGAATGAAAAATTTACATAAGCTTCTCTCATGCACAGATTACCCGAACAATGACCCTCCATGCGCTTTAAATAGAACTCATGGACCAATCGGGTGTCAAGCCACGGATCAAGTGTCGATAATACCGAGGTGAGAGTGAACCGTCGGATCACTACATATCGTGACCGTCGGATTGTAAGTTACAATATGTACAACGGTAAAGAAACACACTTTACCTAACTCTAACCTAACTCTATGCTAGACCAAGTTGAACTTAACTATATCCTATGTGTCGGAATATCCTAACAGTAAGTGGACAAGCTATGCCGCCTGGGGGGCAGAATCTGAATGCTTCTATGGTGTCAGGAAAAACCAACGCGAGTGACTCACAAGTTCACATGGTTGGGATGAACCAGCCTTCCTCTAGTGTTATTCAAAACCCTGCTGGTCTTGTTGGATCAAGCAATGTCCAGTGCCAACAGGTCCAAAATCCTGTTGGTCTTCTTGGGTCAGGAAATTTCCAGTATCAGCAGCCTTATGAGGCTCAAGTTCAATACCAAAATCCTTATGTTCCATATGGTTCCCAAGGGATGGTCAATCTGCCTTACATCCTTCACCCTGGACAATATGTTTATCTTAGTCCATCCACCATTCCCGATGGCTATGGCCAAATACAGTTCAGGAATTTTCAAGGTATCAATCCGAGAACTGTTCAAGTACCCTTGCAGCAGCAAGGACAACCTCTGCAGAAACAAGGGCAACTTTTGTTGCAGTAAGGCCCATCCATGCAGCAATAGGGGTAGGTGATGCTGCAACAAGGACAACTACAATAGCCGTAGGGTCAACCCTTGTAATAGTTGCAACAAACGATGTAGCCGCAGATGTAGTATGTTCAACAAACCTCCCAGCCTATGTCTTTGTAAGGCCAACCTCTGTAGCTGTATGGACAACCTTTGTAGCCATAAGGTCAACCCTTACAGTAGCAAGGCCAGCCTGGGCAACATCAACCCTTATACTTACAAGGTCACGGTCAAGTCCTGCAGTAGTAGGCCCAAAATCTTAATGTCCAAGGGAAATAGGTTTAGAATCTTTTTGTCCAAGGGTAGCAGGTCCAAAATCCCTATGTCCAAGGTCAACAAGTGAAAAATCCTTATGTACAAGGGCAATAGGTCTTAAATCCTTATGTCCAGGGGAAACAGGTTCAAAACTCGTATGTTTAAGGAAAATAGGTGCAACATCCATATGTCCAAGGTCAACAGGCTCAACAACCTTTTAACCCATATGTTTCTTATCAACAACCTATGGTTGGACAGTTTCAAGGATTTCAAGGTCAAAATCCTCCCTACGGGAAAGGTAGCCTATAGTGGGGGAAAATATAATGCCATATGGACAAAACCCTCCACTATGGGGACACAATCCTTGCCAATAGGGATGGGCTCCTCCGGTTGGACCCACTTATCGACCTCCAATTCCTTTTAATACTCAATTGTCGTTCTTGGCTACACTAGAGTTGCCAGATGTGTCTCAACTCATGAATGATCCAATTCTTCATTCACCATATTGGCCTCTGGTCCCTTCCAAGATTCTGAGTGATTTTCCGAAGTTTGAAGGAAAAGCCAAAGAGGATCCACAAGCCCATGTGATGACATATCATCTCTGGTGCTCCTCAAATTCTTACATTGAAGATTCAATTTGTCTTTGTCTTTTCCAATGAAATCAAGCTACCTAGAAATACCTATAATGACTTTAACACTCTCGCCATGGCCTTTCTCACACATTTCCAATTGTCAGTTTTCTATGAAATCGACACCCACCTACTAACGTCGCTCAAGAAAGACACTACAAACCACATCTCTGATCATATCCATGAATGGAGGCGTAGGTTCGCCTAATTAAGTTTGAGATTGTTGATAAGTTGTTGACCGAATGGTTCACCAAATCCTTCGTCAATAAAATTGCTTGGGACATAGCTATGGGAGGATGTGTCACTGAGGAACAAGTTATCACGCGTGCCCAGTATCTAGACCTTGTCTATTCACAGTTTGACATGTTATATGATGTGTTACCTGATGCACCCAGACCACCATCTGATCCAACATCACCTAAGTCTCTTGCTACACCTCATGTTGATGGAGTAATTGGTTCAATGACTCAGACCCTTGCAAAATCTTCTTCCAAACAGAAGTCAGTCTCCAACACTGCTTCCAGTGAGTCTTCTCATCATTTTCCTAGCCTTGGTAAAATCTCAAAGGTCCATGTTGTACAGTCTACCACAACGGACAAATCCTTAAAAGGTAAGAAGAAAGGCAAAGGAAAGGGTAAAGTCGATGCCCCAAAACAGGGTCATCCTAAGTCATCTGTTGGTGATGCTTTTCAACAGAAGCCTAAGTATTTGCGCCTCATTTGTGAGGAGGATCACTATACTAAGGATTGTCCCAGACGATCCGATGTTAGTCGCTTGCTCAAATGGACCCTAGCTGTCCTAAAAGAGCCATTTCCATCCCAGCAAACCCAAATGGTAGACTAGCCTCAGTCATCCACTTCCTCAGGTTCACAAGTGTTAATGATGAGTACGCCCATTAATGTGACTACTAGATCAAAATATTATCAAACTCCTACCCCGAAAGTAGGGAAAGAAAAAGAAGCTACCCCTTCTCCTTCTACCCCATCATGTTTTGGCCTCCTCATATAGAGCAACCTAACCCTAATTCCACCGCTCGACCACCTTCTCCAGGTGTGCTATGAAGTCCTTGTACAATCCCAACGCTCGAGCTACTCAACACTATAATATTGTTGAGGATTTGGCTTAGGTGCTATCAGTTATGTCTGATCTTGATGTACTTCAAAGCTGCCCATCTCAACGGAAATCATTATTGTCAGCTAATGTGGGTATTGATCCTACTGATTCAAATATTATATGTTTTGATCTAGAAAACCACGTTCCATGTCTTCCTCTTCAAATTTCCTTTCTCGTTCAGGTAGTCATCAATGAGAAAACCATTCATATGACCGTCATTGATGAAGGTGCCTCTACTTGCATCATGTCAATCAATTGTTGGAAGGAAATTGGTTCTCCTACTCTGAACCAGTTCCCTAACACTTTGGAAGCTTTCAACAGGCTTGACTCATGACCATTCGATGTCTTACCCAACCTTGTCATTACTTTGGAGGGCAAGACACTACATGTTGAAGTAGAGATCGTTGATGCTAATCTCAATTATAATATTCTACTCAGATGGAGTTGGACCCATGTCATGCATGTTGTAGCCTCCTCCCTGTTCCGTGTGATTTTTTTCCCCATCAAGGGAAGATAGTCAGAGTTGACAAACTGTCCTTCTTTGCCTCTTCCTCCTTAGATGGCAATGTTCCATATGTCAAGCACATCGGTGCTCCTTATGAGAGTGTGGGGGTAGGGCTTTCTAAATATCCTGCTTTAATGGGAATTTTTCCACTCCCATCTCCTCATGTTTCCTCTGTCAACATGATCTAGGTCAAATCTAATCCTTGGGTCATACCTTCATTGGATCTTGTTGATACATGGGGCGAGGTTATGCTGCTAAGTCTGGCCAAAATAAATTATGTGGAAACTATTTCGGCCTTAAGCTTTGTATCCTTTGATATTCCTACGTCGAGGACATCTCTCGATGTGTATTCTCAATCCACGTGGCTTGGTTCTTCGACAGCTCCTGATCCCTTAGCCGAGACTTTCTTTCTGACGAGAGTATCATGGAAGTAATGTCTCTAGAGGAAACACCTTGGAACGACACTCATCATCATTCCTCGTTCCTGCCTAGCTCGGTGGTCATTTCTATGTGTCTTGAGAAGTTCTCTTCTCTACTGCCTATTGACATGTTAGTTTCTCCTTACATTGTCAAGATCTTTCAACTGAGGGCACCTTTATCTCTTCATGGATTTAGGTTTTTTCTCCCTCCTCGAGTTTTTAGTGATTTCCCATTATTGCAATGGGGTTGTCATCTGAATCGTAACCCTCCCTCACCTAGGGGGCATGGGGACACAGACTTATATGAGTTCTACTCTATTACTTGGCTGATTCGATGCTTACTCATCATGTCAATGGTAAAAATCCAATGTTCATCTATGTTGATTGATTACCTGAGTCTAAGCATGGATTCTCTCAAAAAGTACTATGCTTAGGGCATATTTCATGGTTACTTTTGTACAATATTGTGTCATTCATTTTTGTATAGTGTGGTTTGGTGTGTTATTTTGCAAGCACCTTCTCTGCTTATTATGTTTTTTCCTTCTTCGCAGATTTCGGTGTCCCCTCACGTCGGTTTCGATGATGGTGCTTGCTGTAGTACCAGGAATCTATCATCTGCAACATGGGCCATCTATGCCCCCCATGGTGAGTTGATTGACCTTCAAGGTATATTTCTAGGTCGAACAACTAATAACATCGTTGAGTATAGCACGGTTATTGAATTATTGTCAGAAGCTATTGCTCTTGGCATCTGGGAATTGGTTGTCAACCTTGATTCACAACTTGATGTTCTTCAACTCAATGGGAAATATTTCATCATAAACCCTCAGATATTGAGAATGTATCTATGTATTCGTCTGTTAGAGAGAAATTTTGATTTCATTACATATCATCATATTCCTCGACACATGGATACATTAACAGATGAATTAGTTAATTATGTGTTGGATAGACATTTGCGAAACATGTAACAACTCAAAAACAAAAACATTTGTACCATAGTAAGCAAGGAAGTACAACACACACACACACACACACACACACACACACACGCACACACATATATATATCTCTGTGTGTACCTGTAATGTTTTTAGTACATAAAAACACCAAAAAATAATATGTTTGTTTGAAATACATTGGTGGCTCGCAGGCCTTATACATCTATGGCTCGCAAGCCTAAAAAATATGGAATGCTAGACTTGTGCACTAAACAACATGATTCTCATGATAGCATGTAACTGCTCAAACTACATGAGTCAGCAGTCAGCAAATCTGATCTGACACCCCCACCATATGTCTCTGGTACTGGCATGTGACATCACCCATCTGAGCATACTCTCTGATCCCACGGGTCAAACCCTCGAGATTCTATGCAATCTCCTCCTCGTTTTCGGTTCCATCCTTATAAGGAGTGACATCAAATTGCCGAGCGATGCGCTTGGTAATCGGGGACATCCTGACAGGCCATTATGGTCTAACATCTACATTCATAAAATCGAAGTGTCATGAACACATATATTTCAAAAACAGTAACAAAAATCAAAAAACTAAAAAATTATTTTTTTTACCTCCATCATCAAAACCCTCCCCTTCTGGGAGCGGCATATCCAGGTCTGCGGAAGTTGGTACCCCTGTAAGGCTAATCCTCTACCATGATTAGCTATCGTTGTAGCCACGAGAAAAAGGTAGGCTTGTAGGACATATGTTGGCCCCCCTGACCCTGGGCATCAACTCACTCCAATGGACCATCTGTGGGTCTCGAGGCATCGACAGATCTACCTCAGTCAGCTGGTGTTGGAACAACGAAACCCGCTCTAGGAAGAAGGTCACTAGCATAGATCCAAAGAAAAACTGCTTCAGGTGTCCCGCCTTAGCTTTTGATAGCTGGCACTTCATGTTGATTTTCATTGCTTCCTCCCAATTAAAGATGGTGGGTTTCGTGCAGTCGATAGCATATTGAAACTTCGACTTGTTCATATCATGTTTTGGAAATAATACTAAGAAGGGGGTGAATCAGTATTAGCAAATCAATAATCTTTTAATTTCCATTATCAAATTCATATATGCTACTTCAGTCAAGGAAACCCACATGTATACACAACTGTGTTTAATGCAACTAGCGTATATCCAGTAAATTTATGATTCAGTTAATCCATTATATGTTGATCTTTAATCAGTGCATCAGAACTTCATTAACCATACGAACAGTAAACAGGTACAGTAAAACAGAATAGATCATCACACATAAGAAGCACACATGAACACCATGATATAAGGTGGAAACCCAATGCGGGACCAAAACCACCTGCTACTGTTTTCTTTAAGATAAGAAAAACCTTTTTGCAATCTTGTACTAGCATAGACTCATACCAGTACACAGGCACCCACCTGTAGAAGGCTACAACCTTCTCTCATTCTCCAGCTTCTACTGGAAGGGAGCTACAACCCCCTGGCTCTTGTACTAGCCGATCCATTTATTAGTATGTAGGTGCTAGCCTACTGAAGGCTATGACCTTCTTGTTTCATCACAACACCATAATATGAAGGCCATGTTTCATCCAATTTTCATATTTGATCCATCAACAACATTGAAGCTCAAAATCAATCACCACTGCAATACAACTATTGCATCAACCAATCACCCAACACTAAATCACTGAAACCTTTTCATCAAAACACAGTCACCAAAACATAGTGCAAAACCCAAAACTATGCAACAACAACCAGATCCAATCTGCAACTTCAAATATCATACTTCAAACAGTATACACAACTTTAATGAGCCAAACCTGCGTGTATACACACTTTTACCAAAGTGAGCCCGCGTACACATCAAAAAATATTAACTCAGAACTTTTCAGCTATACCAGACATCAGTCATACCCAGATCATAACATTTATACAATAAAACTTGCGTCAACAATTCAGATCTAGTCTATCCATGATCAAACCGCATAATGATAATACATTCCAAGCCTTATGATCTCGATCCATCATCCATCATCAACAACATAGGTGCATCCTTGGTCCAGATCAAGCAAAGCATCACAAACCCATAACCAACATACTAGAACTCACACTTCATCAGATATTCAAATCTTGCACACTTGCACATTGTGCTAATGATCTTCTTCTTCTTATATAGGTTTATGCCTCTCTCAATACTATGGTCCAAAACCACGTAGGACCAATACCTTGGACCCAATACCTAGGGTAAATACCTCGGACCAAATACCACAGACCAAAACTTAGTTTTTCTACATGTACGTGCCTTTGTTTTTGCGAAAGTGCATGTGTAAATTATAAGCGCCTTTGTATATAGTGAACCTGCGTGTATACACTACTTGGTATATATTGAACCTACGTATACCTTTCTTTCTTCATTCTATGAGTCTAAACTGTGATATGTCATCTTAGTGAGTTGCCATCAAGGAAAACACCTGTGTCATAGTGCCAAACCTGTGTCATAATGCCAACAATCTCCCCCTTTTGGACTTGATGGCAACCCCAAGTCAATCTCCCCCTTTGGCATCAAGGGCAAAGGGTTATGCTCCCCTTGAGTACATGCTGAAATCTTTGATATGCTGAAGTGTGCTGATCATGCTCCCCCTGACTGTAAGCAAGTTCTGCAAAAAGATGTTTTTTATAGACATATTTGGGCACTTCAACCCCAATCTTATATGTCAATAAACTAGGGTTCATCAACCCCCAAAAGATTTTTTTCATACCCTAAAAGAACATGGTCATCTAATTACATCATTCCCCAAAAGTTCCACCTGAAAAACCATCCAGAAGTGGCCTAAACTGAACCATACTGACTGCTACATTGGCCAGGTGCGATGCATACTGAGTGATACACTACTCAAGTGCGATGCATACTATTTGGGCCTTCTATAGGGTGCGATGGGCGAGGATGGAAAAATGTCCGAGACAATTTGCTAGGTGGTTGCTCATGGAATCTTCTAGAAACCTCTCCTATGACATTTGCCTCTCTGAATTCGCCCAGGGATGAGTAAGAGATCCAAGAAATCTCTAAGTGGAACCAATTGTAACAAGTGGAATGACACTAATCAAAACCCTAGAGATGACTCACACCCTTGCACACATCTATAAATGGATCCCTCATCTTAGAGATCTAGAGGTTGGAATATTGTGAATTGCAAGGAAGTGCTAATAGTTTGTATTTGAGGAAAGAGCATTGTATTATTGGTGTGATCTTGCTATTTCATGAGGTGAAGAGGGATTGATGCGGGGAGGATGATGCTGGATCAGACAACTGGGTTGTAATTCTTCCTTCTATTTAATAAAGTTCTTCAAGTTTTCTTCCATATGATTGTGCAATTGTGAATGCTATTGTATGTTCATTATATATCTTATTCTGTAATGTTTATGATATAATAGATCCATATGCTTTGATGGTTCTTTTCTACTGTGTTTCTATAGGTACTTTCCAAGTGAGATAAGTACGGGGAGGAGTTGCAAGCTCTGTCAAGGGGGAGAGAGATACAAGCAAGGGATTAAGCGGAAGTTCCAAGTTGATTCCATTGTCTTTCTATTATCTATTATACATAGAAGAAATCGTGAATTCCTTTAAACTGTTGTTTCTAGGGTAGCTGCCAAACCTAGAGGGCTAGTTGTTCGAAAAGACACTAGTTTTCCTAGAAACAAATTGGCGACTCCACTGGGGAGCGAATATATGTTTGTTTGTTGTTGTTGTTTGTTTCATAAACTATAAACAGAGCTTGAAGTCAGCCAGGTAGCCTTCGAACTGCTCTTGCTCTACAATTGCATAGTATATGAATGCTGCTTTAGTCAATTGGTTTAGTTTATGAATTAAAATTTTGACTTACAAGCATTCTAGATGCCCTTTTGGTAGCTTAGTAACCTCTCAAAGCATTCCTCTGTACTTTGATTTTTACTGTCCATCATAGCTAAACTTAACTCACTAAAAACAACCTCACATCTGAGCCAAAACCCACTTCAGTTGCGCTCCTTGGCCCATCGCACTGTCTGTCACTGTAACTCAATATGCATCGCCCCTCGCGAGTGTGTAAATTGCAATGCATCCCTATTTCTGTGAAGCCTAGGTGCGATGACCGACTGAACCTATTTCCGCTCTAGAAATTGGGGGGTTTTGTCCTTGTTTTCAGTTCTGTTTAGTTGTTTTTGCTGCTTATGAACAATGCCTTAATACTAAAACCTACTTGCATCACATAGATCAGCCTCCATTAGATTAGGATTAGTAAATGTTTTTATGTATTTGTTCATCATTTATAATCCTTATCAAAAAGTTGCTTAAATCGATCTGTTGCTTTGATACAAAAAGTGTCGTAATTGTCGTTTTGTGTCGAAAAGACAAGTGTCGGGGATTCTTCCCTCCCTGGATAGTCGATAGAACTTTCCATCATGTATTTGGTTTGATTTGTTTTTTATTCAAAGTGTCGAAAGTATTTTTTATTCAAAATTGAAAAGTGTCGTTTAGTCTTCCTTTCGCTTTTGAAGAAGAAATGGTCAAAAATGTCGCTTTGAAAGAAATATTTTAGACATTTGCTGCATTTAGTTTTCCTTTTTGGAATTTTTCACATTAAGGGGAATGAAAACAAATACATGCATTTTCATTTGCATTTAGTTTGTGTGCGAAAAATGATTTAGGAAAATGCACTAGTGTGTGCTCTTTGCTCTTTGTTTGAAAGAATTGTAATCTTTTTTCCCTAGTAGCTAAGATTTTCATTGCTCAAAATAAACAACGATAGTTTATCATTATAGATTGCATTTTAGGAATATCAAGTCAACATCACGCGGTGAACCATTGAAAGGAAAACTTTAAACAAGATCAACTTTAAAATAAATTTCAATGAATCTAACAACGCTTTGGAACTTAACACAACACATCTAGAGGTCTAGGCTAGAGACGTGTTTCGGTGTCATAAAAACTAGTAACTATCATTTTCATCAAAGGTTGGGTGTTTCCTCCTCCTTGATATGACAAGTGCTAGCACGGACTTGTGCTCCCCATACCGTTGCGTATATATTGGGAGACCACAATAGGATTATATCCTTTATCCATAGGAAGTTGATTCTACCACCTTATCGATCACAATGCACTGAACACAACATTCAAGAAGATTGACTGCATACATAAGTCCTTGGTAATTTATATTTAATTTATCACCAAGGTGTATTTTGCAGTTTTTCGATTGGTTTGGTAATCCCTCTGTCTAGATTTTCCAGAGTAGTCACTTTTGTTCCTTTTCGACTCTTTAAAAGAAAAGGTCCATCTGAGCACTTGTCACTTCAGGCTCATTAAAAATCGAAGGGGACTAGAATCATCTTTAGCTTTTTCTCGACTCTTAAAAACGGAAAAAGCAAAAATGTGTCAATGCGTCATTAAAATTAATTAAATTCAGAATAACATCCCTATTCCTTAGTTGATCTTAGGTTGAGATATATGGAGTCCACCAATCAAGGAATCCCTTTTGAGGGGAATCCTAGCCCTTTTACTTCTTGGGGAAATATTGGTGCTCCTCATATGGCCACATTGTCCCTCCTGGGACTTACCATTGGCCTTCCAGTACAACTGTTCTCAACCTATGTGGTTCAAAACACCGTGATTCCTCAACAATCGAATCAACATCCAGTTGATACTGAATTTGACCCTTAACCTTATTCTTCGTTTGTTTCTCCCTCCCCTTCTTCCTCTTCGCTTGGTGAAAGTAGTGACGCTAATAAGTAGGTGGTTGAGAAGAAGATGAAATGGAAGGAGAAGAAGAAGAAGAAGCCAATTCAGTAAGGGGGCAACCATGCTTCATTTGGTGAAAATCCACCCATTAAACTTCCTAAACCCAAATTTCCATGCATAATTTGTAGAGGAGACAATTTTCATCGATATTGTCCTTGCTTTCCTCGGATCTTGAGAGAATGGTCCCCCTATTCGCACCACCTGGTGTCATCAACCTCTGGTGATCATGTTGGTAATACACCATCAACTAGTGATAGTGAAGATCATGGACAGAAAGGAAAGGTCAAAGTTCCATGTAGGTTATGTGAAGGTAATCATTCCCTTCACCTTTGTCCCTTTTTGGATGAAGCCAAAAGAGTGTTGGATAACCATCCTGCTTCACCGCAACAACTTCCATCTAGTTTCCAAAAACTCTCCCCAAGTCCTTCACTAGTTGAAAAACCGGCTAACTTAAATCAACTGTCGGTTGAAACCACTATCTCTGAAAGTGAATCTTATGAGTCGATACCCGACCAAAATCAATAGGTCGAGGTGACAGTTGACCCAGTTTTACCTTCAGAAAGTCGTACCCTTCTCGAAGAGAGTGAGAATGATACCGTTCAAATTCTTTTTGTTACATTAGAATCCGATGAACTCGAGGGCAATCCACCCATTCCTTTGCAATAGGAGGAAAATCCTCCAGCTCTTGAAACTCAAGGGGTTAATTTAACCTTTTATTCGGTACCCCCTCCAAGCAGTCTAGTCACCTCCTTTGACTAGAATCGACTAGCAAGATCCTGCCTTCCCTCTTATGTACCTTTCCAAATCATAATACAAGTTTACAAAATGATCGTATCTTGCACTGTCATAGATGAAGGGCCATCAATGAGTATCCTTTCCTCAACTGCTTGGAAAGCGTTTGGTTTACCATCGCTTATGCATGTTACACATAATCTTTTAGGCTTTAACAAAGGAACCTGCCAACCATTAGGGATCCTTCCTAAGTTACTGATCACTTGGGAAGGAAAACCGTTCATCTGAACGTGATGGTAGTCCCAGGACCGTTAGATTACAATCTACTCCTTGGACGTGACTATGTTTATAACATGGAGGCTATTGTTTCAACACTCTTCCAAAAGATGTGTTTCTTGCATGAAGGTAAGATTGTCACCATTGACCAGCTTTCATATTCCCGATTAAATATGAAAAGATCGTCGAGCACTAGCCTTTCCAGAATGTTAAAGTGATTGGAAATGTCATCCCTCCTATATATTTTAATATTTTTCGGACCCGAGGGATTATCTCACGAAAACGTTCGAGCGCTTGTCTTTTTCGGCTAGTTAAAGTGATTGGAAAAGTTATCCCTTTTGTATTATTTTAATATTTTTCAGGCCTAAGGGATTATCTTACGAAAAATAACTTTTGGAGTTTCCTTTTTGTCCCTTTTCAAAGTCTCTAAACATGAAAATGACCAATTTATCCTTGTCATTAAACTCGTTAAAACAATGGCGACAAACTTGTCGATTCTAGGCAAGAACGAGTTTTATTGTCGCTAGACTTGTTAAAACATAGCGACAGGTTTGCTCGAAGGGAAAATTATAGAACAATCATATGTTATCCTCCTCAAGCTTGACAAAAAAAAGAGGTACTAGTTAGCAATGACTGGGGAAAAAGGGAAGAAAACTTGAAAACTTTATGGTAGCAGGTCGCTCTTGAACATGACACTTTCACTCCATCACCATGATTGAGTCGGGTTGGGTTATTCCGTTCACCGGCCATCTCAACATTGGTCTTTCACACCATCCATCTTTTGGGGTTAACGCTACCAATTCATCTTAGTGTCACTAATATGTTCAAGAAAATTCATTTAGTCGAGAATTCACCATCCACTTAATGTCCCATCCACTGCAATACCTTCATATTTCATGACCGCCATCCCTAAACCTTGTGTCGTCAGATCATTTTCACCTCCAGAAAATCATTTGCTTTGTTTCATGTCTTAGATGTGGGATACATTAAGGCCCTCCTACGATGAGTCACTTCTTGTTGACATCAGTTCATTATCCAAGAAATTGACTTACGAACACCCCTTTTAGTGTTGTGAAGCTTGCATGCCTCAATGGCAAGTTTCTCACTTCTGGCGACAGGTTGGCATCAATGGCCTTCGACCGAAAGATTTTGTGTGGTGTTCTACATCAGATCATATATTCACACCACGTGAATTGTACTGTAGTACCTTGAAGGTCATTATCATTATTGGTGATATTGGCTAGTAATCAAGCAATGTCTTTCCATGTTCGACTTCAGAACATCTCTTCACATGGATTGACTTGTACATTGGGTGAAGATTGAACGAGTTTGAATACATCAGATCTAGTTTCATCCATCCGGGCTATGATATATTTAGGGATATAAAAACATCAAATGTATAAAGACATTGCACAGATGGCCATCCAAACCAAGGATGATGATTCTACATCTAAAGAATCATCAGTCAACATCTGTCGACGACTATCTGATCTATGTACATGAAATGAATTTATAAAGCTAAGCATGGGAATGCCCACCTCAGCTAGATCATGAAAAATTATATTATGATGATGTATTTTATTGTATCTTATACAGGTCACCTTCTAGTTCGAAACCTCAGATCCTCATGATAAAGCATTTCACCAGACATCAAGATTTATGTCTTCATGCTTTAGGGGGCAACTATTATAGACATATTTGGGCACTTCAACCCCAATCTTATATGTCAATAAAATAGGGCACATCAACCCCTAAAAGAGTTGTTTCATACCCTAAAAGAACATGGTCATCTGATTACATCGTTCCCCAAACGTTCCACCTGAAAAACTATCCAGAAATGGCCTAAACTGAACCATACTGATTGCTACACTGGCCAGGTGTGATGCATACTAAGTAATACACTGCTCAAGTGCGATGCATATTGTTTGGGCCTTCTATAGGGTGTGATGGGAAAGGATGGACAAATGTCTAAGATAATTTGCTAGGTGGTTGCTCATGGAATCTTCTAGAAACCTCTCCTATGACACTTGCCTCTCTGAATTCGCCCAGGGATGAGTAAGAGATCCAAGAAATCTCCAAGTGGAACCAATTGTAACAAGTGGAATGACACTAATCAAAACCCCAGATATGACTCACACCCTTGCACACATCTATAAATGGATCCCTCATCTAAGAGATCCAGAGGCTGGAATATTGTGAATTTTAAGGAAGTGTTGATAGTTTGTATTTGAGGAAAGATCATTGTATTGTTGGTGTGATCTTGCTATTTCATGAGGTGAAGAGGGATTGATGCTGGGAGGATGATGCTGGATCAGACAAATGGGTTGTAATTCTCCCTTCTATTTAATAAAGTTCTTCAAGTTTTCTTCCATATGATTGTGCAATTGTGAATGTTATAATTTGTGAATGCTATTGTATGTTCATTATATATCTGATTCTATAATGTTTATGATATAATAGATCAAGATTCTTTGATGGTTCTTTGTTATTGTGTTTCTATAGGTACTCTCCAAGCAAGATAAGTATGGGGAGGAGTTGCAAGCTTTGTCAAGGGGGAGAGAGATCAAGCAAGGGATTAAGCGGAAGTTCCAGGTTGGTTCCATTATCTTTCTCTTATCTATTATACATAGAAGAAATCGTGAATTGCTTTAAACTGTTGTTTCTAGGGTAAATTCCAAACCTAGAGGGATAGTCGTTCGAAAAGACACTACTTTTCCCAAAAACAATGTTCTACAAGAAGAACATGATTCTATACATCATAAATGACCTTCCTATCACCAAAGACTCATACATACATCCATCTCCCAACCAAGTGGGGATATACCAAATGTTTATACATGATTGAGATAGACATTATTACATCATCCTTCCCATGCATAGTGGGGGAACAAATTAAATCATATGACTCATGGGTATTTAAAAGAAATGCATGAATTTTTTAACAAAGAAAAACGACCGAAACAAGACCATGATAGTCATTGTTAGCTCTGATATGCAGTGCTGACTTTCTAATGTCAAGGAGAAGCCTGGTCTATTTCGTGGTGTCCTCAAAGGGGCCCCACATGGGTCATTTTCCCCTTCTCCTCCTACCAAACTTACTCTCCACCACTTCTGTTTCCTTGTTTACCTTCTAAACCCGACAAAACAACACCCTTTAGCCTTAGCCCCAAGCGCAAAACCCCAAAGCACCCATAAAACCCTACCATATTCCTTGTACGCCTGTAACCCATGACACCGCATCCCTGCCATTGATCAGCCCCCACCAATCCAACAGCTCGCATTGCACCCAATAAAGGTGACCTGCATGACCGCTTTCCACCGTCAGATCATCTCCACCAGATCTGATGGCCTTCGCACATATCGCGAAAGAAACTAGATCGAGCGATAGCACATAATGAGAGTATCTTTTCTCTCTCATCTACTGCTATGTGTCATTGATTGAGTGGAAGCACTTGGCCTCGGAGAATTACCACTTAGCACTCGAAAGCAGTGCAATGAAAACCATTACTGCCTAAGTAAACCACCCCCATCCGTTAGTGCCCGCACAACTCCATTGCCCGATGACTGTCTGATCTGTCTACTGCAGATCTAACGACCGTGATACACCTCGCTCCCACCTCAGTCGATAGCCTTCGCCAAGCCATCCCCGTCGTTCATCTCCCTGATCTGATGGTCATCTCTCTCTCTCATCCCAATTGTTCACTTACCCATGCATCCCACATCCTACAACCACTCTGTTGCCCGAACAAGGAGATGACCAGCTCCGTCGGACTGGTTACAGTTGAATCCCCAACAACCACATTAAGCAGAGAGCATGGCCAAAGGGAGAAAAGGACATAGCACGGCTCTGTAACAGAATTTATCAGTCATGGAATTCACTGCTGTGAGCATTCCAACTGCCTAAAGGACAACACAACAATTGTGCAGATCAAAGTTACACAGTAAAGAAAGAAACCTCATTCAAAGACTCCATCAGGCAACTAAATGAATTTGGTGGTCAATTAAGACCCCTCCATGCCTAAATGGCTAGGTGCCATTGTAATGTAAACTTATAAATACCCAGAAGAAAGAAGTAATCAGGGTTGGCATTTGATGTAAAGTTCAACTTCTGGAGACTGTAGACACTTGGTCACTTGCAGCGTCTCATCTTCATTTTCAACAAATACAAGCTTCTTTTGCTGTTAACTTCCTGCTGTCCATTTTCCTCTGCTCTAAGCTTGTACCTAATATGCTATGTTCCTGATTTCTTGATGTTTAGAACTAGATAATTGTCATCTTATCTCTGTGTTGGAATATTGAATGCATCGCTGAATAGGTTGCTTAGGTTTATTTCTATATAATGTAGGAGAGCTATCATCTTGTCTTTGCATTGATAGACTAGATTTGCCGGTTTCTGTACTAGTTGCAGCCGAGCATCACATGGTCTTGTGCATCTGCTGGTGTGGTTAGTATTCTCCATATTCACCTAACATCTAAATTGTGAGCATTGGTGGTCTAAATCCTTATAGTTTGAGGGTGTTCATGCATGTTTGGAGTGAAACAAAGTAGAAGTGGTTATCTAGCTTGAACCAAACCATTATTCCTTCCATTAAACCTCGCAACAATAGTTGAATTTATATGTTACTAGGCATCTCCGAGCTATAACCTAGGAGAGTTTCTTGGAGTCATAACATAATTGGCGTCATTGTTGGGGAGAGGAGATTGAAGCTCAGCTTCCCTGGGAGATGACATAGATCCTGCTTTGATGATAGACAAAGTCTCAACACATTTCTGGTTGTAATTATCTACCTGGTGACTCTACTAGAGGACCAACCTTTTGGCGACTCCACATCACAGTTCTGGCTCAGTTTGTGAGGCACACTTGGAGAAATCCTCAGAAATCACCAGCTAACCCAGTGCCTGACCCTGAAACTATTATCAAGCAAAGAAAGACATCACAAAAGGGAGCATCAGTATTAGGTAAACCTAAACAATCTTAAGCATCTCTGCAAGAAAGTCTTGTAACATAATACATACATAGTGAGAATATATCCTTTAGTACTAGCAGTGAAGAGAAATTTTTAGAGATGCATAAAGCTCCCTATCCTTTAGGTCTTCCTTTGGATTTTAGCCCAAAGGGAACCTCCCCTCCTTTCCATCATAGTCCTTTAACCCTGTCAGTCATTTCTCAACTCCCTACCTCTTAGACTGCCAACACTCTTCAATCTGCCACAGTCATGGTAGGCCCCCAAGCACTCACCAAAATGGAAAGAATCATAGATGCTAGGTATGGACCCCTGGTCCTGCCTATTCCTTTGAATGCCATGCCTGCAGGAGAATATTAGAAATACATTCCTAAGTTCACTGGGACAGAGGGAGTAACAACTGAAGAACATCTCGAGTCTTTTTATAGCTATGTTGATAACCTAGATATCAGTGAAGATGATGTGTGGATGAGAGTATTTGTCCAAAGCCTTGATGGACAGGCTAGAAAGTGGTTCAGAGAGCTGATCCCTAGGTCTATAGCAGACATTGAAGCATTAGATAATGTGTTTTTAAAACATTCTGGGGATAAGAAAGATCTTCTCTATTATCATATTGAGTTTGGTAACCTAAAAAGGGAAAATAGGGAGTTATTGTTAGATTTCAATAAAAGATTCAATTGTATGTATAGCAAGATACCAACTGAAGTGAAGCCTAACCCCACCTCTTGCAAAATCACCTATGCCAATGGCTTTGACTTTTATTTCTGCCTGCTTTTAAGAGAGAGTAGATGTGCTTCTCTAGCTGAGATGCAAGATGCAACCTTGGAGGTGGAATCCAATATCATGGCTGTAGAGAAACTCAAAGGACATGCTGATAGAAGGAGGCAGAAAGGTGAGTCTTCCTCCTCTTCTTCATCTTCAGATCCCAAAATGGATATAATGTCTAAAATGATAGAGTCATTCGCTGCTGAAATTTCCAAGCTGAAGGTTGACTAGAGTCTTGGGAAAGCAAGGCTTCCTAACACATTTTCTCCTAGAAATCCAAATCCATATAGAAGAGCAAATGAATAATTGCAGATCATTCAGAGGGGAAAAGAGGCCATTGAAGAACAATGGGTTAAGACTCCTTTCCATAACGTAGTCGTGGAGGAGGAGCAATTTGATGAAGAGGATGAGATTCAATGCATGGAAGACAAGGGCAATGCTACCTTTTTGACATTAACTTCCTACGAAGAGTCATTACTCAGGGACCAGACCAGTCAAGAGTGGGACAGGGAAGCTGTCTTATAGACTAGAGACCAACAAAGATATAAATTGAGATCAAGAGTGAGTAATGTCAAAGAGAGTATTGCCCAAAGAGCTACAGTCCCCTCAGAGCAGCAGGTCAGTAAGCAGAAGCGATTGGTAGCTGATCCAGTCATCCTCAAAGCACCGGACAAGAGGCCCTGACAAGTCCCCTTCCCCTTTTTGTTTTGAAGTTGAAGTCCAGAGATTAAAAATATCTGTGCCTTTGATATAACTTGTAAAGAGTGAGGTCTTTAAGAAGCCCATCCTTGATGCCCTTGAGCTGAAAGCCACACAAGCCTCCAATGACTACGTGAATTTGCAAGATGACAAACCTGTAGTTGTGCTTAGCCCAATGACTGAGCCTGCTGATGAAAATTCCCCATCATTCTATGTATCACTGGCCATTCATGACAAAATCCTTCACAACTGTCTGTTGGATATAGGATCCAATC
Source organism: Pinus tabuliformis (assembly GCA_031772625.1). Classification (NCBI taxonomy): domain Eukaryota; kingdom Viridiplantae; phylum Streptophyta; class Pinopsida; order Pinales; family Pinaceae; genus Pinus; species Pinus tabuliformis. Next base: position 1,088,341,197 of record CM062815.1, on the reverse strand, counting down.
ATAATCTAATGCCCAAAGCTGTTATGGATGAGCTAGGTCTTGATATTACCATACCTTATCATGACTTGTTCTCCTTCAATTCGAGGAAGGTGAAATGTCTGGGGCTAATCAAATACTTAGCCATCACCCTAACTCAGTTGCCCATGAAAAGCATGATGATGGATATTGTGATAGCAGATATCCCCCCTAAGTTTGGTATGCTACTTTCTAGAGGGTGGATTAAGAGGTTGGGTGGGACATTGCAAAATGACTTGTCTTATGCCACAGTCCCAGTTTTTGGAGGAGAAAGCAGAAGACTATACAGGGAAGCCCAACTGGCATATATCATCAGTGATGAGAAGAACCCCACTAATCATCCCATTTATGCTGTGGAAACTAATTTTGGAGCATGTATTCTCCAAATTGAAGAATCCCAGAGGGCCTCGATGCAACTTAAGAAACTAGTATGCTAGGCCATGGCAAAGGAAGGGACACAGGTTTGGGATATGTTCTTCGATGGAGCTTGTTCAAGGGAAACTGTAGGAGTAGGAGTGGTGTTGGTGTTGGTGTCTCCAAAACAAGAAAGCACACATCTTTCTTTTAAGCTGACTTTTTAGGTCACCAACAATATAGCAGAGTATGAGGCTCTAATATTGGGCTTAAATGTTGCCAAAGACATGGGAATCAAAGACAAAGGTGTTTGGAGATGCTAATATCATCATTCAACAAGTGAAAAAAACGTTCCAAGCAAGGAACCCAAGGCTGAAAGTGTATAGAGATGAGGTATGGAGACTCAAAGACTCTTTTAATAACTTTTGTATCTCATATATTCCTAGAGTAAAAAATCAACTCACTGATTCCCTGGTTGTGTCTGCTAGCATGTTCATCTTTCTCATGCCCCCTAGATTGGCTTATGAAGTCCAAGTAAAATATAGACCATCCTTTCCTGATAATGTCCATCACTAGAAAGTCTTTGAGGATGATGAGGAAGTAAATAGGTTTTTGCAAGTCATTGATGAATTCTCTGAAATGTAAATTGATCAAGAGAATGAAGCCTTGGAGGAATCTCTCTAGCCCCAGTTAAGGAACATAATTGGCCAAGACAACATTGTACAGTTGCCTAGAAATCATATACCTAAAGGGATAGTGCCTCTAGAGAAGTTGTTTGATCATAACAATGTGCCTCATAAGATTTTCCAAAAATAAAATCAGTCTGCAGTCCATAGGCATAACATAGGGAGTCCAAATCATCCAAAGTATATAAATCTGTCCACCCATTTTTCTGTTGCCCAAAGTTTCGAGTACTACACCTTAATGAAGCAATTTACTAATGTCTTTGCTTGGGAATACAGTGACCTTAAAACTTATGAAAAAAATATCATCCAGCATAAGATCCCATTGGAGAAAGACACCATTCCTTTCAAATAGAAGCTTAGACCCATAAATCCTTTGCTCCTCCCTCTGATTGAAAAAGAAATCAAGAAGTTGTTGGCTACCAAAATCATAGTTCCCCTGAGATATTCAAAGTGGGTAGCCAGTTTGGTAGTGGTGAGGAAGAAAATTGGAGAAATCAGGCTGTGTGTTGATTTCGGTAACCTGAACAAATGTTCTAAAAAGGACAACTATCCCCTACCAAAGATGGAACATTTGCCACAAAAGGTCTTAAGAGCTAAAGTTGTGTCTTTGCTGGATGGATTTTCATGGTATAACCAAGTTGCTGTATATCCAGATGACCAAGAAAAGAATGCTTTCACCACTCCTTGGGGCACTTTTATGTACTCCAAGATGCCCTTTGGGCTGATGAATGTTGGGGCTACCTTTCATAGAGCCATGGATATAACGTTTATAGGAGAGAAGGATAAGTTTGTCCTTGTCTACCTGGATGATATAAGAGTATACTCCAGCAGCCATCAGGATCATTTGCAACATTTGAAGAGAGTTTTTCTGAAGTGCAGAAGGTTTGGGATATCAGTGAACCCTAAGAAGTCACAATTTGCTTAAGAAGAGGGCAAGCTTCCAGGACACATTGTTTCTACTGAAGGGGTCAAGATTGACCCAGAGAGAGTGAAAGGAATATAGACCTTGTCTGTTCCAAGATCAAAAAAGGACATCCAATCCCTTCTGGGAAAAATAAATTTTGTAAGGAGGTTTATTCCTAATTTTGCAGAACTGTTAAAACACATCACCTCTATGCTAAAAAAGGGATTAGAGATCAAATGGACTGATGCAGCAAGAAGATATTTTGAAGCCATCAAAAGTGCCATTATGGAAGCTCCCACTTTGATCAGCCTAGACTATAGCAAGGAGTTCCATATCTTCTCCTTTGCTTCCTGTGACACCCTTGCAGCAGTCTTATTGCAGAAAGATGATGAGGATTCAGAGCATCCAGCGGAATTTTTTAGCAAAACCTTAAGGGATGCTGAACTAAGGTATGATATTATCGAAAAGTAATCTTATGCTCTTATCAAACCTTTAAAAGCTTTCTGAATCTACATTCTACACTCCAAGGTAATTGCCTATGTTCCCTCTACTTCAGTAAAGGGTGTCATAACACAACCAGATGTTGATGGAAGAAGGGCTAAATGGATTGCAAATCTCATTGAATTCAACATAGAACTGAAACCCACCAAGCTTATTAAGGGTCAGGGCCTTGCTAAGCTAATGGTTGAAGAAAATTGTAGGATGCTAGACATGAACTGTTTAAGAACAAATTCAGATGACAGACAGACAGGAGAAGAAATAGTTGAACAAGGGAAGAATCAGTCTTTGGTTGAGAATCTGGCCTATTATGAATGGTATGATAAAATAGCTCACTTTTTGTTGGAACTAGAAGTTCCTCCCGGTTTTAGCTCGAGCCAAACCAGGACAGTTAAGCTAAAATTAGCCAAGTATTGTATTCATGAAAGCTTGTTATATTGGAGGGACCCATTAGGAATCCTCTTAAGATTCCTGGACAAGGAACAGTCTGTGGAGGTCATGCATTAGTTTCATTCCAACATCTGTGGAGGACATCACTATTGGAAAACCATAGCCCACAGGATCCTCAAAGTTGGGTATTATTGGCCCACTCTATTTTCTAACGTCTTTTCATTTGTAAAATCTTGTGACAGGTGCCAGAGATTTGAAGGAAAAAAATCGTTGAAATCCCTACCTTTGAGGCCAATACATGCCAGTGGCCCTTTCCAACAATGGGGTTTGGATTTCATAGGGGAAATTAATCCACATTCTAGTGGCCAGTACAAATGGATCTTAGTAGCCACTAATTACTTCACTAAATGGATTGAAGCCATCCCTACTAAGAAAAATGATCACCATGTTGTCATGAAGTTCTTGACAAAAAACCTTTTCACCAGGTTTGGCTATCCACACAAATTGGTTACAGACAATGCAACAACCTTTAGGGCAAAAGAGTTGGTGAACATGTGTGACTCAATGGGCATTAAACTAGTGCATTCCACCTCATATTACTCTCAAGGCAATGGTCTAGCAAAATCATCCAATAAGTGCTTGATAAGAATAATAAAAAAGATGCTTGAAGACAACAAAAGGAACTGGGATTCCAAACTGAAGTTTGCATTATGGGTTGACAGAGTGACCACCAAGAAATCCACAGGGAATTCTCTATTCAAGATGGTATATGGAACTAAGGTTGTATTCCCAATCCAGTTCACCCTCCCTATGGCCAAGTTTCTGCAAGAAGAGCAGAATGAGGAAAATGACATGGCAAAGAGGATTAGTGACTTAGTTGAAGTTCATCAAATCAGAGATCAATTGATTGAGAAATCTGCAACACATCAAAAGAGAATCAAGGAAGCCTTTGAAAAAAAGGCAAAGATGGACAATTTTCAAATTGGAGACCTAGTTCTTAAATGGGATGCATTGAAATAAAAGAAAGGAAATCATGGAAAATTCGATCCTCTGTGGACAGGACCTTTTGTCATTGCTCAGGTCTAGGGAAACAACACTTTCATGCTACAAAGTGTGGAAGGAGAACCAGTTTTTGATGGCCCAGTTAATGGGCAGTTTTTGAAGGTTTATGTTGTTTAAGGTCTTTAGGCCACAAAATTGTAAATATGTCTTTTACCGTGATTAGTGTAGGCTTAGTTAGACTCCATGCCCAATGGAATACTAGGAAATCTTTCTGGTCTTGTTCGTATATGAAGGTAGTCGTCTACGGTTCTTGAAACCTCACAGGGAGGATTTCATTCCCAGAAGGAGCCAGTGTTAGCTCTGCTATGTAGTGTTGACTTTCTAATGTCAAGGAGAAGCCTGGTCTGTTTGGTGGTGTCCTCAAAGGGGCCCCACATGGGTCATTTTCCCCTTCTCCTCCTACCTTGATTACTCTCCACCACTTCCATTTCCCTGTTTACCTTCTAAACCCGACAAAATAACACCCTTTGGCCTTAGCCCCAAGCTCAAAACCCTAAAACACCCATAAAACCATACCATATGCATTGTATGCCCGTAGCCCATTACACTGCATCCCCGTCATTGATCATCCCCTGCCAATCCAATGGCTCGCATTGCACCCGATAAAGGTGACCTGCTCGACCACTTTCCACCGTCAGATCATCTCCACCAGATATGACATCCTTCGCACACATCGCAAGAGAAACTAGATCGAGTGATAGCACGCAATGAGAGTGGTTTTTCTCTCTCATCTGCTGCTACATGTCGTTCATTGAGTGGAATCACTCGACCCTGGAGAATTACCACTTAGCGCGCGAAAGTGGTGCGGTGAAAACCGTTACTGCCTAAGTAAACCACCCCTACCCGTTAGCACGCGTGCAACTCCATCGCCCGATGACCATCTGATTTGTCTCCTACAGATCTAATGGCCGTGATGCACCTTGCTCCCACCTCGGCTGATAGCCTTTGCCAAACCATCCCTTCCATTCATCTCCCCGATCTGATGGTCATCTCTCTCTTTCATCCCAATTGTCCACTTACCCATGCATCCCACATCCTATGACCACTCTGTTGCCCGAAGAAGGAGATGACCAGATCTGCCGGACTAGTTACAGTTGGATCCCAAAAAACCACATTAAATAGAGAGCATGGCCAAAGGGCATAGGACATAGCACGACTCTGTAACAAAATTTATCTGTCATGGACTTCACTGCTGCGAGAATTCCAACCACCTAAACGACGACACAGTAGTTGTGTAGATCAGAGTTACATAGTAAAGAAAGCAACCTCGTTCAGAGACTCCATCAGGCAAATAAATGCAGTTAGTGGTCAATTAAGACCCTTCCATGCCTAAACGGCTAGTTGCCAATGTAATGTAAACTTATAAATACCCAGAAGAAAGATGTAATCAGGGTTGGCATTTGATGTAAATTTCAACTTCTAGAGATTGTAGACACTTGGTCACTTGTAGTGTCTCATCTTCATTTTTAGAAAATACAAGCTTCTTTTGCTATTAACTGCTCACTATCAATTTTCCTCTGCTCTAAGCTTGTACCTAATATGATGTGCTCTTGATCTCTTGATGTTTAGCACTAGATAACTGTCATCTTATCTTTGTGTTGGAATCTTGAATGCATCGCTGAATAGATTGCTTAGGTTTCTTTCTATATAATGCAAGAGAGCTGTCATGCCGTCTTTGCATTAATAGACTAGATTTGCAGGTTTCTGTACTAGTTACAGTCGACCAGTCTTGTGTATTTGCTAGTGTGGTTAGTATTCTCCATATTCACCTAGTATCTAAACTGTGAGCATTGGTGGTCTAAAGCCTTATAGTCTGAGGGTGTTCATGCATGTTTAGAGTGAAACAAAGTAGAAGTGGTTATCTGGCTTGAGCCAAACCATCATTCCTTCCATTAAACTTTGCAACAATAGTTGAATTTATATGTCACTAGGCACCTTCGAGCTACAACCTAGGAGAGTTTTTTGGAATCATAACAATCATCATCAACTATCATACATCATATGATCTGCACCATAAGAATCTCTCATGAATATCAGCAACCTGTAACATGTAATACCATTCTCTTGACCAACCAGCAAGATGTATCATTTAGCCACATAAGCATTATCACCAAACACTTCTAACCATAATGCCAACAATTCATTATTTGAAGCATATGCTTCCCCTGAACCTGTGCCATCTGTTCACTGTCAGATCTGATCATGCATCAAATCTCTTCATGCATTTCATTTTTAGGTGTCCTGATCCATTCACTCAGCTGCATTCCGCTAGGGGCATGCCATAATCTGATGGAGAAGGTTGTGCTAGTTATTTCCCTCTTGTCTGGATCCTGCTGGCTCATGTCTTTGTGTCAAATAATCAAAAAGTCCATAATAGTCAAGGTCTGGTCCTTCAACAGAAAAAAGTCATTTTTGGTCATCAGATCTGGGAATTCATCAGTTTGGTCTTGAAATATGCCCAGTAAAGCCATGCAGGCCAAAGTGATGCTCTTGCAAAGTAATGATCCACATCTCTCCATCATCTTATTGACAAAAATCTACAGTTCTTCAAAACTCTGTTTTGAAGAAAAGTCCAACAGTGCTATTGGTGACAAAATTTTCAAAAAAGGGGTCGGCAATTTATTTCTTCAGGTGCATTCATGGTTTCTGTGGCCAAAGTGCTCTGTCATGCAATCCCTGCGAAAAGTGTCGAAAATTTCATCATTTGATCCCAAAATTTAGAGAAAAGGTGAAAATCAGGGTTATATTAAAGTCAGTGAAAGGTGTTGAACAAGACATTAGAAAAGTGGGTTTTTTTTTTTAAAGTTAATTTTAAAATATGACCTCCAAGCCTATATACACAAATATCAACATAAAACAAACTCATTGTGCAAGCAAGGCGTTGGAGGAAGGTTGCAAGGTCGTGAGTTGAATGTTGGAGCGATTTGGAGCAGCTTGGGGTGACTTCTAGGCACGCGATGCACACAGACAGGAGCACGACGCACTCACTGGGCGCGGTGCACACAGAGCCTACCCACTGTTTAAAATCACCACTGGCGCGGCGCACTCAGAGCACGTGGCGCACTGGGTTTTGCCCGCGGCGCACAAGGCAAAATGCCCAGAACTTTGCCAAATCGCCTCAAATTTTTTGTGGAGCTCTTCTATTTGCAAGGTAGGCCACCTAAATTCAATTGTGCACCAATTTTTAGGGGTGATATGATTATTTTATGCCTATAATAAATTGCAAATTTTTTTTCATAAAGCAAGCACAAAGAAGACACCAAAGAAAACCATCATGCTAGGGTTTGTGCTATAGCGATATTACTGCCAAGGTTATTCTTCCTACCCTACCCCTGTTCCTTATTCCCCTATGCCATTGTCCCCATAATCACTACCCTAACCCTACCAAAAATCATACTCCCTTTCCCCTCTTCCTATTGCTAAATAAATCCCAAACCCTACCTTACAAACCCTAAAACCTTACCTTGCCCAAAACACAAACCATATCCTATCAAAATACCCCAAAACCCCCTGTATATCCCTAAACAAAATTCTCCTATAAAGCCCTATTCCCATTATATTATCCCCCTCCTAATACTCCCTTTTTAATTGTCCCCTTGGTGGCAGATTGTCAAAGCAAACTCCAGCTTCACTATAATCAAAGGGTAGCCTAAATTCAGTTTACAAACAGCATTCATGGCATCTGAGGTTTCATCAGAATATGAGGAGGAGACCCACAGTGATACAACTTCAGGATAACAGGCCCCCAGGAGAGATCACCGGAGTGGCAAGCATGTTAGAGATGAGCCAAACAACCTCACTGAGTGGCAGGCATGCCCTCTTGCTATGTCATGTTTCCAGCACTTAGCATGTTTTGAATTTTGTCAGAGGGTGGCAAATGTCAGAGTTCATCATGAGTTGGCCCGTCTTTTTTCACTTCACCTACATGGAGGACAGTCTATCTTGGCTGGGGTCACTTTCAAATTGACACCCAAAACCATATCAGTGGCAACAGGCATGCCAAACATTGGAGAACAGTGGCATAAGAAGAAGAAGGTGGAGATGCATCATTATGAGCCTTACATTAAGGCCAGTTGTTTGAGTCAGCTCACGAGATTTTTCCTGTTCAGATTTTTGAGAGATGAGTATGCTCCACTCATGAAACTGATCATGAAATACTTCAGTTGTGAGGAGAGGTTTTCTCGCCTTTATTCCTATCACATTAGATTGCTCATGCACTTTACCAGGGTGCGAATGATGAACCTCCCATTTTTCATTTGCGGGAACATAGAGAGGATGAAAATTTTCATGCAGCACAAGACCCCTCGACAGCAGCTCAACAGTGTTGATCACTTTGCTCTTATCCGGATTTTGGTGGACCATTAGTTGGGATTGCAGGGTATTTCTTGGGAGGACTCCATCTCCTGTGACTTCTTCAGCATTCCACAGGTAGTATCAGAGGCATAGCATGAGGTAGGTGGTCCTTCACATCAGTATGAGCGCCATGAGACTACTACCATGCCAGTATACATCACCTACCAGAAAGGCAGTAGACCTTTGTTTGCAGCAGCAAAGCGAGTGTTATCTCCACCTGGGGTGGAAGGGGCCTCACTTTCGACATCAGCATCACAGGAGCAAGGCAAGGGTAGGGAGCTAGTGCAGGAGGAAGGGCCATCAGGTGAATGAGAGACCGAATTCGTTCTCCTCCATGATGATGAGACAGATGCAAAACCAACAAATGCAGAGCTTACAGAGATCATCCAGGAGTAGAAATCAGTGATTAAGTCCTTATCCCTTGACTTGGAGAGGGCCAAGTGGAACATGAAGCACCTGGAGTATAGAAACAAGCAGCTTGAGGATCAACATGCGATTATGGAGCTGCAAAACATTCATGAGCATCGCCAAGCTGCTCAAAGGAGAAGAGTTGAGATCACATCATTGGAGCAAGAGATCAATGAGGATCGGGAGGCCCATCTCGAGAGCGTGAACATGCACCTGGAGAGATTGCTGGACAAGGCCGATCAGGACCTTGCCTTACTGAGACACATGGCTTATCATTACAGGACATGAAACATGAGTGCAAGGGCCCGGATAAGGATCTTGAAGGCGAAATTGAGGAAAGCAACAAGAAAGGAAAAAGAGGCAAAAGAGCAAGATCAGCTTTGAATCTTGGCTGAGGCTTCCTTGGCCCATCATAACACCCCATAGGGAACCTCAGGCCAAAATTTCAAGAAATTTGGGGAATTTTTGGTCACTTCACAAATTTTTGAGAAAAAAACAGGGTTTTTCTCCCTGTGCGCCACACCATTGGCGTGACGCTAAAATTATAGAGCTCCAAATACGGAATGGTTTACATTTTTGGATTCATCATGGAAACTCACGACTACTAGTGTCCGAACAAGAAATTTTGGCAAGGTATGAGTCTCCAAAAGGTCAAAAAACACCCAAAAATGGCCTCTTTGCCACTTTTTTGACACACAGGAAGCAGTCTTGGGAGAATGAAGATGTGGAGGGGCAAATGAGCACCAAATTCAAAAATTCTAGTGGGGTTAGAAAGTATACAAGATATTATTTCCAACAAGCCCACTTGGGCTCATTTTGGACACCTAAAAGTGCCCCAAAACATACCCCAAATTAGCACGGCGCACAGAGAAAATGGTGCGGCGCATAGAGGAAAAATTGCCCAATTTGCTTCGTGAAATTTCGGTTCGCGACTTCTCCAAGTGGGCCGCTCATCTACACTTCGGTTTTTTGGCACCAAAGGTGGCACTTAAAGTGTTTTATTGCTCTACCTGTGGGAAAATTTCATGTTCATTGTTTTTCTTTTGTTGAAAAGGATTCATGTAACTATGCCCTTTTCACTTTCTTTATCAATCTATTCATTCTGCGTTACCTCAAACTAAATTGTTACATTTTTTGTCTGCCTTGCCTCACGGAATAATCTATGCCTTTGTATTAAATTCTCTGTTCTTTGCTGAGCGTTGGTCCCATACCATCCCAGAAGCTCGATCATTCATACAAATTGTTTCTTGCATCCATATTTACTTACTAGCCTAAGATAAATATTTCATTGTAAGTCATCTCAAACCATTTTTTTCTTACCTATTTACTGAGTGTGACTCGGAGAGAGCCCTCTCCTGTTCTGGTAGGGATAGCTACCAGACTGAGCGTGGTTTGTGGTTACCCTGATTTTGCCTTCCTTCAGCCTAAGGCAGATTTAGGTGCTAACATAGTGGCGGCTCAACTGGGGAAAAAATGGTTTGCTTGAAGATTGTTTTTCCCCAGTACATATCTCAAGTTCAGAGCTGATTGTTGATGGTGAACAATAATCAGACATAAGAAGACGGCTGAAATCATTCACCTGGTAACTCATTTCACTGAAGAATCCAGCAACCGGTGCTTCATGGTGACTCCACTGCAGAGAGATCAGTAGCTTTGAGATTTTCAAAATGGAATGGATTGCAAGAAGATACGCTCCCATGAGCCGAGATCACATCCCAGGTTTTCCAAATAAAATTCCGAAGGTAGATTGGTCAAGGAATCTACCTACGTTTAAAGATGATGGTAAGAAGGACGCTGCTTTACATCTAGTTCGATTTCACATGCATATTCGCAAGTTGAAGGTTGATTTTCAGGAAGATTGCTGGATGAAGATATTCCTAGCCACTCTGGAAGGTGATGCCCAATCTTGGTATGAAAGTTTGCAGCCTGCTTGTATTTACTGTTTAAAGGATTTTCATGCCCTGTTCATTGAAAGATATCAAGAATCTTATCCATCATTAAACCTAGTTCATGACTATTGTAAACATGCTTCTACTTTTATTGAAAGCCTTGAAAAATACTATGAGGATGATAATTTTATGGATGATGAGATCATGGAAGCCTTGTACGAGAATCCATTTCAGAAACATGAAGAGAAACTAGAGGAGTCCCATAAATATGCTCAAGAAATGTTGCAGCAGAATCAAGATCTTTGTACGGTGGAAAATCAAGGAATTTTGCATCGTGACAGTCAACATGAATTACATGAAATAGATCAGCAGGCTGAAGATTTCCATATGGCTGAAAATGATGAAAGAAGGAGTTTTATTTCAGATCCGATTGAAATAAATGAGGATACGCAGGAAAATAATGTTCCAATCTCAGAAAATGATGATGATAAACTAGATCGAGAGACAGATTGTGATGAGGAAAAACATGTTTTTCTGGATCTCATAGAAGAGAATTGCATTGTTGAGGCTGCCTCAAATGAAGAAGACAGGGTTACAGACCTAACTGCCCTCATCTCATCAGAACACAACCTTCCTAACAAGGTAATCCAGTCAATTCATGAACAACAAGAGGATATCTTTGTTCAAGTGGGTGAAAAATTTTCTGTGGATGAATTTATGATAGATGATCGAAATGTCATGCTTGAGTTTCACGAAACATCTGAAGTTTCTTTTCTTATGATTAATGAATGTAATGAGAATCTGGCTATCATATCATATGAAGATAACCTGCAAGATGTTCAGACTACCGAAGATCAGACCATTCACGATGCCATTTCAGATTCTTCTTCCTATGTTTCATGTTTTGAAATGTTCTTTGAAACAGAGAGCTGCTCATCTACTTGTTCCAAATTTTTTAAGGACCAGGAACATACTCTTATTTGTGAAAAGAGATCAACATCACAAGAAATGGACACCTTGTTTCTTCAGCAGGAGGAAAATCTTCATGTTTTTCAGGATCCAATGGCAGATTTGTTGCAGTCAGCAGTGAAGGTGATTATTGCAGTATTCAGTGATGAAGGGGATCATGGTCAATTATGTTTTTGGAGGCCCAGTTACCAGTATCTGTTGTTGACCAGAAGATCTAATCCGGAGAATCGATCAAGGAGGCATCTACTTGATTGGTTACATTGGAAGACACATTACACATGATTGTACATATTGCATTAGTACGCAGGTGGCTATCATCATGATTTGAAACCCTCGAATCCTAGATGGAATACGTTTTGTCATTTCTTGTTTTAGTTAAGTCAGTCATGAGTCATTTCCTTTTGCATTAAGTCGATTTTTTCAGTCATGTTGGTTTCATAATTAAGTCAGTTTAAGTCAAGTTTCAGTCAATAAATGAATCGAAGTCTTATGTTGGTTTGTCGAAATAATGACTCCATAGCCCAATGGACGAACGCACTGTCTAGCTCTTCCAGAGATCTGCTGTTCTTGGCACCTCCAAGGAGCTACCATCCCCCATTGGAGCCAATTTTAGAGTCGGTCTGGTCAATCCTCTGTCAGAGATCAAATCTCTTTATGCATTTCATTTTTAGGTGTCCCGCTCCATTCACTCAGCTGCATTCTGTTAGGGGCATGCCATAATCTGACGGAGAAGGTCATGCTAGTTATTTAGCTCTTGTCTTGCTCCTGCTGGCTCATGTCTTTGTGTCAAATAATCAAAAAGTCCATAACAGTCAAGGTCTGGTCCTTCAATGGACAAAAGTCATTTTTGGTCATTAGGTCTAGGAATTCATCAGTTTGGTCTTGAAATATGCCCAGTAAAGCCATGCAGGCCAGAGTGATGCTCTTGCAAAGTACTGATCCGCAACTCTCCATCATCTTATTGAAAAAAATCGACGGTTCCTCAAAACTCTGTTTTGAAGAAAAGTCCAACAGTGCTATTAGTGACAAAATTTTCAAAAAAGGGGTCGACAATTGATTTCTTCAGGTGCAGTCATGGTTTCTGTGGCCAAGGTGCTCTTTCATGCAATCCCTGTGAAAAGTGTCAGAAATTTCATCATTTGAGCCTAAAATTCAGAGAAAAGGTGAAAATTAGGGTTATATTAAAGTCAGTGAAAGGTGTTGAACAAGACATTAGAAAAGTGGGTTTTTTTTTTAAAGTTAATTTAAAAATATGACCTCCAAGCCTATATACACAAACATCATCATAAAACAAACTCATTGTGTGAGCAAGGCGTTGGAAGAAGGTTGCAAGGTCGTGAGTTGAAGGTTGGAGCGATTTGGAGCAGCTTGGGGCAATTTCTGGGCACGCGGCACACACAGACAGGAGCACGGCACACTCACCGGGCACAACGCACACAGAGCCTGCCCACCGTTTAAAATCACCACTGGCACGGCGCACTGGGTTTTGCGCGCAGCGCACTGGGAAAAATGCCCAGAACCTTGCCAAATCACCTCAAATTTTTTGTGGAGCTCTTCTATTTTCAAGGTAGGCCACCTAAATTCAATTTTGCACCAATTTTTATGGGTGATATGATGATTTTATGCCTGTGATAAATTGCAAAAATTTCTTCATAAAGCAAGCACAAAGAGGACACCAAAGAAAACCATCATGTTAGTGTTTGTGTTACAATGATATTGCTGCGAAGGTTATTCTTCCTACCCTACCCCTGTTCCTTATTCCCCTATGCCATTGTCCCCATAATCACTACCCTAACCCTACCAAAATCATACTCCCTACATGGAGGACAGTCTATCTTGGCTGGGGTCACTTTCACGTTGACACCCAAAACCATATTAGTGGCAACAGGCATACCAAACATTGGAGAATAGTGGCATAAGAAGAAGAAGGTGGAGAGGCATCATTATGAGCCTTACATTAAGGCCAGTTGTTTGAGTCAGCTCACGAGAGTTTTCCTTTTTAGATTTTTGAGAGATGAGTATGCTCCGCTCATGAAACTGATCATGAAATACTTCAGTTGTGAGGGGAGGTTTTCTCACCTTTATGCCTATCACATCAGGTTGCTCATGCACTTTACTAGGGTGGGAATGATGAACCTCCCATTTTTCATTTGCAGGAACATAGGGAGGATGAAAAAATTCATGCAGCATAAGACCCCTCGACAGCTGCTCAACAATGTTGATCACTTTGCTCTTATCCGGATTTTGGTGGACCATCAGTTGGGATTGTAGGGTATTGCTTGGGAGGAATTCATCTCCCGTGACTTCTTCAGCACTCCACAGGTAGTATCAGAGGTATAGCATGAGGTAGGTGGTCCTTCACATCAGTATGAGCGCCATGAGACTGCTACCATGCCAGTATACATCACCTACCAGAAAGGCAATAGACCTTTGTTTGCAGCAGCAAAGCGAGTGTTATCTCCACCTCGGGTGGAAGGGGCCTCACTTTCGACATCAGCATCACAGGAGCAGGGCAAGGGTAGGGAGCTAGTGCAGGAGGAAGGGCCATCAGGTGAATGAGAGACCGAATTCATTCTCCTCCATGATGATGAGACAGATGCAGAACCAACAAATGTAGAGCTTACAGAGATCATCCAGGAGTAGCAATCAGTGATTAAGTCCTTATCCCTTGACTTGGCGAGGGCCAAGTGGAACATGAAGAACTTGGAGTAGAGAAACAAGCAGCTTGAGGATCAACAGGTGATTATGGAGCTGCAAAACATTCATGAGCATCGCCAAGCTGCTCAAAGGAGAAGAGTTGAGATCACATCATTGGAGCAAGAGATCAATGAGGATTGGGAGGCCCATCTCGAGAGCGTGAACATGCACTTGGAGAGGCTGCTAGACAAGGCCGGCCAGGACCTTTCCTTACTAAGACACATGGCTTATCGTTACAGGACACGAAACATGAGTGCAAGGGCCCGGATAAGGAGCTTGAAGGCGAAATTGAGGAAAGCAACAAGAAAGGAAAAAGAGGAAAAAGAGCAAGATCAGCTTCGAATATTGGCTGAGGCTTCCTCGGCCCATCATAACACCCCATAGGGAACCTCAAGCCCAAATTTCAAGAAATTTGGGGAATTTTTGGTCACTTCACAAATTTTTGGGCAAAAAACAGGGTTTTTCTCCCTGTGGCGCGGTGCTAAAATTCTAGAGCTCCAAATGAGGAATGGTTTGCAATTTTGGATTTAGCATGGGAAATCATGACTACTGGTGTCTGGAAAGGAAATTTTGGCAGCTATGAGTCTCCAAAAGGTGAAGAAAACACCCAAAAATGGCCTCTCTGCCACTTTTTTGACACACAGGAAGCCGTCTTGGGAGAATGAATATTTGGAGGGGCAAATGAGCACCAAATTCAAAAATTCCAGTGGGGTTAGAAATTAGAAAAGAGAGGCTTTCCAACAAGCCCACTTGGGCACATTTTGGACACCTGAAAGTGCCCCAAAACAGGCCCCAAAGTAGCGCGGTGCACAGAGAAAATGGCACGACGCACAGAGGAAAAATTGCCCAATTTGCTTTTGTTTCGCGAAATTTCCGTCCGTGACTTCTCCAAGTTGGCCCGCTCATCTACGCTTCAGTTTTTTGGCACCAAAGGTGGCATTTAAAGTGTTTTTTCTCCAGATTGGCTTCTATCCAAGTGGCGAAGGAAGGCAAACGGTCACCCAAGCCAAATGTCATGTTTGTAGCACTGCACCTATAGCTGATCGTTGGCTCTCCAACTCCATTTTGCAATGATTCGAGTAACTCCCCAACCCTTGGGAATTCTATCTCTTCCTTACACATTCTATATATTGTATGCAAACTATTTGCAAAGGGTTGGTTGGCTTGTAACTTCTGGGAGACTGTGGGAAAGAAACTCTGTTTCTTCACTGTATATTTTTGAGAGAGAATTAATGAAAGGCAGTTGTTACACAGAAATATCGTCACCATGATTATTCGCAGTTAGTATGAGTATATCATCACTTGTACTGTCCTCCTAAGCAAGTCTCAGACCTCAGCTCTTCAAGTCAAGCTTTGAAAATGGGAGAAAAACATTAAAAATCAATGAAACTCTGGTTCCGCACTTTCTCTCACTGTCACCTGCGGTCCTGCACCTTCTGTTTACAAAAACTGTGGACCTACCCGCTCTGGCCCTAAAGGTGTGGGTGCAGACCCCTGTGAAAGTCAAAAGGCGCAAGTTTTATCTTAAAAAACTCACTTTGGGTTAATTCTAGAGGATTCTAGAAGGAATTTTGATGTGGATTGTTCGCTCTGAGGTGGTTCATGCATCCCAAAAGAGAAGGAGCTAATCCCTTGATGAGAGGAGATATCCCTTTGAAGGAGGACCTAGTAACCTCCCTCCATTGCACTATAAATTTAGGCATTGGGATGGTTGTTGGGGAGGTTAGAAGCTGAACATTTTTGAGGGTAAATGCTGGTGAAATCAAGACTTCCTAGTTGAGCTTAAGAGGAGAGATCACATACCTTTTTGGCTTCATTGGGGAGTGAGTGAAACTTGTCAAAGTAGAGGAGACTTCTTGCTGGACCCTGGGAGGAGCTTGTACAGCATCAAGGCACAGGTTGTAAAGTTCTTCTTCTTTTGAATTAAACCAATCAAACTCATTTTTCTCAACAAGTATCTCATGTTATTTGTTTCATGGACTCCTTGACTTTCATGTTAAATATGTTTTATGATATTGGTTTTTCAGGTGCCATTTAATTTGTTTGCCTTGTTTGTGTTTGCAGATTCGCGACAAAGGTGTTCATTTGGATCGAAGGAGCGAGGGCATCCACAAACTTGCGTTGGACCTAAGGTAGGCCCTAAAAACACTTGTTTGCCATTGTTTATAAAAGCATATTTAGAGAAAGATAGTGTCTGGTTGGTTTGCTTGTCATTAGGTCTTATTTAGATTCTAGGAAGGTCTATCTTGTCCACAAGATCGACTTATTCTGTGTGACAAAATGGCGACTCCGCTGGGGACTTGATTGTTTTCCTTGTTTTTACTTTGACCTGAGAAACTGTGTTTTTGTTTCTGTTTTTGGCTTGTTGTGTGTAAAATTGGGTAGAGTTTGTAGATCCAGGGTTATTTTTTGTTTTTCATAGCTTTGGGAGAGGACTGCACCCTAGACGTTTGACACAGTGCGTACCTATCCACATCTTGACTTTTAGCATAGAGCGGGACCGCACCTGTGTCAACTGTGGACCTTCCGACCCTGTCAAATTTTTGAAAAACCTAAGATTTCCTCTGTTAGTCAGCTTAGTTTTTGTTTAGAAATTGTTATCCACTGCCCAGACCTGCATATAACTTGTCAGAAGCTTTCCTTAGGTTGATTTCATTAGTATGAGGGTTTTAGGTGAAATTCCTAGGAGTTTTGCTTGTTGGGTTTGTTTTTCATTTTGGCTGTGTAGTGGCTCTGAGCTTAGAAGTTGTAGGGACTTCAGATCACCTTAGTGTCTACCAGCGTTCTTATGAGTCTAACCATTCATGAAATCTCCCCTTGTTGGGGAATCCGCTTTGAGTTTTCTCTTTACAAAACTTCGACAAGCTTGTGTTTAAAAGTTTGGATTTTCATTTTCAAAAAAGAAAACAAAATTGGTTGTTCTTGACTGATTTGTGATTCTGCATAAATTGGTCCTTAGCTTACATCTAGCTAAGTAAAACATCCTTAAAAAAGACATCTAGTAGGCATTGACTTCAAATAGGTTTTTATAATTTATAGATCTCAAAGTTAGTCATTTCCATAGTTTTGAGGGTTTTATTAAAAAAATATAAAAAATCTCTTTTGAAAAAAAGTTTGTTTTGTATTGGTTGAGTGCTTTGAAACGAAAAAGGGAAATTTTTTTGAAATAACTAGTTGTCTCGTTTTGAGTGCATTGGAAAGGAAAAAGCTCTTCTTTTAATTTGTTTCTTAAGAAGGATTTGTGTTTACAAAGTATTTGCATTCTCCAACTCTTTCTTAGTTTAGAAGTTCATCGAAGGGAAAAAGATTGTTTAAATCATCTTAGGTGCATTTTTAGTGATTTTGAGTCAAGTCTTCATACCACGAGTTTCATATCCACACCTTTTGACTTAAACAAAAACCAATAAAAATAACGCTTAAAGTAAAATTCATCTAGTAACATTTTTATTTCTAGGGATCTGATACACCAACTTAGCTTAGGCTAGTGTCTTGGAGTAGGAGAGTAATTAACTCTCCAAGACAGTAAAAACAAACAAGTAGTTGTATCTTGTGGTAGGGAAGAAATCCAATTGTTGCATTTATGCTCTGGGAAAGCTCCTCTTAAAGGAGAAGCACGAGATCGTGTCTGAACCAGTGTGGGAATCAATCCTTCCTCATTGGGAACGATGCCAAATATTCACGTATTAAAAATGGTAAACCTCGGATTAACCATTGTCGAGGAGCCTAGGGTCACTTGTTGGTAAACCTTGGATTATGTCAAGGAGCCTTCAAGGGGATTGAGCTTGCTACTCTGCCCTTGCGTGCGTATCGGATCATAGACTGTTCCCCCAGGTATATTTGTTTCGGTTGGTAACCTTAGTGGCCATATTCTTTAGGATTCTTCCTGAGGTGACAATGGTGGGAAGATCCCACTGTACCTGGAGCAGACATCGGCTAGACTCACTTGGATTTTCTGGGGGGTTCTCTTCACTCAAGACAGTTAAGTGGAGGAACTTGTGCCAGTCTATTCATTAAGCAGGTTGTCAGGGTAACTGTTCCAACTGCCATTTTTGTATTGAACTCTGCGACGTTGGATTTCATCACCAACTAGTGTTTTTAGTACGGAAAGTTACTGTTTGTGTGTGTTTGATCTCCTAGATTCTTTAGGCGTGTGATTCAAATTTGTTTGGTTTTTTAGAGACTTTAGGAAGTTTTCATTGAGATTTTACTTTGTTTGCGTGTGAAGTAGTTAAAAGTTTTTAACTGTGGCTGAATTACCAAGGCAGTCCCGTAGACTTCGAGGCCAACCTCCTGAGTTTGTAAACGTGGCTGAGTTATTGAGGAAGTCTCGTAGACTTCGGGGCCAACCTATTGAGGAAGTACCGAGCCAACTTGAAGGCTTGAAAGTCCTCGTAACTCCTAGATACAATAGAGTTGGGTCACCTGAAGAAGGAGAATCTTCTTTGATAGTACATCCTGATTTTCAAACATTAGTGGCAGATTATAATCCACAGTCAGTGTCTGTTTCTGAAGTTACTGGTAAATTTTCATCTAGTAGTGATATAGGTGAGGAACATGAAATATCCGAGCCTGAAAGTGAATTTGCTGCTACTCCGACATCGGGGTTTGTTTCTCCAACTTCTAGTGGTTCTGGTTCACCTAGGGTAGAAAGAGTAATCACCCAAGATCTTCCTTCTGGACTTATTGCTATAGAAGAACTTGCTACTCCGGAAGAAGAAGTAGGCATCCCTATCCCTGAAAATCAACCTGTTATTGAGCTAAGGGAGCGTGAATCAATTTTTTACAGTCCACCTAGGAGCAGTACTTGGTATCTTTCTTTGACTAATTTCTTAGAAAACCCAGGGTTAAGTTTTTTACCACCTCGTGCTCCTTATCACCCAACGCCTAGAGGTTATTATCCTCCTTTAAATATGTCGAATCAGTCATCCATGTTTACTCAATCACATGAATCCTTTTTGTATGGCGGTCCTTCTGTTCCCTCCGGGTATCAGTCACTTTCTGGTAATTTTTCGGGAGCATCTCCTCAACCCATTAAGCAAGGGTTGCTAACTGGAAGCAATGATATTAAGCCGTTGAGCGTAGAGGACATTCTCATGATTTCAGGTTCTATTCCCAATCCTCAACCTCAAGGTGGCCAGTTACCGCCTGGGGGGCAGTCTCAATTATCGCCTGGGGAGCAACCTCAAAGTACACAATTTGCATCTGGGGGGCAACCTCAAGGACAGTTCATACTTACGGGATAGTACGTTCCTCAAGGTCAACCCCAGACTCAATATGTACCCCAAGGTCAACCCCAGTATCAATTTATACCTCAAGGTCAACCCCAGTATCAGTACGTGCCTCAACGGTATCAACCCCAAGGTCAGTACTCGAACCAAGGTTTCAAACCACCCTCTGGTCAAACGTATGTTCAAGGAACGGGAAATGTACCTTTCAATTATCAACCCTACCCTCAACCCGGTTATGGTCCTCAGTATTCTCAACCTGTTATGGGTCAGTACCCCGGAATGAATATAGTGTGGGATCCATCACAAACGCAACAGGTGTTGCAGCCAAATGTACAGTTGTCATCTCAAACTGGACAACCCTTAGTTTTTGGTACACCCCAGCAACCAGTCCAGTCTAACATTCAAACTTCTGTACCTTTGGTAGTTTCTCAGTCTAGACCTAGTACACCTCGTACTCCACCTCAAACAACTGCTACAACTGCCGCAACATCTGTTCAATCTACCCCACCTACTTCTGGAGTATCGATAGCTCTGGTTTCTACTGTTCCTGTATCTACTACTCAGACATCTTTACCACCGTCTGGATCTACGATTCAAACTTCGGTTCATATGCCTTTAGGACAACCTGGTTCAAGTACGATTGTCACAAGTCAACCAAAATTTACTTATCAACCGTACCAGGGATAGTACCAATTTGGTCCTGTTGTGCAACAGCCAGTCTATGAGTATCAACTGTACCCTAGGTACACTTATCAACAACCTCAACAACCCCAGTACGGTCTGGTTAATCCTGGTTTTTCGGGAGGATAGAATATCACAAACGCAATTCCTATTCCTAGTTATCCTGGATATCCTCCTCCTCGGGCTGGTCTCATGACCCAGAGTTTTAGGGATCCTAATTGGCAATTACCGTTTATCACAACTTTGGACTTGCCTGACTTGTCGCGCCTAATGAACGATCCCATTAATTATCTTCTGTTTTGGCCACCAATGCCGAATAAGTTGCCCAGTGACATTCCTAAGTTCGAAGGTAAATCAGGAGAGGACCCGTTAAACCATGTGATTACTTACCACCTCTGGTGTGCGTCTAACTCCATTTCAGATGATTTAATCTGTCTTAGATTTTTCCAGTGCACTCTAATTGGTCTTGTGGCCAAGTGGTACATTGAGTTACCGCGAGGCACTTTTTATAATTTTAGTCAGTTAGCCACCTCGTTTCTAACTCATTTTCAGTTGCCAGTCTGATATGACATTGGCACGGAATTGTTAACTTCGTTAAAACAATCTACATCCACTTACATTTCAGATCATATTCATGAGTGGAGACGTCGACGACGTTTAGTGAAGGTATTTATTCTGGATCAGATCTTGGCCGAGTGGTTTGTAAAATCTTTGTTCCCAAAGATCACTGAAGACGTAGCTAAAGCCGGAGTTGTTACTGAGGAGCAAGTAATTGCTCAAGCACAATACCTTGACTTGGTCTATACTCAGTCAAGTACGTTACACGAGAAAATCCCCGATCTTCCCAAGCATAATCAAATTGCTGCAGCTCCTTCGGGATCTCATGCCGCCAATGGTATGATTGGTACAGTTAACACTAAAAGTAAGAAGAAATCTTCCAAGAATTCTTCTCCTATCATAACCTTGCCTGATTCCCCAACAGGAGATTCTTCTACAGAGATTTCTGCCAATATTCACATTTTAGAGTTATCTACAGCCAAATCAAAATTCAGTGGGAAGAAGAAGAATAAAACGGACAAAAATTCAAAGGAGAAACCTGAAAAATTGGAATCCAATGATGAAAAGCGCAAACCTCGTTATCCTTTTCTCATTTGTGATGATGAACATTTTACAAGAGACTGCCCTCATCGTGCAGAGGTTGCGAAGATTGTCAACGTTCCCAAACTCCTGTTGTTTTGAAGGATCCTTTTCCAGCTCAAGACAGTAAGATGATAGGTTCGTCCTCGAGTGCCAATGAAGAACCCATACTGATGATGTCCCATGTTAGGATTGCGACTCGATCGCAAGATTATGGTAGTAAAAATCCTGTTGATGGTAAAGAAGTAGAATCTTCTCATTCTAATCCATCAACCTCAGCTCCCGGTTCCAATCCACTACAGATCGAGAAACCTAATCCAGACTTGGTAATCAAACCGCCTGCCAAGGGTATACTTCGAAAGTCAACTTTCAATCCACATGTGAGAGCGGCTCAGAATTATAACATTGCTGAGGATTTAGCTGTTTCACCCTCAGCAATGTCGGCTTTGGAAGTGCTGCAATCATGTCCAGCACAATGTAAATTACTTTTGTCGGCTATAGGAGCTGTTGACGTTCAGGACTCGAACCTAATAATTTTCAATCTAGAAAATAGTACACCGCATTTTCCTCATCAAATGGCTTTCCAGATTCCAGTGATAGTAAAAAACATGCCTATTCATCGGACTGTAATCGATGAGGGAGCCTCAACGTGTATTATGTTGATACAGTGTTGGAGATTGCTTGGTTGTCCTTCGCTAAATAAATCCCCAATGATTCTAAAGGCCTTTGATGGCCGTGGGTTTCATTATTTTGGCATTCTACAGGATTTGCCTATAGGGGTTGAAGGAAAAACCGTTAGTCTAGATGTGGAGGTGGTTTATGCCCCTCTAGATTACAACCTTCTCTTGGGTCGAAGTTGGTCTTACGCTATGACAGCAGTCGTTTCATCGGTTTTCGAGCAATAAAGTTTCCACGTAATGGGAAGATCGTAACAATAGAACAACTAGCTTACTTTTCATCTGACCCAGCCTCTTCTGAGAGTATTCAGCATATCGGTAAAATGACTATCCCATATAAGGATGTTGGAGTAGGACTAGTTAAATATGCCAGTTTACTGGGAACTTTTCCTTTTCCTCCGATCAACACATCGTCTTCATTTGCAACCATTCATATGATTACATCAGACACCATTGTTTATGATGATCCTTGGATCATTCCTTCTGAATCTGAGATAGACTCATTTGGTGATGCCATGCCTTTGAGTCCATATGAAATTGCATATGAGGCCGTGCAATCGTTTACCGACCCATCCTCAACCGAAATTGACTTCATGAATGTGGTCCATGAGGAATCACTTTTCACATCAAGCTTGGATTTAATCACGTTTTCTGAACTTGTTCACTCTGATGAGAAAATTCGTGAAATCCTATGTGTAGATGATTTACCATGGGAAGATCTCCATCACAGATCTTCGTTTTTACCCGAGAATGATCGTTTTGAAAATGATTTCTCATCAATTTTTACGACTAAATAGGTCAAGGAACCTCAGAATCCAATGAAACATCCTGATTCAAAGTTAAATTTGGGAAACATCTCTCAAACTATTCCTATTGACATTTCGGTTAAGTCCAGAATTGTTGAGAACATTCATATAGGTGCCTCTTGTACAGATGATGAAATTCAACTATATAAGGCCCTATTTCAAGAATTCCGTGACGTGTTTGCCTGGTCCTATGAGGAAATTCCAGGAATTGATCCCACGATTGTTGTTCATGAGATCAAGACTTACCCGGACGCTAGACCCGTCCGACAACGTTTGCGTTAGATTCACCCAAGAAAATCTACTGCAATTAAAGCAGAAGTTGAAAAGTTACTCAAAGTAGGTTTCATTTATCCAATCCCATTAACGGATTGGGTATCGAATATTGTTCCGGTTAACAAAAAGCAGGGAACAATAAGAATATGCATCGATTATAGGGACATTAATCGAGCCTGTCGAAAGGACAATTACCCAACTCCCTATATCGATCAAATTGTTGATGATTGTGCCGGCAGCGAAATATTCTCCTTCATGGATGGTTTTTCCGGATACAATCAAATCAATATTCTACCTGCTGATCAACCAAAAATGGCTTTCATTTGTCCATGGGGGACATTTTCTTATTTCAAGTTACCTTTTGGGCTCAAGAATTCCGTAGAAACTTTTCAACGGGCCATGTCTTATGCGTTTCATGACATCAAGCACATTGTGCAACCATATCTCGATGACTTTCCTACTCATTCATTACATCGAGCTGATCACCTCACCCATTTATGAGCAATCTTTATGAGGTGTAGGCATTATCAGATTCGATTAAACCCACATAAATGTGTTTTCTGTATAGAAACGGGTCGATTACTGGGGTTTGTAGTTTCGAAAGCCGGCATTCGCGTTGATCCCTTGAAGGTCGAAGCTATCATCAAATTGCCTCCTCCTTCGAGTCTTCGCCAACTCCAAAGTTTGCAAGGGAAAGAAAACTTTTTACGATGATTCATTCCTAACTACGTCGAGGTTACAAAGGGTTTTACCTGGTTGTTGAAGCAGAATACTCCATTCTATTGGGATGAGATAGCTCAGAAATCTTTTGATGCACTCAAACACGCGTTGACCCATGCACGGTTATTGCATCCTCCCAATTACAACTAGGATTACTTCCTTTATCTCGCCGCCTCTCATTCCACCATTGGAATTGTCTTAGTTCAGGGTCAAACTTTAAATCCAACTGAGCTAAAATACTCACATGTGGAGAAATTGGCATTGGCAGCTGTTCAAGCTGTCCAACATTTTCGTCACTACATTTTACTACGTAAAACTACAGTAATTTTAGATTGCAACCCTATGATCTACATTTTGACCAAGCAATTGCTAGGGGGCAAGTACTCTAAATGGATTGTTATCCTACAGGAGTTTGACTTGGAATTTGAGAAATCCAAGTCTAAGAAATCTTTAGTTTTTGCGGAGTTAATGTGTGACTTCTCGCGTGCTAACACAGAAACTGTGGCGGAGGAGCCCATTGCGAACGAATCCTTGTTTCTAATCAACACTTTAGATCCATGGTATGGGGATATCATCATTTATCTCCAGACCCAATCCTTTCGACCAGAAATTTCAAGGTCAGAACGTCGAAAAATTCAATTCCAGTCCCAACAATTCAGGATTATTGGAGATACTCTTTATCGCCGTGGGGCAGACTCTATTTTTTGACGGTGCTTAACTCACGAGGAAGCTGAAAGGGTTATAAATGACTGTCACTCTGGAGTGTGTGGCAGTCATATGTCTGGGTATGCCACAGCCCAAAAGATATTGCGCGCTGTCTACTTCTGGCCGTCTTTATTTAAATATTGTATTACGGCGATCTGAAAATGCCACAACTGCCAAATTTTTTATCGAAATATGCATGCTCCACCTACTCCTCTCCACCCTATAATTGTCGTTGGTCCTTTTGCCAAATGGGGTATCGACTTTATTACATGTAACCCTCACTCGGTCGGGGGGCATGCGTATATCATCCTTGCGGTAGATTATTTTACCAAGTGGACCGAGGCGATGCCTACATTTGAGGCAGACAGCAAGACAGCTGCAATTTTTTTGTTCAATTATATAATTGCTAGGTTTGGTGTCCCACAAGCGATAATCACTGATCATGGGCATAATTTTAGAAACGTTATGATGACCGAACTTACAGGCCAGCTTGGTTTATGTCACGATAGTTCAACCCCTTATTATCCACAAGCTAATGGTCTGGTTGAATCCATCAACAAAGTTTTAGTTATCATGATCCGATGAATCATTGGGATTCATCGGTTGAATTGGCACAACATGTTATTTTCAGCGCTTTGGGCGTACCGAACTTTAGTAAAAACATTAACAGGGTTCACTCCTTTCCAACTAGTCTATGGTTTGGAAACTGTGTTACCCATTGAATGCGAAATCCCGTCACTGCAAATGGCCATCAAGTTACTTCTAGCCACTTCCGAAGAGGAAAAGCATTTGTTATACTTGGCTCAATTAGATGAGAATCGACGTGATGCTGCATTGGCGATCAAGACTCACGCAAAACGCATGAAATCTCAGTATGATCGAAATGTGACCCCTCGAAATTTTTCGGAAGGAGATCTAGTCTTAGTTTACGATCAAGCTAATGATAAATTAGGTGCTGGAAAATTCGTTCCTATGTGGCATGGTCCCTATGTTGTCAAGCGAAAGCTAGCAAAAGGGGCCTATGAATTGGTAGACTTTGACGGGGACTCTATGGGTAAACCTAGAAATGGTCTTTACTTAAAAAGGTATTATGCTTAAAGAATGGGTATGGAGATTTTTAGTTAGGATAGTTTTTCTTTCTAGCTGGTGTGTTTTAGTTTAGACAATGTGCTTAGCTTAGAGAGTGTTTTTTCGTCATTATTCCTGCTTATCTTGGTTTTACTCTTGATATTGCAGATGTTGATGCCTCTCCAAACATACATTGGTTTCACTGATGGTGCTTGTCGTAATACACGGAACATTTCTTCCGCAGCATGGGTTATCTATTCGCCCTCTAACGAGTTAGTATCTATGCATGGGGTAAGCCTCGGTCAAACAACGAACAACATTGCCGAGTATAGTGCAGTGATTGAGTTATTATCTGAATCTATTTCATTTGGGATTCGGAGTTTGATAGTGAGGTTAGATTCTGAACTCGTTGTATTACAGCTATATAGAGTGTATGCCATTAGAAATCCAGTGTTATTAAGATTATTTTTGAGAGTGCGTCTCTTGGAACGTGAATTTGATTATATTGAATATCAGCATATTCCGAGATCTTTAAATACATTAGCAGATGCAATTGCTTCTCGAATGTTAAATAGACATTTGCAATAATCATACATGTAAATTTAAAACCATTCCATAACATGATTTACAAGATAAGCCGGTAATAGTGATATATATATAGGAGTGTGTCAAAAAATACATCGTCCTCGATCATAGGTTGAAAAACACCTTATGATCGGCAAAAATGATAAGTACAAAAAACAAAAATGTCATATGTGCCCACAATAGGCGCTCATCCTATCACTGGTGATGATCTCTATAAGAAACCACTGCACGGCCACCTTGCAAAGGAACCTCCTAAAAGGTCCCGGGACCACAATCACATAGCGTTGAAGTCGACGAGGAATGTCATCTATAGTGGTCTCCGGAATATCTCCTGTCAAGCACTCAAGATGACCCTCAAGCTCGGCCAAAACCTCTGTTGATTCGTCCTGTGGGGCTGGCGCAGCTGCAACTGGTTGTTTCATCTCGTAAGGCCGGAGAGCGGCTGGTCGCTGTGGAACCACATCTGCATTTCAAACTTTTGTTATCAGTTTTGAGACGATGGAAAAATAATAAAAAAAATTAAAATAGGAAAAATGTTGAAAATGATTTTACCTGAATCATCCCACTGCTCTCCTGGTGGAAGAACCATGTCTGGGTCACCACGAAAATCTACCCCAGCATAAGGGAAGTCCTGAATAGAAAAGGCCTAGTTTTCTAGCCATTGGAAATACTCAGGTTTGAATCGAGCAACCTCTGTCCTCTCGTCCAGGTGACAGGCCATAACTGTGACCCATCGCATCAGTTTCGGCTCTCGAGGAAGCCCAGCTCCAACAGTAAGGTGCTGCGGGATCAACATGGGAACCCTCTCCAGGCTAAAACTCACAACCAAAACCCCATAACCAAAGGTCTTTAGTTGTCCGTTTTTGGCCCTGGTAAGTTGGCCTTTTAGGTTGGCCAACACGGCATCGCACCAGTTGAAGATGGTGCCTCAGAAGCAATCAACTACCATACGCATCTGGGATTCGATGGCAATACGTAATGCGGAAGCCCCGCAAATTTTGGTGACAGTAAGCGCGATCACCATGAGTTCAGGATGAGATATGGTCTTTATGTCTATCCCTTTGTCTCTAGCCTGGCTATTGCAGTACTCTAGCCGGAGGCTATCGACAGACTGGCCACCTGGCCTAGCCCCAAACAGAGTCAAGTCTTCACCTCTCTTAGGCAAACCAGTCAAGAAATATATGTCCGCCGGCTCGATTTCGAGCTGGTGGCCACCAATGAAGAAGCACTAGTCCTGTATGCTCCATCTGTCAACCAACCAATGTAAGAAATCCACCTGAGCCCTCATGCCAGGAATGGCCCAGAATTTGTACAAGCCGCATGCCCTCAAAGCATCAAGTGAAGGCTGATGATTCCATGCGGCAGCATCCATGTCCTCATGCTCTTGTTCACGCTAATCTAGCATGATGTACTCTCTGCATCAAGTATAAGGATAAATTAAATTGCTAGAAATTATTTTGTTTGGTCCATTTTTGAGAATTTTTGGGTTAAAAACCCTTGCGACGGGGACCGCACCCTCCGAGTTAGACACAGTGTGTGGGACCACACCTTGTCTACATGGAAGGTGCGGACCCTGAGCTTTTTCCCAATGGAGAAAAAGTCGAGGTCTGCAGGCCAGCAGTGGTAAACCTGCAGGCCCCCGCGCGCGGGTTTTAAGCCTAAAAACCCTCCCAAAAATGAAATAAATTACTAAAACAAAAATTGAAACGATTAAAAATGAAGAGTAGGATGATGTGGATTACCTGGAGAAGACGGCGTTCGATTCCGATGGTTGGATTTTCCGCAATCTTCACGGGACGTTTTCTGAGCAAAAGCACTATTTTCTCACCCAAAACTCAAATGGTAAAAATGAATTGACGAAGGCCCTTTTTATAAGTTTTTTGAGTAAATAAATTGCAAATTTGTTTATGTTTCACTTTGGAAAGGTATTTTTTGCGACATTTTTATCCATTTCAAACGGGTATGAGTAATGTTTGTGTTTTTGTGCAGGATAACGGATTATTCAGGAGAAATCTATCATTTTCGACGAAAAAACATTTAGAGTCACCTTTAAGCTCTTTTCTGACTCCTAAAATATGAAAAGATCACTGAGCGTTTCTTTTAAACTTGTTAAAACAGAATTAAAATACGGTCCACTTACAGCTCTTTTCCGACTGTAAAAACATGAAAAGATTGCCGGATTTTTGTCATTTCAAATTCGATATTGGTTATAAAACGACGTGTCGTTGATCTCTTTTTTACTTTTTTCGGATCAGGGACACTAATTACGAAAAGTACTCCTTGGTTGTAAAGATCAAGCGGATCTCTCAAGTATTATTTTATACTTTTTCGGGCTTGGGAGACACAAATTTACGAAAAAGGTCAACCCTAGAGTCTTCTTAAGTTTTTTCAGACTCTCTAAAATTGAAAAATGTCGAGTTTCTCCTATACTGGACTCGTTAAAATTTTACAGTAAAGGACCTGTTCAATTACAAATAGGAACGAACCACTCCTTCTTAGGGTTCAAATTTAAACTAAGTTGGACTCACCTGAAGGATGAGCTTATAATCAAGCAAATGTTATCCTCCTCAAGCTTGTCAAAAATAAAGAGGTACTTGCCAGAAATGGTGGGGGAAAAGAGAGAAAAATGAGCCTATTTGTCATACTTTGTAACCACTCTTGAACATGACACTTTTATTCACCCGAGTTGGGAAATCTTTTGCCTAACAATTGATCAAACCACATTGAAAGTCTTCAGTCGGTTTCTGGGTATTAACTTTGGGTCAATTTTCACCAAATCATTTGTTGTGTCGTTATGTGTTCAATAGGTCACTGCCAATAAGCCATTCATCTGCAAAATATCTATCATCCATCTTGACCATCCCTGAGTCAGTCCTTGCAACTAAATTTCTTCGACTTGATCTATGATTTCGTGTTGTGGGCTTGCCTATGACGGATCACTTTCTATTGACTTCAGCTCATTATCTAGAAAGATGATTTGGAAATCATCAGTACCTTGAGATTTGCATGCCTCAATGGCAGGTTCTTGCCTTTGATGACAGGTTGCATAATTGACCTTTGATCAAAGGATTCCGTGACATGTTCGACATCAACACATTTATTCGCATCTCATGGATTGTACTGGGTACTTTGAGAGCCATTGACATCACTGGTGGTTTCTCTCACACTTGTTAACAATTTACATCACTAACCGGTAATCAAGTGTTTTCTACCATGTTCGACACCAACACATTCATTCGCATGGATAGAATCGTACTGTTTCGGGGAGTAGAAATGAAGACCCTGGATCTAGTTTCCACAATCCAGGCTGCGAGGAATTTTGTATTTATTATATAATGGACTACTCATAAACAGATGGCTACGTCCATTCTGTGTCCACATGAGTCTATACTTGTGATGTTTTACAAGATCATTCCTGTATCAGAGCAGTAGTTAGTTTTCAAGTTAGTTTTGATCTCAGTATGGGAATGCCTACCTCAACGATGATATGATCTCATATATATATATATATATATATATATATATATATATATATATATATATTGCATTGAATGTTTTTACACGTTCCAACCGGGCTCTCCACAAGATGATCCTCGAAATGATAAAGTACTTCACTCTTCCTAAATGATAAATGAAATCCTCATCTACTAGAGACTTCGCACTTTAGGGGGCAATCTGTTACACAAAAATATCATCACCATGATTATTCGCAGTCAGTATGAGTCTATCATCACTTGTACTGTCCTCCTAAGCAAGTCTCAGACCTCAGCTATTCAAGTGAAGCTTTGGAAATGGGAGAAAGACATTAAAAATCAATGAAACTCTGGTTCCGCACTTTCTCTCACTGTCACCCGCGGTCTCGCACCTTCTGTTTACAAAAACTGCGGACCTACCCGCTCTATCCCTAAAGGTGTGCGTGCGGACCCCCGTGAAAGTCAAAAGGCGCAAGTTTTATCTTAAAAAACTCACTTTGGGTTAATTCTAGAGGATTCTAGAAGGAATTTTGACTTGGATTGTTCGCTCTGAGGTGGTTCATGCATCCCAAAAGAGAATGAGCTAATCCCTTGATGAGAGGAGCTATCCCTTTGAAGGAGGGATTTATCCCTTTGAAGGAGGACCTAGTAACCTCCCTCCATTGCACTATAAATTCAGGCATTGGGCCGGTTGCTGGGGAGGTTAGAAGCTGAACATTTTTTAGGGTAAATGCTGGTGAAATCAAGACTTCCTAGTTGAGCTTAAGAGGAGAGATCACATACCTTTTTGGCTTCATTGGGGAGTGAGTGAAACTTGTCAAAGTAGAGGAGACTTCTTGCTGGACCCTGGGAGGAGCTTGTACAACATCAAGGCACATGTTGTAAAGTTCTTCTTCTTTTGAATTAATACAATCAAACTCATTTTTCTCAACAAGTATATCATGTTATTTGTTTCATGGACTCCTTGACTTTCATGTTAAATATGTTTTATGATATTGGTTTTTCAGGTGCTATTTAATTTGTTTGCCTTGTTTGTGTTTGTAGATTCGCGACAAAGGAGCTCATTTGGATCGAAGGAGCGAGGGCATCCACAAACTTGCGTTGGACCTAAGGTAGGCCCTAAAAACACTTGTTTTCCATTGTTGATAAAAGCATATTTAGAGAAAGATAGTGTCTGGTTGGTTTGCTTGTCATTAGGTCTTCTTTAGATTCTAGGAAGGTCTATCTTGTCCGCAAGATCGACTTATTCTGTGTGATAGCAGCGGCTCTGTTTCGTGAGATTCTTGTGGTTGTGAGTATAGAAAATGTGTCTCTTATGTTTTCATATGTATTTCGTTATGTTTCATAATTCAATTCATGTTCATTTCCAGTGAAATTTTCTGAGTGAGATTAGGTAGAATTCAATTTTATTGCTCTGCCTGTGGGAAAATTTCATGTTCAGTGTTTTTATTCTGTTGAAAAGGATTCATGTAACTATTCCCTTTTCACTTTCTTCAACAATCTATTCATTCTGCGTTAACTCAAACTAAATTGGTACATTTTCCGCTTGCCTTGCCTCACGGAATAATCTATGCCTTTGTATTAAATTCTTTTTTCTTTGCTGAGCGTTGGTCGCATACCATCCCAGAAGCTCGGTCATTCATACAAAGTGTTTCTTGCATCCATATTCACTTATTAGCCTAAGATAAATATTTCATTGTAAGTCATCTCAGACTGTTTTTTTCTTACCTATTTACTAAGCGTGACTCGGAGAGAGCCCTCTCCTATTCTGGTAGGGCTAGCTACTAGACTGAGCATGGTTTGTGGTTACCCTGATTTTGCCTTCCTTTAGCCTAAGGTAGATTTAGGTGCTAACAAAGGCATCATCATCATCAAGTTAGGATGAAAATAACTTCTAAACAACATCTTATGAGTACCAACACATTTCCACACATCATCAGCAGATTGTAACCATCATCAAACAGAGAAAATAATTGACTGAACCATATCAGACCCTTTTTCTTGAGTTTGTCCCACTGCTTTCCAACATATACGCGACTATGTAGCTTCAATATCGCGTATACACATGACTTGTCTTCATGAAACTTGCATATGATATTTAGAACATTGAGGTTCCACACTTTCATCTCCCTCTGAGTCTGTCATGTCTGTGTACTCTATTATGCCACATCTTTCTCACTGTAATTCCTTTTTCTTCCATATCTTCAACTGTGATGATGTTTTTTCCTTTTGGTATGGTGCTCGTACTTTGTTCCTGCATTCCTTTGCTATATGTCCAAGCTTGTTACATGCATAACATCTTACATGTTTCATATTCCTTCTGTAGAAATCAACAGCTTTGTGACCAAACATATTGCAAGAAAAACAATATCCTTTAAAGTACCTGGAACATGATGATCTTTCTGTGTGATGGTCTTGAACCGTTGTACTTATGCATTTGGCTGCAACATGTCCAAAATTATGACATACATAACTTTCAAAATTATTCATTGGAGGAAATAACCAATTATCACTTCCATAGTTAGGAGTAAAAGATTTTATTCGAAGAATTTCTTTCCTTGGTTGTTGATGGGATTGACCTCTCATATCCTTGTTGAGCATTTCAGATTTTGCATTAGAGTTCCTTGTATTACTTTGTGAACTAGATTCACCTTCAACAGATTCATGAAAACTGAGACCAGTTTTGATGGCAGGAGACCCTTGACTACTAAGAATAACATCCAAGATCTTAGTACTATCTTGAAATCATAAGAGCTTATCCTTTTCTGCTAATTTATCTTTTAGAATATTTACCTCAACCTGTGTTGCTATTAATTTTCAAGATACTGCTTCTTCATGATTCCTTCAACTTTTCTTCCTTCTTCCAACTGATGTCTTAATTCAAGAACTTCATTTTCTTGTTTTTCAAGAGATTGGAGTAGTTCTTTTTTCTTCTTATTCGATTCTTCAAGATCTTCTTTTAGCGAGAGGATCTCAGCTTCAAGACTTTCATAGTAACTGGATCTATCTCTTATTTTCTTGATTGTTGTGCTCCTTTCATTTACTTCATTTCTTAATGATGTCACTTCATCCTGTAGCTTTTGACATTGATCTTCCTTTTCCTTGAATAGCTTCCTTACCTTGTTTCCTTCCTCTAGTTGAGCTTTTAGTTTGGTAGCTTCTTCGTTTGGAGGCACATTCCATTTTGTCCAATAGATCTTGTTGATCTCTAATTTTGTCCGTAAGCCTTTTAAATTATACCTCTATTTGATATTTTTCTTCCTCACCCAAAGAGAAAATTCAGTTGTTTCGCTATCACTTTCATCATCTTCAAATGGATGGAGAAATATATAACCAGAGGATAAAAAATTCATACCTGATAGTTCTTTTTCTTCTTCATTCTGAGGTGATTCTGAATCTTAAGTGTTGCTTCCACATATTCCCCAATTGATTCTCCCACTTTGATAGTTCCTATGAGATGTATTCTTCTTCTTAGGCGCTTTCTTCTTTAGCTTATTTCCCATTGTTCTACGGATTTCCTTCAAGCGATCAAGCTTCTATTAAAGGACCTGCTTTGATACCAATTGTTGGAAATAACACTAAGAGGGGGTGGGGGGTGGATCAATATTAGAAAATCAATAATATTTTCATTTCCATTATCAGATTCATATACGCTACTTCAGTTAAGGGAACTCGCGTGTATACGCAATTGTGTTTAATGCAACTAGTGTATATCTAGTAAACTTATGATTCAATTAATCCATTATATGTTGATATTTAATCAATGCATCAAAACCTCATTAACCATATGAACAGTAAACAGGTGCAGTAAAACAAAATAGATCATCACACATAAGCACACATGAACACCATGATATAAGGTGGAAACCCAATGCAGGACAAAAACCACCTGCTGCTGTTTTCTTTAAGATAAGAAAAACCTGTTTACAATCTTGTACTGGTGATCTGATAATCACCCTATGAGTGACCTCAGTGAAGATTTATTAAACAAAAGGTATTACAGACCTAGGTGTTGGTGTGTGTTCTATGTTATTGAAACAACAGATCGATCAGATTGCCAATACACAGAAATTAAATGGAAAGACAGCAGAGAAATACAGTAAGCAATACAAAGACAAAAACAATTTTTTAATAAGGAGTTCAGCCTATTCTCCGGGGATACGTCTCCGGTCTAGCTTCAGTGGTGGCCTTGTTTTATTGTGTCTTTCGGCAGAGAAATTACAATGCAGGGACTCAATATGAGTTCTCCTGAAGTAGATTTTGCTTGGCAGGGTGGTTCTTGGATTCCCCAAGCCATTTGGAGTACATAGACTCTTGTTCTTCCTACCAGCTCTGTGACCCTCGGTCTATAGTGGGAAGAGCCAACTATGATGCTCAATTCAGACAGATTCCTCTATGGGAAGGCTTGATTCTTCAAGATCTCTGGTGCTCGATGCTGCCTATGGTCAGCTCGGCCCTCTATCTCCTTTGCTTGGCTTTACTACTCTCTGTGCCCAGTCCACCTCTCAGGGTTCACTGTTCACTATGTCTCTTGGTCGCTTGGACTCTTTGTTCTGAATCTCTCTCTGAATCCTCATTCATTGTCTCTGTTCATGGCTTTAGCCATTCGACCTCCACACTGTTTGGTTCCTCTCCTGCCTGCGTCGATTCGCCTGTCGCCTGTGTGCTTGGAATTCCCTGTTCGACGTCAGCATGAATGCTCGAGAAGTAGCCACGTGTCCTCACTGGAACAATGTCAGCCTGTTCGTCGATTCGTTTCTTTCTCCATTGTGGCAGTCAACGGATTTTGAATCTTCTTAATTCGCGGATTAATCCCCTATCAATTCCGCCTTGTCTATCATACGCAATCTCAGCCGTTCGATCTAGGCTCCTCCAGATCCAACGTCATTCGCACACTGAGCATGGTTGACTTGCTCGACCGATAACATGTGATTGCGGTGGTTTTTATCTCACCTCTGCTGCCATGCGTCGATTGTTGAGGGTGATCTCTCCGTTTTCTCCAAAACCGCTTACCGTTCAAGGGCACCCTGATCAATACCACTGGTTTCCAAGGTGCGGGTGCCGCCTTTGTACTTTAGCACCTTTAACTTTTTCCGCCTATGG
This sequence comes from Pinus tabuliformis, assembly GCA_031772625.1. Classification (NCBI taxonomy): domain Eukaryota; kingdom Viridiplantae; phylum Streptophyta; class Pinopsida; order Pinales; family Pinaceae; genus Pinus; species Pinus tabuliformis. Next base: position 1,088,306,516 of record CM062815.1, on the reverse strand, counting down.
TCCTCTGGTTCCCCCACGCGACCGAGTGCTTAACGCTCCTCCTTTTTGGCCCTGTTTGCCCAGCGATGCGCATCGAAAATCAGGTCCTTTTCTCGATCCGGGACTCCCAGGGGCTATTTTAACCTCCTGCGCAATCTCCATGGGCCTCGGCTAGCGCGCTTTGACCGAGGTCCTCGTCGTTCTGGGCCGGCTGCAATGCCCACTGGTTTAGGGTGTTTTCAATTGCCATTTTGGATTCTTCAAGGATTTGTTTTGTCCCGATATATTCATGGTCTTATGACAGTCGTATATGGATCCGATTCGGATCACGGCCTCCCAACTGAAAAGCTTTTGGACCACCAAAAGTTGGTTTTCCTCAAGCATCGACTAAGTGAGGAAACTATTGTCTCACTTTTCCAATCTCAATCCACTTCGCACTGCTCGGCTTCGAACCTTTAAGCCCAATTCTGAGGTATTCCACCTGTCCACTACGCGTCATCCTTGCCTTCCTGTCCAGCACTGTATCTTCCTGCAACTCCTTAAGATATTCAGGTAGTAGGTCATCAACAGAAGGCAACTGACTCTGCTCTTCAGGGTCCTCAATCATTGAATGTTCAAACAACCACAAGCAATCTGCATTCACGACTGAGTATATGTGCATGAAAGCTAGTAGATCAAGGCGAAAATCATTCTCACCAATCTTCTCAAGTATCTTGAAGGGTCCATACCTTATAGGTTTTAGCTTCTTACCTTCACCTTGCATCTTGTCCTTGCTGATATATAGCCAGACTTGGTCTCCAACTTGAAAACTATGCTCCATCCGATGCTTATCATGCCTAGCCTTGTACTTGGCCTGGCTCTTTTCCAGCTGTTCCTGTACTGCCTGGTGGATCTCCTAGATATATTCAATGAACCTAGTTGCTTTGTCCACATCATTGTGTCCATCAACCACGGTATCTTTACCAAAGACAAAATCCAAGGGAGACCTTGGTATGAAACCAAAGCAGGTCTCAAAAGGAGATCTCTGGGTAGAAGAGTGTTTGGCTCTATTGTAAGCATGCTGCACATAACACAAGTGTTCATCCCAAAGCTTAGGGTGTTTGCTGCAATATCCTCTCAGTAACTGGATCACTGTCCTGTTAACTACTTCTGTCTGGCCATCTGTTTGTGGATGAAAAGTTGTGCTCTTGTTTAATTTGGTGTCCATAAGTTCCCACAAACTGGAACAAAACCTTCCCACAAATCGGGTGTCTTGATTAGATATAATTGAAGTGGGTAATCCAAAATGAACCCATACATCTTCAAAGAATAATTTTGTAGTTTGTTTAGCTGTAATTTGTTTACTAGAGGGTATCAAAATACACATTTTGCTGAACCTATCCACAACAACATATAGATAATCATGAACTTTCCTAGATTTAGGCAGTCCTCCAACAAAATCCATGGAAATGCTTTCCCAAGGGTGAGAAGGAACTGGAAATGGAGTGTACAAGCCTAGTTTTCTATTGCTGGGCTTGCTTTTAGCACACATAGCACACCCCTTTACATATCTAGAAATTGTCTCACTCATTCTTGGCCAATAACAGAACCTTTGAAGCTATGCAACTATTTTACTTACCCCGAAGTGACCTGATATCAGAGAATTGTGTGCTTCCCTAATTATCTTTGCTCTCTCAGTTTGTGGAATGCAGAGTTTTCCACAATGATATAAGAGTCGGTCCTTCACATGATAGTCCAATTCTTCTACTCTTTTGCCTTGACTCAAAGTTGCATATACATCTTTAAAGTCCATATCCTGAGCATACTATTTAATGTAGCTTTCATGTAGCACAAAATTATGCTTAAGTATGGTAGATGCATTTATAATAGGTCTAGATAACATTTCTGCAACCTTGTTATGTATGCCCTTTTTATATCTAATGACTAAATTAAACTGTTGTAGAAAACCCATCCATCTGTAATGTCTTGATTGTTGCAACTTAGTTTGGGAGTGTAGATATTGAAGTGGCTGATGATCAATATGTATTACTGTTTCTTTGTCCATTAAGTAATGTTTCCACTTTTTCACACTCTGAAATAATGCATACAATTCTTTATCATAGGTAGGATAGTTAACTACTGCAGGATTAAAAGTTTCATAATAATAACATATGGGTTTACCGTGCTGTGTTAACACTGCTCCCATGGCATAGTCACTGGCATCAGTTTGGATCTCAAATGGTCTTTGTAGATCTGAAAATGCTAGTATAGGTGCTGTACTAAATTTTTCTTTCAAGGTGTCGAAGGCTTTCTGCTGTTTGCCTCCCCACTGAAACACCTTGTTCAATCCTGTCAAACATGTAAGGGAGCTGCAATTGAGGAGAAATTTGAAATGAACTTCCTCCAATACTGTGCTTCTCCTAAGAAGCTTCTCACTTCTATAGCAGACTTGGGTTTAGGCCAGTTTATAATGACTGCCACTTTAGAGGGATCTATTTTCAATTCACATCCCCCTACTATATGACCCAACTAATTTAGAGAGGTTTTGCCAAATTCACATTTGGAGAGTTTAATATAAAGTTTTTCTCTTTTCAAAACATCCAATGTCTGCTTAACATGATTTAAATGTTCTTCCCACGTTTTACTAAAAATCAGAATGTCATCTAGATACACAATAACAAAATCATCCAGAAAAGGTCTAAGTACATCATTCATTAATCTCATGAAAGTAGCAGGGGCATTGGTCAATCCAAAAGCCATAACCAGCCATTCATACAATCCCTGCTTTGTTTTGAAAGCAGTCTTCCATGCATCTTGCTCTGTAACTCTGACCTGATGGTATCCACTATGCAAATCCAGCTTGGTGAAATAAACAACTTCCTTCAATTGATCTAAAACATCATCTATGTGAGGAAGGGGATAACGATTTTTTATCATTATTTTATTCAGTGCTCGATAATCAATGCACATTCTCCACGAGCCATATTTCTTTCTCACCAAAACAATTGGTGACCCACATGGTGATGTGCTAGGCCTGATGAACCCTTTCTCGAGCAACTCCTACACCTACTTCTTGATTTCAGCATTCTCTAAAGCAGATAACCTATACATCCCAATGTTAGGCAAAGGAACATCTTGCTGCAAAATAATATCATGTACTATTCCCTTTTTGGGTGGCAGACCTTGAGGTTCTTGAAATAAGACACCATACTCTGAAACAATATTTTCTATATCAGCTTGCTGATCAGAATAATAGCCCTCAAATACATTGTTTTTATTAGTTTTCAACCATTAGTAAGAACTGTTTGCATGAATTTATCATTCTTTTCATCTGTCCTGAGTTTATGAGAGTATAATTATTCTTGAGCTTATGAGCTCTAACAAATTATTCAATTTCATCTTTAACAAGTAGATACTTGTTCTAAGCTCTACAGAAAATAACCTTTCTATCATACAAGTAAGGACTTCCTAAAACAATTCCACATATATCCAAAGGAATTACAATTAACTCAACCTCATCTACAAATGCTGACCCAAAAGAAAACTTGAGTTTGCACTGTCTAGTCACTTGTAGTTGTGCTTTATCATTCAACCATCCTAATGGGTATGGTTTCTTATGAGGTGTAGTTGCTAATCCCAATTTCTTTACAATTGCTTCAGAAATCAGATTTACTTGTGAGCCACTATCAAACAAAGTATCAATCTTTTGATATTTGGAAACAACTCGAATATGGAAAAGCTCACGCCTTTTTCTCTCATGTTCTTCATCAATGACAGATTGAGCAGAATTACTAGTAGATGCTTCAGAGTTCTTACCTTGTATACTTGTGGCTACAATGATTGTTTCATCTCCCGAGTCTGACCCCAAATCCTTCTAAATAGATGCAACAGTCTTCTTCTTCTTGCCCTTGGACTTCTTAGGTCTTAGCTCTGGATGCAGAATCCAATAGTGCTCATCATCATGCCCCTCCTTTTTACAGTGGGTACATGAGGCTTTGCCTTTTTGTTCAGTGTTAGCCTTCCTTGATTTCCACTTTTGCTTTCTTTTCTCCTTGCTCTTGCTTACAGTGGGTTGGGATGGTCCCCCAACTTCTGGATTTCCATTCTTTCCTCTAGCTTCTAGATGAGTAGCTTGTACAGATACCTCATCTCTACTAGTGGGATTAAACATGAGGATGGTATGCCTCATGTAGCTGTGTAGACCACCAATGTACTTCAAAAGAGTTTTTGGTGAGTTTAATGAAATACCCAACATCAATGCTCTCTTTCGGAACTCTTGAGTATACCCTTGTACACTTTTCCCTTTCAACTGCCGAAGAGTTTTCCAACTCATCATGGCTTGTTGCATCTAGGCCAATGGATAGAACTACTTTTTAATACAGTAACAAATTCACTCCAGATAGAGATGGTCTTACCATGCTTCCTCATATCAGCTTGGGTTCTGCCTTCCCACCAAACCAAGGCAGTGCCCCCTAGGCGAAGGCTCGCCAGTTGAATTTTGCTCATATCTGAGTCTATATTTTGTACTCTACAATACACATCAATTTGTCTTATCCAATTGTCCAACTTTTCAGCATTCAACTCTCCATCGTATATAGGCAAATAAAATTTAACATCTAACTTAATCAAAGATTCTTTCTTATTATGCACAGGGCTACTAGGAGGTGTAGGGAAGCTTTCTTCTTTCCCCTTTCCTTTGGAGTGGTCATGGGAATGAGATTCATCTTCTTCTTTATCTTGCTTAAATCCTAATGAATCTTCACCCTTATGCTTTCTAAAGCCCCTATACATTTCTTCCACCATGGAATTTATAGCTAGGAAACTTTCTATGAATTGTGAATCTGGCCCTACAGAACCTTCTTCTGCCATTGTCTTTCGAGAATGGACTCTCCCAATTTCAAGATTAGTTTCCACCAATTCTCCTTCTCATAATTTGAGCTTTGATCTAGTGAGCATTCACAGCTAAACCAACACAAGCTTGTCTAACCTTACAGCCTAGAGCTCTGATACCACTTGATCTGATAATCACCCTATGAGTGACCTCAGTGAATATTTATTAAACAAAAGTTATTACAGACCCAGGTGTTGGTGTGTGTTCTATGTTATTGAAACAACAGATCGATCAGATTGCCAATACACAGAAAGTAAATGGAAAGACAACAGAGAAATAGAGTAAGCAATACAAAGAACAAACAATTTTTTAATAAGGAGTTCACCCTATTCTCCAAGGCTACGTCTCACATCCAGCTTCAGTGGTGGCCTTGTTTTATTGTGTCTTTTAGCAGAGAAATCACAATGCAGGGACTCAATATGAGTTCTCCTGAAGTAGATTTTTCTTGGCAGGGTGGTTCTTGGATTCCCCAAGCCACTTTGAGTACACAGACTCTTTTTCTTCCTACCAGCTCTGTGACCCTCGGTCTATAGTGGAAAGAGCCAACTGTGATGCTCAATCTGGATAGATTCCTCTATGGGAAGGTGTCACACGGAATTTGTCAAGGGTGCGGACACGACTGACCTTCCTAGAAGTCTAAGAAATTCTAATGACAAACAAGACAAAATGGAGTGATCTTTCTCTAAATACACCTTTTACAACATGAAGATTACAAGTGTTTAGGCTTACCTTATTCCAAAACGTTGTTGTTGTAGTTTGTCCTTGCCAATCCGGATGAGCTCCTCCTTCAAGTCAATTCCTGCAACCACAAACAATCAAACAATTACCAAGCACTTGCATTTCATATAATAAAACATATATTCAACATGTAGACCAAGGAACACATGAAATAACTCATTAACACAAGCTATTGAGAAAAATAAACCAGTTTGTATTAATAACGAAACAAAGAAACTCTTACAACCTGGCCTTGGTGTTGTGCAAGTTCCTCCCAGGGTCCATCAAGGGTTTTCCTCTACTTTGACAAAGCTCACCCACTTCCAAGTAGAATCAAGTGAAGACAATCTCTCCTCACAAAGGCTCTAATGGAAGACCTAAATCCTGCAGCATTTACCCAAAGAAAATGTATAGCTCCAACCTCTCCTCCCTCTGGCTCAATGTCTTTATTTATAGTGCTATAAAGAGGTTATTCAGGTCCACTATCAATGGGATCATCCCCCTCTTTGGGTGGGATAGCTCCCTTATTGATGGGATAAGTTCCCCCTTAATAGAGATACATGAACCAACTGGAGGCGCATCCATTTCATCAAACCGACCTCTAGAATGTTCTGGAAGTAACCACAAGTAACTTTTTCAAGATAAAACTTGCGCATTTTGCCTTTTACAGAAGGACGCACCTGTCCTTTAACATACAGAGCGTCCATGGACGCAGTTTTTGTGAACATGACCTGCGTCCCCGCAGGTAAGGCTAGAGAGAACCTGCGACCCCAGAGATAAACATAGTTTTTACAAGACTTTCTCTCTTCTTTGAGTTTGAGATGGATAACAGAGGCATAAAGACTTGCCTAAGAGGGTAGCATGACTGTTGATTTGAGCCATACTAACTGTAAGTAGTCAAGGTGACATTTTTTAGTGTAACAGATTGCCCCCTAAAGTGCGAAGCCTGGAATAGATTGGTGTTTTGTAATTCTAGGAAGGGTGAAGCGCTTTATCATTTCAAGGATTGACTTGTGGATGACCTGGTTAGAACCTGCAATTTTCAACACAAAATACATGTATAAGATTATATCATCACTGAGGTAGGCATTCCAATACTCAGATTCAAAACTTTAACTAATGGACTAACTATTCTGATACAGGAATGATCTTGCAGTACATCATTTTTATAGACTTTTGTAGACACAGTATGGACGCAGCCATCTGTTTATGATTAGTCTACATAGATAATGAATACAAAACTCCTCGCAGCCTGGATGGTAGAAACTAGATCCAGGGTCTTCACTTCTACTTCCCGAATTGGTACGATTCTAAACATGTGATTAAATGATTTGATGTCGAACATGTTAGAAACCACTTGATTACCAGTCGATGATGTGAACTGTTAACAAGCGTGAGAGAGACCACCAGTAATGTCAATGGTTCTCAAAGTACCAAGCACAACCCGTGAAATGTGAATAGATGTTCTGATGTCGAACACTTCACGGAATCCTTTGATCGAAAGTCAATGATGTAAACTGTCGTCAAAGGCGAGAAACCTGCCATTGATGCATGCAGACTTCAAGGTACTGTCGATTCCTAAGTCATCTTTCTAGATAATGTGTCGATGTCGATAAAAAGCGACTCGTTGCAGGCAAGCCTGCAACACGAAATCATTGTTCAAGTTGAAGAAATGTTGCTGTAAGGACTGACTCAGGGATGGTCAAACGGATGATAAGTATTTTGCAGATGAAATTTTTGCTTGCAGACCTCTTGAACACATAACGACACAACAGATGGTTTGGTGACGAATAACTCAAAGTTAATCCCTGAACCCGGTTAAAGATTTTCAAAGTGATTTAGTCAACTGTGAGGTAAAAGATTTCCCAACCCAGGTGAAATGCAAAAGTGTCGTGTTCAAGAGTGGTAATAAAGTTTCGTTTGAGACAAAAGGTGACAAATAGGTTCATTCTTCTCTCTTTTCCCCCACCATTTCTGGCAAGTACCTCTTTATTTTTAACAAGCTTGAGGAGGATAACATATGCTTGGTTATAAGCTCATCCTTCGGACGAGTCCAACCTAGTTTAAATTCGAACCCTAGGAAGGAGTGGTTCGTTCCTGTTTGTAATTGAACAGGTCCTTTACTGTAAAAGTTTAACGAGCCCAGTATAGGAGAAACTCGGCGTTTTTCATTTTTAGAGAGTCTGAAAAACTTAAGGAAACTCCACGTTGAACTTTTTCGTAAATTTGTGTCCCTCAAGCCCGAAAAAGTATAAAATAATACCTGGGGGAACCGCTTGATCTTGCGACCAAGGAATACTTTCATGATAGTGTCGTCAACCTGAAAAGTAAAAAGCGATCAAGGACACGTCGTTTTATTTCCTTATCGAGTTTGAAACGACAAAAACCCGGCAATCTTTTCCTGATTTTACAGTCAGAAAAGAGCTAAAAGGGGACCGTCTTTTAATTCCATTTTAACGAGTGTAAAAGAAACACTCGGCGATCTTTTCATGTTTTTAGGAGTCAGAAAAGGGCTTAAAAGATGACTCTGAGGTTTCACTTTTTCGTAAGTTTTAACGAGTTCGAAAAAGGGATAAAAATGTACTCATGGTTTTCAATTTTTCGTAAGTTTTAATGAGTTCGAAAAAATGATAAAAATATACTCATATGGCCGACTTTCAATTTAATTTACGAGCAGGAAAAGACGGAAAGAACTCGGCATTTTCATTTGTTTTACGAGAATGAAAAATAGCAAAATAATCTCGGTATTTTCATGAGTTTAACGAGTCTTGAAAATAATTGAAATTGACTCGAAATAGGTTTCATTTTTACAAAAGCTTGAAACAGATAAAAACTATGCTTCAAAGTAGTTTCATTTTTATACAAGCTTGAAACAGAGAGAAACTGTGCTTGATGCCCCCTAAGCGTAACTGCTAGAGTGCATGCCCCCCAGCTTCATTTCATTCAACCAGCTGGATGAAATGAAGGTTCATGAACGAGATCATTAGAAAGACTCGACCTAAAACTGTAAGAAAATTATGCAAAACACTGAAATAACTAACCTAAATATACAACTTAACATTTACGAGATCTAGTCAAACTCTCGACTCAAGTAGAGGAGGATTTGTTTCATTTTTTAATGAGCTTGACACAGGAAAAGAACTATGCTCGGATTCAGTTTCATGTTTATGCAAGCTTGAAACGAAAAACTATGCTTGTTATAAGTTCGCATGCCCCCAGCGTAATGACGCAAAACGAGGTACATGCCCCCCAAGCTTCATTGCATTCAATGAGGTGGATGGAATGAAGCTTTTCTTTCAAGATCTTGGAAAGACTTGTGGGAGTTGTTTCATTTTTTAGTGAGCTTGACACAAGACAAGGAACTATGCTCATAACTACTTTCTACAATCTACCTAACAAAAAACTTTACTCTAAAAACCTTGATTCATTTTTTAACGAGCTTGACACAAGACAAGGAACTATGCTCTAAAATCCTTGATTCATTTTTTAATGAGCTTGACACAAGACAAGGAACTATGCTCATGACTACTCTCTACAATCTACCTACTTAACCTACCCGTGTTTCATTTTTTAACGAGCTTGACACAAGACAAGTAACTATGCTCAAAAAGTTCGCATGCCCCCAGCATAATGATGCGAAATGAGGTACATGCCCCCCAGGCTTCATTACATTCAACCGGCTGGATGAAATGAAGGTTTACTTTCAATATTTAACTTGAAAAGGGAGTTGTTTCATTTTTAAAGAGGTTGACACAAGAAAAGAACTATCCTCATACCTGATTCATTTTTTAACAAGGTTGACTCAGTAACAGGACCTATCCTCAAACCTGATTCATGTTTTAATGAGGTTGACTCAGTAACAGGAACTGTCCTCAAACCTGATTCATTTTTTAATGAGGTTGACTCAGTAACAGGAACTGTCCTCAAACCTGATTCATTTTTTAACGAGGTTGACTCAGTAACAGGAACTGTCCTCAAACCTGATTCATTTTTTAATGAGGTTGACTCAGTAACAGGAACTGTCCTCAAACCCGATTCATTTTTTAATGAGGTTGACTCAGTAACAGGAACTGTCCTCAAACCCTACTTTCTACAATCTACCTACATATCCTAAAATCTACCTGATTCATTTTTTAATGAGGTTGACTTAGTAAAAGAACTATCCTCACGCATCCAGTTTCATTTTTTAACGAGGTTGATACAGGAAAAAATATCCTCGTACACACTGATTCATTTTTAAATGAGGTTGACACAGTAAAAGGAACTTTCCTCACAATTCTACTTTCTAACTATCTATATAACCTATCCTTGTTTCATTTTTTAACGAGGTTGACACAAGACAAGGAACTATCCTCGGAACTCCTTGTTTCATTTTTTAATGAGCTTGACACAAGACAAGGAACTATGCTCATGACTTCCAGTTTCATTTTTTAACGAGGTTGAGACTAGAAGAAACTATCCTCACTACAGCCTATTTCATTTTTTAACGAGGTTGATATAGGAAAAAACTCTCCTCGTACACACTGATCATGGCTTCCAACTGGAAGAAAGACATGTCAATGGACACACCTTGATCATGGCTTCAAAAAGGTCTTCATCCGAAGGAAGAATAGTTTTTTGGAAGGAACACACATCAAGGGACTCAAAAGGGATAAGAACATCGTGTTCAAGTAATCCCATAGAGTTTTCCATGTCAATTACCGGATCTAGATCAATAGTGAGAGGCTCACTTACATCGGTAACTGAAAACATGGGACCAGTTGCCACATAATTAACCCGTGGCAGGGTAGATACCACTTTAGAATCAGGAACATTTAGGGGTGTCATATTATTGGTATTTGAAACAAGACTAGGGAACGAAAGCTGGTCTACAGTCACAATACTGCCGTTGTGAGGGAAAGACATCACGCGAAAGAGTGTCGATACGACAGCTTTCATTGCATAAACATAGTCTCGCCCAAGGAGTAAATTGAAATCCAAGGGACCTCGAACTACCATAAGATCAATACAGACAGTTTTACCTTCCAAGGTAATAGAAAACTTAGGAAGGATCCCTAAAGGTTCACTAATGGTTCTATTAAAAGCTTTCAGATTCTGCGTAATAGGCGCAAGCTGAGGGGAACCCAAAGCTTTCCAAACAGTTGAGGATAAAATACTAACAGAAGCACCTTCATCTACCTGAGTACGATGTATGTCCCTACTACCAGCCTTAATAATGATTTGGAAAGGGATGGAGGAAGGAAGACGAGGTTCTGTCAGTCTATTCCAATCAAAGGAAAAGACCTCACTACTTGGAGGGGTTCTGTAGAAACAGGTGAAATGCCCCCCGGCATAGAAGAATCTGATGTAACAAGAAGAACATCAGCGGTATGAAATTTACTCTCGAAAAGGAGAGTGTGATCGACCGAATGTGAAATTGAATCGACCACTTGATCAACTAATGGATCATCAACCTGAGTGACATGAGTTTCACGCTCCAATGGAAGAGTGTGATCGACTGTACTTGAATTTAAATCAATCACTCCGTCAGTTGACGGTAGGTTGGGAGAAAGTTTACGGTAACCAGTTGGAAATTCTTGCTGTGGAACAGTAAGCCTTTCCAACAATGTTGAGGCTTCATCCATGTGAGGGCAAATGTGAGTTTGATGACTCCCTTTGCACAACTTACAAGGAAACCTAACTTTACCCTTTTTCCCAGGAACCTGACTATCACTGGTTGATGGATTAACGGAAAGTTGATGAGATTTTTCTGACCATACTTCCAAGACCTTTGGAATACCAGGACAATTGACAAGGAAGTGGTCACCCTTACAAAGCCTGCAAGGGTATTTGGGTTTACGATGCATGTCGGAATTTTCCTCGACACAACTAACACTTACAGCCATGGTTGGTTGGTTGACTTCTTTCTTATCTTGCTTCTTCTTCTTCTTCTTCTTCTTCCCTTTCTTCTTCTTCTTAGCCTCCTGGTTACTAGCATCAAGGCTTTTACCAGGCGAAGAGGAAGAAATGGAGGAAGAAAAATTAGGCGAAGAAGGTAAAGGGTCAACAGAAGGTTGGTGATGTTGAGATGGTGAACTCTGTTGAGGTGAAGCATCCGGTTGAGATGGAACAATTGGAGTATTTTGGGCCAACGAAGTTGAAAATAACCATATCGGTAAACCTATTGTAAATCCAGGTAATGACAAAGTAGCCATATAAGGAGGACCAACATTCCCAAAGTAAGGAAAAGTACTAGGATTCTCATTAGGAGGGGTTCCTAGGTTGATAAATTCCGGAACATTTGCCATTATATTCAACTTCAGTGAATTTTATTAACAATTTAAAACTAAAATTAACAATTCACAATTTACACCTAACAATTAAAATTCACAATTCACACCTATGGTCTCTAAAAGTAAAAACAAACAAATTAACACGCGCTATCAAATCTAGGAGTCAAACCACACACAAACAGTATTCTTCCGGACCAAAAACGCTAGTTGGTGATGAAGCCCAACCTCGCTGGATTCAGTACAGAAATGGCGGGTGGAACAGTTACGCCGACAACCTGCTTAATGAATAGACTGGACCAAGTTCCTCCACTTTAACCGTCTCGAGTGAAGTGAACCCCCCAGAAAATCCAAGTGAGTATAGCCGACGTCTGCTCCAGGTACAGCGGGACCTTCCCTCCACCATCACCTTGGGTAGAATCCTAAATATTATGGTCACTAAGGTTACCAACGACCACAAGTACACCTGGGGGAACAGTCTAAACTCCGACAGCACGCAAGGGCAGAGTAGCAAGCTCAATCCCCTTACCAGCTCCTTGACAGTAATCCAAGGTTTACCGATAAGTGACCCCTGGCTCCTCGACAATGGTTAATCCGAGGTTTACCGTTTGTAATACGTACTGTCTGGCGTCGTTCCCAACGAGGGGGGAATGATCCCCTCACTGGTTCGGACACGAGCTCGTGCTTCTCCTTTAAGAGGAGCTTTCCCAGAGTGTAAATGTAACAATTGGATTTGATTCTATCACAAGATCGACTACTTGTTTGGTTTTACTGTCTTGGAGAGTTAAGTACTCACCTACTCCAAGACACTAGCCTAAGCTATGTTGGTGCTTCAGAGCCCTAGAAATGTAAAAATTACTAGATGAATTTTAATTAAGCGCTGTGATTAAGGCTGTTATTACTCAAATGGGTAAATGGATATGAAACCAATGGTGCTATGACCCGACTCAACTGAATGCAATCGAATATGATAATGCAATCCTTTCAATTCGATGAATCCTAACTAAAGTAAGGAGAGAGTTTCCATTCACTTCCAACAATGCAAAAAATTGATCACTAAGAGAAAATATAACAAATTCTCTAATGCACTAATTTTATCAAGAAAAACTAATGCAAATCAATTCCAAACCATTTTTTTATTTTATTTTTGTGTAAATTCAAATCAAAGAAAGCTGATCTAAATCTACAATTGATTTTTTCAGAATGTAAACTATGCAATTGTAATCTATGCACAATTCACTTGAAAAGTATGCAAATGTAATCTATGCACATTTTTCATTAATATTCTGAAAATGAGAATTCTAATTATGCAAATGTGATCTATGCAAGAGAATTCTCAAACACAAGATGATTCTAATGTAATCTAAGAACCAATCAAGTGCAAGTCGAGAAAATTGGGTGAGAGTTCCAAAGATCAAAACATAAAAACACTCAAAGGCGATTAACACTCATACACAATTTAGCAAAAACAGAAGCAAAAAGATGCAAAATTGTGAAAGGACTGAGACAAACCTCCAAGTAATGACCAAAGGAAATCAAATTAAGAATTCTTCAAAAAAGAGACTCAAAACACCCAATTGATGAAAGCTAAAGCAGGAATGCCAAGGAAACAAGCCTAGGTGAAGATTTATGGCAAGAGACTAATGAATCTGGGCAGAAAAAACTAAGAAAAAACAAAATCTAAGAGCAAAAAATGCAAAAAATGGAATTTTTTCAAATTTTAGCAGGGGACGCAGGCAACCCGTTAGAACAGGTGCGGGCCCGCACTGTGCACACAGCGACAGTGCGTCCAGGGACGCACTGTGCAGCACTCAGAGGGTGCGTCCTGCTGAAAAACTCAAGAAAACCCAAAATAAAACTAATCCTAAGCTAACCCACCCAGAGACAAGGTCACAGAGCCAAAACCAGAAAAATAAACCAATTTTCTCAAAGCAAAGTTCACATAAAGGAAAAGACTTTTCTCATCAATGGAATCTATCCCCAGCGGAGTCGCCAATTTGTCACACGGAATTTGTCAAGGGTGCGGACACGACTGACCTTCCTAGAAGTCTAAGACATTCTAATGACAAACAAGACAAAATGGAGTGATCTTTCTCTAAATACACCTTTTACAACATGAAGATTACAAGTGTTTAGGCTTACCTTATTCCAAAACGCTGTTGTTGTAGTTTGTCCTTGCCAATCCGGATGAGCTCCTCCTTCAAGTCAATTCCTGCAACCACAAACAATCAAACAATTACCAAGCACTTGCATTTCATATAATAAAACATATATTCAACATGCAGACCAAGGAACACATGAAATAACTCATTAACACAAGCTATTGAGAAAAATAAACCAGTTTGTATTAATAACGAAACAAAGAAACTCTTACAACCTGGCCTTGGTGTTGTGCAAGTTCCTCCCAGGGTCCATCAAGGGTTTTCCTCTACTTTGACAAAGCTCACCCACTTCCAAGTAGAATCAAGTGAAGACAATCTCTCCTCACAAAGGCTCTAATGGAAGACCTAAATCCTGCAGCATTTACCCAAAGAAAATGTATAGCTCCAACCTCTCCTCCCTCTGGCTCAATGTCTTTATTTATAGTGCTGTAAAGAGGTTATTCAGGTCCACTATCAATGGGATCATCCCCCTCTTTGGGTGGGATAGCTCCCTTATTGATGGGATAAGTTCCCCCTTAATAGAGATACATGAACCAACTGGAGGCGCATCCATTTCATCAAACCGACCTCTAGAATGTTCTGGAAGTAACCACAAGTAACTTTTTCAAGATAAAACTTGCGCATTTTGCCTTTTACAGAAGGACGCACCTGTCCTTTAACATACAGAGCGTCCATGGACGCAGTTTTTGTGAACATGACCTGCGTCCCCGCAGGTAAGGCTAGAGAGAACCTGCGACCCCAGAGATAAACATAGTTTTTACAAGACTTTCTCTCTTCTTTGAGTTTGAGATGGATAACAGAGGCATAAATACTTGCCTAAGAGGGTAGCATGACTGTTGATTTGAGCCATACTAACTGTAAGTAGTCAAGGTGACATTTTTTAGTGTAACAAAAGGCTTCATTCTTCAAGCTCTCTGGTGTTTGATGTTGCCTATGGTCAGCTCAGTCCTCTGTCTCCTCTACTTGACTTTACTGCTCTCTATGCCCAGTCATCCTCTCAGGGTTCACTATTCACTGTCTCTCTTTGTCGCTTGGACTCTTCGTTCTGAATCTCTCTTCGAATCCCCATTCACTGTCTCTGTTCATGGCTTTAGCCATTCGACCTCCACGTATGTTCGGTTCCTCTCCCGCCTGCGTCAATTCACCTGTCGCATGTGTGCTTGGAATTCCTTGTTCAGTGTCAGCATGAATGCTCGAGAAGTAGCCACATGTCCTCACTAGAATAGCACCAGCCTTTCGTCGATTCGTTTCTTTCTCCACCATGGTGGTCAATGAATTCCAAATATTCTTAATTTGCAGCTTAGTCCCCTGTCAATTCCGCTCTATCTATCAGACGCAATCTTAGCCGTTCGATCTTGGCTCCTCCAGATCCAACGTCATTCGTACGCTGAGCGCGGTTTACTTGCTTGACCAATAACACGTGATCGCGGTAGCTTTTCTCTCACATCCACTGCCACATGTCAATCGCTGAGGGTGCTTGCTCTGTTTTCTCCAAAACCGCTTACCATTCAAGGGTGCCCCGATCAATACCGCTAGTTTCCAGGTTGCAGGTCCCACCTTTGTACTTTGGCACCTTTACCTTTTTCCACCCGTGGTCGTCTGGTTCCCCCATGCGTCCAAGTGCTTAACGCTCCTCCTTTTCGGCCCTGTTTTCCTAGTGTTAGAGCCTATATTTGCCTTAGGATGGAAAGGAAAGGTTCTAGGTCCACATCAAACCACGCTCAGCCTCGTAGATAGCCCTACGAGGACAGGAGAGAGCTCTCTCCGGGTCAATCTCAGCAAAATATAATAAAATGTGGCTTGAGATGACTGAAATAAAAACTAATTTTAGGCTAGGTATGAAGTGCAAGGATTTGATTTGATTTTGGGGTTTTTTTTTGGAAAAAAGGGAAAGGAAAATTCGTGTCCGGGGATGAGGCAAAATTTTCGTAGAGTTCCAATTGGGGCAAGGAAGGTAATTGTTTTGATGCTTTGGATTAAATGAATTTATTGAAAATACTGTTGAGGATCTGAAGAGGGTGTGAAGGTATCAAGAGTCCTCTTCAAACTGAAGAAAACATTGAGAATTAAACAAAACTACAGGCAGAGCACAACAAACTCATGGATTCTACCTTTGTCACTTAACTTGTTTAATTCAGAAGTAAAGAAAAGGGAAATGTCATACATAAAACATCAATGAACTTACAGTTACATGAATAAACACACCATCAAAACACAGAGCCACAAGGATCCCAACAAGTGCTGCAAAACCCTGGTCTTTCCTTTGCCAAAATTGCAGAAATGAAATGTACAATAGAGTGCCAAGCAATCCCAAGTATCCAACCATGAAAATGACTGAGAAATTACACGATATAGACAAGAATAACTCCTTCCCATGCCTCTAGGAGTCGAGCTCATCATTCTAGGAGCTGTTTCAACCATATCTAAACAAGGAACTGAAACATAGGCAATGAAACAACTTGCCCCTATATGAAAGGAAACTGATTCATTCAGTTGTTTTTCACTTTTTAGTGAATGAATCTACCAAAACAAGTAAAAATGTGCCCAAAATTACATCATGGTCATCAAATTACATCATGGTAGATCAATAGTTACATCAAAAAGTAAAACTAGTCAAAACTGGGCGAAATTTTGAGTTGTACAGTGAAAAAATGGGCAAAAATTCTCTATGCACCGTGCCTGATTCTTTATGCATCGTGCCATGTTGAAGCTGAATTTGAGGCCCTTCCCGGAGTTGAAATTGAGCCCAAGATAGCTTTTTGGAAATCCCTACCTGTCTACTTTCCAACCCAAGTAGAATTTCTGAATTTGGATGTCATTTTCCCCTCCAAAACTTCAATCTCCCAAGACTACTTCCTGTGTGTCAAAATAAGGGCAGTGAGGTCATTTTTTGAGTGTTTTTTACCTCTCGAGGGCTCAAAACCTGCCCAAATTTCTTGTCCATGCACAAGAAACCATAATTTTTCATGCCAAATCCAAAAATGTAAAGTTTTTGAGATTTGGAGCCCTCTAGCAAAAGCGAGCGCCATGTGGCACGACGCATAGGGAGGCAAAACCTGTTTTTTAGTGCAAAAAATTTCAAAATGCCAAAAATTTCTCCAAATTTCTTGAAATTTGAACTCAAGGTTTATCATTGAGTGTCATGCTCAGCCAAAGAGGCTTCAACCAAGATTTGGAGCCTATCATCCTTTTTGCGTTGTCTCAGTACCTTCTTCATCCATGTTGCTTGAGTTAAATATGAAGAGTTTGGTGTCTTGTTTTGATTTCCAAATGTGTGCCAACTAGAAAAGGACTATGAACAGTGGGTACCATGGACTATTTTCAAGTGAAAATTGGAGTGTGGGAACAGTCACTTGACTGTTTGGGAACTTTGGGCTTTGGGGATCTTTTATAAGTGAAATAGGAAGTGGTAGGGTTTAGGGATAGGTACATTCAAGAATGAGTGATAATGGGGTTATAAGGGAATAAGAGAGGAATATTAACAATGATGATATTACAATGAAGGGGAACAAAACCATAGGTGAGGAATGGTTTTTGAACTATCTGGCACAAAAATCAAACTTTTGAAACTTGAAATCCAAACCATAAGGAGCAGTTTAAAACAAGGTAATAGGGTTTGCAATTTGACATCACAAACTCTCATAATCCACTTCAATGAGTACCAGACATGTTAATGGCAATTTCATAAACTTCTTGGAGCGAGAAGAACCAAGCAGATTGGAGTTTTTGAAACAAATGACAAAAATTTGAGTTCTGGCTCTGTGCGCCATGCAACAGCCCAACGCGCCGCGCATCTCATGTGCGTCACGCCAGTGTATTTTTACACTGCGGAAATCTGCCCAATGTGCTGTGACACTCAGCCTATGTGCCGCGCTTTGCAACTGCAACACATTTTCGGCCTTCAACGTGATTTGTTCACTCCTCCATGATTTTTCTTGGTTTCACTGATGTATCTTGGCATGAAATTGGATTATTGGAACACAAACATATCTCTTATGATAGGGATTTTTATTTTTGATTTGGGCACACCCACTTTTGCAATTTTTGAAACCTTTGACACTTCACTCTAACTCAGTTTTGCTTGATTTGTGATTTTTTGACTTGAATAATGAATCTTGTCTATTTTTGAAGGGATAGATGGCATGGTGTAGTGATGAGATAATATTGATGGGAGGTGGGAAGAAACAAGGTAGGGAGGTGGGATGATTGACACCAACAAGTTGCAAAACCCTAAGGAGGCACTTCTCAACAAGATAGTAGGGTTTAGTTTTGTACTCAAATCTTCATAATCAAACACATAATCAAAACCAAGCATGAGTTATGAGCAATAGAGGAGTGGATTTGACTTACTCAATCATGGAGAAACCAAGAAAATTTGATGGGTGAAAGGAATGGCAAAAATCTTGTGTTCTGGCCCAATGCTTCGCGCACCAACCCAATGCGCCGTGCACAAACCCAATGTGTTGCGCCACCAAACCCTATGCGTAACGCATCTTTCAAGAGACTTTTGGAGGCCCTCCCAGTGTCCAAATTGGGCGCGGAATAGCTCGTTGGAAATATATTTGAATCTAATTTCCAACCCAGCTAGAATATTTTAATTTGGAGTTCATTTTCCCTGTCAAAAGTTAAATCTCTAAAGACTAATCAAAATGTGCCAAATGAGGCTACCTCAAGGCAGTGTGCTGTTGCAGTAAACTATTGAAGTTCTTCCTCAACTCCAAATTGATCTCATGAAAGTGCATTGGAAATATATTTGTGTCTAGTTATCATTTGACTCATCAATCAAGTCATTGGCCAACCAAGCTAGGAGAATTCTTTATTTTCCCAAGGTCACTTCAGAGGTACATTCAATTCTCCTGAGGCAAAGATATTTTTGACATTTCTCTAAAACCATGACACCTGTGTAAAAAGTGAAGGATTTTTTTCTTCCTTGGCCTATTGTGGACAAAAACCTCTCTTATTTTTCCCAAATTCATCTTTTATTGCTCAGGAACATCATTTGAGTGAAACCCACCCCGATGTGTGGAACAGGGGATTTGTCGAAATGAAGCGGATAAGGGACTTCTCAATTCTTGAGAAAATTTTAGGAGGTGGGGAGGGATGTTAGGAAGTAGGGGAAAGTGGAATTTTAGAGATTGAGTGAGGGGAAGGGGTCCAAAAGGGAAAAACACAAGCCTAGCCTAGAAAATTGCCAAGTTGTAGCAAGAAACTAGGGTTTGTGCGAAAATAAGGAATTTGGGGGATTTTAGTGATGGGAAGTGTTTAATAAGGTACATTAAGGATAGGGGAAGGTGTATGAACATCAGGATACAAGTTTTACTGATGATTTGACCATCCAAGAGAAATTACCTCCAAAACCCTAGGAGAGGGAAATGAACCTTACCTAGGCACAACTAAAGCATGAACAAGGTGTAAAATGACCCATTGGAACTTGACATGATGATGAAAACCCTTTGAATGATGGTACACTTAGCTGAATGGTGGCATGGACCGACATTTGGGAAACTTTGAAAAGAGTGAAAACAAACCCTAGACCTAATACCTAGTGATCAAATTTTGCTTGAAATCTCACTGAAATGACAAATTTGACCTTGACAACTTAAAATCACTTTGTAAGAGCATGTTTGATCACTGGAGGAAGGCCGAAAAGACTGAAACTAACACCCAGCATCGAAAATCAGCTCCTTTTCCTGATCCGGGGCTCCTAGGGGCTATTTTGACCTCCTGCGCAGTCTCCATGGGCCTCGGTCAACGCGCTTCGACTGAGGTCCTCGTTGTTTTGCGCTGGCTACCATGGCCACTGGTTCAGGGTGTTTTCGATTGCTGTTTTGGATTCTTCAAGGATTTGTTTCATCCTAATATAGTCATGGTCTTATGACAGTCATTTATGGATCCAATTTGGATCAACCGCATAGACTCATACCGGTACATAGGCACCCACCTGCAGAAGGATAAAACCTTCTCTCATTCTCCAGCTTCTATTGGAAGGGAGCTACAACCCCCTGGATCTTGTGCTAGCCGATCCATTTACTAGTACGTAGGTGCGGGCCTACTGAAGGCTACGACCTTCTTGTTTCATCACAACACCATAATATGAAGGCCATGTTTCATCCAATTTTCATACTGGACCCATCAACAACATTGAATCTCAAAATCAATCACCACTGCAATACAACTATTGCATCAACCAATCACCCAACACTGAATCACTGAAACCCTGTCATCAAAACACAGTAACCAGAACATAGAGAAAAACCTAGAACTCTACAACAACAACCCGATCTAATCTGTAACTTTAAATATCATACTTCAAATAGTATACATGACTCTGATGAGCTGAACCTGCGTGTATACGCTCTTTTACCAAAGTGAACCCGCGTACACATCTGCAAATATTAACTCAAAACTTTGCATCTATACTAGACATCAGTCATACCCAGATCATAACATTTATACAATAAAACATTGTTATAGACATTTTTGTGCCTTACAACATTGAGCATGAAATGTCCATAATCTAAGGGATCCAAAGTCCCTAAACATGTTGTTCCTACCCCTAGAGGAACAAGGCTAACAAACCATAGCAATTCACAGAAGTTCTCCACCAGAAACTGCTCAAAGACAAGTCAATTCAGGATCAATTCAGTGGCTCCACTAGCTGTCTGCGCTGAGCGAGAGTTGACATGTGGCAAGTTCATTCCAAGAGGTGTCAAGACCCAGGAAGCTTCCAGAATCTTCCTCAATGACACTTGCCTCAGTGAATTCGACTGGTGATGAGTAAGAGGTTCCAAATCTCCAAGTGGAAGCAAGAACCTCCAAGTGGAATCAAGAACTGACAGAGGGAGAGGAAACTAGTCAGATCTCAAGCTGACTCATCCTCTCTCCAAACATCTATATATGGATCTCTCCTCCATGAGATCTAGAGGCTGGAATTTTGTTATTGCAAAGAATTGCTGTTGGTTTGAGATTGGAATCATTGGGTGCTTAATGCTCTGAAGGGGGTGAAGATAGGAATTCCATTTGCTGGGAAGGAGATGCTGGATTGGAGCCCTCTGGGTTGTATCTCTTCCTGAACCTTGTTATTCATCAATAAAGATGTCTTGGTTTCTCCTATATACTGATGTATCTTTGATGTATGATTGCATTAGTATGTTTAGTTTATTTCTAATCCTAAACTAGTTATGAATATGAATCCATGCCTTGTGTAGTGTTCTCTTCTTGTGATCTTGCAGGAACCTCTTGAAGCTGGGAGAGAAAGAAGGCAAGTAGCTGGGAGCTCTCCAAGAGAAGAGAAGCCAGATCGAGGGACAAACGGAAGACACCGGTTAGTCCATCCATCTCTCTCTTCATTCTTAATTCATAAAGGAAGAATACTAGAATAGCTGTCTCTGTTTGTTGCTAAGGCACTGTCACACCTTAGGTGGATAAGATCGTCCTACATAGGCATTTTTCCCCACAACAAATTGGCGACTCCACTGAGGAGATCTGTTTAGTCATTTTATTTTTGTTTCTATCATTGTTTGTTTCATAGACTCGACAGCAACAATCGAACTGCATCTGCTATTCTCGGATGCAAAGTAGACAGTTGCTGCGTTGATCCAATCACTAGACTTGTCTATGATTTGAAAAAATGGACTCACAAATGATTTGATGATCCTTTGTGATAGATCTTAGTACTCCCTCAAAGCATCCCTTTGATTGCACCTTGCTTGTTGCTTTTATTTGGCCTGAAACAGTAGATTAAATAGCAATCTGTGACCCAGAATCCAGTGAGAAACGAGAGTTTCTCCTTCAGCGCAGACCCTATGAAGGGATTATGCATTTCAACGCAAGTCTCGTGAAGGCTACCTACGCTGAATGTCAAAACCCTGTTTTGAGGTTGCGCTGAACCAGTTTGGCCTTGTGCAGCTGGGGTTCTCTGCTCTGTTTTGCCTTGTTTTGATCTCTGATTTTTGCAGCCTGTAACTAGCATAGGTACCAGTCTGATAACTCCTTTTCTCTGCTTAAATTCCGCCTCCTTTTGTACAAAAATACTGTGAGTGTTTTTATGTGTTTGTGGCATCATTTGCAGGTTTCCTTTGCATGAATGAAATAATCATCCTGTAGCCCTTGATTCAGATCTGTTGATTGTGATCTTATGAGAGAGTTCATTGGTTGTTTGCAGTTGATTATACATTTACTCTTGCTTATTGGTTTGAGTTTGTCTCTTTTAAGTGTCGAAACAAGTATTCATTTCGGAAATCGTTAAGTGTTGTAATCTCTTCTACCCTATCTGATTTCGGAAAAGTAAACTTGTTTGTATTTGTCATTTAAAAGCAAATTCAAAGTTGTACAAAAATCTTTCTTTGTAGGCATCAATACTAAGAAAGCGGAAAACAAACACATGCATTGTGCATTTGCATCTTGATAGTTTGCATGTTTGATTTAGGAAAAGTGCATTAGAGTGTGCTGATTGCTCTTTGAGAAAAGATGGTGTCTTTCTTTTCCCTTTGTAGCTAGGATTTTCATGGTTGAAAAGATATAAAAAGCTTGCTTATCATCTTTAGACTGCATTTAGGAATTGCATCATACATCTCGTGGTGAACCTCAAAAGGCAAACTTCTAAAAAGATCAACCTAAAATAAATTGAATGAACTTAAAAACGCTTTGCAACATAACGCACAACATAGAGGTCTAGGTTAGAGACGTGTTCCGGCGTCGTAAAGCCTGATGACTGTCGATCTCGTTGATGGTGGGTGATTCCTCCTGAGGGACGATAGCACCAGTACGGATTGTGCTCCCACGTACCGTCGCGTATATATTGGGAGACCCCTATAGGCATAAAACCTTTCTCCTTAGGAAGCCGTGTCGGCCGCCCTACTGATCGCAATGCACTGAACACAGCATTCAGGAAGATCGACCGCCCGTACCCTAAAAAGTATTCTGCGGTTTTGCGAAAAGTTTGGCACACCCTCTACCTAGAACTCCAGAGCAGTTCCTTTTGGCCTTTTTCAGACTCTATAACGGAAAAAGTCCATCCGAGCATTTGTCACTTCGGGCTCGTTAAAACATCGAAGGAGACTAGAGTCATCTTTAGCTTTTTCTCGACTCTTTAAAATTGAAAAAGCAAGTTGTGTCTAAGCGTCGTTAAAAATTTATTTTAAACGGAACAATCACCCTTTATTCCTGCGTTGATCTTTAGGTTGAAAAAATGGAGCCCACCAACCAAGGAATTCCCCTTGGTGGAAATCCTAGTCCCTTCTCCTCTTGGGGAGATGTTGGTGCGCCCCATATGGCCACATTGTCGCTTCCAGGACTGACAATTGGCCTGCCGATCTGGCTGTTTTCAACCAATGTCGTTCAGAACACCACCAATCCTGAACAGTCGAATCAACAGTTAGACCAGACCAGAGTTGCCAACCAGCCTTCTACTTCATCTAACTCTTCCTCTCCTCCTTCCTCTTAGCTTGACGGAACTGGTAAAATAAAAAACCAAGTTCCTAAGTAGAAGAAGGAAAAGAGGAAGAAAGAGAAGAAGAAGAAGGAGCCAAAAGCGACTAGGGGCAAACAAGTGTCGTCTGACAAAAATCCACACACAGCACTGACTAGGCCTAAATCGCCATGTGTCATATGCAAGGGAGACCACTTCCACAGAGATTGTCCCTGCATCCCTCGGATATTAAGGGACTGGTCTCCCCGTTTGCACAATTCGGTAGCGTCAACCTCTGATAGCCATGTTGACTGCTCACCGTCAACTAGTGAAAGTGAAGTCCCAGGACAGAGAGGGAAAGCTAGATTTCCC
Organism: Pinus tabuliformis; assembly: GCA_031772625.1. Classification (NCBI taxonomy): domain Eukaryota; kingdom Viridiplantae; phylum Streptophyta; class Pinopsida; order Pinales; family Pinaceae; genus Pinus; species Pinus tabuliformis. The sequence goes on along the minus strand of CM062815.1, from coordinate 1,088,282,738 downwards.
TGCAAACTGTGTTAAGGCGACCATGCCATCCACCGTTGTCCCTTCTTAGACGAGGCTAAAAGAGTTTTGGAAGATCGCTCGGTTTTACCAGTGCAACTTCCTCCTGGATATCAAAAACTCCTACCAAGTCCTTCACTAGTTGAGAACCCGGCTAGCCCGACCAGGTGGTTAGCCGAAGCACCTATCATTGAAGATGATCCGTCTAAATCCATACCTAACGAAAGTCAAAAGGTTGAGGCGGCAGTTGACCCGGTTTTGCCTTCAGAGGCTCTATCTTGGAATGATACCATCACAGAGGAGAATAAAGATGACACCATCCAAATTCTCTTCATCAAAACAGACTCCTACGAACAAGGGGGCAATTTGCCCATTCCTTTATCGCAGGAAGGGACTTCGTCAGAGTCATACCCGGCCGTCTATTAGGTCCCACCACCAAGCAACCTAGTTGTCTCGTTCGACTGGAACCAACTAGGCAGACCCTGTTTGCCAGTAAGCATACCAATCAGAATTATCATTCAAATATACAGAATGGTAATGGCTGGCACTATCATTGATGAAGGGGCATCTGTGAGTATCCTTTCCTCTATTGCTTGGAAAGCGCTTGGTTCGCCAGCGCTTTTGCCTGAAATGAGAAATCTATCAAGCTTCGATAAAGGAACCAGTCGACCTTTAGGGATCCTCCCCAATGTGCCCATAACATTGAAAGGGAAGACCGTTCAAATGAACGTGATGGTCGTTCAAGGACCCTTGGATTATAACCTACTCCTTGGACGAGACTATATATATTGCATGGGAGCCATCGTCTCCTCACTCTTTAGAGTAATGTGTTTTCCGCATGAAGGAAGAATGGTCAAGCTCGTGGACCAGCTTTCATTTCCCGTATCACGCATCGCAAATAGTCATATACCATCCCTAAATGGTCTCTTCATGCAAGAAATGTCTCAACCCACGGTCCGTCCTCCTGATGAGCGCGAGTAATCCGGGAGGATATGACTGGAACCCAGGGGGCATGCATCCTAGTCTACTTCGGCAGGAAAACTTTGGGTATAGGGTAGGTTTCCGCGGGAGAATATGACTAGTCCGTACCCCGTCCGTGATTGGAAGAGGGGTTATTCTAGAATAAGATTCTTTTGTCAAAGTTATGTGAGTTGGCGGGCTACGTCGCTCACCTTTGTCTATTTCGGTAGACATTGCCGAGGAAGTGTTTTGTTTGAAAGATTAACGAGACAATCTTTGGGTAACCTGAAAGAGGTAGGCCTCTCTCGGTGAAACGAATGTTTTGACGGAAATGAAGTAGAGGTAACCTTGAAATCGTACTTTATGCCTGGGGGCATGCAAACCTTTTGGAGTGCAAGCAAAGAGCGGTTATTTATCTGTTTTTTGGGTTAGCCGTTTCCTAACTTGCATAAAGAAAGGATGCGGAGCAAAGCTTAGTGAGATGAAGCTCCATAAAAAATAGAATCTTGATGAGACACTCTTCTCATATGACTGGGTAATCGAGCAGTTTTAGCACACAGTTCATGCTCGTTAAAAGATAAACGCAAGAATCGAGCAGTTTTAGCACACAGTTCATGCTCGTTAAAAAATAAATGCAAGATTCGAGCAGTTTTAGTCCATAGTTCATGCTCGTTAAAAAATAAACAAATCCGAGTAGTTTTAGCCCATAGTTCATGACTCGTTAAAAAATAAACAGATCCGAGCAAATGTTTCCACCCGCGTTTAAGCTCGTTAAAAAATGAACTATCCCAATAAATAACCACAGTGAATGTAATATCATCAGCCATTAAAGCCTTGGTCGTGTTTGCCCGTCACCTCCACTTTTCCATTGGCTGATCGTTCACCTCCATATGTTTGTTTACCCATTTTGAGGAACAGCTGCGAAGAGTGATTTCACTAGCCATCCTTGTGACACTGCCGTAATTGGAAAATTCTAACCTGTACCTGGAATCAGCTGCTAACCCTGTTTATCACTCGTTCCTCAAAAGACGAGTCTTCTTTAAGCTCTTTTCAACTGACTCATAAAATATGAAAAGATTGCTGAGTCCTTGGCCTTCCAGCTCGTTAAAGGGACAGGAAGGGATATCCCTCCTCTAGATTTTAATCTTTTTGGACCTGAGGGATTATTACACAAAAAGATCAAGCGCTTGTTTTATTTGGCTCGTTAAAACTATTGAAAACTCATCCCTTCTGTATTGTTTTATACTTTTTCGGACTTAAGGGATTAGATGACAAAAAAGGACTTTTGGAGTTAACTTTATGTACCTTTTCAGACTCTCTAAAAATGAAAAGGACCGAGTTATCTTTGTCGTTAGACTCGTTAAAATCATTAAATAGTGACAAACTTGTCTTTAGACGAGAACGAGTTTCACTATCACTAGGCTCGTTAAAACATAGCAATGGGCTTGCCCGAAGGGCAGGTTATAGAACAAGCATATGTTATCCTCCTCAAGTTTGACAAAAATAAAGAGGTACTGGTCAGCAATGACTAGGGAAAAATTGGGAGAAACTCAAGAAAACTTTGATGGTAGCAAGTCGCTCTTGAACATGACACTTTTCCTCCATACCACAATCGGGTTGGGTTGTTTCATTCACCGGTCACATCACCATGGTCTCGCCATACCATCCATATTTGGGGTAATGCTACCGATCCATCGCATCAATGTCGCCATATGTTCAAGAGAAGTCGTTCAGAAAAGTCAACCGTGTCCCATCCACTGCCATACATTATCCTTCATCCTTTCATGACCGCCACCATGAATCATATGTCATAGATCGTTTTCACCTCCATAAAAATCATTAGCTCTGTTCCGTGTCACTGATGTGGGATTCATTAAGGCCCTCCTTTGACGGATCGCTTCTTGTCGACATCAGCTCATTATCCAAGAAGTGGATCTAGGAACAACCCCTTCAGTACTTTGAAGCTTACATGCCTCAATGGCAAGTTTCTCACTTCCGGCGACAGGTATACATCGATGACCTTCGACCGAAAGATTTTGCGTGGTGTTCGATGCCAAGTCCTTTATTCACACCACATGAATTTTACTGCAGTACCTTGAGGGTCATTATCATTATCGGTGATTCCTCTCACGCTTGTTAACGGTTTACCTCATTGACCGGTAATCAAGCGATGTCTTTCCATGTTCGACTTCAGAACATTTCTCACATGGATCGACTTGTACTTAGAGTGAAGATCAAACGAGTTTGAAGACCCCGGATCTAGTTTCATCCATCCGGGCTGCGATATATATTTAGGAAAGATAAAGACATTGACATGTACATCATTGCAGCAGATAATCATCCTACTCAAAGGATGATAATTTCATCAAAATTATCAGTCTACCATCAGACGATTGTCTGTTCTATGTACAGAAAAATGAATTTATAAAGCTGAGCATTGGAATGCCCGCCTCAGCTAGATCATGAAAGCAGTATGAAAAATAATGTATTGTATTGTATCTTATTACAGGTCTCCTCCCAGCATTGGATGAACTTCAGATCCTCCTGATAAAGCATTTCACCCGATAAACGGCCTCATACTTTAGGGGGCAACTGTTATAGACATTTTTGTGCCTTACAGCATTGAGCATGAAATGTCCATAATCTAAGGGATCCAAAGTCCCTAAACATGTTGTTCCTACCCCTAGAGGAACAAGGCTAACAAACCACAGCAATTCACAGAAGTTCTCCACCAGAAACTGCTCAAAAAAAAGTCAATTCAGGATCAATTCAGTGGCTCCACTAGCTGTCTACGCTGAGTGTCAAAGCCAACACTGGCTACCTGCGCTGAATGTCAAAGCCAACATTGGCTACCTGCGCTGAGCGAGAGTTGACATGTGGCAATTTCATTCCAAGAGGTGTCAAGACCCAGGAAGCTTCCAGAATCTTCCTCAATGACACTTGCCTCAGTGAATTCAACTGGTGATGAGTAAGAGGTTCCAAATCTCCAAGTGGAAGCAAGAACCTCCAAGTGGAATCAAGAACTGACAGAGGGAGAGGACACTAGTCAGATCTCAAGCTGACTCATCCTCTCTCCAAACATCTATATATGGATCTCTCCTCCATGAGATCTAGAGGCTGGAATTTTGTTATTGCAAAGAATTGCTGTTGGTTTGAGATTGGAATCATTGGGTGCTTAATGCTTTGAAGGGGGTGAAGATAGGAATTCCATTTGCTGGGAAGGAGATGCTGGATTGGAGCCCTCTGGGTTGTATCTCTTCCTGAACCTTGTTATTCATCAATAAAGCTATCTTGTTTTCTCCTATATACTGATGTATCTTTGATGTATGATTGCATTAGTGTGTTTAGTTTATTTCTAATCCTAAACTAGTTATGAATATGAATCCATGTCTTGTGTAGTGTTCTCTTCTTGTGATCTTGCAGGAACCTCTTGAAGCTGGGCGAGCAAGAAGGAAAGTAGCTGGGAACTCTCCAAGAGAAGAGAAGCCGGATCGAGGGAAAAACGGAAGACACCGATTAGTCCATCCATCTCTCTCTTCATTCTTAATTCATAAAGGAAGAATACTAGAATAGCTGTCTCTGTTTGTTGCTAAGGCACTGTCACACCTTAGGTGGATAGGATCGTCCTGCATAGGCATTTTTCCCCACAACAACATGCATCAATAATTAAGATCTAGTCTATCCATGATCAAACCACATAATGATAATACATTCCAAGCCTTATGATCCCGATCCATCATCCAAAATCAATCGCATAGGTGCATCCTTGGTTCAGATCAAGCAAAGCATCACAAACCCATAACCAACATACTAGATCTCACACTTCATCAGATATTCAAATCTTGCACACTTGCACGTTGGCCTAATGATCTTCTTCTCCTTATATAGGTTTAAGCCTCTCTCAATACCGTGGTCCAAAACCATGTAGGATCAATACCTCGTACCCAATACCTGGGGTCAATACCTCGGACCAAATACCATGGACCAAATACCACGAACCAAAACTTAGTTTTTCGACATGTACGCGCCTTTCCTTCTATGAAGGTGTGTGTGTACATTATACATGGCTTTGTATATAGTGAACTTGTGTGTATACACTACTTGGTATATAGTGAACTTGCGTATATATGCGACTTGGTATATATTGAAACTACGTATACCTTTCTTTCTTCATTCTATGAGTTTGAACTATGATCTGTCATCTAAGTGAGTTGCCATCAAGGACAAAACCTGTGTCATAGTGCCAAACCTGTGTCATAATGCCAACATCATGCGGTGCTTGGGACCTAATCACTCTCTTAATGGTCAATAGTATCACTCTCAACACAAGATCCTGAACGATCATAATCTCGATCTTGCCACTTTTGGATTTGAGAGCTTCTGGGAAATGTTCAACAAGAAGCATAGTCACACTTGCCCCAATCGGCCTCAACCCATATAGGTTGATTGGTTCCCCTCTTCGGGATAGTCCTGTGATGAAATAAATTTTTGAAGTATCCAACTCTAGCTCTTGGTCATCGATGATGAAAATTTCCTTATTTATGTCCCAGAGACTAACAAAGTACCATAGCAACTCAGGTTGGGCCCCTATACCTGGTGTAAGAAAGAATTTGAGGAGCCCATAGTTCCTCAAAGCATCCAAGCAATTTGGATCAACTATTGCTTAGGTATCAATATCCTTATGCTCACGTTCTTTCCAATCTACCATTTTTCACAATTTATTCATGCAAAAACCATCTAATCAAGGCAATGATCATCCTTGGCTAGAAAAATTTGGGCTTAAACGGCTGAATTGAACAAGGAACATGAAAAAAATTTCTTACGACGTCGGCATGACTGTTTTAAAAACAATGGCATTGACAGCGTGGTTGGCAGTTTTAGCCACCCCTGATTGGTGCGATTTCATGCTCGGAAATCGCACTGACCAAGGGCGATTTTTTTTTCCAAAAGCTCCCCATGAAACCAAAAAAGTGGATAAAAACATGAAAAGTCAGTATGAAAATGGAGCTTAAGGTCTCATCTCTTACCTACAACTGACGGCTCCGCAAATGACCTCCCGGATCTCCTACAATCTACTCCAGGAAAATTAGGGCACAAGTGTGTAAAAATCTCTTCACACAAAGGTAAAATGGTAACTAGTAAAAAATAATTACTTTTGCCCCATTTGATTCATTTTTTCATGAAATATTAGGGGTTTTGAGTAATTTTTACCTATTTTACCTCAAAACAGGATAATGCCTTTACCTTTCTTATGCAACGAAAGGTGATGGATTGTCGATGATGGTACTGGGGTCCACTTTCAAGCTCTTTTCCGACCCTTTAAACATGAAAAGATTGTCTAGCCCTTGTCGTTTTGAACTCATTAAAGGATGTGAAACATTGTTTACCCAATATATGTTTACCCCTCTTTTGGGATGGGATTAACTATTTACAAAAAAGGTACTCCTTGACTGAAATGGTCAAGCGGTTCTCTCAAGTATTATTTTCTACCTTTTCGGGTTTGAGAGACACAAATGTACAAAAAGGGGCCATCTGGAGTTTTCGTTTCTGTGTCTTTTTCAAACTCTCTAAACATGAAAAATATATCGAGCTATACATTTGCCGAATTCGTTAAAATATTAAATGACATCAAATTCGTCACCATGACGAACATGAGCTTCTCCTTCCTAGGGATCATTAAAATTACTAGGTCGGATTCCTCCAAAGGATGGACTTATAGTGCAAGCACATGCTATCCCCTTCAAGCTTGCGACTAAAAAATAATTGGGCTACCAGACAGAAATGTTGGGGAAAAAATGGGAAATTTTATCAGTTATGTCAACAGCTTACTCTTGAACATGACACTTTCTGTTTCATTTCGGGTTGGGATATCCTCCTTTCATCGTTGACCTTCCTAGGTTGGGACATTTATTTTTTCCTTCCATTTTATCACTACCATGTCATCATGACCACCGATCCTATGGATCCAAAAGCTACCAAACTCTGGAGTCACGTCATCGATATGTTCAAGAGTTGTCCTTCTACAGTTATCCTCATTCCTAATTCTTTGTATCATCCAAAATCATTTGCATCCCTTGGTCTCGTGTCGATGATGTGGGATACATCATGGCCCTCCTTTGACACAGTCACTTCCTTTCAACTTCAGCTCATTATCCAGGAAGTTGGCCAAGAGACTCCCTTCCAGTACCTTAGAGCTTGCATGCCCTAATGACAAGTTCTTCACACTTGATGACAAGTTCACATCATTGGCTTTCGGTCGGGTAATTTCACGGGTGTTCGATTTCAGTTCCTTTATTTGCATTCTATGAATTGTGCTGCTAGTACCTTGAGGACCATTGTCATTATTGGTGGTTTCTCTCGTGCTTGTTAACAGTTCATCATTTATTGGTAATGAAGCGATTTTATGGCATGTTTGACATCAATACATCCATTCACATGTTAGAATCTATACTTTGATAGGGTGGTGTTGGAGCACAAGACCTTGGGCTCATTTTACAAAAGTCCAGGTTATGAGGTGATGTGACATGATTGTGTTGATATACATGTCTCTTTCAAATGGACGGTTGCGACCATACAATGAGTTGTTCTATGTGATCCTTCTCATTATCGGATGGATGTGCCCATGCTTGGATCCAATTACATGATCATTCTCTACATGGTTGCATCCATACATTATTCATGTATAATTTGACAAAGTTTTCAGTACTATATATGTATCTGTACTTACTTGCAGGTTCTCCGACGACAGACTCCGGTTCCCTGCGCTTATTTATAAATCATTTCACCCCTCACTCTAGTTTGACCTTCACACTTTAGGGGGCATATGTTACACAACATTTTGTCATTGTCCCTATACTCCCCGTCCCATGATACTGGAATACCTCTATAGTGAACCCTACATGATTTCTTATCATGAAGAAACTCCCATTGTGTCCCTCTTCATGAGTAGAACAATTCCGGTTTGCATCATTTCCCAAAAATCTTCTTTTTTATCCTAGTTTACAAGACCGACGCTAACGACATGTGTCCTCCTCGTGTCGATATACAGGGATTACAACTATCCCTAGCGCTGATCAGATCAACTGAGCCCTTTCTCAGTCGCATCGATCCTCTTTTGGAAAGTTTTTTAAATATGGAGCCGAAGCTTCGAACTCTAGAAGCTTCGTAAGGAAAGTCTAGTAAATGGTTAGGCCAGATGGAGTCAAGGAGGTCAGTTTGGGCTCCTATATGCTATTATGATGGAACTAATCCAAGAGATAAGGCCTTCTCCCATGAGAAGAGGAACCATCTCCCCTCCATCCAAGCTATATAAACCTCTCTTCTTCCCAAGCACAAGCTAGTTCTAATTAAGTTTTGGTTAGAGTTTTTATTTTGTAGTAATCAACAAGTTACCCATAGTTTGTGTTTAAGGGAGAATTGCGAGTTTGGTTTGGTGTGAAGACTAAAGTTAAGAGCCTTGAGACTACCATTTTTGGGGCTATCTACAAGATTCTAGTAGAAGTGTGTGGGAACTCAGATATGTTGGAGGAGAACAACAACGTCAAGACATCGGTTGTAATCTCTTCTTGAACTAATATAGATGCAACTATTGATTTATTTCCTACATGAAATGTCATCTTACATATTTATAGCTTAATGTTTCTTGACTTATTAAGTAGGATGAATGCAATTTGTATGTTATCACATTTGTTTCTTGTTGTTGTTTACGCGTTTCAGGAGTTCGAAGGAAGGAAACAAAATATAACTGGAGCAAGGAAGCAATATCGTCACCAAGTGGAATAGCGTACTAAGACCTAGGCCCTCTTATTTGATTCTAGCTTAAAGATATCTTCCATAGATTGTTTGTTTGTGGCTAGACCCGCTCTCTCAGGCTAGAGGAATTGTTTGTGTCCACACCCTACACCATAGAGTGTTAAGCCATCACTTTCTCTCCAAAAGAACTATCTTCCTCTCTAATTCTTAGTTGGAGGAGCCAAGGTGAAAAATCATTTTCTTGAGCTATGTGGATGCATAATAACAAATGAGGTGACTCTCCACCTCCCTTGAGACTTTTGAGCTCCCATCATGAATCTTGAGCTTAAAAATGACTTTTCGAATTCTCATGAGACCTTTTGAATTCTACATGGCTTTTCACATTCTATAGGTCACCTTTAGACTTCCTTTTACTTTAGATTTAATATTTTAATGAAAATTACATAGTTACATCCACAAATTGTAGGAATTTATAGGGTAATTTCCCCAGAAAGAACACCAAAGGACACTGCTCACAACCAGATCGCAGATCAATACGCCAGTATTTTTGACGTGGTTAAAACCCTCAAAGAGGGAAACAGTCCACAGCGTGAGCCAACGCGGCCACTTCAGGAAATTTATTAATAAAAGAATGAAAATTTACATATGCTTCTCTCATGCACAGATTCCCCTACAAATGACCCTCCATGCGCTTTAAATAGAAATCATGGACGAATCGGGTGTCAAGCCACGGATCAAGTGTCGGTAATACCGAGGAGAGAATGAACCGTCGGATCACTACATATCGTGACCGTCAGATTGTAAGTTACAAAATGTACAATGGTAAAGAAACAAACTTTACCTAACTCTATACCTAACTCTATACTAGACCAAGTTGTACTTAACTATTTCCTATGTGTCGGAATATCCTAACATCCCCCCTTAAGAACAACTTGGGATAGGATTGAAGGATTTACAAATATGACACAATAGGAGAAGGAAGGAGGCACTAGAGCCTATCCCCCCTTAGTGACAACTTCCTGAACTCCAACCATAAATCGAAGTTTAGTGAACTTCGCCTCTGTGAGAGCCTTTGTGAAGATGTCTGCAACTTGATCATCTGTTGAAAAATATTGCACTTCAATAACATGGTCATGGATGATTTTTCTGATGAAGTGCATGTGCAGTTCAATGTGTTTTCTGCACTGATGTTGGATTGGATCTTTGCATAGCTGAATGGCACTTTGATTATCACACCAAAGTGTAGTCGAATGCTGTTGCTGAAAGCCAAACTCTGACAAGATTTGACGAAGCCACAAGGCTTCCTTACTAGCTTCTACGGCACCACGATACTCTGCTTCTGCTGATGAAAGAGAAATGGCAGCTTGTTTCTTACAAGCCCATGTAATAGGTCCTGAACCAAGAGTGAACACATAACCGGCAGTAGACTTCCGATCATCAGGGTCACCAGCCCAATCAGAATCAGTGAAACCAACCAATAGAGGAGTTTCTTTGGCACTGTAATGAATCCCAAACTGAACTGTAACTTGAACATAATGAAGTATTCTTTTAGCTGCTTTCCAATGACTTTCACGTGGGTTTTGCATAAACCGAGCAACAAGGCCAACATCAAAGGAAAGGTCAGGACGAGTATGAGTTAGATACAAGAGTTTTCCTACAAGTTGACGGTATAAGGTAGCATCAACTTCAGGAGAAGTACAAGTGACTAAAAGTTTGACTCCAGACTGAAAAGGAGAAGGGGCTGGCTTACAGTCTTCCATGTGAAAATGACATAGAATATCACAAGCATACTTGGACTGGGAAAGGGAAATACTCTCCTTGGATTGCAAGACTAGAAGACCGAGAAAATAGTGTAAGTGTCCTAAGTTTTTCATTTCAAATTTCCTTTTAAGGCTAGACTTCACATGTTTATAAGGTTGGGATCACTACCAGTAAGGATAATATCATCAACATAAAGAACAAGGATGATAAGAGAGTTGCCCACTTTCTTGGTGTAGACAGTATTGTCAGAATGACACCTAGAAAAGCCAGATTCTAAAAGAAAGCTATCCATTTTGGCATACCAAGCCCGAGGAGCTTGCTTGAGACCATAAAGGGATTTCTTAAGTCGACATACAAGGCTGGAGTCTGTTTGTATGAAGCCAATGGGTTGTTCCATATAGATTTCTTCATGCAAGTCCCCATGCAAGAAGGCAGATTTAACATCCATCTGATGGACTTCCCATTTGAAAGAGGCAGCAAGGGAAAGAACAAGGCGAATAGAGTTCATTTTGGCAACAGGGGAGAAGGTTTCAATGTAGTCAATGCCTTCAACTTGTGAAAAACCCTTAGTAACAAGACGAGCTTTATGTTTATCAACTTTCCCATCTGGTCCATACTTGGTTCTGTAAACCCATTTGCATATAACAAGTTTTCATCCCTTTGGTAAAGGAACAAGATCCCATGTATCATTTGCCAACAATGAATGATATTCTTCATTCATAGCTTCTTCCCAATCTAGATGGCCTGAAGCTTCTGTAAAGGTGTCAGGATCATAATTTACTGGAGCTTGAGCCAGTAAAGAAGAGGCTCTCTCGAACTGAGAACGTGTACGTCGTTGATCCGTAGGATCACCAGAAAGATCACTTGCTGCATCTCGAGTAGCACGAACCCATTTTGGAAGCTGAGGAGCTGAAGGAGGATCCTGAGATGGTGGGGGAGGATTGTCATCCTCACTTTCATCATCTGAAGAATAAATTTTTTCAAAAGTAGAAGAGATAGCGAGAGGTGGCACAACCGCCAGACTAGGCTCGCTGGTTGATCTATTTTCATCAAATTTTACATCTCTTCTAAAGATAACATTTTTGGACTTAAATGGAATAAGTCTATAGCCTTTGACATCTTCAGAATATCCAACAAAAGTACATTTTTCACTCTTAGGTTCTAAAGCTTTATGCTTTTCATTTGGAATATGGCCCCACGCTTCACTTCCAAAAACACGAAAGTGACTTACATCTGGTTTGATTGAGCTCCATGCTTCTTTTGGAGTGATATTCTTTAAAGCCTTAGTAGGAGTGCGATTTATTATGTAATTTGCACAGTTAATTGCTTCTGCCCAAAAACTAAGACCAAGTCCTTTAGATTGTAGCATACAATTAGCCATTTCCTTTAAGGTGCGATTCTTCCTTTCAGCTACACCATTTTGTTGTGGAGAATATGGAACAGTATGTTGCATTTGTATTCCATTCTCTGTGCAAAAGTTGATGAATGTGTTTTTAACATATTCTCCGCCATTATCAGATCTTAGCTTAAGAATTTGATGTCCAGATTTTTTTTCAACAAAGGCTTTGAAGGCCAAGAATGTGGTAAATAATTCACTCTTGAGTTTTAAGAAGTATACGCAAGTGCGTCTAGAGAAATCATCAATGAAAGTTAAGAAATACTTGCAGCCAGAGAATGAAACAACAGGAAGTGGACCACATAAATCACTATGCACAAGCTATAAAGGGGCTGAGGCGTGCCAAGAGGCACATTTTTCAAAACTGTCCCGATGATGCTTTCCGAGTACACATCTGGAACAAACACCATCTCTTCAAGATACCATAGGAAGACCCGTCACCATATTTTCTTTACATAGATGCTGAAGGGAGTGATAGTCTAAGTGACCAAATCGCTCATGCCAAAGTTTGCTCACTTCATCGTTATGAGCAACAAATACTGAGGGAAGATTTGATGACCCAAAGTTGTGAAACTTATACAACCTTGTAGAATCATCAGCAACGCCAGTAGCTAAAATCTTTTTAGGATCTCTTAGGTCCTTGATTACAACATCATGAGGTGAAAATTCAACGATTTTACCTTCACCTGAATGAGTTATCTGATATACAGATAGAAGGTTGCAGGATAAGGTTGGAACACATAATACATCATTAAACTGACCATTGTCTAGATGAACAGTTCCAGTCCCTACAACACTAAGAGATCTATCATCACCAACATATATATTTTTGGTGTTACAATCATTTAAATAAGAAAACATGGCTTTGTTTTTGGCCATGTGATAAGAAGCTCCAGAATCAATGAGCCACTCATGAGAATGAGAAGAAGAAGATACATTTAATGCATAGCCAGACCGAGATGCTTGACAACCACATGCAGAAAGTGCCATTCCTGAAGATGAAGTTGAGGTTGAAGATTGCCCCAAATGGATGTTATGCTTCTTCATTGCTACTTCCAAGGCTTCCATATTCTTAAAGCATTTTGATTCTAAGTGGCCATCTCGATTACAAAAATTGCAATGTCTATCAGTCTTCTTCCCTTTGTTTTTATTTGTCTTATCATTTTGTTGAAATGATTTTTCATTTTGGGGTTGAAATTGCTTAGGACCCTTGTTTGGTTTAGGACCATTCTTTTTAGTATATGACTTCTTAGGATTCTTTGAATTTGGTTGTTGTTGGGCGGCTAACGCTTTCTTGGAAGAGTTTCCAAGGTTAAGAAGACCAAGGTGTAAGAGTTTTTCTTGTTCTCTTATTAAAGAATCACAAAAAGAGTCAAAGGAAGGGGGCTTGTAGTCTGTTCCTTGAGAGATGAAGGCTTCTCTTGTAGAATGGAAGGTGGAAACAAACACAGAGTAGGCTGGTCCCAACTTAGTAAGAATGGAATAGATAAGGTTACTATCTTCTTTCTTAACTTTAACACCTTCCAAGAGATATCTAAGGGTCTTGAATTTGGACAAGAAATCTTCAATGCAAGAAAAATTATTAGGGTCCAATGTAAGCAACTCATTTTCAAGTTGATGGGCTCTAAGTTCATTTTTAATCCCAAAAACTTTATTGATTTGTTTCATTGCTTCATCAGGAGTATCAAGTTCTGCAATATGGAATCTAAGATCTGGAGAAATAGACATCCCTATCAATCCACGAGCTTGATCTTGCCTATTTTCCCATTTAGCAGCCTTATCTTCATCCTTTGGTTTCTTTTCTTGGCCTGAGGCTATTCGGTAGAGACCTTTACTTCTAAGTAAATCCTCAATGTAGGACAACCATTGGAAGTAGTTGGTGCTATCAAGGGTAACTTGGTATTGACTTTCCATTTCAACGAAAACTGAAGCTAATTATGATGAAAATAAGTGTTCCAATGGATAGATCTCGAAAAATTAGGCTGGTTAAAAAAAACGGCTCTGAAAACGGCTTCCGGATGAAGAAGTTATGGCTTTTTGAAAAAAGTTGATGAAGTCGCTGACGAAGTGCGGGAATGTGTGGAAATGAAAAAATCCACCCCCAAAAAATGGAGACTTGAACCCAAGACCTCTACTCTCTTATAATAGCTTTGAACCAATTGAGCTATACAAAAAATTTGAGAGAGAGAGAGAGAGAGATTGCTTTGAGAAGGCTCTTTTTCCCTACAAAACAAAAAACACAAAACCCAACACGAACATGCAAAGAAAACGAACCTTACGGCTTGAAGTTAGCTTTAGCCGAAAAACTAAATATTTTCAAAAATGAACCTTGTGGCTCAAAGTTATCTTTGGCCGGAAACTAAATATTTTCCTCAATGTTTCTGATTTTTCGAGATCACCCTAAGGCGCAGGGAAAAGAGCATACGCATGAGAAAAATCCTTCCTTTCTGTTTCTGATTTGCCCAGATCGCATAGAGTCGCAGGACAAAGAGCATACGCAGAAATGAAAGGTATAGATCCGGTAATAAAAAAAAACTAAATAAACCGAAACCGAAATAAACAGAGAGAAAATAACAGTAAACTGCAAATAAACACTGTATACCTCTAGATCTTAAAAATGACGCAGCTAGGGCTACCAGAAACCTTTTCACGTTAAACGAAAGGGGTTCCTCACTGGAACAGATGCTCCCACACAACAGAGCAGTCCTCTTGGCTCGAAAGCAGTCAGAAATAGCAGATCTAGGAAACAGCAGTCGGATGCAGTTCTATCGGCTTCAGATTTGGATCGCCAACGGACGCGGCCCTCAAATAGCTCCGATACCATGTAGGAATTTACAGGGTAAGTTCCTCAGAAACAACACCAAAGGACACCGCTCACAACCAGATCGCAGATCAATACACTAGTATTTTTGACATGGTTAAAACCCTCAAAGAGGGAAACAGTCCACGGCATGAGCCAACGCGGCCACTTCAAGCAATTTATTAATAAAAGAATGAAAATTTACATATGCTTCTCTCATGCACGGATTCCCCTACAAATGACCCTCCATGCGCTTTAAATAGAAATCATGGACCAATCGGGTGTCAAGCCACAGATCAAGTGTCGGTAATACCGAGGAGAGAATGAACCGTCAGATCACTACATATCGTGACCGTCGGATTGTAAGTTACAAAATGTACAACGGTAAAGAAAAACACTTTACCTAACTCTATACCTAACTCTATACTAGACCAAGTTGTACTTAACTATTTCCTATGTGTCGGAATATCCTAACACAAATGATGTGGCACATGATGAACCATATGACTCTTGAGATGACACTTTGACAAGACATAACTTGACACTGATTACATGTACTTGATGGAGTTGTCAATGTCATGATTCTCCTTTTGTTGCTACCATTGTGTCTTCGTGAAAGATGTTGCATGTTATCCTCTTCCTCCTCCAAAGGCTTGAAAATAGGGAGTCTTGATTTTGATCTTGATCCTTCATTTTCTGTCACAATTTAGTTTCCCTTCATATTCTTGTTCAATGATCATCTTATGTTCACATCTTCATAAGTTTCTCCTAAAATAGTATCGTTCTCCTCCTTTTTTAGTATCGTCCTATCATGTTAAGAAATAGTGCTTATAAATGAAATTCACTCATGAAAAGATGACATAAGTCCTAGAATATCCTAGTCTAACTTTCTTAAGGAGAATCACTAATTGGTCTCGAACTAAGTACTAGACTAGGAGGATGGCTCAGGCATTACATCGTGCATAGTTTTAGAGGACAAGAGTGAAGGAATGATGACTGCGACTATGAAATGTGTAGTAATAGGAGGTTTGAGAAGCAAGATTGCACAATTGAGAGTGACATTCAGAAAGGCTTTCCCATTGTAACGATGTAATGCACAGTTCTGGAGGAAGGCTGGGCCACTGGATTGTGTAGTTCTGTAGTTGAGGGAGATAGAGATACAAAATGCTGACTAAAATTGCATAGTGCACCAAAAGAGGCTAGATGGGAGGTGAGATTATGCAGTTTTAGGGAGAAATATAAATTTATTAAGCATTGTGACTGTGCAATGCATTGTCCTTAGAGGTAGTGACTGTGCATTGTGTAGTTATAGGAGGTAGGGATGCAGACTAAGGCTTGTAAGTGCACAATGCACAGTTGAGAGGTTCAGAGTGAGTCCAGGTTGGTTAGGCATGAATATTTCTAGAGTTTAGCTAAGTGTGGGATCAGTGAGGTAGAGATGAAACCAAGATAGAATTGAACATGATTACACACTTAGAACAATCATGACACAACCTTGAATAGTCAAAATCTATGATCAACATAACCACTTTGATACAACAAAAAAAAAACACTTTCCACAAAGTCTGACACTTAGGATACACTTTGCAGCATGAATGACGACATTAATAAAACAATGCATAAAACTTTGGGAATTAGCCTAGTACATGTCTATATGCTAAATAAGACTGATTGGTACAAAATTTGCCTCTTACAATGAACCATAACTCTACATTTATAATGTGTGACACTTCTTATGCCAAAAGACGACACATAGGTTTTCTTCAGGAAGGGACTAGAAAACTTAAAGGATTTACATGGGATGTCTCTTGCTCCTATAAAAGACAGCTCACAAGGTCAATGTAAGATTTGAAAGTTGGATATAGGCTAAAATTTTGGAGGGTATTGTAGCAGTGACAACGAGGTATTTAAATCACCTCATACTTTAAAACCTATAATACATATTAGGTGATCTTGATACCTGGAATCCTCCCATTGGTGAAAGCACATAAAGAGTAGGGGTTAGTAGTTGTGGTGAGACTGGAATACTACCACATTGTCGTTACATGGTCTAGTGATAGCTTTGTAGGATAACCCTCTCCAAGGCCTACTAGATTTTGTGGCAATGAGCACACCTCCTTTCCAAGGAATTTCCAAGCTTGTAAATTCAACATCCAATATCTTCAGGCTTAGGAAGGGTCTCATAACTATTCCAAGTCACACATAAGGTCAATTGTCTTTAATAGTACTCAACTTTCCTCCATCAATTTCCCTATGTCATCATGGAATGTGGTTAGACATCCTCAACAAAGTACTAGAAAAGCAACATATCATCCCACAAAGGTTTCCCAGTAGTAACAAGAAAAAATAAGTAGAACATACTCAAGGAATACTGTGAGATAAACATCATGGGTACAAGAACCATAGGATGATCAAGGTGGACCATACATAATTTCAAATCCATCTAGTTACTTCACATAGGGATCATTTTCAAATGTCTCACTAGCTTATGGTTGTATATTAGTTAACAAAATTAGGTATGGGAGGTGTCACACGGAATAAGTCGATCTTGCGGACAAGATAGACCTTCCTAGAATCTAAAGAAGACCTAATGACAAGAAAACCAACCAGACACTATCTTTCTATAAATATGCTTTAATAAACAAAGGCAAACAAGTGTTTTTAGGGCATACCTTAGGTCCACACAAGTTTGTGGATGCCCTCGCTCCTTCGATCCAAATGAGCTCCTTTGTTGCAAATCTGCAAACACAAACAAGCAAACAAATTAAATAGCACCTGAAAAGCCAATATCATAAAACATATTTAACATGAAAGTCAAGGAGTTCATGAAACAAATAACATGAGATACTTGTTGAGAAAAATGAGTTTGATTGTATTAATTCAAAAGAAGAAGAACTTTACAACCTATGCCTTGACGCTGTACAAGCTCCTCCCAGAGTCCAGCAAGAAGTCTCCTCTACTTTGACAAGTTTCACTCACTTCCCAATGAAGCCAAAAAGGTATGTGATCTCTCCTCTTAAGCTCAACTAGGAAGTCTTAATTTCACCAACATTTACCCTCAAAATGTTCAGCTTCTAACCTCTCTAGCAACCAGCCCAATGCCTGAATTTATAGTGCAATGGAGGGAGGTTACTAGGTCCTCCTTCAAAGGGATAAAGCCCTCCTTCAAAGGGATAGCTCCTCTCATCAAGGGATTAGCTCCTCCTCTTTTGGGATGCATGAACCACCTAAGAGCGGCAAATCCACGTCAAAATTCCTTCTAGAATCATCTAGAATTAACCCAAAGTGAGTTTTTTAGAATAAACTTGCGCCTTTTTTACTTTCACAAGGGTCTGCACCCACACCTTTAGGGACAGAGTGGGCAGGTCTGCAGTTTTTGTAAACAGAAGGTGCGGGACCACAGGGGACAGTGAGAGAAAGTGTGGAACCAGAGTTTCATTGATTTTCAATGTCTTTCTCCCATTTTCAAAGCTTGACTTGAAGAGCTGAGGTCTGAGACTTGCTTAGGAGGACAGTACAAATGATGAGAGACCCATACTGACTACAAATAATCATGGTGACGATATTTTTGTGTAACAGATTTCCCCCTAAAGTGCGAAGTCTGTAGTAGATGAGGATTTCATTTATCATTTAGGAAGAGTGAAGTACTTTATCATTTCGAGGATCATCTTGTGGAGAGCCCGATTGGAACCTGTAAAAAAATTCAATGCAAGATATATATATGAGATCATATCATCGCTGAGGTAGGCATTCCCATACTCAGATCAAAACTAACTTAGAAAACTAACTACTACTCTGATACAGGAATGATCTTGTAAAACGTCACAAATATAGACTCATGTGGACACAGTATGGGCGCAGCCATCTGTTTATGAATAGTCCATTATATAATGAATACAAAATTCCTCGCAGCTTGGATTGTGGAAACTAGATCCAGTGTCTTAATTTCTACTTCCCGAAACAGTACGATTCTATCCATGCGAATGAATGTGTTGATGTCGAACATGGTAGAAACCACTTTATTACCAGTCAATGATGTAAACTGTTAACAAGTGTGAGAGAAACCACCAGTGATGTCAATGGCTCTCAAAGTACTCAGTACAATCCATGAAATGTGAATAAATGTGTTGATGTCGAACATGTCACGGAATCCTTTGATCAGAGGTCAATGATGCAACCTGTCGTCAAAGGCAAGAAACCTGCCATTGAGGCATGCAGATCCCAAGGTACTGACGATTTCTAGATCATCTTTCTAGATAATGAGCTGAAGTCGATAGAAAGTAATCCATCGTAGGCAAGCCCACAACACAAAATCATAGATCAAGTTGAAGAAATTTAGTTGCAAGGACTGACTCATAGATGTTCAAGATGGATGACAGATATTTTGCAGATGAATGGCTTATTGGCAGTGACCTCTTGAACACATAACGACACGAGAGATGGCTTGGTGACAATTGACCCAAAGTTAATACCCAGAAACTGGCTGAAGACTTTCAATGTGGTTTGATCAACTGTTAGGCAAAGGATTTCCCAACCTAGGTGAATAAAAGTGTCGTGTTCAAGAGGGGTTACAAAGTATGACAAACAGACTCATTTTTCTCTCTTTTCCCCCACCATTTCTGGCAAGTACCTCTTTATTTTTGATAAGCTTGAGGAGGATAACATTTTCTTGATTATAAGCTCATCCTTCGGATGAGTCCAACTTAGTTTAAATTCGAACCCTAAAAAGGAGTGGTTCGTTCCTGTTTGTAATTGAACAAGTCCTTTACTGTGAAATTTTAACGAGTCCAGTATAGGAGAAACTCAGCGTTTTTCAATTTTAGAGAGTCTGAAAAAACTTAAGAAAACTCCAGGGTTGACCTTTTTCGTAAATTTGTGTCTCCCAAGCCCGAAAAAGTATAAAATAATACTTGAGAGAACCGCTTGATCTTTTACGACCAAGGAGTACTTTTCTTCATTAGTGCCCTTGACCCGAAAAAGTAAAAAAGTGATCAACGACACGTCGTTTCATAACCAATATCGAATTTGAAACGATAAAAATCTGGCAATCTTTTCATGTTTTTACGGTCGAAAAAAAGTTGTAAGTGGACCATCTTTTAATTCCATTTTAACGAGTTTAAAATAAAAACTCGGCGATCTTTTCATGTTTTAGGAGCCAGAAAAGAGCTTAAAGGTGACTCTAAATGTTTTTTCATCAAAAATGATAGATTTCGCCTGAATAATCCGTTATCCTGAACAAAAACGCAAAAACTATTAATACCTGTTTGAAATGGATAAAAATGTCGCAAAAATACCTTTTCAAAGTGAAACATAAACAAATTTGC
Organism: Pinus tabuliformis; assembly: GCA_031772625.1. Classification (NCBI taxonomy): domain Eukaryota; kingdom Viridiplantae; phylum Streptophyta; class Pinopsida; order Pinales; family Pinaceae; genus Pinus; species Pinus tabuliformis. The sequence continues at coordinate 1,088,262,748 of CM062815.1, read as the reverse complement.
AATTTATTTACTCAAAAAACTTATAAAAAGGGCCTTTGTCAATTCATTTTTACCGTTTGAGTTTTGGGTGAGAAAATAGTGCTTTTGTTCAGAAAACTTCCCGTGAAGATTGCGGAAAATCCAACCATTGAAATCGAACACCATCGTCTCCAGGTAATCCACATCATCCTACTCTTCATTTTTAACCGTTTCAATTTTTGTTTTAGTCATTCATTTCATTTTTTGGGAGGGTTTTTAGGCTTAAAACCCGCGCGCAGGAGCCCGCAGGTTTACCACTGCTGGCCTGCGGACCCCGACTTTTTCTCCATTGGGAAAAAGTCAGGGGTCCGCACCTTCCATGTAGACAAGGTGCGACCCCATGCACTGTGTCTAACCCGGAGGGTGTGGTCCCCGTCGCAAGGGTTTTTAACCCAAAAATTCTCAAAATTGGACCAAACAAAATAGTTTCTAGCATTTTAATTTATCTTTTTACTTGATGCAGAGAGTACATCATGCTAGATTGGCGTGAACAAGAGCATGAGGACGTGGATGCTGCCTCATGGAACCATCAACCTTCACTTGATGCTTTGAGGGCATGCGGCTTGTACAAATTCTGGGCCATTCCTAGCATGAGGGTTCAGGTGGATTTCTTACAGTGGCTAGTTGACAGATGGAGCATACACGACCAGTGCTTCTTCATTGGTGGCCACCAGCTCGAAATCAAGCCGGCGGACATATATTTCTTGACTGGTTTGCCTAAGAGAGGCAAAGACTTGACTCTGCTTGGGGCTAGGCCAGGTGGCCAGTCTGTTGATAGCCTCCGGCTAGAGTTCTGCAACAGCCAGGCTAGAGACAAAGGGATAGACATAAAAACCATATCCCATCCTGAACTCATTGTGATTGCGTTTACTGTCACCAGACTTTGCGGGGCTGCCACATTACATATTGCCACCGGATCCCAGATGCGTATGGCAGTTGATTGCTTTCGAGGCACCATCTTCAACTAGTGCGATGTTGTGTTGGCCAATCTGAAAGGCCAACTAACCAGGGCCAAAAATGGACAGCTAAAGACCTTTGGTTATGGGGCTTTGGTTGTGAGTTTTGGCCTGGAGAGGTTTCCCATGTTGATCCCGCAGCACCTTACTGTTGGAGGTCGGCTTCCTCGAGAGCCCAAACTGATGCGATGGGTCGTAGTTATGGCCTGTCACCCAGACGAGAGGACAGAGGTTGCTCAATTCAAACCTAAGTATTTCCAATGGTTGGAAAACCAGGTCTTTTCTATTCAGGACTTCCCTTACACTGGAGTAGATTTTCGTGGCGACCCAGACATGGGTCTTCCACCAGGAGAGCAGTGGGATGACTCAGGTAAAATCATTTTCAACATTTTCCTTATTTTTAATTTTTTATTATTTTTCATCGTCCCAAAACTAATAGCAAAAGTTTTCAAATGCAGATGTGGGTCCACAGCGACCAGCCGCTCTCCGGCCTTATGAGAGGAAACAACCAGTTGCAGTCGTGCCAGCCCCACAGGACGAATCAGCAAAGGTTTTGGTCGAGTTGGAGGGTCATCTCGAGCGCTTGACAGGAGATATTCCGTAGACCATTATAGATGACATTCCTCGTCGACTTCAGCGCTATGTGATTGGGGTCCCAGGACCTTTTAGGAGGTTCCTTTGCAAGGTGGCCTATGCAGTGGTTTCTTATCAATATCATCACCAGTGATAGGATGATCACCTATTGTGGGCACATATGACATTTTTGTTTTTTGTACTTATCATTTTTTCCGATCATAAGGTGTTTTTCAACCTATGATCGAGGACGATGTATTTTTTGACACACTCCTATATATATATATATATATCACTATTACCGGCTTACCTTGTAAATCATATTATGGAATGGTTTTAAATTTACATGTATGATTATTGAAAATGTATATTTAACATTCGAGAAGCAATTGCATCTACTAATGTATTTAAAGATCTTGGAATATGCTGATATTCAATATAATCAAATTCACGTTCCAAGAGACGCACTCTCAAAAATAATCTTAATAACACTGGATTTCTAATGGCATACACTCTATTAAGCTGTAATACAATGAGTTCAGAATCTAACCTCACTATCAAACTCTGAATCCCAAATGAAATAGATTCAAATAATAACTCAATCACTGCACTATACTCGGCAATGTTCTTCATTGTTTGACCGAGGCTTACCCCATGCATAGAGACTAACTCATCAGAGGGTGAATAGATAACCCAAGCTGCGGAAGAAATGTTCCGTGTATTACGACAAGCACCATCAGCGAAACCAATGTATGTTTGGAGAGGCATCGACATCTGCAATATCAAGAGTAAAACCAAGATAAGCAGGAATAATGACGGAAAACAACACTCTCTAAGCTAAGCACACTATTTAAACTAAAACACACCAGCTAGAAAGAAAAACTATCCTAACTAAAAATCTCCATATCCATTCTTTAAGCATAATACTTCTTTAAGTAAAGACCATTTCTGGGTTTACCCAAAGAGTCCCCGTCAAAGTCTACCAATTCATAGGCCCCTTTTGCTAGCTTTCGCTTGACAACATAGGGACCATGCCACATAGGAACGAATTTCCCAGCATCTAATTTATCATTAGCTTGATCGTAAACTAATACTAGTTCTCCTTCCGAAAAATTTCGAGGGGTCACATTTCGATCATACTGAGCTTTCATGCATTTTGCGTGAGTCTCGATTGCCAATGCAGCATCACGTCGATTTTCATCTAATTGAGCCAAGTATAACAAACACTTTTCCTCTTCGGAAGTGGTTGGAAGTAACTCGATGGCCATTTGCAGTGACGGGATTTCGCATTCAATGGGTAACACAGCTTCCAATTCATAGACTATTTGGAAAGGAGTAAACCCTATTGATGTTTTACTTGAATTTCGGTATGCCCAAAGCGCTGAAAATAACATGTTATTCCAATTCGACCGATGAATCCCAATGATTCGTCAGATCATGATGACTAAAACTTTGTTGATGGATTCAACCAGACCATTAGCTTGTGGATAATAAGGAGTTGAACTATCGTGACGCAAACCAAGTTGGCCTGTAAGTTCGGTCATCATAACCTTTCGAAAATGACACCCATGATCAGTAATTATTGCTTGTAGGACACCAAACCTAGTAATTATGTGATTGAACACGAAAATTGCAGCTGTCTTGCCATCTGCCTCAAATGTAGGCATCGCCTCGGCCCACTTGGTAAAATAATCTACCGCAAGGATGATATATGCATGCCCCCCGGCCGAGTGAGGGTTACATGTAATAAAATCGATACCCCATTTGGCAAAAGGACCAACGGAAATTATAGGGTGGAGAGGAGCAGGTGGAGTGCGCATCTTTCGATCAAAAATTTGGCAGTTGTGGCATTTTCGGACCGCCGTAATACAATCTCTAAATAAAGACGGCCAGAAGTAGCCAGCGCGCAATATCTTTTGGGCTGTGGCATACCTAGACATATGACCACCACACACTCTAGAGTGACAGTCATTTAGAACCCTTTCAGCTTCGTCATGAGTTAAGCAACGTCGAAAAACAGAGTTCGCCCCACGACAATAAAGAGTATTTCCAATAATCCTGTATCGTTGGGACCGGAATCATATTTTCCGACATTCTGACCTTGATATTTCTGGCCAAAAGGATTGGGTCTGGAGATAAACGATGATATCCCCATACCATGGATCTAATGTACTGATTAGAAACAAGGATTCGTCCGCAATGGTCTCCTCCGCCACAGTTTCTGTATCAGTACGCGGGAAATCACACATTAACTCCGCAAAGACTAAAGATTTCTTAGACTTAGATTTCTCAAATTCCAAGTCGAACTCCTGTAGGATAAAAATCCATTTAGAGTACTTGCCCCCTAGCAATTTCTTGGTCAAAATGTGGATCATAGGGTTGCAATCCGAAATTATTGTAGTTTTACGTAGTAAAATGTAGTGACGAAAACGTTGGACAGCTTGAACGGCTGCCAATGCCAATTTCTCCACATTTGAGTATTTTAGCTCAGTTGGATTTAAAGTTTGACTGAGGTAATATATCACATGCTCATTTCAAAATTCATCTTCCTGAACTAAGACCATTCCAATGGTGGAATGAGAGGTGGTGAGATACAAGAAGTAATCCTGGTTGTAGTTGGGAGGATGCAATAACGGTGCATGAGTCAACGCGTGTTTGAGTGCATCAAAATATTTCTGAGCTATCTCATCCCAATAGAATGGAGTATTCTGTTTCAACAACCGGGTAAAACCCTTTGTAACCTCGGCGTAGTTAGGAATGAATCGTCGTAAAAAGTTTTCTTTCCCTTGCAAACTTTGGAGTTGGCGAAGACCCGAAGGGGGAGGCAATTTGACAATAGCTTCGACCTTCGAGGGATCGACGTGAATGTCGGATTTTGAAACTACAAACCCCACCAATCGACCCGTTTCTATACAGAAGACACATTTGTGTGGGTTCAACCGAATCCGATAATGCCTACACCTCATAAACATTGCTCGTAAATGGATGAGGTGATCAGCTTGACGTAATGAATGAGCAGGCAAGTCATCGAGATATTGCACAATGTGCTTGATGTCATGAAACGCATAAGACATGGCCCTTTGAAAAGTTTCTCCTGCATTCTTGAGCCCAAAAGGTAACTTGCAATAAGAAAATGTGCCCCATGGACAAATAAAAGCCGTTTTTGGTTGATCGGCAAGTAGAATATTGATTTGATTGTACCCGGAAAAACCATCCATGAAGGAGAATATTTTTCTGTCAGCACAATCATCAATGATTTGATCGATATAGGGATATGGGTAATTGTCCTTTGTACAGGCTCGATTAATGTCCCTATAATCGATGCATATTCTTATTGTTCCCTGCTTTTTGTTAACCAGAACAATATTCGATACCCAATCCGTTAACGAAATCGGATAAATGAAACCCGCTTTGAGTAATTTTTCAACTTTTGCTTTAATTGCAGCAACGTTTCTTGGGTGAATCTGATGCAAACGTTGCCAGACGGGTTTAGCATCTGGGTAAGTCTTGATCTCATGAACAACAATCGCGGGATCTTCCTCATAGGACCAGGCAAACACATCGCGGAATTCTTGAAATAGGGCCTTATATATCTAAATTTCGTCATCTATACACGAGGCACCTATATGAATGTTCTCAACAATTCCGGGCTTAACCGAAATATCAATAGGAATAGTTCGAGAGATGTTTCCCAAATTTAACTCTGAATCAGGATGTTTCATTGGATTCTGAGGTTCCTTGACATATTCAGTCGTAAAAATTGATGAGAAATCATTTTCAAAACGATCATTCTCGGATAAAAACGAAGATCTGTGATGGAGATCTTCCCATGGTAAATCAGCTACACATAGGATTTCACGAATTTGCTCATCAGAGTGAACAAGTTCAGAAACGTGATTAAATCCGAGCTTGATGTGAAAAGTGATTCCTCACAAACCACATTCATGAAGTTATTTTCGGTTGAAAATGGGTCGGTAAATGATTGCACGGCCTCATACGCAATTTCATATGGACTCAAAGGCATGACATTACCAAATGAGTCTATCTCAGATTCAGAAGGAATGATCCAAGGATCATCATAAACAATGCTGTCTGATGTAATCATATGAATGATTGAAAATGAAGACGATGCGTTGATCGAAGGAAAAGGAAAAGTTCCCAGTAAACCGGCATCTTTAACTAGTCCTACTCCAACATCCTTATACGGGATAGTCACTTTACCGACATGCTGAATACTTTCCGAAGAGGCTGGGTCGGATGAAAAGTAAGCCAGCTGGTCTATTGTTATGATCTTTCCATTATGAGGAAACTTTATAACCCGAAAGACCGATGAAACGACCGCTGTCATAGCGTCAGACCAACTTCGACCCAAGAGAAGGTTGTAATCTAGAGGGGCATCAACCACCTCCACATCTAGATTAACGGTTTTTCCTTCAACCCCTATAGGCAAATCCTATAGAATGCCAAAAGGATGAAAACCACGGCCATCAAAAGCCTTTAAAATCGTCGGGGATTGATTTAGCGAAGGAGAACCAAGCGATCTACAACACTGTATCGACATAATACACGTTGAGGCTCCCTCATCAATCACAGTCCAATGAATAGGCCTGTTTTTTACTATCACTGGGATCTGGAAAGCCATTTGATGAGGTAAACGCGGTGTACTATTTTCTATATTGAAAATTATTAGGTTCGAGTCCTGAACATCAACAACTCCTATAGCCGACTAAAGTAATTTAGTTTGTGCTGGACATGATTGCAGCACTTCCAAAGCTAACATTGCTGAGGGTGAAACAGCTAAATCCTAAACAATGTTATAGTTCTGAGCCGCTCTCGCATGTGGATTGAAAGCTGACTTTCGAAGTATACCCTTGGCGGGCGGTTTGATTACCAAGTCTGGATTAGGTTTCTCGATCTGTAGTGGATCGGAACCGGGAGCTGAGGTTGATGGATTAGAATGAGAAGATTCTTCTTCTTTACCATCAACAAGACTTATACTACCATAATCTTATGATTGAGTCGCAATCCTAACATGGGAAATCATCAGTATGGGTTCTTCATTGGCACTCGAGGAAGAACCTATCATCTTACAGTCTTGAGCTGGAAAAGGATCCTTCAAAACAGCAGGAGTTTGGGAACCTTTGACAATCTTTGCAACCTCTGCACGATGAGGGCAGTCTCTTGTAAAATGTTCATCGTCACAAATGAGACAAGGATAACGAGGTTTACGTTTTTCATCATTGGATTCTGATTTGTCAGGTTTCTCCTTTGAATTTTTGTCTATTTTATTCTTCTTCTTTCCTTTCTTCTTCCCACCAAATTTTGATTTGGCTGTAGATGACTCTACAACGTGAATATTGGTGGAAATCTCTGCAGAAGAATCTCCTGTTGGGAAATCAGGCAAGGTTATGATAGGAGAAGAATTCTTGGAAGATTTCTTCTTACTTTTAGTATTAACCATACCAGTCATATCATCGGTGGCATGAGATACCGAAGGAGCTGCAACGATTTGATCTTGCTTGGGAAGATCGGGGATTTTCTCGTGTAACGTACCTGACTGAGTATAGACCAATTCAAGGTACTGTGCTTGAGCAATTACTTGCTCCTCAGTAACAACTCTGGCTTTAGCTACATCTTCAGTGATCTTTGGAAATAAAGATTTTACAAACCACTCAACCAAGATCTGATCCGGAATAAAAACCTTCACTAAACGCCGTCGATGTCTCCACTCATGAATATGATCTAAAATGTAAGTGGATGTCGATTGTTTTAATGAAGTTAACAATTCTGTGCCATTGTCATATCGGACTAGCAACTGAAAATGAGTTAAAAATGAGGTAGCTAACTGACTAAAATTATAAAAAGTGCCTCACGGTAACTCAATGTACCACTTGGCCGCGAGACCAATTAGAGTGTGCTGGAAAAGTCTAAGACAGACTGAATCATCTGAAATAGAGTTAGACGCACACCAGAGGTGGTAAGTCATCACATGGTTCGACGGGTCCTCTCCCGATTTACCTTCGAACTTAGGAATGTCACTGGGCAACTTATTCGGCATTGGCGGCCAAAACAGAAGATAATTAATGGGATCGTTCGTTAGGCGCGACAAGTCAGGTAAGTCCAAAGTTGCGATAAATGGTAACTGATGATTAGGGTCCCTAAAACTCTGGGTCACGAGACCAGCCCCAGGAGGAGGATATCTAGGATAAATAGGAATAGGAATTGCATTTGGGATATTGTATCCTCCCGAAAAACCAAGATTAACCGAACCGTACTGGGGTTGTTGAGGTTGTTGATAAGTGTACCCAGGGTACGGTTGATACTGATAGACTGGCTGCTGCACAGCAGGACCGAATTGGTACTGTCCCTGGTACGGTTGATAAGTAAATTGTGGTTGACTTGTGACAACCGTACTTGAACCAGGTTGTCCTACAGGCATCTAAACCGAAGTTTGAATCGTGGATCCAGACGGTGGTAAAGATGTCTGAGGAGTAGATACAGGAACAGTAGAAACCGGAGCTGTTGATACTCCAGAAGTAGGTGGGGTAGATTGAACAGATGTTGCGGCAGTTGTAGCAGTCGTTTGAGGTGGAGTACGAGGCGTACTAGGCCCTAGCTAAGAAACTATCGAAGATACAGAAGTTTGAATGTTAGACTGGACTGGTTGCTGGGGTGTACTAGAAACTAAGGGTTGTCCAGTTTGAGATGACAATTGTACATTTGGCTGCAACACCTGTTGAGTTTGCGATGGATCCCACACTATGTTCATTTCGGGGTACGGACCCATAACAGGATGAGAATATTGAGGACCATAACTGGGTTGAGGGTAGGATTGATAATTTAAAGGTACATTTCCCATTCCTTGGACATACGTTTGACCGGAGGGTGGTTGGAAACCTTGGTTCGAGTACTGACCTTGGGGTTGATACCCTTGAGGCACGTACTGATACTAGGGTTGACCTTGAGGTATAAATTGATACTGGGGTTGACCTTGGGGTACATATTGAGTCTGGGGTTGACCTTGAAGAACGTACTGTCCCATAGGTATGTATTGTCCTTGAGGTTGCCCCCCAGATGCAAATTGGGTACCTTTAGGTTGCCCCCCAGGCGATAATTGAGGCTGCCCCCCAGGCAGTAACTAGCCACCCTGAGGTTGAGGATTGGGAATAGAACCTGACATCATGAGAATGTCTTCTACGCTCAACGGCTTTGTACCATTGCTTCCGGTTAATAACCCTTTCTCAATGGGTTGAGGAGATGCTCCCGAAAAAGTACCAGAAAGTGACTGATACCTAGAGGGAATAGAAGGACCGTCGTACAATAAGGATTCAGGCAATTGAGTAAACATGGATGACTGCCTTGACATATTTAATGGAGGATAATAACCTCTAGGTGTTGGGTGATAAGGAATACGAGGTGGTGAAAAAATTAACCCTGGGTTTTCTAAGAAATTAGTCAAAGAAAGATACCAAGTACTTCTCCTAGGTGGACTGTAAAAAATTGATTCACGCTCCCTTAGCTCAATAACAGGTTGATTTTCAAGGATAGGGATGCCTACTTCTTCTTCCGGAGTAGCAAGTTCTTCAATAGAAATAAGTCCAAAAGGAAGATCTTGGGTGATTACTCTTTCTACCCTAGGTGAACCAGGACCACTAGAAGCTGGAGAAGCAAACCCCGATGTCGGAGTAGCAGCAAATTCACTTTCAGGCTCAGATATTTCAAGTTCCTCACCTGTATCACTAGTAGATGAAAAGCTACCAGTAACTTCAGAAACAGACACTGACTGCGGATTGTAATCTGCTACGAATGCTTGAAAATCAGGATGTACTCTCAAAGAAGATTCTCCTTCTTCAGGTGACCCAACTCTACTGTCTCTAGGAGTTACGAGGAATTTCAAGCCTTCAAGCTGGCTCGGTGAAAACGCAGGAGGTTGGCCTGGAAGTCTACGGGACTTCCTCGATAATTCAGCCACGGTTAAAATCTATTAACTACTTCACACGCAAACAAAGTAAAATCTCAATGAAAACCACCTAAAGCCTCTAAAGAACCGAACAAATTTGAATCACACGCCTAAAGAATCTAGGAGATCAAACACACACAAACAGTAACTTTCCATACTGAAAACACTAGTTGGTGATGAAATCCAACGTCGCAGAGTTCAATACAGAAATGGCGGTTGGAACAGTTACCCCGGTAACCTGCTTAATGAATAGACTGGCACAAGTTCCTCCACTTAACCGTCTCAAGTGACGAGAACCCCCCAGAAAATCCAAGTGATTCTAGCCGACGTCTGCTCCAGGTACAGTGGGATCTTCCCACCACTGTCACCTTAGAAAGAATCCTAAAGAATATGGCCACTAAGGTTACCAACTGAAACAAATATACCTGGGGGAACAGTCTACGATATGATACGCACGCAAGGGCAGAGTAGCAAGCTCAATCCCCTTGAAGGCTCCTTGACATAATCCAAGGTTTACCAACAAGTGACCCCAGGCTCCTCGACAATGGTTAATCCAAGGTTTACCGTTTTTAATACGTGAATATCTGGCGTCGTTCCCAATGAGGAAGGATTGATTCCCACACTGGTTCAGACACGATCTCGTGTTTCTCCTTTAAGAGGAGCTTTCCCAGAGCATAAATGCAACAATTGGATTTCTTCCCTACCACTAGATACAACTACTTGTTTGTTTTCACTGTCTTGGAGAGTTAATTACTCTCCTACTCCAAGACACTAGCCTAAGCTAAGTTGGTGTAAATAAAAATGTTACTAGATGAATTTTACTTTAAGCATTATTTTTATTGGTTTTTTTTTAAGTCAAAAGGTGCGGAGATGAAACTCGTGGTATGAAGACTCGACTCAAAATCACTAAAAATGCACCTAAGATGATTTAAACAATATTTTTCTCTTCGATGAAGTTCTAAACTCAGAAAGAGTTTGAGAATGCAAATACTTTGTAAACACAAATCCTTCTTAAGAAACAAATTAAAAGAAGAGCTTTTGTCCTTTCCAATGCACTCAAAACGAGACAACTAGTTATTTCACAAGAATTTCCCTTTTTCGTTTCAAAGCACTCAACCACTACAAAAAACAAACTTTTTTCCAAAAGAGATTTTTTATTTTTTATAAAACACTCAAAACTATGGAAATGACTAACTTTGAGATCTATAAACTATAAAAACCTATTTGAAGTCAAAGCCTACAAGATGTCTTTTTTAAGGATGTTTTACGTAGCTAGATGTAAGCTAAGGACCAATTTATGCAGAATCACAAATCAGTCAAGAACAACCAATTTTGTTTTCTTTTTGAAAATGAAAATCCAAACTTTTAAACACAAGATTTTCGATTTTTTGTAAAGAGAAAACTCAAAGCGGATTCCTCAACAAGGGGAGATTTCATAAATGGCCAGACTCATAAGAAGGCTGGTAGAGACTAAGGTGATCTGAAGTCCCTACAACTTCTAAGCTCAGAGCCACTACACAACCAAAATGAAAAACAAGCCCAACAAGCAAAACTCCTAGGAATTTCACCTAAAACCCTAACACTAATGAAATCAACCTAATGAAAGCTTCTGACAAGTTATGTGTAGGTCTGGGTAGTGGATAACAATTTCTAAACAAAAACTAAGCTGACTAACAGAGGAAATCTTAGGTTTTTCAAAATTTTGACAGGGTCTGCAGGCCCACAGTTAACACAGGTGCGGTCCCGCTCTGTGCTAAAAGCAAAGGTGCGGATAGGTATGCACTGTGTCAAAAGGCTAGGGTGTGGTCCTCTCCCAAAGCTATGAAAAATGAAAAATAACCCTGGATCTACAAACTCTACCCAATTTTACACACAACAAGCCAAAAACAGAAACAAAGACACAGTTTCTCAGGTCAAAGTAAAAACAAGGAAAACAATCACGTCCCCAATGGAGTCGCCATTTTGTCACACAGAATAAGTCGATCTTGCGGACAAGATAGACCTTCCTAAAATCTAAAGAAGAACTAATGAAAAGCAAACCAACCAGACACTATCTTTCTCTAAATATGCTTTAATAAACAAAGGCAAACAAGTGTTTTTAGGGCCTACCTTAGGTCCAATGCAAGTTTGTGGATGCCCTCGCTCCTTCGATCCAAATGAGCTCCTTTGTCGTGAATCTGCAAACGCAAACAAGCAAAAAAATTAAATATCACCTGAAAAGCCAATATCATAAAACATATTTAACATGAGAGTCAAGGAGTTCATGAAACAAATAACATGAGATACTTGTTGAGAAAAATGAGTTTGATTGTATTAATTCAAAAGAAGAAGAACTTTACAACCTATGCCTTGACGCTGTACAAGCTCCTCCCAGGGTCCAGCAAGAAGTCTCCTCTACTTTGACAAGTTTCACTCACTTCCCAATGAAGCCAAAAAGGTATGTGATCTCTCCTCTTAAGCTCAACTAGGAAGTCTTAATTTCACCAGCATTTACCCTCAAAAATGTTTAGCTTCTAACCTCTCTATCAACCAGCCCAATGACTGAATTTATAGTGCAATGGAGGGAGGTTACTAGGTCCTCCTTCAAAGGGATAAAGCCCTCCTTCAAAGGGATAGCTCCTCTCATCAAGGGATTAGCTCCTCCTCTTTTGGGATGGATGAACCACCTAAGAGCGGCAAATCCATGTCAAAATTCCTTCTAGAATCATCTAGAATTAACCCAAAGTAGGTTTTTTATAATAAACTTGCGCCTTTTTGACTTTCACAGGAGTCTGCATCCACACCTTTAGGGACAGAGCAGGCAGGTCCACAGTTTTTGTAAACAGAAGGTGTGGGACCACAGGTGACAGTGAGAGAAAGTGTGGAACCAGAGTTTCATTGATTTTCAATGTCTTTCTCCCATTTTCAAAGCTTTTTTTGAAGAGCTGAGGTCTGAGACTTGCTTAGGAGGAAAGTACAAGTGATAATAGACCCATACTGACTGCAAATAATCATGGTGATGATATTTTTGTGTAACAGGAGGCTTATCACATGGCCCTAGTATTTGCTTCCAAACCTAAGGGGAGGAAAAATTCGTAGGCCAACCATTTCAGATGATGGGCGTGAGTGATAAGTGTTATGGCTTGGGTTTTATTTCATTAAATGTGACATAGTCTTATCCCCAACTATGTAAAATCATATCTAGGAGTGCCACTGTATAGGGAGAACTTAACTACTTTATTTACCTTCCCTCTCCTTCTTTTTCCTTTTTATTTACTTGACTAGCTACTTTAATAAGCTTCATTAATATGTCATGCAATAATGATTATAACATCCCCTTTAATTATAGGAATTTTATTGCTTCATCGGGTTTAGGATGTTCTTTGAGATTTAATCTCACTTTGATAGGCATGATAAGAATGCATACTCTTAGGGACAAGTGGCTATATAAGAGGTAGTAGATATGAAGTTATAATTAGCTTTTTATTTCTTTGCATCCATTGTAATTTTTTTACATTTTGATACTTTGTTCATGATTTTTCTTTTCTTACAGTTGCATCAACCTTAGTTATTTCTAACCCCTTCTTCTCATAGGACAAGGCATATAGGGAACCAATATGAGAAACCAAAATCAACTAATAAAAATATGGGAGAATTGTTAAGTTGAATAATTGTTGTGGGGAAAAATGCCTATGCAGGACGATCCTATCCACCTAAGGTGTGAGAGTGCCTTAGCAACAAACAGAGACAGCTATTCTAGTATTTCTTCCTTTATGAATTAAGAATGAAGAGAGATGGATGGACTAACCGGTGTCTTCCGTTTGTCCCTCGATCCAGTTTCCCTTCTCTTGGAGAGTTCCCAGCTACTCACATTCTCGCTCGCCCAGCTTCAAGAGGTTTCTACAAGATCACAAGAAGGGAACACTACACAAGACATGGATTCATATTCATAACTAGTTCAGGATTAGAAATAAACCAAATACACTAACGCAATCATACATCAAGAATACATCAGTATATAGGAGAAACCAAGATAGCTTTATTGATGAATAACAAGGTTCAGGAAGAGATACAACCCAGAGGGCTCCAATCCAGCATCTCTTTCCCAGCAAATGGAATTCCTATCCACCTAAGGTGTGACAGTGCCTTAGCAAAAAACAAGGACAACTATTCTGGTTTATTCCTTTATGAAATGTGAAAGAAGAGAGATAAATAGACTTACCGGTGTCTTCCGTTTGTCCCTCGATCCGGTCTCTCTTCTCTTTGGGAGTTCACAGCTACTTGCCTTCTCACTCGCCCAGCTTCAACAGGTTCATGCAAGATCACAAGAGAACAGCTACTTGCCTTCTTGCTTGTCCAGCTTCAACGGGTTCCTGCAAGATCACAAGAGAACATCTACTTGCGACAAGAGAAGAACACTACACAAAGACAGATATTCACATTCATAACTAGTTTAGGATTAGAAATAAACCAAATAAACTAATGCAATCATACATCAAGAATACATCAGTATATAGGAGAAACCAAGATACCTTTATTGATGAATAACAAGGTTCAGGAAGAGATACAACCCAAAGGGCTCCAATCCAGCATCTCCTTCCCAGCAAATGGAATTCCTATCTTCACCCCCTTCAAAGCATTAAGCACCCAATGATTCCAATCTCAAACCAACAACAATTCTTTGCAATAAAAAAATTCCAACCCCTAGATCTCATGGAGGAGAGATCTATATATAGATGTTTGGAGAGAGGATGAGTCAACTTGAGATCTGACTAGTGTCCTCTCCCTCTATCAGTTCTTGATTCCACTTGGAGGTTCTTGCTTCCACTTGGAGATTTGGAACCTCTTACTCATCACCAGTCGAATTCCCTGAGGCAAGTGTCATTTTGGAAGCTTCCTGGGTTTTGACACCTTGAGAAATGAGCTTGCCACATGTCCATTCTCATTCAGCGCAGGTAGCCAGTGTTCCCTTTGACATTCAACGCAGGTAGCCAGTGTTGGCTTTGACATTCAGCGCAAACAGCTAGTGTAGCCACTGAAATGATCCTGAATTGACTTGTTTTTGAGCAGTTTCTGGTGGAGAACTTCTGTGAATTGTTGTGGTTTGTTAGCCTTGTTCCTCTAGGGGTAGGAACAACATGTTTAGGGACTTTGGATCCCTTAGATTATGGACATTTCATGCTCAATGTTGTAAGGCACAAAAATGCCTATAACAATAATGGTAAGTGTTGACTATGAACAATGTGTAATGTTATCATCATAAAAGCCTCTTATTTATGCCCCTATTAGATGGTGAAAGAAATAATTTAAGGAAGTTCAAACTCAAATAGGGCCAAATGATAATGACCAAGGTGAAATAAAGAAACAAATACACAACTAGAAGTGGTCTCTAATCCAATTTCATCCCACGATCCATACTAGAATTCCTTAAACATTAAATAAAAAAATTTGAACATTAATGTGACTTATAATAAATGACTCAAATTCATTGGATGAGTATCCTATACAAATGAATTTACTGAATAGAGAATGGGTAAGAGGAATTTTAGGTTGGATATCTATGGATGATTATAAGGGTCACTGGTTGGCAAGATACATCATAAGAGAAAATTTTCACCTAGGGTCACCCATGCACATGGATGGGTAATAGTTTACATGAAAAAATTTCACCTCTTTCATACTAATATCAATTGATCTAGGTGGATATTAGTGGTCATCCACCTACTCCATTGGCTCATATCATAGTACTCTATCTTGGCATTTTTTCTATAGTTTTTTGAGTTCTAAACTTTTGAGGCGAATATTTTGTATTGTTTTGATAAATGCAGTAGCAACTTTATTGGATTTAAAAGGATGAGAAAATGCAAAAAAGTGCACATAATTGGTAATTCTATCAATTACCACCATGATGACAATATTTACTTCAAACTCGGGTAAACTTGTGATAAAATCCATTGAGACCTCCTCCCAATGCTGACATGGAATGGCTAAAGGTTGTAACAGACTCGAGATCTTAATTGTATCAACTTTATTTTATTGGCAAACCAAACATTCAGCAACAAACTTCTGAATATTAGATTTAAGTCCATCCCAAAAAATTCCTTCCTAACCCTATGGTAAGTTTAAAAAAAATTCTGAGTGCCCTCCTAAGGGGGAGCTATACAATTCCAAAAGAATCTTTTGTTTGAGATGGGATTCTTACATATATATAAGTGATCTTGGTGCCATAATGAATCATTTTCCCAAATAAATGTAGTAGATGTATTAGGATCTTGCTACAAATTTTTAATGAGGGTCCACACCTCTTCGCCATTCATCCCTTTATTTAGTTATCCAATCAGGTTGGATAATATAAATGGCACACATAAATGCTTCCACATCCACATATTTTCTTAAGAATGCATATAGAACAACATTTTTCTTCCCTTGTTTGTAGATGATTTCAAAGTCATAACCCAACATGTTTGTGACCCACATTTTCCACTCTTCTGAAGATAATATTTGTTACAAAAATTATTTAAGACTATTGTGATATATTTTTACCTTGAAGTGCCTTCCCATTAGGTAAGGTCACCATTGCTTTATTACATGTAGTATTTCCAACATTTTCTTCTCATAAGTAGGTTTGTGTAAATACTTTCCATTGATTGGATGACTTTCAAAATCAATGGATCTTCCTTCGTGCTTTAAAACAACACCAATTCCATTTCCTAAGGAATCACATCTCATAATAAAGGTTTTTGTGAAGTCTGGTCTAGCTAAGACCAGTGCTTGGAAAATTTTCTCTTTAAGATGTTTAAATCCCTAAGTTGCTTTTGCAGTCCAAGAAAATGCATCTTTCTGCAACAATGTTTTTAGAGGCGCTTGTATTCTCCCATAATTCTTAACAAACTTGAGATAATACCTTGTCAACTAGAGAAACTCTCAAAGATTCTTTAGGGTTGTGGGGATTTTCCATTCCTTAATGACTTTAATTTTGTTAGGGTCTTCCCTAGCACCCTCATGAGATATAATATGACCCAAATATTCCACCTCTTGTACTCCAAATAAACATTTGGAGGTTTTGTCATATAATTATTCCTCCTCCAATAGTTTGAGCACCCTCTCAACATGTTGAACATGAACCTTCCAAGACTCGTTGTAGATTAGTATATCATAAAAAAAACTAACACAAATTTTCTAAGGAATTGTTGGGAGCGAGATCCCCCAAGGGCTGTTTTGGGGCTAAAAGCCCATGTTAAGTCAATTTTTGTAATATAATTGTAAAGTCTCCGCATTTTGTGGTTGCGGTTAGGTGTCAAAAAGGGTAGTTCGCCCTTAGTTTTGTAAAGTAAATTAGGCTGTAAGAGACCTATCCATGGTTTGTAGACCATGGGATTGTATAAAAAGAGCTAAGATCTAGGTCATTTAGGAAGAAATCAATCAATCAATAGAATGACAGATCATGTAATATAGCTGAAGAAGAAGTCTAAGTTGTGGGTCGTAGTGTGGAGAGAGGCTTTGTAGTTGAGTGTGCAGAGGCCTAGGGTAGAATACCACAGTTGAGTGCACGGACCCCTGCAACTATGTGCACATGGTGGACAAAGTGTATAACACTTGGGAGATATTAATAAAAAGAGTTATTCTGCAATTTCTGTGTCTTTGTTCTGTTGATGGGTTTGGATATATTATGTATGAATTTCCTTTATTATGCTTATATGATGCACGAATGAATGCAATTAAATTGAATAATTGAACACAATTACGAATATCTACTTGTGCGGTCTTAACCTTATGTATTCGACGAGATAAGAAAATCAATTAGGATAATTATGGAATCCACATAGCCTATTGCCGAAGCAGCGTGAGAGTATATGAGCCATAGGTTAGGGCTATGTGAAGGTCATTCATATAATTTCACGAAGGTATTGAGGATTGGAATAGAGGATTTGTCTTGCAAGCCATATTGCGAAACCACCTGTGCGAAGGCAAGGATAGAAGAAATCAAACAACATCACAACCATCTCAGGGTGCAGAAACTTGGTTCCAGCATCCCCCCATACTGATTTGGGTGAGACTTCGGTCCACGCTACATGGGCTGATGCTGAAAGGGCCAGTAGTGTAGGGATTTGTTTGGCTAATTAACATTGAACCTGGGTGAGGCCCCCTCAAGCCAACAAATGGTTCCGTGCTGGGATCAGAATTTGCATAAGAGATGTGTGATATCGTATCACTAGAATCCACTAAGAAGGATATTAGAGACTGGTTGGATAGAAAGATCCATGAATTCGCGGCATAAGAGAATAGAAACCCGTGACTGAGAAAGGAACAGTGGTTGGAAAGATACCTGTATACAGAGATCCATGAGATGTTTTTCTCCTCCTTCCCTATTGAGCTATATGAGTGGATAAAAAAGTTAGTAGATAGCCAAGGAAGGTGGAAACTTGACGGTCCTATTGTGTGGATCCCGGAGCTAGTGCGAAGGGTGGAACCATTAGGATAAGATCACCCACACTGTCGATCATTAGCTTGATCACGTCATAGGAGGATTTGTGATTGAATTCGTGGTCGACACCTCAGCCAGCTACAGCAAGGTGGAGCGACGCTTTTGGAAAGGACAACGAGGTAAGTACATAAAATTTTTGAATACCTATATTAAAATGATATTGTGTGAAAAACGGGTTATGCATCTACCTTGATGTTTGGGACTATGCAAAAGGAAAAAATTACAGGAACAAAGAAAAAAGGGTCCGGAGTATAGTCCCTTGATTTCACCTCTGTGAGGTGATGAAGAAGGGATAGCAAAGGTTTCTCCACAAAGTGCTATTCAGTTAATAAGACAAGGATTCGCGAAAATACCACCTCCACCCACTCCATCTCTGACTTCACCACCCTCACCTCCAACTTCACCCATACCACCTCCACCTCCACTGCGGTTCAGTATGGAAAACACAGTGAAGTTGTTATGAAACCAACTCAAGAAAAAGATAGAAAAGATAAATCAACGCCTTAGAATTCAGCCTCTTCGAGTGGGAAACCTATTTTACATTACGTAAATGAACAATTCTTGGATGATTCAAATGAAAAAACCTCCTTTCTATATATAGGAGTCTAAGGAGTCACAATATAACCCAGCCGACCTAACAATAATAATATAAAGCCACAAAAATAATAATAGAGGGATCCTATGGGGCACAGTAATAACAATATGGGGATAATAGGGGCACACCAATATTAATAAGGGGTACAACTACAATAGTAATGGGGTAATCACTAGTATTATAGGGACCCAACATGCCTCTCTCCTTCAAAAAAGTGTTGTCCTCAACGCTTGAGAAGTTCTAGATGCTTCTGTATAAAATTCTCATCCTCCCATGTGGAATCTTCAGCGGATAAGTTCTTCCACTTGATAAGAGACTCCAAAATTGATCAATTTCGTAGCTGTCGAGTTCTTGTTTTTGTGACTGCTTCCGGTTCCAATATAATTTTTCCTTCCTCGTCAAGTTCTGGAAATATTGTTTGAACTGGGAGCTTGTCGCCTATAACCTTCTTTAAACATGAGACATGGAAAACTGGGTGCAATCGAGACGCTGCAGGAAGCTCCAATTTGTATGCCATAGTAGCAATCTTTTGCAACACCTTGTATGGACCATAATACTTTGGTGATAATTTATTATCCTTCTTAGCTTGCTTGAGGGACATTTTCTTATATGGTTGTAGCCGTAGGAATACCCAATCACCTACATCAAAACTTCTTTCGCTACGATTTTGATCTGCCTGTTGTTTCATTCTATTTTGTGCCAACATGAGGTTATCCTTTAAGAGTTGGAGGACTTTCTGTTGATGTTCAATGTGATGTTCCACTACTTCAACCTTAGAATTTTCTCTTAAATATGATGTGATGGATGGTGGTTGATACCAATAAAGTGCCATAAATGGGGTCATTTTTGTTGCTGTATGGAAGGAAGTGTTATACCACCATTCAGCCAGAGGAAACCATTTGACCCATTGTGTTTGTTTATCAGATACAAAGCAACGAAGATATCCTTCCAAACATTTGTTTACTATCTCAGTTTTCCCATCAGATTGAGGATGATAAGATGAGCTATGAGCTAACTGAGTACCGAGACAAGAAAATAATTATGTCCAAAAATTTCCAGTGAAAATGGGATCTCTGTCACTTACAATAATCTTTGGGTTTCCATATAGCTTTTGAATTGTTTCCATAAATGCAGTAGAAAGTGTACCGGCTTTAAATGGATGTGATAATGCACAAAAGTGTGCATACTTGATAAGTCTGTCAACTACCACCATGATGACACTCTTTCCCTCAGACTTGGGTAAACCTGTGATAAAAACCATTGAAACCTCCTCCCAACGTTGGCTTGGAATGGATAAAGGTTGTAATAGACTCGGTGTCTTAACTGTTTCAACTTTATTTTGTTGGAAAACCAAACATTCCGCCACAAAATTTTGAATATATGATTTAAGGCCATCCCAAAAAAATTCCTTCTTAACCCTGTGGTAAGTTTTTAAGAATCCTGAGTGCCCTCCTAAGGGATAAGTGTGCAATTCCATAAGAATCTTTTGTTTTAGCTGGGAATTCTTACAAAGGTATAAGCGATCTTTGTACCATAATGAATCATTTTGCCAGCTAAATGTATCAGACATACCGGAATCTTGTTGTAACGTTTGAATAGGTGCCCACACTTCTTCGTCATTCTCCCATTCCTCCCTTGCTTAATTTATCCAATCTAGTTGGATAATAGAAATGGCGCACAACAATGCTTCCACATCCTCATCCTTTCTTGAGAGTGCATCTTCCACCACACTTTTCTTCCCTTTTTTGTAGATTATTTCAAAGTCATAACCCAACATCTTTGTGACCCACTTTTGTTGCTCTTCAGAGGATAATCTTTGTTCTAAAAAGTATTTAAGGCTATCATGATCCGTTTTTACCTTGAAGTGTCTTCCCATTAGGTAGGGTTGCCATTTCTTAAGTGCATGGAGTATTGCCAACATTTCCTTCTCATAAATAGCTTTGTGTAAAAACTTTCCCTTGATTGGACGACTTTCAAAAGCAATGGGTCTTTCATCTTGCATTAAAATAGCACCAATTCCATTTCTTGAAGCATCACATTCCACAATAAAGGTTCTTGTGAAATCCGGTGTAGCTAACACCGGTGCTTGGCACATTGCCTCTTTAAGATGTTTGAATGCCTTTGTTGCTTCTGGAGTCCATGAAAATGCATCTTTCTTCAATAATGTTGTTAGAGGTGCTGCTATTCTCCCATAATTCTTAACAAACTTTCGATAATACCCTGTCAACCCGAGAAATCCTCGCAGATGCTTTATGGATGTGGGAATTTTTCACTCCTTAATGGCTTTAATTTTGCTGGGGTATACCTTAACTCCTTCATGAGATACAATATGACCCATATATTCCACCTCTTGTACTCCAAAGAAACATTTGGATCTTTTTGCATATAATTGTTTCTCCTCCAATAGTTGTAGCACCCTGTCAACATGTTCAACATGATCCTTCCAAGACTTGTTGTAGATTAGTATATCATCAAAAAATACTAACACAAATTTTCTAAGGAATGGTTTGAAAATTGAATTCATCAATCCTTGAAATGTTGAAGGTGCATTGGTAAGGCCAAAAGGCATGACCAAAAATTCATAATGACCAAAAATTCTAAATCCTATTTTCGGAATGTCTTCAATCTTCATTCTCATTTGATGATATCCTGAATGAAGATCCAACTTGGTGAAGTAAATTGATCCATGCAATTCATCCAGTAATTCATCAATGACAGGAATGGGAAAATTATCTTTAATAGTGAGCTTGTTGAGCTCCCTATAATCCAGAAAAATGCACCATGATCCATCCTGCTTGTGCAACAATACGACTAGAGCAGAGAAAGAACTTTGACTTGGTTGAATTATACCAGCCTCTATCATTTCTGCAACCATACGTTCAATTTCACTCTTTTGGGCATAGGGATATTTGTACGGCCTGATGTTTGGAGGAACACTTCCTGGAATCAGATGAATAGCATGATCATGATCATGAATAGGTGGGATACCTTTGAGAGTCTCAAATACCTTGGAATGATTATCCAAGACTTTTTGGAGATCTGGAGAAATAGACGATTCCACTGTGGACACATCTAGCGAACATAATTGTGCAATTACACCTCTTTGTTCCTTTTTTAGAAGCTTTGTCATACCGTTGGAGCTGATTATCTTTCCCGATTTCCCTGCAATACCCCTTAATTCAACTTCCTTTCCTTCCACAGAAAATTTCATGAAAGGTTCTTGAAAATTAAAAGCTATTGTACCCAAGGATTGTAGCCATTGGACTCCTAGTACAACATCAGCACCTCCCATTGGAATGGAAAGGATTGGGCTAGTCAATACATATTCTCCCATGGATAGCTTGATATTATGGCACTTTACCGAGCAATTTATTGTTCCTCCATTTGCAACCATCACTTGACACTTTGGTGTTGGATATAAGAAGCAATTCAATTCTCTTGCTACCTTAAAATGAATAAAATTGTGGCTACTACCTGAATCAATCAACACTATTACCTTTTTCTTCTTGATTTGTCCTTCTATCTTGATGGTTTGAGGAGTGGTAATTCCCACCAATGCATTACAAGATATGGTTGGATTCATTTCTTCTTTATCTAGGATTTGTTCCTGGAGTATATCCTCTTCTTTTAATATTTCTTTCTCCTTTTCTTCTTCCTCTTCACAATCTATGTAGAATAATTTCTTCTCGGCACACTTATGACCTTTAGTGTATTTGCTATCACAACTGTAACAAAGCCCTTTTTCTCTTTTTTCTTCCAATTTTTTTGGTGTCAACCTTATAGGTTGTGGAAGTCTAGCGGAAACAACACTTCCGTCTTTATAGTTGTGAGTGGTATGCTTCCTGGTTGCCATAATTTTGCTTTCCATTTTTCTTGCTAACCTGAATGCCTTCTCTAATGAATCAGGTTCCCAAAGGCAAACATCATGTTGGATATTATCCTTTAAAGACCTATGAACACATCAATCCTATGCTCCTCTGGAATATATTTTACCCTTATGTTCAATTTTTGGAACTCCTCAATGTGCTCCATTATTGAACCCTTTTGTTTGAGACTTATCAATTGGCAAAAAAAAGTGTTGCTTTTTGTATCCTCATAATGTGATATCAATTCTTCCGTAAAAATTTCCCAAGTGATAAATTGTTTACAAGAGCAAAGCCATTGATACCATACAAACAGATTTGGTTCCAAATATAAGTTGCAATATGTACCTTTTGTGTGTTTTGCACATTATTGAGATCGAAAAATTGCTCCCTCTGTAATATCCATGTTGCGGGATCCTTGCCATCAAACTTCCCCATATCGATTTTTGGAATATGGTGGGTCTTTGATCCAACATTAGAGTCTACGGAATCATGATTAACATTTCTTTTGTTCTCATCATGAGTTTCCTTTACTACCCTTTCACCATTAGTGACCCTTTCTTGTAGCAACTTATTCATATTTATCTTCAATTCTTCCATGTCTGTCTTCAAATCTATCTTCAATTCTTCCATGTCTGTCTTCAAATCTATCTTCAAATCATCCATCTTAGCTTCCACGTCATTCATCTTAGCTTCTACACCTTTCTTTAAACAATCCATATTAGCTTCTACGCCTTTCTTTAAACCATCCATCTTAGATTCTGTTCCTTTTTGTGCAAGGGACAGTTGTTGCACTTGGTCTTGTAATTTTGATATATCATGTTGCATTTCTTCCTCTTCTTCATGAGTCATGCTAGAGCTTTCAGGTTCCTTACTAGGTGTTTGAATTTTCTTTCCTCGGGGCATCAATTATCGATACTAATTCTCTACTATGCCCTTTGAATTCCTTCAAAATAAATTTTCAAACCAAGCTTAAGCAAAAATTTAAGAAAATCTACACACCTTTTTTCACTTTGTAGGAGCTCGATATTTCCTCTAATGTATCTCTGTATTTTCCAATCATCTAGGTCTAAATTTTTCACCTATAGTAGCCCTTTGTGTCCTCTTTTCAATTCCACAATTCTGACCCAAATTGGATTCTCCAAGGAAGAGTTATGGGAAATCTACCATAGTGACTTGATTATAGACTAGTTCAATAGAGCGAACTTGTACGACGTGCCACGAGTCACTGTTTTGACCTTTGGATCTGAAAAATGCCTACAAGAAACTAAAATCCGTCCTGTTTCTGTACCTTCTTATGAATTGCAATTCAATCCCCAGAGAGAAAGTTATGACGCTTTTCCCTAGGTCACCTGTTTGGAATGTAATTCAGGAGTTTGCAAAAAGACCAACTTCCTCAGATCATATCTCCTTAAATATAGCGCGAACAGCTCTGAAATTTGGACCCATGGTTTAGCGTGATTTATTCTCAAATGGGTTGTTTTTGAAACTTTTGAAATGTCGCAGAAAACAAGTTATAGCGAAAATGCCATGATGACCTGTTTGGAGCAGCGAAACCCTAGAATCCAAAGCTCTGATACCAAATGTTATGAAACCAGCTCAAGAAAAGGATAGAAAAGATAAATCAACACCTTAGAATTTAGCATCTTCGAGGGGACAACCTCCTTTACATTACACAAATGAACAATTCTTGGATGATTCAAATGACAAAACCTCCTTTCTATATATAGGAGTCTAAGGAGTCACAATATAACCCAGCCGACCTAACAATAATAATATAAAGCCACAAAATAAACAATAGAGGGATTCTATGGAGCACAATAATAACAATATGGGGTTAATAGGGGCACAAAAATATTAAGAAGGGGTACAAATACAATAGTAATAGGGTAATCACAAGTATTATAGGGACCCAACAGAAGTTGCCTTTCTTTAAAGGCTTGGGAAATGAGGACCCGAACCAATTCTGGTTCGTTGTGAGGGTTGTATGGGAAGCTCAAAGTGTTATAGATGATCATGTAAATAAGGTGACATTGGTTAGTGCTCTGCAAGATCGAGTGCCAACCTGGTATATTAAGTACTCTAACGATAACCCGAATGCTCGAGTAGCACACAGCCAGGTAGCACTGAATAGGGAATTTAGTAGGCCTAAATATGAGGCACAGTCGATTGTGGGATTCAAAGAGATCGCGATGAAAAAAAGTGAGTCACCTTAGGAACTAGATAAGAGGCTGAAATGTGCAATCCGTGAAGCCAACATGAATTTGACAGATGAACAACATCATGAGTGGTTTGTGGCTTCGATACTACCACACTTCAGGAGTGCGTTGTCGCAGTATAAGATAACAACTCAGGAAGAGGCCTTGGAGATTTCCATGAGACTACCTGAAACTTTGATGCAACATCCTAATCTAGGAGTTCAACAGATCGATGCGCAGCTAAAGAATTTGTGCCCTGAGATGCAAAGTCCGGAGCAGGATAGGACGGTTCGACCAAAGGTACGTAAGGAGGTATGGTGCTTGAAATGCAAGAGTCAGGGTCATGACAAAGACCATTTCCTGGTCTTTGCAAACTATATTGCAGGAGGAGGACTGATTCCTTTAAGGCTAGAAGCTCAAGCAGGACCTAGCACAGGGCCTATGTTATGGTGTGTTATTTGTCAAGCAGCCGAAAAACATGCCATAGATAACTGTCAGTTGCTACAAAAGTTTGTATAGACACCGCAACAACTGTTCTGCAAATTTTGTAGGTTGGTAGGGCACGATGAGCGTAATTGTAGGAGCTATGAATTGATGATGGATAGAACTCTCGCCTATAGGGTTTAGGCTGAAACGCGGCCCCTTGACCAAAGTGCAGGAATGGTGCAGACAGGATTTCAGGGGCGCGGAAGAGGCCGAGGCGGAGGAGGACCTGGTAGAGTTCGAGGACAGATGATTTTCTACAATTACGGAGGACCAAGACACTATGCCCGCGATTGCACTAATTCGACGCATCCATCGTGCAAGTATTGCACACTGTTTGATCATGAAATGGAATACTGTCCTATGTTGATAGTTAGGATACGTGACAAAGGGGCGCTACCACCTCTACCAACACAGAACTTGCAAATGATGAGGCCTGAGCCATGCAAGGAAGATCCACATGAGAAAGTGTTTTGTCAGATATCATAGGAAGTTTGGTGAAATCCTTGATTATTTTTTGTGTTGATGTGCTGAAATGTTATGTTTTATAATTATTAAATGTTTGTATTATTCGCAATGTTTTCGATGTATTGCACTAAATAATATAGGCATTCATGCACATGATTCTATAATACCTTTTCTCCTTAATTTAATATCCATTTTCGGATCAAGTGGTATCAGAGCATTTGGTTTTGGTTTTGTTAAGGTTAGACAAGCTTGTGCTGGATTTTGAATGCTAACAAGATTAAAGCTCAGACTAGGAGAAGGAGAACTTGTTGAGGCTAATCCAGAGATTGGAAGAGTCTATTCTCAGAGGAGAATGGCAGAAGAAGCTCCGTTGGGATCAGAATCTCAATTTATAGAAATTTTTAAGACACTCCAAGCCATGGTGGAAGAGATGTATTTGGAATTTAAGAAGGGTTGAGGTGAAAGTACTTCAACACCTAAACCAGGCAAAGGAGCAAAGGAACCTTTTCTAGTTACCCCTCCACAAGGCAAAGTGAAAGGGGAAATGCCTTCTCCACCATCTCCTCCATCATCACCTTCATCATCCTCATCATCTTCGCATAACACTATCTCTTCTAAGAAGAAGAAGAAAACTTCCTTAATCAAGTTAGATGTGAAGTTTTATTTGCCAATTTATGATGGAGAAATCAATGAAAAAAAGCTAGATAATTGGATAAGACAAATTGATGTATATTGCAGGGTATAGAACGTTGATTTAGAAAGGAAGAAGATTCAGCTGGCTAGCCTTCGACTCGGAGGAATTTCACTAGTATGGTGGGAAGGCAAGACACAAGCTGATCTGCAAAAACATG
The DNA here is from genome assembly GCA_031772625.1 of Pinus tabuliformis. Classification (NCBI taxonomy): domain Eukaryota; kingdom Viridiplantae; phylum Streptophyta; class Pinopsida; order Pinales; family Pinaceae; genus Pinus; species Pinus tabuliformis. The sequence goes on along the minus strand of CM062815.1, from coordinate 1,088,236,319 downwards.
GTAAAATCATTTCTACCTAGAATGAATTTGTTTCTACTATCAAAAAGCAATTCTATCCTTTAGCTTACATGCAGCAGGCAATGATGAGTTGGAAAACTCTTCGTTAGTTGAAGGGTCAAAGTGTACAGAGTTATACTCAGGAATTCATAAAGAGAGCTTTAACTCTAGGTATATCATTAGATTCACCTGAGACTTTATTGAAGTATATAGGTGGTTTTCATAGCTATTTAAAGCATACTATTCTCATGTTTAATCCCACTAGCTTCGATGATGTATCAATTCAAGCCACACATCTAAAAGCTAGAGGTAAGAATGTAATCGTAGAGGTTGGGGGATCATCTAAATATTCTGTAAACAAGAGCAAGGAAAAAAAGAAACTGAAATGGAAGGAGAGGAAATAAAATACTGTAAAGAAGTATAAACATTCATGCACTCATTACAAGAAAGAAGGACATGATGAGGCACACTACTGGTTTTTGCATCCAGAATGGAAACCTAAGAAGTTTGATGGAAATAAGAAAAAAAATGTTGCTGCTATTCAGTTGGACTTGGGATCAGATTCAGGTGATGAAACAACAGTTACAACCATAGATATTAAAGGTAAAGATTATGAAGCATACACAAGTAATTCTGCATAATTTGTTGATAATGAAAATAATGAGAGGGAAAGAAATGAGCTTTTTCGTGTTAGAGTGATTTCCAAGTATAATAAGATTGATACTTTATTTGATAGTGGATCACAAGTAAATTTGATTCTGAAACAATTGTAAAGAATTTGGGATTACAAACAAAACCTCATGAGACTCCATATCCATTAGGTTGGGTGTGTGATAAGACAAACCTACAAGTAATGAGACAATGTAAACTTAGGTTTGCTATTGGATCAACATTTGTAGATGAGGTTGAGTTAGATATAGTTCCATTGGATATATGTGGTATTGTTTTGGGAAGTCCATACTTGTATGATAAGAAAGCTATTTTCTATAGAGCTGAGAATAAGTATCAAATCACTAAAAATGGAATAGAATATATTGTAAGAGCTCTTAAACTCAAAGGTAACTATTCTCTCATAAATTCAGGACAGATGAAAAGAATTGTGAATTCAAGTAAGAAATTTTTACTAATGGTTGTAAAGGCAAAGGATCCTGGAAAATCCAATGCATTTGAAGGCTGTGATTCTAAACAGAAAGTTGATTTAGTTAAAGTTGTTTCAGAGACTGATGTTCTATTTCAAGAACCTAAAAGTCTGCCACCCAAGTGAGAAATAGTACATGATATTTATTTGCAACAAGATGCTCCATTACCTAACATTGGAATGTACAGGTTGCCAGCTTTAGAGAATGCAGAGATAAAGAAGCAGGTACAGGAGTGTTGTGGGGAAAAATGCCTATGCAGGACGATCCTATCCACCTAAGGTGTGACAGTGCCTTAGCAACAAACAGAGACAGCTATTCTAGTATTCTTCCTTTATGAATTAAGAATGAAGAGAGATGGATGGACTAACCGGTGTCTTCCGTTTGTCCCTCGATCCGGTTTCTCTTCTCTTTGAGAGTTCCCAGCTACTTGCCTTCTCGCTCGCCCAGCTTCAAGAGGTTTCTGCAAGATCACAAGAAGAGAAAACTACACAAGACATGGATTCATATTCATAACTAGTTCAGGATTAGAAGTAAACTAAACATACTAATGCAATCATACATCAAAGATACATCAGTATATAGGAGAAACCAAGATATCTTTATTGATGAATAACAAGGTTCAGGAAGAGATACAACCCAGAGGGCTCCAATCCAGCATCTCCTTCCCAGCAAATGGAATTCCTATCTTCACCCCCTTCAAAGCATTAAGCACCCAATGATTCCAATCTCAAACCAACAGCAATTCTTTGCAATAACAAAATTCCAGCCTCTAGATCTCATGGAGGAGAGATCCATATATAGATGTTTGGAGAGAGGATGAGTCAGCTTGAGATCTGACTAGTGTCCTCTCCCTCTGTCAGTTCTTGATTCCACTTGGAGGTTCTTGCTTCCACTTGGAGATTGGGAACCTCTTACTCATCACCAGTCGAATTCACTGTGGCAAGTGTCATTGAGGAAGATTCTGGAAGCTTCCTGGATCTTGACACCTCTTGGAATGAACTTGCCATTTGTCAACTCTCGCTTAGCGCACCCTAGTAGTGCTTCTACCTGCGTTGCAGTGCAGGTAGCCAGTGTTGGCTTTGACATTCAGCGCAGACAGCTAGTGGAGCCACTGAATTGACTTGTTTTTGAGGAGTTTTTGGTGGAGAACTTCTGTGAATTTCTCTGGTTTGTTAGCCTTGTTCCTCTAGGGGTAGGAACAATATGTTTAGGGACTTTGGATCCCTTAGATTATGGACATTTCATGCTCAATGCTGTAAGGCACAAAAATGTCTATAACAGTAGCCCCCTAAAGTATGAGGCCGTTTATCGGGTGAAATGCTTTATTAGGAGGATCCGAAGTTCATCCAATGCTGGGAGGAGACCTGTAATGAGATATAATACAATACATTATTTTTCATACTGCTTTCATGATCTAGCTGATGCGGGCATTCCCATGCTCAGCTTTATAAATTCATTTTTCTGTACATAGAACAGACAATCGTCTGATGGTAGACTGATAATTTTGATGAAATTATCATCCTTTGGGTAGGATGATTATCTGCTGCAATGATGTACATGTCAATGTCTTTATCTTTCTGAATATATATCGCAGCCCGGATGGATGAAACTAGATCCGGGGTCTTCAAACTCATTCGATATTCACTCTAAGTACAAGTCGATCCATGTGAGAAATGTTCTGAAGTCGAACATGGAAAGACATCGCTTGATTACTGCTCAATGAGGTAAACTGTTAACAAGCGCGAGAGGAATCACTGATAATGATAATGACCCTCAAGACTGCAGTACAATTTACGTGGTGTGAATAAAGGACTTGGCGTCGAACACCACGCAAAATCTTTCGGTCGAAGGTCATTGATGTATACCTATCGCCGGAAGTGAGAAACTTGCCATTGAGGCATGCAAGCTTCAAAGTACTGAAGGGGTTGTTCCTTGATCAACTTCTTGGATAATGAGCTGATGTCGACAAGAAGCGATCCGTCAAAGGAGGGCCTTAATGAATCCCACATCAATGACACGGAACGGAGCTAATGATTTTGATGGAGGTGAAAACGATTTGTGACATATGATTCAGGGTGGCGGTCATGAAAGGATGAAGGATAATGTACGGCAGTGGATGGGACACGGTTGACTTTTCTGAACGACTTCTCTTGAACATATGGCGACACTGATGCGATGGATCGGTAGCATTACCCCAAATATGGACGGTATGGCGAGACCATGGATGTGACCGATGAATGGAACAACCCAACCCGATTGTGGTACGGAGGAAAAGTGTCATGTTCAAGAGCGACTTGCTACCATCAAAGTTTTCTTGAGTTTCTCCCAATTTTCCCCAGTCATTGCTGACCAGTACCTCTTTATTTTTGTCAATCTTGAGGAGGATAACATATGCTTGTTCTATAACCTGCCCTTCAGGCAAGCCCATCACTATGTTTTAACGAGCCTAGCGATAGTGAAACTCGTTCTCGTCTAAAGACAAGTTTGTCGCTATTTAATGATTTTAACGAGTCTAACGACAAAGATAACTCGGTTCTTTTCATTTTTAGAGAGTCTGAAAAGATACATAAAGTTAACTCCAAAATTCCTTTTTCGTCATCTAATCCCTTAGGTCCGAAAAAGTATAAAACAATACAGAAGGGATGAGTTTTCGATAGTTTTAACGAGCCGAATAAAACAAGCGCTCGATCTTTTTGTGCAATAATCCCTCAGGTCCAAAAAGATTAAAATCTACAGGAGGGATAGCACTTCTTGTCCCTTTAACGAGCTGGAAGGCCAAGGACTCGGCAATCTTTTCATATTTTACGAGTCAGATGAAAAGAGCTTAAAGAAGACTCGTCTTTTGAGGAACGAGTGATGAAATAGGTTAGCAGTTGATTCCAGGTACAAGTTGGAATTTTCCAATCACGACAGTGTCACAAGGATGGCTAGTGAAATCACTCTTCGCAGCTGTTCCTCAAAATGGGTAAACAAACATATGGAGGTGAACGATCGGCCAATGGAAAAGTGGAGGTGACGGTGCAAACACAACCAAGGCTTTAATGGCTGATAATATTACATTCACTGTGGTTATTTACCGGGATAGTTCATTTTTTAATGAGCTTAAACGCGGGTGGAAACATTTGCTTGATTTTATGTTTATTTTTTAACGAGCATGAACTATACGATAAAACTGCTCGGATCTTGCGTTTATTTTTTAACGAGCATGAACTGTGTGCTAAAACTGCTCGATGATAAGTTTGCATGCCCCCAGCATAACAACGCAAATCGAGGTGCATGCCCCCCAAGCTTCATTGCATTCAACTTGGTGGTTGGAATGAAGGTTTACCTTTGAGATTTGGAAAGGAGATTGTTTCATTTTTTAATGAGGTTGACACAGTAAAAGAACTATCCTCATGACTCCTTGTTTCATTTTTTAACGAGGTTGACACGATATTAGAACCGTCCTCGGAGCCCACTGTATTTACAGTATTTCTATTAGGGCGATGATCCACGCTGACAAAATGTTTAGGAATCTTCCGAATCCATTAGATATAGAAGATTTCATATTGTAGGTTTCCACTGTGGCCACTTCCGCCAGATTACTTGCAGGCGGTAGGGCAAAAGTACCCATTAAGGCAGGGTCTTTTAGGAGACCTACTCCAATATTTTGAAGCGAATGATTGCTTCCATGGATCATTGGAATGCCTCCCGTAACTTTTGAACTGTCGGGGAGGAAAGTTTGTTGGTCGATGACTGTAATTCCTCCTTGAAAGGGAAATGCAATCTTCCTGAAGTAGGTTGACACAACTGCGGCCATGGCATATATCCAGGGCCTTCCCAGTAGGATGTTGTAATCGAGGTTTCCATCAATTACTTCAACATCAATTCCTACTGTTTTGCCCCCTAGTTCAACTTGCAAGTTACTTAAAATCCCGTATGGAGTGTATGATCATCCATCAAATTCTTTTAACGTCGTTGACGATCTCGACAAGGGTGGTGAGCCTAAATTCTTCCAGCAACTCATCAACATAATACACGTAGATGCGCCCTCATCAATAATTGTTCGATGAACAGTTTTGTTGAGGGCTTTCACTTGAATAAGGAAAGCTAGTTGAGATGGTAACTGAGGGTCATATCCTTTATGATCAAAGGCCACAAGATTGGAGTCCATTGGGTCAATTTCACCTATTGCTGATAATAAAGCTTGCCCTTGGGAGAGGCAATTTTGCGGTACCTCAAGCGTCGACATAGCGGACGGCGATTGGGCCAGGTCCTCTATTATATTATAATTCTGTGCTATTTTTGCACGAGGATTAAATGTCGACTTGTACACTACTCCCTTTGGCGACTTTATCATTTTTTCAGGAATGGTGGGTGGCACAACTTTGGTCAAAGTTGTTGTCGAACTACTAGGTTGTTCATTAGCCTTGTTATTCGACACCTGTGGATTCCCGTAATATTTATTCCTTGCCAAAGCATCATTTTGCTGCTTTGAGATAGACAACATAAGCACTTGGGATCGGGAAGCATTTTGATTAGCAACCAGTTTGGTACTCGGGCTTGGAAACGGATCAGTCAATACTGCTGAGGTTTTTGAACTCTTAAAGAGTTCCTTAACTTCAGCTATATGTGGACAATCTCTCGTCCAATGATCCTCATCGCATATATGACACCCCGTAGGGGGTTTCCTTTTTCTCCCTTTCTTTTTCTTCTTGCCCCCTGGTTGCTTCAGTTGTTTGCCCTTGTTGGTCGACGCGGCATTTACTTCCGAGGCAAGAAGTTCCTCATTTGCACTTTGACTGGAAATCTTACGGGCCCTTTTAGATGTAGCCTTTGTCGATTTTGTGTCTGTCGTGCCAATCACGCCATCGATGGCATGAGAGTCATTGTTTGATTTAGGAGGAGGAGGAATTGAGAATTCCGGTCTAGGGGCGTCAGGTATTTTGTCGTAGAGCGTGCCAAACTGAGTATAGACCAAGTCCAGATATTGCGCACGAGCGATGACTTGCTCTTCCGTTACGACTCCCCCCTTTGCCACATCTTCCGTGATTATAGGAAGTAAGGATTTGATAAACCATTCAGCTAATAGCTGATCGGGAACGTACGTTTTTACCATCCTACAACGACGTCGCCACTCATGTATATGATCAGATATGTGAGTGGCCGTTGTCTGTTTGAAGTTGGTTAGGAGTTCCGTTCCCATTTCATACCTTATCGGTAATTGAAAATGGGTTAAGAAATTCGTGGCTAAGGTACTGAAGTTGTTGAACGAAGCTCTAGGCAATTCAATATACCTTTTTGCCGCTGGACTAGTTAACGTCCTCTGAAAAAGGCGAAGCCTAATCAAATCATTGTTCAGGGTGTTTAATGAACACCACAGATGAAATGTCATCACATGATTCGACTGATCTTCACCCGGATTTCCATTAAATTTAGGAATATTTGACGGAAGTTTATGCCGAATCGCTGGCCACCAAGGGGCATAAGCAATTGGATCATTCGTCAGCCGGTTTAGATCTGGTAATTCTAGAATTGCTACAAAGGGCAATTGTTGATTCAGGTTAGGCGAAGCATACCCAGGATAAGATGGAATCGCCTGAGCAGTGGGTCTTTGCATACCAGCATAATGTATTTGATGTTGGCAACTTTGACAAGGTTGATGGGCATAACCATTATAATATGGTTGTTGATTACCGCTTTGGAAATGCAATTGCCCATTACTTACAGAGACTTGTTGCTCAGGTCCTTGATATGATTGCTGGAATGGGGGTTGTTGAGTTTGAACCAGCTCTGGTTGTTGAACCATTTGTTGTTGACCAATACTGGATGATTGACCAAGATGAGGAGTCACAGCACTTGTTTGATCCTGAGTCGCTCCAGATAAGGAGGCACTAACCTGAGGTTGTGATTGAGTCGTTGAGACAAGAGGCTGTTGTATTGCAACCTGAGGCTGTTGGGGTTGACATACAACAGGTAACACTTGTATTTGTGACGCAGTAACCATGGCAGGTATAGTGGGAATATTCGACACAGGGTGGACTGGTTGCATTGAATATACAACCCTTTGTTGCTGAGGCAGTATTGGTACCCAACCGCTGGATGTAATTCCAGTTTGACCTAAACTTTGTTGTAAACTCCCATATGGTTGTTCTCCAGGAGGGAAAAATGAAAAGGCATACTGCCCTCCATATGGTGGAAATCCAGTACTTGAAGGGCAGATTGGCCTTTGAAGACACATTGTATCAATTTGTTGAGTTTCAACATAAGAAATACCAGATGATAATCCGGATGAAGAAATAGGAACTAACCATGTCGTCGAAGCAGTCCCCGATGGGACTCCGGCTTGTTGTTGATAACTTGCTGGGACAGATGGTATACCATCGAACATCGTTGGGGTAGCAGCAGGAGGCTCTGTCGCTGCTGTGTCGGATGACACAGTCCTGGATGTCGACGGTTGTTCAAACATATCTAGTCTATCCAAAAGATTTTCTAGCGATTCTACAAGAACTTACGATGAAAAGAGACTAACTTCGAAGATCAATGAGGGAATGGTGATGATTATTCCGTTTAAAATAAATTTTAACGACGCTTAGACACAACCTGCTTTTTCAATTTTAAAGAATCGAGAAAAAGCAAAAGATGACTCTAGTCTCCTTCGATGTTTTAACGAGCCCGAAGTGACAAATGCTCGGATGGACTTTTTTTGTTATAGAGTCTGAAAAAGGCCAAAAGGAACTGCTCTGGAGTTCTAGGTAGAGGGTGTGCCAAACTTTTCGCAAAACCGCAGAATACTTTTTAAGGTACGGGCGGTCGATCTTCCTGAATGCTGTGTTCAGTGCATTGCGATCAGTAGGGCGGCCGACACGGCTTCCTAAGGATAAAGTTTTTATGCCTATAGGGGTCTCCCAATATATACGCAATGGTACGTGGGAGCACAATCCATACTGGCGCTATCGTCCCTCAGGAGGAATCACCACCATCAACGAGATCGACAGTCACCAGGCTTTACGACGCCGGAAAATGTCTCTAGCCTAGACCTCTATGTTGTGCTTTATGTTGCAAAGCGTTGTTAAGTTCATTCGATTTATTTTAGGTTGATCATTTGAGAAGTTTGCCTTTTGAGGTTCACCATGAGATGTATGATACAATTCCTAAATGCAGTCTAAAGATGATAAGCAAGCTTTATATCTTTTCAACTTATGAAAATCCTAGCTACAAAGGGAAAAGAAAGACACCATCTTTTCTCAAAGAGCAATCAGCACACTCTAATGCACTTTTCCTAAACAAAACATGCAAACTATCAAGATTCAAATGCACAATGCAGGTGTTTGTTTTCCGCTTTCTTAGTATTGATGCCTACAAAGAAAGCTTTTTGTACAACTTTGAATTTGCTTTTAAATGACAAATACAAACAAGTTTACTTTTTCGAAATCAGAAAGGGTAGAAGAGATTACAACACTTAACGATTTTCGAAATGAATACTTGTTTCGACACTTAAAAGAGACAAACTCAAACCAAAAGCAAAAGTAAATGTATAATCAACTGCAAACAGCCAATGAACTCTCTCCTAAGATCACAATCAACAGATCTGAATCAAGGGATATAGGATGACTATTTCACTCTTGCAAAGGAAAACTGTAAATGACGCCACAAACACATAAAAACACTCACAGTCTTTTTGTACAAAAGGAGGCAGAATTTAAGCGGAGAAAAGGAGTTATCGGACTGGTACCTATGCTGGTTACAGGCTGCAAAAATCATAGATCAAAACAAGGTAAAACAGAGCAGAGAACCCCAGCTGCACAAGGCCTAACTGGATCAGCACAACCTCAACACAAGGGTTTTGACATTCAGCGCAGGTAGCCTTCACGGGACCTGCATTGAAATGCAGAACCTCTTCACAGGGTCTATGCTGAAGGAGAAACGAGAGTTTCTCACAGGGTTCTGGATCACAGTTTGCTATTTAATATACAATTTCAAGCCAAATCAAAGCAACAAGCAAGGTACAATCAAAGGGATGCTTTGAGGGAGTACTAAGATCTATCACAAAGGATCATCAAATCATTTGTGAATCCATTGTTCAGATCATAGAAAAATCCAGTGATTGGATCAAAGCAGCAGCTGTCTACTTTGCATCTGAGAATAGCAGATGCAGTTCGATTGTTGCTGTTGAGTCTATGAAACAAACAATGATAGAGACACAAATAAAATGACTAAACAGATATCCCCAGTGGAGTCGCCAATTTTTTGTGGGGAAAAATGCCTATGCAGGACGATCCTATCCACCTAAGTTGTGACAGTGCCTTAGCAACAAACAGAGACAGCTATTCTAGTATTCTTCCCTTATGAATTAAGAATGAAGAGAGATGGATGGACTAACCGGTGTCTTCCGTTTGTACCTCGATCCGGTTTCTCTTCTCTTTGAGAGTTCCCAGCTACTTGCCTTCTCGCTCGCCCAGCTTCAAGAGGTTTCTGCAAGATCACAAGAAGAGAAAACTACACAAGACATGGATTCATATTCATAACTAGTTCAGGATTAGAAGTAAACTAAACATACTAATGCAATCATACATCAAAGATACATCAGTATATAGGAGAAACTAAGATAGCTTTATTGATGAATAACAAGGTTCAGGAAGAGATACAACCCAGAGGGCTCCAATCCAGCATCTCCTTCCCAGCAAATGGAATTCCTATCTTCACCCCCTTCAAAGCATTAAGCACCCTATGATTCCAATCTCAAACCAACAGCAAATCTTTGCAATAACAAAATTCCAGCCTCTAGATCTCATGGAGGAGAGATCCATATATAGATTTTTGGAGAGAGGATGAGTCAGCTTGAGATCTGACTAGTGTCCTCTCCCTCTGTCAGTTCTTGATTCCACTTGGAGGTTCTTGCTTCCACTTGGAGATTGGGAACCTCTTACTCATCACCAGTCGAATTCACTGAGGCAAGTGTCATTGAGGAAGATTCTGGAAGCTTCCTGGATCTTGACACCTCTTGGAATGAACTTGCCATTTGTCAACTCTTGCTCAGTGCACCCTGGTAGTGCTTCTACCTGCATTGCAGTGCAGGTAGCCAGTGTTGGCTTTGATATTTAGCGCAGACAGCTAGTGGATCCACTGAATTGATCCTGAATTGACTTGTTTTTGAGCAGTTTTTGGTGGAGAACTTCTGTGAATTGTTGTGGTTTGTTAGCCTTGTTCCTCTAGGGGTAGGAACAATATGTTTAGGGACTTTGGATCCCTTAGATTATGGACATTTCATGCTCAATGTTGTAAGGCACTAAAATGTCTATAACAAGGAGTTGCGCGATAAAGGGTTTATATGGCCAAGCACATCACCCTGTGGATCTCTAATCGTGCTGGTGGGAAAGAAAGATGGTTCGTGGAGAATGTGCATTGATTATAGAGCACTAAATAAAATAATGATCAAGAATCGTTATCCTCTTCCTTGTATTGAAGATTTATTAGATCAACTGAAAGAAGCAATTTACTTTTCTAAGTTAGACTTGCGAAGTGGTTATCATCAGACCAGAGTTTCAAAACATGATGCATGGAATATTGCTTTCAAGACAAAGCAAGGACTATATGAATGGTTGGTTATGCCTTTTGGCTTAACTAATGATCCTGCTACATTTATGAGAGTCATGAATGATGTCCTCAGACCATTTATTGATGATTTTGTAATTGATTAATTATATGACATTATTTTTTTTAGTAAGACCTGGGAAGACCATGTAAAGCATGTAAAGTAGACATTAGATGTTTTAAAAAGAGAAAATCTCTATGTAAAACTGTCAAAATGTGAATTTGGTAGAACATCTTTAAATTATTTGGGTCATATTGTAGGATTGGTGAATTGAAGATAGGTCCCTCTAAGGTTGAAGTCATTGTGAACCGGCCTAAACCCAAATCTACTACAGAGGTTATGATTTTCCTAGGGGCAGCACAATACTAGAGAAAGTTTATTGCTAACTTTTCTTTGATTGCATCTCCGTTACATGCTTTAATAGGATTGAAACAGGTGTTTAAGTGGGGAGGCAAAAAAGAGAAAGCCTTCGACACCTTAAAAGAAAAAATCAGTACAACACCAGTACTAGCACTGCCAGATATTCAACATCCATTTGAGATTGAGACAGATTCTAGTGACTATGCCATGGGACCAGTGATGATGCAACAAAAAAAACCCATATGCTATCATTATGAGACATTTACTTTTGCAGTAGTTAATTATCCCACATATGATAAAGAATTATATGCATTAGTACAAAGTGTGAAAAAGTGGAAACATTACCTAATGGGTAAAGAAACAATCATACATACAGATCATCAACCACTTCAATATTTGCACTCACAAACTAAATTGCAGCAATCAAGACATTATAGATGGATGGGTTTTCTACAACAATTTCATCTTGTCATCAGATATAAGAAGGGCATACACAATAAGGTTGCAGACATATTATCAAGACCAATCATAAATGCATATACTATACTTAAGCATAACTCAGTAATGCATGAAAGTTACATTGAAAAATATGCTCAAGATGTAGATTTTAAAGATGTATATGCAACTTTAAGTCATGGCAAGCAAGTAGAAGAATTGGATTATTATGTAAAGGACCAACTCTTATATCATTTGGGAAAGTTATGCATTCCAAAAACTAAATAGCTAACATAATCTGAGAAGCACATACTTCTCTCATATCAGGTCATTTTGGTGTAAGCAAAATAGTTGCACAATTGCAAAGGTTTTGTTATTCGCCAAAAATGCATGAGATAGTTTCTAGATATATCAAAGGGTGTACTATGTGTGCTACAAGCAAGCACAATAATAGGAAATTAGGCTTGTACACTCCACTTCCAATTCATTCTAGTCCTTGGGAAAGTGTTTCCATGGATTTTGTTGGGGGATTGCCAAAATCTAGGAAAGGTCATGATTATTTGTATGTTGTTGTGGATAGGTTCAGTAAAATGTGTATTTTGATACCATGTAACAAGTAGGTTATAGCTGAACAAACAACAAAGTTGTTCTTTCAGAATGTATGGGTTCATTTTGGGTTACCCACTTCTATTGTATCTGATCGAGACTTTCGATTTGTTGGGAAGTTTTGGTCAAATCTATGGGAGTTGATGGACACCGGGTTGAATAAGAGCACAACATTTCATCCACAAACAGATGGTCAGACAAAAGTGGTCAACAGGATAGTGATCCAATTGCTTAGAGGTTATTGTAGCAAGTATCCCAAGCTTTGGGATGAGCATTTGTGTTATGTGCAGCATGCTTACAACCGTGCCAAGTACTCTTCTACTCAGAGATCTCCTTTTGAGACTTGTTTTGGTTTTATACCAAAGTCTCCCTTGGATTTTGTCTTTGGTAAAGAAATAGCAGTTGATGGACATAGTGATGTGGACAAAGCAACCAATTTCATTGAACAAATCCAGGAAATTCACCAAGCAGTACAGGAACCGCTAGAAAGAAGTCAAGCCAAGTACAATGCAAGACATGATAAGCATCGAGTTGAGCATAGTTTTCAAGTTGGTGATCAAGTGGAGTTGTACATCAGCAAAGACAGAATGCAAGGTGAAGGTAAGAAGCTAAAACCAATAAGGTATGGACCTTTTAGGATACTTGATAAAATTGGTGAAAATGTTTTTTGCCTTGATTTTCTAGCTTATATGTAGATCTATTCAGTCATTAATGCAGAAAACTTGAGATTGTATGAACCTTCATTGATTGAAGATCCTGAAGAAAAAATTCAGTTGCCTTTTGTTGGGGATTTTTTTCTTGAGTATCTCAATGAGTTACAAGAGGACACAGTTTTGGATAGGAAGGTAAGAACTACATGTCAAGGGGATGTTGAGTACCTGAGAGTAGGACTCAAAGGTTCAAATCCAAGCAAGGTATGATGGATAGAAATTAGGCAAGTGAGGGAACTGTATCCTCACTTGATCGATGCCTAAAACCAACTTTTGGTGTACCAAAATATTTTCAGTGGGAAGCCGTGATCCAAAATGGATCTTGTATACAAAACCTTTAAGTCTAATGTCTTCATTAATTAATAGCGCAAATGAAAGAATGGCGGAAAAACTCGAAAATCCAAAGGAAAGCGGAAGCGCAGCAGGAATGCACCAGAGCCATTGGATCCATGGGATCAATGGATGAGATCAAATCGCATCGGAGAAGCCAGTGACACATCAAACCTCAACCTCAAAGTGATTGCAATCAGCGATGACATATAAACCATTGATCAAGCGTGTAGATCAATGGCAGAGTGAGATTGAATCGCATCGCAATATCGCTGAAGGGAGGACTTACCGCAAGCTAGGGACTCTTGCGATATGCGATTGCGATTATCACATTGCAATATCGCATCATAGACAACTAGAAGGGGAATGGACCCAGAACATCGCGACGGGACGACATGCGATATGCTGATATTGGTGATCAACGGAGTGGAATAGTGCAACAATGCAAAAGACCCGCGACCCTGCGATATGCGATACATCGATATCAGCGATCGGCGATCAGCAGAGCAGGGGGATTGTAGCCATATGAAAGAGCTTCACCTTGTGACATGCGATAAAGGCCGGACCCGATAGGGATTATGGATGTGATTGGAGATTATTTGAAGTCTGATAGAAAGTTTTTTATCAGATTTTCTATGTTTTCTGTGTATTTTCCTTTAGAGACCAAAAATGTATTGCTTTAAGGATTTTGCTGGGGGAAGGCCAAATGGCTAGTTCCACCCATGCCCACAAGTATTTCATCCTATTAGAAGCCTTATGCCCCTGATTTTTTCAACAATGAGTGCATGAATGCTTGACGGGAGCCAGAGAGCCTGGGGAAGAAGGGAAATGACCGGAATCCAGAGAGCCCGAACAGGGAGACATCCAGATAACGTTGTTAGGTTTAAAAAGCCATCCAATGACAGAATAGGGATAGTCAGAGGAGAAACAGATTGAAACAAATGAATAGAGTAACAAAACAGAGGGAGAGTCTGTGCACTCTTTAGACTCGAGGTTCTCAAGTGGATCCCTATTTAATGTCAATGTTGTGTTGAGACTTTGTTTTGAGCTCACTCTTCTAATAATCTGGTCTTGAAGACATAATATAGAGGTCGACACTGATAGCTGGACTAGGAGACGTAGCCATCAAGTCTAGCGAACTCCTTTATTATTTTGGTTGTGTTGATGTGTGTGTCTGTTATGTTTTCTGACTATTAATTGTCTATATTATTCGCAATCTTTTCGATCCATTGCACTAAGTAATATAGGCATTTTCTTGCACATGAGTCTGTAATACCTTTTCTTCTTAACTTAGTATCCATTTTGGATCAATATAGTTCTCAGAATGGAATCGCGATAGGAGATGACAAGAGGAAACAAACAGAAGACAGTACATGGGTTCGCAAAGCCCCAACAAAGGAGGTTGAGTTTGATTTGGAGCACGCATGTGAAACCTTCATGGAAGCTAAGAAGAGCTTCGTCGAGGTCTCCACCTCAGGAAGCAAGGAGAAGCCTAAGTAGGAGATGGACCCCTCTATGCTCACAACTTTCCTGGAAACCTGTATGAAGTTAATGCGTGACAGCAAGGCTATGAAAGGGTTATAAGAAGTCATCAATAGATGTGTTGGAACTGCACTAGGTGACCTGCGCATAGTACAAAAGATTGACAAGCATAAGAAAAGGATGGGATGGGAGATGAGACTGACCACATGGATAGAAGAATATGAAATGGATCATGTCATTTCGAACCTAGGGTCAGATGCAAATTTCCTACCAAAGTAGACTTGGGAGCGAATGGGGAGACCTTTGTTGCAATGGTCTCTGATTAAGATAAGGATGGTGAATCAACAAAAGATCAATCCCATGGGGCGGTTGTAGGGGGTGACCATGGATATTGAGGGAGCGATCATACTACCTGATTTTGAAGTAATAGAAATAGTGGATGACAACAATCCCTATCCTGCACTCCTGGGAATTGACTGGGCTACTGATATGAATAGGTTAATCAATTTGAAGAAGTGAAATATGATCTTTGAGAAGAAATCTCTGTGCGTAATAGTACCCCTCAATCCTGCTAATGGATCGCGCTATACTGAACGTATCCGCGATTATGACAGTGATGATGAGCTAGAATGTATCTATAAGGTAACAACGCGAGACCAATATTGGGTGAATCCCACCGTGGATGGATGGATTACATGGGATCACAAGAATTCTTGCACTTTGGACTCCAATGAAAAAATAGAGCACTGACAGAATCGGTTACATGAAGTAACTACACTGAATTGCAACATGATGACTTAGTCACTGCACTGTGTGTCGTCAGAGGTAAGAAATTTTCCTACTTATGATGGTCTGAATGAGGTAGATAACTTTATGGATGCATTTGAAAGGGAGGTACCAGAAAAGTAGCGCTTCTAGGCCTTGAACTCGGCACTGCGCGCTACGCCCACAAGATGGTGGGGTACACACAAGGGAATCTTTGATGATTAGCGTGAATGTAGAAGGATGATGAGAACACAATTTGGGAAGCCTAAGATGTGACTGATAGACAAGTATAATGGGCAGAATGATCCGCGTGCACATCTGGCCAAATGGACCTAGGCTTATGGATAAAAACTCCAACCTGAGTTGGTGCACCTATTCGGCCATGTGACTAAATGAAAGTAGCATAGCCTTAGCACTCCAAGTAGCTGAAAGGAGGTGTGAGACTATAAACTACACTACCTGGGTTGGGGAGCTGCCGGATTGGAATATGGTACGAAGCAAGGACGTGTCACTGGGTTTGCGGCAGTGTTGAGGGAGCTATGCTACCCAAGGAGAAATCGCGCAAGTTAGCTAGAAAGTGACCGTTAAAATCATTGTTCATGAAAAGACGGCATAAGTGAGGCCAAATGGAGCGGGCGACTGACATTTAAGATGAAATTTATGGCTTAGAGCATTGAAAATCGGTCGCCAGTCTGACATTAATGAACTGATTTTGGGGGGAACGGTCGGATTTGAATTCAAAATGCCCTATACATTACAAGTGGATTTCTAGCGAAAAACACTTGGCATTTTGAGAATTGAGTTGTTGCACTCTCAAGTGCACATTTACTATGAATTCTTTCAAGATCTGGTAGCAAGTCCGGCGTTTGAAAAATTGTCAAAGGAGACACAAGCACTAGGGAATAGGGTCATGTCGACATGTGCAGAAGCTATGGATGCTAAAGGAGTGGCAACCGAGGAGAATGCACAGGAAATTGATATGGGGGCCAAAGTAGTTGCCCTGGAAGTGGCCGAAGTATTGGCAGAGGTCCCTAAATCCCTAAGAACACTGAGATAGAAGCCAACCCCAACTAACGAAACCATGAAAGACAAGAAGGGCAAGAAACCTGCCATACCGGTGTGCGCGTCACCAAGACAAAACCCACCAAAGCCCACTACCTAGGAAAAAGGCAAGGCTATAAACCTAGAAGGAGGATATCGAAGACATCCCCATGGATGATGAGGATGTGGGAATGGGAATACAGGAGGTTGAAACCCATAGTGCAGACCCTATTACATAGTTGTCGGAGTATGTCCCTCTGTGCAAGCCTAAGTCCAAGGTCCCAAAGGACATTGATGAAAGTAAGACTCCCCTGCAAACCCCTCTGCGACTGGATGAAATCCCTTTTGATGGTCTATGTTTGGCACAAGTGCTGATATTGAAGATCGAAGATTAGGACTTAGCAGACCACGAGAAGTTCCCACACCTGGCGACCGAACAGCTGATGTGCTGCATCAGAGACACAAATATGGGGATGACTGCATTGGAGCCGTGAAAGTGGCTTAGAGGAGTAGAGAAGGTAGTATTACTCAACTTGTTCTAGGTGCCGCACTATAACTGCACCCTCGTGACAGTTTTGGTCATCAAGAATCTACTGTGCTTGGTGCATGATGGGTGTCTATGGCTGGAGGAGTTGATACCCATCATTGATATGTTGATTCACAGAATAACGTACCTGTCGTATACAAGTGAAAATCCAACTATGATCTTTGGCAGCAAGGGTGGCAAGCAGGCGCTCGCAGAATCAATGAAAGAGAAGTTCAAACTGGTGAAGAAGCCGCGTGGGTATGCTATCTCCAACATCTGCGGCCCCACTATGAAGGTGGAAATGTAGATCCTTGTAGGGAAGGTGATGCGAAAGTGCCATGCCGATGATGTGCCGACGCCTATCGTCATTCTCACACATCAGTGCACGAAAGGAGTCTATTTTAATTGGTTAGACTACCTTTGTTGAGAGTTCCTAGTGAACTGCAGCGAAGAACAAGAGAAAAGCAAGACCTTCCACTATGTGTGGATCTTGCTATTGATCGTGCTGGTAGCATGGGAGCTACTAGAGAAGAGACAATTCCCCTCGGTTGTGCCAGATCTTCCTGAAGTAGTGAAGTAAACTTCATTGTGGGTGACAAAGGATGCGGAGGGAGTTCATGACAGCAAGATCTTCTAGATCTTGATGGAAATGAATATCAGGATGGCTATCAATCGCAAGCTACGATTGTCTCTCATGGTATATGTTAACCTGCAAAGCTATGCCGAGTTTAAAGCTGATTTCCATCAGATATCAATTAGGGCATGGAAGGACCTTGCGTAGAAGTGGTACGATTTGTCGTACCTAGCCACAGATGATTCCATCGATGCAATGCTTCATAAATGGTCAATGGAGCGGCACACTACCACAGACTTGGCAGTGGGTGGAAGCAAGTCCGCCACATAGAAGAAGAAGGAAGAGGCCAACATGAAGATGGTGTAGCTGGTTGAAAAGAGGAAAAAGGAGGTCGCTGACAAGGCCCAAGTGGAACATGTAGGAAAGGAGGTAGTAAAACAGACAGGTGGCACAAAGCGGGGCTCTGACATAGGCGCGTGATCACCTTCACCTTAGACTGAAGAGGAGGACACAAAACAACATGACGTGGACCCTTAGGAGACATCTATCCACATTAAGAGCCTGAGAGCACTGGAGAAGGGAGGGTCTAGAAAGAAATACAACGCAACTAAGACCTCGTTGGACCCTATCACATTGATGGAGGGCGACTTATATGACATTGGTGATATAGTCTGAGATGTCACCATGGAGACCCTACAGAAATTTTAAAATCAATAGCAGATCATCCTAGGGGCCATTCAAACCGGGCTGCAGGATTTGTGGACCCGCGCATCACAAGCTGGTACGTTTTCCACCATCTTGGCTATCGGTATGTCATAGGTTGTCGATATGCTGTGCACGAAGGCTTCCATTGCAATAATGCTACCAGATGGAGCATTGACCATGGAAAATGAGGTTGACAAACCCACTGTTAGTGCCTTGAAGGGAGTTGGACTGAACCTGGAAGCGCTTCTGTGCGAAGCACTCCACCTCTTGCAGGATGGAGTAATTGCAGAGCTAAGGGCCGTGAGCACCGCACCCTCCACAAGATCAGTGAATAGAAGATAAACAACAAACATATGTCCTTATAGAAGAATGCTGCCATCGCCGCTGAGGCCGAGGTGACTAGCCAGAGTGAGAATATAATACAGGTCATGGAGGAGGCATGCAAAATGGTCCCAGAGTTGGCCATTCTGGAGGAGGATCCAGTCGAGGTCTACATCCGCAAATTGGCCATAGGGGTCTACGACACTTAGACATAGATGGCGAGGGTTCAATTGGAGTTGAACCTATAGATTATAGAGCTCTAGTTGAGGGCCCAACCTTCAACACTGCCATAGGTAAAGGAAAAATGGGTAGCCACTATCACAGCAGCAGTCGTAGCGGTGGAGAGTGCAGTAGTAGATTGCATACAGTTGTTCGAACAATCGTTTGAGGTCCTGACCATCTTGCAGGAAGACCCAGACATCCAAAGGCTAGAGACGGAAGTGTGCGAACTCCAACAACTCTATGACAAAGTTCAGGGCATAGTGCGAACCGTCCCACTAACACAGAGGTTAGCTAAGTGGTAAGAAGCCAACCAGCTAAAGGAATAGGTGGATGTCGCATTGCACAAGGAAGCAATGCTGAAGGCATGACTAAAGCCTTTGCTGGAGGAATCTTACGCAATCATAGGAAACATTGAAGGCAAGCTTGCAACTATGCAAGCGATGCAACAACAGCTTCAGGCTGACAGCGCAGAGATAGTAACTGAGAAAACAATTGAATATGTGAAGCAGGTAGCAGTTTAGTGCACGACTGAAGTTGTGGTCATAAGGGTCGAGCTGGACGAGCTTCGCGCAAAGATCTTTGTGCCTACCAACTGACTCAAGGGAGATTCACGATGTCTATGTTGGGGACCTGTCAGGAATTGGATCCCCCAAGGGCAGTTTTGGGGCTAAAATCCCATGTTATGTCAATTTTTGTAATATATGTTAGGGTCCTATAATAATAGGATTCATAATTTTGAATTAACTATGGTTAGTATTGTAATATTGTACATACTTTTGCTTTCTAAAAATGTATTCCCAAATTAAAAAATGTAAAGAGAGTATGTCCTAAAAGAACAATCAAAGGACAAAAAGAAACAAAGATAAAAAAGGTGA
Organism: Pinus tabuliformis; assembly: GCA_031772625.1. NCBI lineage: Eukaryota > Viridiplantae > Streptophyta > Pinopsida > Pinales > Pinaceae > Pinus > Pinus tabuliformis. The sequence goes on along the minus strand of CM062815.1, from coordinate 1,088,216,657 downwards.
AAAATATGAACCCCACAAAAAGAGATAAAAATAGATCATGAAAGTGTGCAATTTCAAATGTCACTACTAATTTACTTCTTCTACAAATAATGATTATGTGTAGCTTGTTTAAAATACCATAATCCATGATAAGTCAAACAACTTAATCTTGACTTTTCATGCTTTAAATTTAATGTTGATAGATAGAGAATAAAGATCTAGCCAAACAACTTAATCTTGGAAAATCAATAGTTAAAATAGAGAATGATAGGGAGCTCATTAACTTAATTTGAGCCCTTGGAAGACATAAGGTTAGAATTAGATAGTTTGTTTTATAAAAGAAAAGGAAAGATAATGGTCTTCTAGCCTAAATGCACCCAAATAAGTGAAGAAAAAAATGTTAGGGTAAGTAGAAGAAAGGTTGTTGAAGTATAAAGTTGATTGGATAAAATCACATTTATCATGCTTAATCATATGTTTCAATTTGAATGAGTAATTAAGAAAGCAAAAACAGAGGTTTACAAGTTGATTTAATTGACTTCCCCTCATTCATTTCATCCCTATCCTTACTAATTTCCCATCCACAAGTATGTTCTAGTACTAAAAATCCTTCAAGTCATAAAGGCTTAGAGCATTTCTCTGACTTTTGGTGGGACCAAACCCTCAGCTTAATGACTTATGGACATCAAGTGTTAGAATTCCCTTCATAAAAGTCATTTCCCTTCATTATCCTAATAAAACCCCTTTTCCTAAGGTTAAACTCTATTTTCCTATGAAAAGTAAAAAAACCCCCATGTTAAATTCCATTTCACTCGAAATACCCACAAAAAGATTTTATCCTAAGTATAAGTGTATGTAAAGGAAAAGCGCAAATATTACATTATACTTAATATTATTTTCATTCTGCTCAATTCAGTTCATATTAATTTCTAACTTAATAATATAGTTCCCAATATACCCTCTTTCCTCGTATATAAATAAATCCCCGTATATATTAACCCTACCCATAGTTTAACTATAAACTATATTTTTACCCTATCCCCCTGACAAAACCCTCTTAACTCACCAATTATCCGTAAATTTAAGATAATCCCTCCATTAACCATGTTCGATCATTAATCCCATGTTTAACTCTAGAATAATCACAAACCGCCATTAATTAAAGCCTCGGGCTCTCCCCAAAACCTTTTCCCATTTCATCCATGCTAATCTGTCACCCAACTGTCGTCTGATCATTAACAACCAAAGCTAACGATTCACAACCATATTGGGTTCACAATATCCGACCTTTACCCGCCCGATAAAGTGGTATTGCCCGGGCCCCCATCTACTACGTGTCAAGTGTTAAGGTAGATCGGGTGACCTCACCAAAATACCACCTCCTCGATAAAGTAGTGCGATGGATTGGGAAACCACCTCCCCGCCAAACCCGAAAAACTGCCCACTATTTATTCGTAATTCGCTCGCCAAAAGTGACTATTTTTCAATAAAAAGGCTGAGAAACCCTATTTGACCTTTTTCGATCAATTTCTTTGTAAACCTCTACAGGCCATTGTGACACCTTCAAACCCTAAAATTACCAGTTGACCTCAATTTCACTCCTGAAGAATTTGCAGGACCCTAATCAAGCTCTCAGTTCGTACCAAAGCCATTTCAACCTTTTTCAATTATCGAGAACACCAATTTGAAGTTATTTCACCCAAATTCTAGGTATTTTGAGAAAAAACCAAAACAACCCTCTCATTTGAAGATGTACAGTAAAAGTTAAAAGGTTACAGTGAAAGTAAAAAAAACACAGTAAAAGGAAAAAGATAAATCAGCCAGATGAAAGAGTATCAGTAAAAGTGTATCAGATTGAAAAAACAAATAGAATATATGCATTGAATGGGAATACAAACAACATGGAAGATAGTTAGAAAGCATATAGATAAAATAAATTCGTGTCAAAGTGAAGATATATGAAAAAACAGAGCAATCAAGGTAAACAGTAAAAGTAAACATGGAGGAAGTAAGGGTTAAACAGAGATGAAGACACTTTCACCAGAAACAATGAATTTTATCCAAATTAAAGGTAAAAAAAGTTAAAATAAAATTAAGTTTAAAAGATGAATTTAGAGCACGAATGGTACATTTTCTTGAAATTTCCTATTTAAGTCATAATTTTTCAGAAACTATTGTGGCCAATAAAAGATACATTTTGAGAAACTAGAGGAGGTTTGTGTTCCTAAACATCCAATATACAAAAACCTATATCACATTTTACACAGGTATTACAAAAATAGAGATAAATGCATATCTTCATAGCCTAGTTTTCGGACTGTGCAAAGTCCTATTTTTGACATATTTTTGCAGAGAATATTGTGAACAACTGGAGCTGAATGTTTGGAAACTGAAATAGGTTTATCTCAATAACATACTTATATACAATAACCTCTTTCACATTTTACATATCTATCTCAGATTGAGATATAAAAAGGTATCACGGGACCCTAATTTTGCAGAATTTCTGGGGCAGAATGCACAAAGGAAGGAGGTAGCTAATGACTTGGAAGCCTCATCATCAATTAAGAGTTGCTATAAAATTCGAATTTATCTTATTTTTCACCATCAATCCATAAATATAGTTCCAAATAGATTCATTAGTTTTGAGTGTCCTTTATTTAAGTTCTATTAATGTAAAACAGTTTGAGATATTTGTAAAACCAATCTTGCTCTTTTTTCAAGATATTTCAGTTTAGAATTTGTATAAATACTTCTTCATTTGAAGTATGTTGTGTGGATTCTATTAGAAATTTCTATAGAATTTTTTATCGGAAGACCCAGAAGGTTGTTGTATCATTTTCTAAGCCAGCAACTAGATTGATAAATAAAGATCAAACATTTCCAAGGATTCATGTGTTGAGCGAATTTCAGACAAGTATTTTCATGTGTTATTGTCAATTTTATTAAATTTATTCATAATCTTTAATGGTTTCTCAATTAAATGTTATAACTGGAATAATATCTCATAATTTGTTTAATTACACTCTATCTTAACAGTTATGCATTTGAATGTTTTCTTCTGATATTTAAATTAAAGAACTCTTAATTGCTCTTTGGTTTAGATTGATTTCATGAAAATCCAGGTTAAAGGATTCTTGATTGCCCTTTGATCTTGATAAACCCTTCATTCCTCATTCATTATTCGGGTTTGAGAACCCTTAAATGCTCTCTCACCCCGAGTGAAACCTTTTCACCCCTCTGTCTCAAATATCTGGAAAACACTCTGATATCTTGCCCTTGGAACATTCCCTTTAGTGAGTTAATCCAATTTTTCTTCCTTATTATTTGACTCCATAGCCCAATGGTCTAAAAGACATCATTTTATCCATCTGTCTAAGTAGATCCCACCACCCAATCTCAAATACAAATCAAAAACCCATTGAACAATAAAAACTAGCCTAAAAACATCTTAACTAAAACAAAGTTAAATTTTAAAGAGAGAGTCCTCTCTGAACATCAGAAAGGCTAGGTCCTAATCTCCAAAAGTGGTTTGTGGTTATCTTTGGTTTTTATTTCTTTTTACTTCAAAATAATTATTAGAGTGATAACAATACAATTGTAAAGACTCCGCATTTTTTGGTCGCAGAGCATGAATGTGTTAGGTGTCAAAAAGGGTAGTCCGCCCTTATTTTTGTAAAGTAAAGTTGGCTGTAAGAGACCTACCCATGGTCCACGGACCATGGGATTGTATAAAAAGAGCTAAGCTGTAAGTATTTTAGGAAGAAATCAATCAATCAATAGAATGACAGATAATGTAATAGAGTGATATCTCTAAAGAAGGAGTCTAAGTCATGGGTCGTAGTGTAGATAGAGGGTCTGTAGTTGAGTGCGCGGAGGCCTAGGGTAGAAGTCCGCAGCTGAGTGCACAGACCCCTGCAGTAGTGTGTGCAGGGCGGACAAAGTTTATAACACTTGGGAGATATTAATAAAAGGAGTTATTCTGCAATTTATGTGTCTTTGTTCTATTGATGGGTTTGGATATATTATGTATGAATTTCCTTTATTATGCTTATATGATGCATGAATGAATGCAATTACATTGAATAATTGAATGCAATTACGAATATCTGCTTACGCGGTGTTAACCTTAAGTATTCGACGAGATAAGAAATCACTTGGGATAAATGGGGAATCCGCACGGCTCGCTGCAAAAGCAGCATGAAAGTACCTGAGCCAGAGGTTAGGGCTACGTGAAGTTCAATCATATACTTTCGTGAAGGTATTGAGGACTGGAATAGAAGATTTTTGTTGCAAGCCCTAGAGCGAAACCACCTACGCAAAGGTAGAGATAGAAGAAATCAAATGGCATCACAACCATCTCAGGGTGCGAAAACTTGGTTCCAGCATCCCCCCATACTGCTTCGGGTGAGACTTCAGTCTGCGCTCCACGGGCTAATGCCGAAAGGGCTAGTAGTGTAGTGATTTGTTTGGCTAATTAACGTTGAACCTAGGTCAAGCCCCCTCAAGCCAACAAGAATGGTTCGAAAATCGAATTCATCAAACCTTTAAATGTGGAAGGTCCATTAGTAAGGCCAAAATGCATGACCAAAAATTCATAAAGACCTTCATGAGTTATGAATTTTGTTTTTGGAATGTCTTTAGTCTTCATTCTAATTTGATGATATCCTGAATCAAGATCCAACTTGGTGAAGTAACTCGCTCCATGTAATTCATCCAATAATTAATTAATGATAGGAATGGGAAATTTATCTTTAATAGTGATATTTTTGATCTCCCTATAATATGGAAAAATACACCATGATCCATCAATCTTGTGCACCAATACTAATGGAGAAAAGAAAGAACTTTGACCAGGTCGAATTATATTTACCTCTAGCATTTCTGTAACCATACGTTCAATGCCACTCTTTTGGGCATTTGGATATCTATAAGGCATGATGTTTGGAGGAACAATTCTTGGAATCAAGTGAATAACATGACCATAATCACGAATAAGTGGGAGGCCTTTGGGAGTCTCAAATACCTTGGAATGACCTTCCAAGACCTTTTGGATATCTGGAGAAATAGATGATTTCAATGTTTGAACCTTGATGTTCTTTCTTCAAATTCTTTGTCATGGAATTGGAGCTGATTATCTTCCCTCATTTCTCTATGATACCCATTAATTCAATTTCCTTTCCTTCCCAAAAAAAATTCAAGAAGAGTTCTTGAAAATTAAAAGTCGTCATCCCCAAAGATTGTAACCATTGGACTCCTAGTACAACATCAACACCACCCATTCAAATGGAAAGCATTAGACTATTCAATACATATTCCACCATGGTTAGCTTGATATTATGGAAATTTCCATAGAAATTTACAGTTCCTCCATTTTCAACCATCACTTGACACTTTGATGATGGATATAGAAATAAATTCAATTCCTTGGCTATCTTACAATGAATAAAATTATGGGTACTACCTGAATCAATCAACACTATTACCTTTTTATTCTTGATATATCCTTCTATCGTGAGAGTTTGAAGAGTGGTAATACCCACTAATGCATTGAAAGATATGGTTAGATTCATTTATTCTTTCTCTATGGTTGGTTCTTGGTGTATATCCTCTTCTTTTGTTGTTTCTTGTTATGTTTATTCCTCCTCTTGACAATCTATGTAAAATAATTTCTTCTCAATACACTTATGACCTTTAGTGTATTTTCTATCAAAACTATAACAAATCAATTTTTATCTTTTTTCCTCCAATTGTTTTGGTGTCAACCTTGTAGGTTGTGGAAGATTATGAGCAACAAAAGTTCCATATTTATAGTTGTGAGTAGTAGAATTCCTTGTTTCCATAGTTTTTCTTTCAACTTTTCTTGCCACCTTGAATGCATTCTCTAATGAATCCGATTCCCAAAGGAAAAATTCATGTTGGGTGTTATCCTTCAAATTCCCTATGAAGACATCAATCTTATGCTCCTATGAAATATCAGTTACCTTGATACTCAATTTTTAGAAGTCCTCAATGTGCATCGCTATTGAACTCTTTTGTTTTAGATTTATCAATTTCCTAAAGAAGGTGTTTCTCTTTGTATCCTCATAATGTGCTATCATTTCCTCCGTAAAAATTGACCAAGTGACAAGTGGTTTACGAGAACAAAGAATTTGATACCATAAAAACTAATTGTGTTGTAGATATAAATATGCAATGCATACCTTTTTTGTGTGTCACACATAATGTAGAGCAAAATATTGCTCCATTTGTAGTATCCAGGTTATGAGATCCTTGCCATGAAACTTGCTCATATCGAGTTTTGGAATGTGGTTGACCTTCAATGTAGGAATTTACGGGGTAAGTTCCTCAGATAGAACACCAAAGGACACTGCTCACAAACAAATCACAGATCAATACACCAATATTCTTGACGTGGTTAAAACCCTCAAAGAGGGAAACAGTCCACGGCCTGAGCCAACGCAGCCACTTCAAGAAATTTATTAATAAAAGAAAGAAAATTTACATAAGCTTCTCTCATGAACGGTCACCCTACAAATGACCCTCCATGCTCTTTAAATAGAGATCATGGACCAATCGGGTGTTAAGACATGGATCAAGTGTCGGTAATACCGATGAGAGAATGAACCGTCGGATCACTTCATGTCTAGAACATATCGTGACCGTCAGATTGTAAGTTACAAATGTACATATTAAATAAGCACACTTTACCTAACTCTACACTAGACCAAGTTATACTTAACTATTTCCTATGTGTCAAAATATCCTAACATCCCCCCTTAAGAGCAGCTTGGGATAGGATTGAAGGATGTACAAATATGACACAATAGGAGAAGGAAGGAAGCATTAGAGCCTATCCCCCCTTAGTGACAACTTCTTGAACTCCAACCATAAATCAAAGTTTAGTAAACTTTATCTCTGTGAGAGCCTTTGTAAAGATGTCTGCAACTTGGTCATTGGTTGAACAATATTGCACTTCAAGAACATGGTCATGAATGAGCTTTCTGATGAAGTGCATGTGTAGTTCAATGTGTTTATTGCACTGATTTTGGACTAGATCTTTGCATAGTTGAATGGCACTTTGATTATCACACCAAAGTGTAGTTGGATGCTGCTGCGGAAACCCAAACTATGACAATATCTCACAAAGCCACAATGCTTCCTTACTAGCTTCCACTGCACCACGATACTCTGCTTCTGCTGAAGAAAGAGAAATGGCACTTTGTTTCTTGCAATCCCATGTAGCCAGTCCAAAACCAAGAGTGAAGACATAACCTGCAGTAGACTTTCGATCATCAGGGTCACCAACCTAATCAGAATCAGTGAAACCGACCAATAGAGGTGATGCTTTTGCACTGTAATGAATCCCAAACTAAACTATACCTCGAACATAACGAAGTATTCTTTTAGCTGCTTTCCAATTACTTTCATGTGGGTTTTTCATAAACCGAGCAATAAGGCCAACAAAAAAAGAAAGGTCAAGACGAGTATGGGTTAGATACAAAAGTTTTCCTACAAGTTGACGGTATAAGGTAGCATCAACTTCAAGGGAAGTAAAAGTGACTGAAATTTTGGCTCCAAACTTAAAGGGAGAAGGGGCTGGCTTACAGCCTTCCATGTGAAAATGGCGTAGAAGATCACAAGCATACTTGGATTGGGAAAGGGAAATATCTTCCTTGGTTTGCAGGACTTGAAGACCAAGAAAATAATGCAAGTGTCCTAAGTCAGTCATTTCAAACTTATTTTTACGGTTGGACTTCACATGGTTTATAAGGTTAGGATCACTACCAATAAGGATAAGATCATCAATATAAAGAACAAGAATGATAACAAACTTACCCACTTTCTTAGTGTAGACAATATTGTTAGAATGACACCTAAAAAAGCCAGTATCTAAAAGAAAGCTATCCATTTTAGCATAACAAGCCCAAGGGGCTTGCTTGAGACCATAAAGGGATTTATTAAGCCGACATACAAGGTTGGAGTCTGTTTGTATAAAGCTAATAGGTTGTTCCATATAGATTTCTTCATGCAAGTCCCCATGCAAGAAGGAAGATTTAACATCCATCTGATGGACTTCCCATTTGAAAGAGGCACCAAGGGAAAGAATAAGGTGGATAGAGTTCATTTTGTCAATAGGGGAGAAGGTTTTAGTATAGTCAATTCCTTCAACTTGTAAAAAACCCTTAGCAACAAGATGAGCTTTATGTTTATCAACTTTTCCATCTGGTACATACTTGGTTCTGTAAACCCATTTGCATTTAACAAGTTTTCGTCCCTTTGGAAGAGGAATAAGATCCCATGTATCATTTGCCAATAATGAACCATATTCTTCATTCATAGCTGCGTCCCAATCTGGATGGCCTGAAGCTTTTGCAAAGGTGTCAGGATCATAATTCGCTGAAGCTTGCGCCAGTAAAGAAGAGGCTCTATTGAACTGAGAATGTGTATGTCGTTGATCTGTAGGATCACCTGTAAGAGCACCCGTTGCATCCTGAGTAGCACAGACTCATTTTGGAAGCTGAGGAGCTGAAGGAGGATCCTGAGAAGGTGGGGGAGGATTGTCATCCTCACTATCATCATTTGAAGAAGAAATATTTTCAGAAGTAGAATGGATAGAGAGGTGGCACATCTACCAAACTAGGCTTGTAGGCCAATATATTTTCAGTAAACTTTACATCTCTTCTAATGATAACATTTCTGGACTTAAGTGGAATAAGTCTATATCCTTTGACATCTTCAGAATATCCAACAAAAATACATTTTTCACTCTTAGGTTCTAAAGCTTTATGTTTCTCATCTGGAATATGGGCCCATGCTTCACTTCCAAAAACAAGAAAGTGACTTACATCTAGTTTAATTGAGCTCCATGCTTCTTTTGGAGTGATATTCTTTAAAACCTTAGTAGGAGTGCGATTTACTATGTAATTTGCACAGTTAATTGCTTCTGCCCAAAAATTAAGACTAAGTCCTTTAGATTGAAGCATACAATTAGCCATTTCCTTTAGGGTGCGATTCTTCCTTTCAGCCACACCATTTTGTTGTGGAGTATATGGAACAGTGTGTTGCATTTGAATTCCATTCTCAGTGCAAAAGTTTATGAATTTTTTGTTAAGATATTCTCCGCCATTATCAGATCTTCGCTTAAGAATTTGATGTCCAAATTGTTTTTCAACAAAGGCCTTAAAGGCCAAGAACATGTTAAATACTTCATTCTTGAGTTTTAAGAAGTATACCCAAGTGCGTTTGGATAAATCATCAATGAAAGTTAAGAAATACTTGTAGCCATAGAATGAAACAACTAGAAGTGGACCACATAAATCACTATGCACAAGCTGTAAAGGGGATGAGGCGTGCCAAGAGGAACGCTTTTCAAAGCTATCTAGATGATTTTTTCTGAGTACACATCTAGAAAAAACACGATCTTTGCAAGATACCATAGGAAGACCTGTCACCATATTTTCTTTACATAGATTTTGAAGGGAGCGATAGTTTAAGTGACTAAATCGCTCATGCCAAAGTTTGCTCACTTCATCATTATGAGAAACAAATATCGAGGGAAGAGTTGATGACCCGATTTAAACTTATACAACCTTGTAGAATCATCAATAATTCCAGTAGCTAAAATATGTCTAGGATCTCTTAGGTCGTTAATTACAACATCGTGAGGTGAAAATTCAACGGTTTTACCTTCACCTCAATGAGTTATCTGACATACAAATAGAAGGTTGTAGAATAAGGTTGGAACACATAATACATCATTAAATTGACCATTGTATAGATTAATATTTCTAGTCCCTACAACTCTAAGAGATCTATCATCACCAACATATATATTTTTGGTGTTACAATCATATAAAGAAGAAAACATGGCTTTGTTTTTGGTCATGTGATAATAAGCTCCAGAATCAATGATCCACTCATGAGAATTAGAAGAAGAAGACACATTTAGTGCATAACCAGACCAAGATGGTTGACAACCACATGAAAAAAATGTTATTCCTAAAGATGAAGTTGAAGTTGAAGAGTGCTCCAAATGGATGTTATGCTTCTTCATTGTTGCTTCCAAGGCTTCCATCTTCTTAAAGCATTTAGCTTCTAAGTGGTCATCTCGATTACAAAAGTGGCAACGTCTATCAGTCTTCTTACCTTTTTTTTTATTTACCTTATCATTTTGTTGAAATTATTTTTCATTTTGAGACTGAAATTTCTTAGGACCTTTGTTTGGTTTAGGACCATTCCTTTTAGGATACTGCTTCTTAGGACTCTTTGAATTTGGTTGTTGTTGTGAAGTTAAGGCTTTCTTAGAAGGGTTTCCAAGATTAAGAAGACCAAGATGTAAGAGTTTTTATTGTTCTCTTATTACAAAATCACAAAAGGCATCAAAAGAGGGGGACTTGTAGTCTTGTCCTTGAGAAATAAAGGTTTCTCTAGTAGAATGGAAGGTGGAAACAAACATAGAGTAGGTTGGTCCAAAATTAGTAAGAATAGAATAGATAAGACTACCATCTTCTTTCTTAACCTTAACACCTTGCAAGAGGAGTCTAAGGGTCTTGAACTTGGAAAAAAAATATTCAATAGAAGAAAAATTATTGGGGTCCAACGAGAGCAACTCATTTTTGAGTTGATGGGCCCTAATTTCGTTTTTAATTCCAAAAACTTTAGTGAGTTGTTTCATTGCTTCATTAGGGATATCAAGTTTTGTGATATGGAATCTAAGGTCTAGAGAAATAGTCATCCCTATCAAGCCACGTGCTTGATCTTGCCTATTTTTCTATTTGGCTGCCTTATCTTCATCTTTAGGTTTAGTTTCTTGGCTTGAGGCTATTCTGTAAATACCTTTACTTCTAAGTAAATCCACAATGTAGGACCACCATTGGAAGTAGTTGGTGCTGTCAAGAATAACTTGGCATGGACTTTCCATTTTAACAAAAACTAAAGATGTAGATGCTGAAACTAAGTGTTCTAATGGAAAGATCTTGAAAAATTCCGCTGATTAAAAAAAACGGCTCGAGAACGACTTCCGAATGAAAAGTTATGGCTTTTTGAAGAAAGTTGTTGAAGATGCTGACAAAGTGCGTGAACATGCGGAAGTGAATGATAATGTTATATTTAAAAAAAATCCCCCCCCCCCTTTCCAAACTTAATATAATTGGCTCACTTAAAAAAAAAATTGTGACTCACTTTTATAAATAAGTGAATGTCGCTTTTACGTACTTTATGAGCTACCCACTAAATTGTAACTTAAATAAAAGATAAAGAGACTTTAGAATTATAAGTGACTCACTTTTTATAATGGGTGAGAACACTTTTACATGAAGTAACTTCAAAACATAAGTTACATGTGTTTTTTGAAAAAGTAACTCAACAAAGAGAAAAGCTTGAACCCAAGACCTCTATTCCCATAAAGCAACTTTGGACCAAGTGTGCTAGTTTAAAAGGTTAATAATTTTTGAAAAGAGGAAGGGGGTTTGTTTTTTTTTTTTGGAGGCTTTTTTTTTTAGTCACTGAATCTTTGGGTTGCATGCTTGCTTGAAAAAAATCTTTTTTCCTACAAAACAAAAAACCACACAACCCAACACGGACATAAAAAAAAAAAAAAAAAAAAAAAAAAAAAAAAAAAACATTATGGCTTAATGTTAGCTTTCCCAGAAACTAAATATTTTTCTCAATGTTTTTGATTTTCCGAGATCACACTAAGGTAAGGCGCAAAAGAGCATACACAAGAGAAAAATCCTTCCTTTTTGTTTCTGATTTTCCCAGATCGCACAGAGTCTCGGAGCAAAGAGCATACACAGAAATGAAAGGTATAGATCTGGTAATTAAAAGCAAAGAGATAAATAACTACAACTGCAAATGAAGACTTTATACCTCCAGATCTTAAAAATGACGTAGCTAGGGCTACTAGAAACCTTTTTGCATGAAACAAAAGGGGTTCCTCACTGGAATAGATGCTCCCAACACATTAGAGAAATCCTCCCGGCCCGAAAGTAGTTAGAAATAGTAGATCTAGGAAACGACAGTCGGATGCAGTTGTACCGACTTCCGATTTGGATCACCAACAGATGTGGTCCTCAAATAGCTTTCATACCATGTAGGAATTTACAGGGTAAGTTCCTCAAATAGAACACCAAAGGACACTGCTCACAAACAGATCACAGATCAATACACTAGTATTCTTGACGTGGTTAAAACCCTCAATCAGGGAAACAGTCCATGGCTTGAGCCAACTCGGCCACTTCAGGAAATTTATTAATAAAAGAAAGAAAATTTACACAAGCTTCTCTCATGAACGATCACCCTAAAAATGACCCTCCATGCTCTTTAAATAGATATCATGGACGAATCGGGTGTTAAGCCACGGATCAAGTGTCAGTAATACTGAGGAGAGAATGAACCATCAGATCACTTCATGTCTAGAACATATCATGATCGTCGGATCGTAAGTTACAAATGTACATAGTAAAAAAATAGACTTTACCTAACTCTACACTAGACCAAGTTATACTTAACTATTTGCTATGTGTCAAAATATCCTAACATTCAATCCAAATTTAGAGTCTATAAAATCATGATTAATATTCATTTTGTTCTCATCATGAGTTTCATGGAATACCTTTTCATCATTAATAAGCATTTTTTATAACAACTTTGTCATGCCTTCCTTAAAACTTTCCATGTTTCTTTTAAACCATCCCTCAAACCATCCATCTTAGCTTCCATTTCATTTTTGGTTACTCTTTGCGAGAGTGAAATTTGTTGCACTTGTTCATGTAATTTTGATATATCATGTTGCATTCCTTCCTCTTCTTCATATGTCATAATAGAGCTTTCTGGTTGCTTACTGGGAGTATCCATTTTTTTGTTTCGAGGCATATTGGAACCAAATAATGATATCTATGCTTTACTATGCCCTTTGAATTACTTCAGGTTGAATTTTCAAACAAAACACATGAAAATTAAAAAAAATACACACCTTTTTCTTCCTACTTTTTGGAACTTGATATTGAAATTGTTGTATCTCTAAAATTTCAGCCTCCCAAGGTCTGAAATTCGGTATTGTGGTATCACCCTGAGTCTTCTTTCCAATTCCGCAAGTCATACCAAGATTGGATTCTTCAATATAGATTTATTTCAAATCTCCCACGATGACCTGATTATGAACTAGTTAAGTAGAGAGAACTTGTACAGGATACCACATGCCACTATTTCAACCTTAGGCCCATAAATTTATACATGAAAAAATATTTGAGACCAAATTTTGGAGCATTCATAAACCCTAACTTATTCAGACCCTATCTCAGAAAATATAGCAAACCAAGATCTGAAATTTCTACACAAAGTTCACCAACATTTTGGCTCCATGTGGTTGAAATTTCAACTTCTGAAGCTTCGTAGAAAATACATTATAGAGAAAATTCCAAGATGTCTTGTTTGAAACAGCGAAACCCTAGAATCCAAAGCTTTGATACCAAATGTTATGCAACCGTATCACAAAATAGAAGAAAAGATAGATCAACGACTTGAAAATAAGCCTCTTTAAGGGGGGAACCTCCTTTACATCACATAAATGAACAATTCTTGTATGATACAAATGAAAAGGCCTCCTTGGTATATATAGAAGTCTAAGGGGCCACAATATAATAAGTTCCTACATAACAATAATAATGTAAGGGCAGAAAACTAAAAATAGTGGACTTCTATGGGGCACACTAATAACAATATGGGGGCTACATGGGCACAAAAATAACAATAGGGGGCTATGCTAACAATAACAGTAAGGGGGTTACACTAATAATAACAATAAGGGGGATACACTAGTACTATAGGGACCTAACAATTTTGAGGCACTAAATAATGATTTTTTGATGTGGATGTGACTGAGATATATGCACAGGAAGAGCTTAGGTTTTTCCAAAATTTTATTTCTCAGGTAGACCTTTCTAAAATGCTACCAATCACGCCAAATTCTTATTATTTGCAAAATTTATGACCATGGCAAGTTGATGTACCAGCAAACCTATGTAAGGCCCATAAGCCTTTTGGCATTTCCTCTCATAGGGTTAGGTTTTTGGATGTTTAGGGTTTCCTCATTGCGTTCTGGTGTTAAAAAGGTCCTTTTTGCCTCATTGTAACTCACTCTAGAAGGCATGTAGTCATCACATCTCTTCTCAGATATAAGCTACTACCATTTAAGCTAGTTTGTTTCAATATGCATTTTTATAGTTTTAAGACATCTCATTTATTAATCAAAATCAATTTTCACCATATCTGTGTGTTTTTTTTATAAATATATATTTTCATTTTGTTCCTTTAAAAAATTTGGATCATAAATTGAGTAGTAATCTCTCATTATAGTCGTGTATTTAGATATATCAAATAATTTCCCATGGGCATGGTCAATAGAATCAACTACTCTATCAAGTGAAGTGAGCAATGATATATGAGATGGCTCCCTAGTCCTAAAATCACCAATTAATTTTTAGAGTTCATATAAATGTTGATTAATTTATGTATATGAATCTTGTGGAGTATTAGTGTTTGGGTTTGAATCAAGGTTTTGCTCCATGGTGGTGGAATAAAGGATGCAATTAAAAAATAGAAAATATTTTTAAAATTTATACATATTTCTATAATTTAACAAATACTAAATGAGATTTCAAATAACATCTACCTATAAGTGATAGATTCTTAGAAAAAAACGTTGGGTGTGGAGCTTGATTATCTAGAGGTGTCACCACATTGGACCCCAGTTCGTAATGTGGTGGCAACGCTGCTCGTAAAATGTACACTGCAAGGGGGGTCCAGGGGGGGCTGACAACACCCCCGCTGCTAAAAATAGATGTAAAATTTCCTTGTAAAATGTTGCAATTTCGTAGTCAATTTGGGTCGTTCATTAGGCATAGATCTGACGGTAGAAGTTATCTTTAATTTAGGGTTTTTTTCCCTAGAAGGCAACCCCTCGCTATATATGAGGGAATTGTATTGTGTCTATGTAGATCTGTATTCTGAGTGAGGAAGAGAGAGGAGATTGAGAGCGAAGAGGGAATTACAGCGGATCTGCTGTAGGTTGTATCTCTTCAAGATGTTGGATAATATAAAAGGAGGACTAGTTGTTTCTCTGTGGACGTATCCCAAATTAGGTGAGCCACATATATTTATGTCTCTATTTTTTTATGTGTTTTATGTGTTTATATTTATGAAATATATTTTATGCATTCCATTGCTCTGTAATATATATTTTCCTAACAACTGGTATCAGAGCTGAAGGTCTATTTTCCTAATAAACTTGCAAGAGAGAAGGGTTCCTGGTTCAAGTGGGAGCAATGGCAGAAGATGGTAGGTTTAGGGTTGAAAAATTTAACGGCCAAAACTACCAGCTATGGAAGATGTAGGTGGAAGATTATTTGTATTAGCAAGATATGTACCTACCATTGAGCAGAAAGACAAATAAGTCGATGAGTATGATAGACATAGAATGGGATATTCTCGACAGAAAGGCACTTGGAACAATACGGTTGTGCCTAGCGGCATTGGTAGTGTTTAATATTTCAAAGGAAATGACAACAAAGGGTTTAATGAAGGCATTGGCCAAACTATATGAAAAACCCTCGGCCTCAAATAAGGTATTTCTTATGAAGTGTTTATTTAATATGAAGATGTCAGAAGGTGGATCTGTTGCTGATAATTTAAATGAATTTAATACAGTTACCCGTCAGTTAAGTTCTGTAGGGGTAACTTTTGATGGTGAAGTTAGGGATCTGTTATTCCTATGCTTATTGCCAAAAAGTTGGAATGGTTTAGTTATGGGTATTAGTAATTTTTTCTCTCGATCTAGTACTTTAAATTTTGATGATGTTGTCGGTGCAATCCTTAGTAAGGAAATGCGATGGAAAAGCTCGAGTGAGACATAAGGGAATGCTTTGACTGCAGAGACTAGGGGAAGAAAAATGGAAAGAGGAAAGGGCCTAGGATATCACAGTAAGTCAAGGAAAGGAAGATCCATGTCCAGATCAAGGATAGTGTGCTGAAAATATAGAAAGAAAGGACACCTAAAGAAAGACTGGAAATCTCGAAAGGGAAAAGAAGGAGACGCGCAACAAGAAAAAAATCATGAGGCGAATGTGACATGTGATGTATTGCAAGATGTTTTGATTCTTTCATTAGAAAATATTATTGATGCCTGGGTGGTAGATTCAGGGGCATCATTCCATGCCACACTTGATAGGAAACATTTTCATGATTATGTTCAAGGAGATTTTTGACAGGTTCAATTGGGTGATGATAAACCCTGTAAAATAATTGGAATGGGTACAGTTTTCATAAAACAATAGAATGGGAATCAATGGATATTGAAGGAGGTAAGACATGTTCCAGATCTGAAGAAAAATCTAATTTCAATAGGGCAGTTTAGAGGTGAAGGCTGTGTGACTACTTTTATAGATAAAACCTGGAAGGTCACTAAAGGAGCCCTGGTAATAGAAAAGGAGAAAAGGTTGGTACATTGTATTTATGCAATGGTATTTCTAATTCTATCAATTCTTTAACCTCTACAGGAGAAGATACGACATTGTGGAATCATAGGCTTGGGCACATGAGAGAGAAGGGGACGTAGATTCTTCACTCAAGAAATTTGTTGCCAGGTTTGAAGCATGTTGATTTAAAATTCTGTGAGAATTGTGTTATAGAAAACATAAGAGAGTCAGATTCCTTAGATTTGGGAAAGAAAAGTGTTGGAAATAATACTGATAGGGGGGGTGAATCAGTATTATCAAATTCTTTTCAATATATCTTCTAGATTTATACTTTAATTTATTCTTTAGATATTGATCATTAGTTTGTATGTTAGTACCATATAATAATGAGCAAGAACAGGAAAAACAGATAATCACACCAAAGAACACCAGATATAAGGTGGAAACCCAATGTGGCTGAAAACCACCTGCTACAATATATGTCTCTATCTTCTTTCAATTAGAAACTTCTTTTACAATGATTGTGTACTGGTGCAGTCCTTTACCAATATGCAAGCTGCAACCTGCAGAGAGCTACAACCCTCTCTCGTTTTCCAGTCTCTCCTGGAAGGGAGTTACAACCCCCTACTTCCTTTTTTTCAAGGACCGCTTTTCATAAATTTTCAAAATGGATCCATGAACATCAAATAATCATCAAGTACATGTGAATCAACCAATCTCCTTATACAATCAACCAATGAATCACCCAACTTCTCAGAATGTTGTAAACAGAAAAGAAATACCAGTAATCTAAACCCAGAACTCTGCAGCAATAGATAAAAGGCAGCCAATAATTATTTCAAAAAGGGGTCCGCAACTTCACCAATAGAATCATGCGAATATCCGCAGTTCCTCTTTGTCTAGACTGCACAGATCCACACCTGATCCTTCTTCTGCTCTACGTACCTCCGCACCTAGCCCTTCTACCAAGTTGCATACCTCTGCCCAGATCCGCACCTGCACTGTCTACCTGACAGCGCACCTCCACACCTAATCCTTCTATTTCTCTGCGTACCCCCACACTGTGCCTTCTGCTGCGCTACGTACCTCCGCACTGCGCCTTGTGTTGCGATGCGTACCTCTGCACCTGCACATCCTGCTGCGTTGCATACCTCCGCACTTGAGCTGTGGATCACATGCGAACCTCCAAATAGAGCCAAATTAACAGTCCTCCAATGTGCCATAGATTGTCAGATCCACAGATCTGATCACACGACCTATCACCAGATCCACCTTACACTTTACAGATTTCACCTTGATTTAGATCTAGCTTTTTAAACCGATTACCCAAAATTTCAGATCTTAAGATATTCAAATTTCACAAGTGACTAGCCAAGTGATCTCCTTTCCTTTTTATAGTCAAGCCCTTATTCACACCATGGGACAAAACCATCAAAAACCAATACAAGGGATCCAAATCGGGGTTCAAATAATTTAGATCCTATACCAGGGGCCAAAACCATAGGATCATGAACGTCGGGCTAAATACCATGGGCTAGACATAAGAATTTCAATGCGTGCGCACTTTCTCTGCATTGGAGTGAGTGGACTGGGGTCCTCACCTTCTGAACGGAGCACCTGCGGGTATGTCCGCACTTCTTGGTCGGCGTACCTGCGGGTCCGCAACTTCTCTTAGGATCACCTGCAGGTATCTCATTTTCTATGATTTTGAGAGCCTGAACAGAGATCTGCCACTTGAGTGAGTTGCCATCAATTACAACACCTGTGCCATAGCGCCAATCCTGAATCATAATGCCAACAATCTCCCCCTTTGGACTTGATGGCAACCCCAAGATCCTCAAAGTCATTCTCCCCCTTTGACATCAAGGGCAAAGGGCGGTTCTCTTCCTTTGCCGTCCATACTCCCCCTGAGTGCCTGCTGAAAATTCTGAATGAGCTCCCCCTGACTATAGACCAAATCTGCAAAAGAAAAATTCCTCAAGAAAATCCACAATCTACTATATACCATACATGATTTTGACAAGAGAGATAGAGACATATTAGCAGCAATATTCAGATCAGCATCCATGTTCTCCTTCTGTACTTTCTCATCCAAGATATTCTACTATAATGCCAACAATGCATTATTAGAAGAATATATGCTCCCCCTGAACCTGTGCCATTTGATCTTCGACCAATCCATAACCCAGCAAATGTACGCATATACCCCATATGAAACTCGCATCATCCAACAATCTTTGAAACATATGAGATTCAACAACAAGATGATGCATCAACTACCCCCAGCTTTTGCCTGAGGTATTCAAAGGTCTCCTTGGGCAATGGTTTGGTGAGTATATCAGCAACTTGTTCCTTAGAAGGAACATACTCCAACTTGACCTTTTGTTCAAGCACTTGTTCCCAAAGAAAATGATATTTGATAGGTATATGTTTGGTCTTTGAATGCATGACTGGGTTCTTTGAAATGTTGATAGCACTTGTATTATCACATAGGATGGAGATAGGTGGTGTACAAGTGATTTGAAAATCCTGCAAGGTCTGCATCATCCAAAGGAGTTGATTGTAGCACGATGCAATAGCCACATATTCCGCTTCAGCTGTAGATAAATCAATCAGACTATGTTTCTTGCTGAACCAAGATACTAATCTGGAACCCATAAAGAATGCACCACCACTTGTGCTCTTCCTGTCATCCACGCTTTTGGCCCAATCTGCATCTGTATAAGCATGAAGTGTGAGATCTGTATCTCTAGGATACCATAAGCCATAGTTTTGAGTTCCTTGAAGGTACTTGAAGATTCTCTTAGCTGCCTGAAGATGAGTTTCCTTGGGATTTGCTTGAAATCTTCCAACTATTCCCACTACATGCATGATGTCTGGTCAAGTACCTGTCAAATAAAGTAGACTTCCAATCATAGATCTATAGGTTGGCTGATGCACTGCTACTGATTCATCATTTGGACTGAGGCCGCATCCTGTAACCATAGGGGTACATACTAGTTTTGAATCTTCCATGCCATACTTCTTCAAAATTTGCTTGAGGTACTTGGTTTGAGACAAAAAGATACCACCTTCATTTTGTTGGATTTGTAGACCAAGAAAATATGTTAGCTCTCCAAGTAATGACATTTCGAATTCTTTCTGCATCACCAAGGCAAAGTTTTGACTCATAGTTTCTTCATTGCTGCCAAAGATAATATCATCTACATACACAACAAGTATTAGCAATTTGTCATTTTCAATTTTTACATAAAGATTGGTATATGTTGATCCCTTTGAAAAGCCTTGTTGATGAAGATATTTGTCCAAACGATAGTACCAAGCCCTTGGAGCCTATTTAAGACCATAGAGAGCCTTTTTCAGTCTGCATAAAAGATTTGGATCATTCCCAAGAATGAAACCATCTGGCTGCTCAATGTATACTTCTTCTTCTAAGTCTCCATTCAGAAAGGTTGATTTCACGTCCATTTGAAATACTTTGAACTTCTGAAAGCTTGAGAGAGCAAGGAACATCCGGATGGCCTCAAGTCTTGCAACGGGAGCAAAATTTTCTTCAAAGTCTATTCCTTCTTGTTGAGCATACCATTTACAAACAAGTTTGGCCTTGTTTCTAATTACTTCCCCATTTTCATTCAACTTATTTTTGAAGACCCATTTTGTCCCTATGACATTCTTATCTTTTGGTCTAGGAACCAACTCCCAAGTGTTGTTCTTTTCGATCTGCTCAAGCTCTTCATCCATTGCCTTGACCCAACATTCATCTTTGCATGCCTCTCTTAAATTTTGTGGTTCAGTGGAGGAGAGTAATGCCAAATTGCTTGAAGCTTCTGCAATTGTTCTTCTTGTTTGTATGCCTGCCTCCTTTTGCCCCAAGATTTGAGATTCTGGATGATTCTTTTGAACATACCTGGATGGAGTCTTCTCTTCTATCCTTGTCTGTTCCTCTGGTGCCTCTTGAGGTTCTTCTTCATCTTCAGTCTGATTTGGAGGGTAGTCTTCATCCTCTTCGATATTTTCATAATTTACTTGCCTAGGAATGTTTCCTTTTTCATCAACCACCACATCAATTTTGTCAACAATTCTTCCAAGTCTTTTATTGTAACACTTATATTCTTTGTTGTGGGGAGAATAACGAAGGAGAATGCCTTCATCTACTCTAGGTTCAAGTTTTCCAAGCTGTTCATCATTATTCTTAATATAGCATTTGCTTCCAAAAATTTTGAAATGCTTTACCGAAGGAGTCTCACCATACCAGAGCTCATGAGGAGTTTGAGTGTTGTTCACTCGGACATTTGTTTTGTTGAGAATAACAACCACAGCAAATGTAGCTTCACCCCAGAAGGTTGCGAGAGTTACAGACTCATCAAGCATAGCACGAGCCATTTGTTGAACCGTTCTATTCATGCTTTCCACAACTCCATTTTGTTGAGGAGTCCTAGCTGTAGAAAATTCCCTTCTTATTCCATGTTCTTCACAGAAATCGAAAAATTCATTTGAGGTAAACTCCTGTTGAGGCCCCGAAAATTGGGTCGACAACAAGGGGGATACCTGTCCGGTCCGGAACTTGGTTGGCAATGCCTTATCCGTTTGGTATAGTGGGTCCGACTGGGGATAATGGGACCAGTTTCCCAATCTATGAGTGTGTGTGTGTAGACTTTGATGTTGCTGATCTAACAGTTCCTATCTAAGATATTCTAATTCAAACTTTAATCTAATTCTATGCTATTGTAATCTAATAAACAACACATCTAAATCTATACTAACCTGGGATGTAATTCTTCTATTATGCGATCTAAAGAGATTTCAAATAAAAACTGGTAATAAAGATCATTCAGCGATTATAAGGAAGGAAATCAATCAATATGAACCACTTCGCATTAAAAGTTAGACGAAACAGTTGTGAAAAGCATATCACATAATAAGCTATTCATACATTAAGCATAAATAAATAGCTATCATCGTACAAAAGTGCCAAATGATAACTCAATCATTCATGCAATAATACATAAACAACTAAAAACTGTATATCACTTTAACATATAAGCAGAAATGGTCAAGAGATAAAAGTACCATTTATGACTAGTCCTACTCATAAGCTTCAAGCAACAATGATTTATCTCTCCTTGCTCTAACATCCACTAAGAGTACAGAAGTGCAACATCAGTAGCAGATATCAGATGAAAACATCAACAAATCTTGATCCATTCATTCACCAAAACCTCCTCTGAGGGTGCAAAAGTGCATGTTCTAAGGACAAGTTTTTGATAAATTTCTGGACCCCTCTCTAAATGCATGAGAAGGGTTTAACTACTACTTCCTAAATCTAATAATAACTTATTTACAAAATTCAGGATGTGGTTTAAATGACCGCCCTTTTCCTAAGCAAAATTTAAAGTGAAAATTTAATTCAAAACTAAACTACTTTTGTATCTGGTCTTTAAAACTGCATGTATTCAGCATTGGTTTAAGGAGAGTCGGCTGGCTGATTTCTACTTTGAGCTGAGAAAACGGAATCGATGAGAGCTGGTACCATCTTTTTGGCCGCATTTATGATACACTTCACAGTTATCCATTGACTATGCGGCTTTACCAAGTATGTCCAGTAATATTCCCAATTTAACCTGTTCAGTGCTTGAATTGCTTTTGCCTTTTCTCGCGCTTTCTGTTTCCATTCTGCCTCTAGTTGTAGTTTATTTGGTAAATATCTTGGGGTGGTTTCTGTGATCAAATTTTCCCTGTGCAAATTCTCATTTACACAGTCAATAAGACTACTTGCTGTCGTGGCTATTGTTTTTGTCACATGTTCTGCCTCCCTGATTTGATCATCCCACTTGTTAAAGAGAAGCTCTTTATGGTTCTCGTTTATCCTTGGTGCGCCTGCTCTTTTTCCCTCATCTTCATCCTGCCAAGCCAAGTACTCAGTCACCCGTTTATTAATCAGATCATAGTCACTTCGTAAGTCGACCACTTGATTAGTGATCTATCACTAATTTCGCAATAATAACCCCACTGTGATATCTTTTGGCCCAACACTTCTTGCTGCTGCAATAATTGTTCATTCAAGGAAATAGATTCTGAAATAAACTCATTAAGCTTAGGGTCGTCCTTATGCATCTCTTGTAAATCCTATAACTGCTTTCCCTTATCCAAACTTTTCTGATATCCTATCTGCATTTGCTAGAAGTCCTCCTGCAACTTTTCAAGCTGTTTGTCTGCCTCATTATTGGTGTTGGCTTGTTGCAATTGTAGTTGCAGTACTTGTATTTGATCTTCCCGTTCTTTCAACAATTGTTGTACTTCCGATGCTTTATCAATAGTCGCAGAGGCATACGCTCCTGCGATCTGAGATTGTTTGGTGAGATTTTCAGTAGGATTACTGGTGGGATCTTTCCACAAGACATCTAATTGTTCTGCATCTTGAGAGAGTGTATTTTCTAATTTCCTTTTCTTTCTCTGTCTTCTTACCACTGCTTTATGTTAGGGACTATAAAATATATCGAGAGGGGGAATCTCTTCTATATTAAGTATAAGCTCAGAAGATGGGGCAACAGGAATATGCTCCGTGTCACACGGAATAAGTCGATCTTGCGGATAAGATCGACCTTCCTAGAATCTAAAGAAGACCTAATGACAAGCAAACCAACCAGACACTATATTTCTCTAAATATGCTTTGATAAACAATAGCAAAAAAGTGTTTTTAGGGCCTACCTTAGGTCCAACGCAAGCTTGTGGATGCCCTCACTTCTTTGATCCAAATGAGTTCCTTTTCGCGAATCTGCAAACACAAATAAGGCAAACAAATTAAATAGCACCTGAAAATCCAATTGCATAAAACATATTTAACATGAAAGTCAAGGAGTCCATGAAACAAATAACATAAGATACTTGTTGAGAAAAATGAGTTTGATTGTATTAATTCAAAAGAATAAGAACTTTACAACCTTTGCCTTGACGCTGTACAAGCTCCTCCCAGGGTCCAACAAGAAGTCTCCTCTACTTTGACAAGTTTCACTCACTCCCCAATGAAGCCAAAAAGATGTGTGATCTCTCCTCTTAAGCTCAACTAGGAAGTCTTAATTTCACCAGAATTTACCCTCAAAAAATGTTCAGCTTCTAACCTCCTCAGCAACCAGCCCAATGCCTATATTTATAGTGCAATGGAGGGAGGTTACTAGGTCCTCCTTCAAAGGGATAGCTCCTCTCATCAAGGGATTAGCTCCTTCTCTTTTGGGATGCATGAACCACCTCAGAGCGAACAATCCACGTCAAAATTCCATCTAGAAACCTCTAGAATTAACCCAAAGTAAGTTTTTTAGGATAAAACTTGTGCCTTTTGACTTTCATAGGGGTCCGCACCTACACCGTTAGGGACAGAGCGGGCAGGTCTGCAGTTTTTGTACAAATAAGGTGCAGGACCGCAGGTGACCACGAGAGAAAGTGTGGAACCAGAGTTACATTGATTTTTAATGTCTTTCTCTCATTTCCAAAGCTTGATTTGAAGAACTAAGGTCTGAGACTTGTTTAGGAGGACAGTAAAAGTAATGATAGACCCATACTGACTGCAAATAATCATGGTGACGATATTTTTGTGTAACAGATTTCCCCCTAAAGTGCGAAGTCTGTAGTAGATGAGGATTTTTTATCATTTAGGAAGAGTGAAGTACTTTATCATTTCGAGGATCATCTTGTGGAGAACCCAGTTGGAACCTGTAAAAACATTCAATGCAAGATATATATATGAGATCATATCATCGCTGAGGTAGGCATTCCCATGCTCAGATCAAAACTGACTAGAAAAACTAACTACTGCTCTGATACAGAAATGATGTTGTAAAACATCACAAGTATAGACTCATGTGGACACAGTATGGACCCAACCATCTGTTTATGAATAGTCCATTATATAATGAATACAAAATTCCTCGCAGCCTAGATTGTGGAAACTAGATCCAGGGTCTTCATTTCTACTTTCCCGAAATAGTACGATTCTATCCATGTGAATGAATGTGTTGATGTTGAACATGGTAGAAACCACTTGATTACCAGTCAATGATGTAAACTATTAACAAGTGTGAGAGAAACCACCAATGATGTCAATGGCTCTCAAAGTACCCAGTACAATCCATGAGATGTGAATAAATGTGCTGATGTCGAACATGTCATGGAATCCTTTGATCAAAATTCAATGATGTAAACTGTCGTCAAAGGCGAGAAACCTGCCATTAAGGTATGCAGACTTCAAGGTACTAACGATTCCTAGATCATCTTTCTAGATAATGAGCTGATGTCGATAGAAAGCGATCCGTCGTAGGGAAGCCCACAACACGAAATCATAGATCAAGTTGAAGAAATTTAGTTACACGGACTGACTCAGGGATGGTCAAGATGGATGACAGATATTTTGCAGATGAATGGCTTATTGGCATTGACCTCTTGAACACATAACGACACGACAGATGGCTTGGTGACAATTGACCCAAAGTTAATACCCAGAAACTGGCTGAAGACTTTCAATGTGGTTTGATCAACTGTTAGGCAAAGGATTTCCCAACCCAGGTGAATAAAAGTGTCATGTTCAAGAGTGGTTACAAAGTATGACAAACAGGCTCATTTTCCTCTCTTTTTGTTATAGACATTTTTGGGCACTACAACCCCAAGCATGAAATGTCCATAAACCAAGGGCTCCTAAGTCCCTAAAAGTGTTGTTCTAACCCCTAAAGGAACAAGGTAAACATATTACAGCTTCTCCCAGAAGTTCTCCATGAAACACTGCTCAGAATTGGTCAAAACAGGATCATTTCAGCTGCTTCACTGGCCAAGTGCATTGCATATCACCTAAATACACTGTGTGGGTGCGCTACATTTCAAAAAGCCCTTATATGGGGTGCGATGGGCGATAAATGACAAATGGCAGTGTCATTCTGCGAGGTGGAGAGGAAATGGAAGCTTCCATAATCTTCTCCTGTGACACTTGCCTCTCTGAAGGACCCCTGGATTACAATCTACTCCTTGGACGAGACTATATTTATTGCATGGGAGCAATTGTCTCCTCACTCTTTAGAGTAATGTCTTTTCTGCACCAAGGAAGAGTGGTCAATCTCATAGACCAGCTTTCATTCCCCGATTCACGCATAGCAAATAGTCATATACCATCCCTAAATGGTCTTTTCATGCAAGAAATGTCTTAATCCCTAGTCCGCCCACCCGATGAGCGCGAGTGATTCGGGGGACATGACTGAAACCCAGGGGGCATGCACCCTGGTCTGCATCGGTAGGAAAACTTCGGGAATAGGGTAGGTTTCCGCGAGAGAATATGACTAGTCTGTACTCCCGTCTGTGATTGGAAGAGGGGGTTATTCTAGAACAAGATTCTCTTGTCAAAGTTACGTGAGTGGAGTAGCCCCCTTCACTCACCTTTGTCTATTTCGGTAAACATCGCCGAAGAAGTGTTTTGTTTGCACTGTGAATAAAACAATCTTTGGGTAACCTGTAAGAGGTAGGCCTCTCTCGGTAAAACAAATGTTTTAACGGAAGAAAGAAAGGGTAACATTCAAACAAACAACAATTCTGATGATCATGTTGAAAACACACCGTCAACCAGTGAAAGTGAAGCCCCAGGACAAAAAGGAAAATATAGATTTCCTTGTAAATTGTGCGAAGGCGATCATGCCGTCCACCGTTGTCCCTTCTTAGATGAGGCTAAAAAAGTTTTGGACGATCGTCCGGTTTCACCGTTACGACTTCCTCCTGGATATAAAAAAACTCTTGCCGAGTCCGTCACTAGTTGAAAATCCAATTGGCCCGCTCAAGTGGTCGGCTGAAGCATCTATCATTGAAGACAAACCATCTGAACCCATACCAGATGAAAGTCAAAAGGTCGAGGCGGCAGCTGACCCGGTCTTGCCTTCAAAGGTTCCATCTTCAGATGATACAGTCACTGAAAAGAACAAGGATGACACCGTCCAAATTCTTTTCATAAGCACAGACTCCAACGAACATGGGGGAAATTTACCCGTTCCTTTACCACAGGAAGGAAGTTCGTCAGAGTCGTACCCGGCCGTCTATTTGGTCCCACCTCCAAGCAACCTAGTTGTCTCCTTCGACTGGAATCAACTAGACAGACCTCATTTACCAGCTAGTATACCATTCCGAATCATTGTTCAAATATATAGAATGGTTATGGCTGGTACCATCATAGATGAGGGGGCTTCTGTGAGTATCCTTTCCTAGACGGTTTGGAAAGCGCTTGGTTCGCCATCGCTTTTGCCTGAGATGAGAAATATAATAGGCTTTGATAAAAGGAACCAGTCGACTGTTAGGGATCCTTCCCAATGTGCCCATAACATTGAGGGGGAAAAGCGTTCACATGAACGTAATGGTAGTTCAAGGACCCCTAGATTACAATCTACTCCTTGGACGAGACTATATTTATTGCATGGGAGCAATTGTCTCCTCACTCTTTAGAGTAGTGTGTTTTCTGCACGAAGGAAGAGTGGTCAAGCTCGTAGACCAGCTTTCATTCCCCGGTTCATGCATAGCAAATAGTCATATACCATCCCTAAATGGTCTTTTCACGCAAGAAATGTCTCAATCCCCAGTCCGCCCACCCGATGAGCGCGAGTGATTTGGGGGACATGACTAAAACCCAGGGGGCATGCACCCTGGTCTGCTTCAGCAGGAAAAATTCGGGTATAGGGTAGGTTTCCGCGAGAGAATATGACTAGTCTGTACTCCCATCCATGATTGGAAGAGGGGGTTATTCTAGAACAAGATTCTCTTGTCAAAGTTACGTGAGTGGAGTAGCCTCCTTCACTCACCTTTGTCTATTTCGGTAAACATCGCCAAAGAAGTGTTTTGTTTGCGCTATGAATAAAACAATCTTTGGGTAACCTGTAAGAGGTAGGCCTCTCTCAGTAAAACAAATGTTTTAACGGAAGAAAGAAGGGGTAACCTTGAAAATCTATTTTATACCTGGGGGCATGCAAACCTTTTGGAGTGCAAGCAAAGAGTGATCATTTATCTGTTTTTTGGATTGTTCGTTTCCTAACTTGCATAAAGAAAGGATTTGGGGCAAAAATCTAAAAGTTGTCGTTTTTATATGAGACATTCTTATCACACGACTGGATTAATCGAGCAGTTTTAGCACATAGTTCAAGCTCGTTAAAAAATAAACATAAGACATGAGCAAATGTTTCCCCCTGTGTTTAAGCTCATTAAAAAATGAACTATTCACCAGTAAATAACCATCGTGAATGTAGTACTTCAGCCATTAAAGCCTTGGTCATGTTTGCACCATCACCTCCACTTTTGCATTGGCCGATCATTCACCTCCATTTGATTGTTTACCCATTTTGAGGAACAGCTACGAAGAGTGATCTCACTAGCCATCCTTGTAACACTGCCATGATTGGAAAATTCCAAACCTTACCTGGAATCAGTTGCTACCCATTTTATCACTCGTTCCTCAAAAGACGAGTCTCCTTTAAGCTCTTTTCAACTGACTCGTAAAATATGAAAATATTGCCGAGCCATTGGCCTCTCCAACTCGTTAAAGGGACTAGAAGTTCTATCTCTCCTCTAAATTTTAATCTTTTTGGACCTGAGAGATTATTTCACAAAAAGATCGAGCACTTGTTTTGTTCGGCTTGTTAAAAGTATCAAAAATCCATCCCTTCTGTATTGTTTTATACTTTTTTGGACTTAAGGGATTAGATGACGAAAAAGGAATTTTGGAGTTACCTTTACGTTCCTTTCCAGACTCTCTAAAATTGAAAAGGACCGAGTTATCTTTGTCGTTAAACTTGTTAAAAGTTTAATAGCGACGAACTTGTCTATAGACGAGAACGAGTTTCACTATCACAAGGCTCGTTAAAACATAGCGATGGGTTTTCCCGAAGGGAAAATTATAGAACAAGCATATGTTATCCTCCTCAAGCTTGACAAAAATAAAGAGGTACTGGTCAGCAATGACTGGGGAAAATTGGGAAGAAAACTTGAAGAAACTTTGTTGGTAGCAAGTCGCTCTTGAACATGACACTTCCACTCCGTGTCTGAGTCGGGTTGGGTTGTTTCATTCACCGGTCACATCACCATGGTCCCACGATACCATCCACATTTGGGGTTAATGCTACCAATCCATCACATCAGTGTTGCCGATATGTTCAAGACAATTCACCTGTGTCTCACCCACTACCATACATTTATACTCCATTCTTTCATTACCGCCACCCTGAACCTTATATCACCAAATTGTTTTCACCTCCATTAAAATCATTTGCTCCGTTCCGTGTCATTGATGTGGGATTCATTAAGGCCCTCCTGTGACGGATCGCTTCTTGTCGACATCAGCTCATTATCCAAGAAGTTGATCTAGGAACACCCCATTCAGTACTTTGAAGCTTGCATGCCCCAATGGCAAGTTTCTCAGTTCCGGCGACAGGTTCACATCAATGGCCTTCGATCGAAAGATTTTTCGTGGTGTTCGACGCCAAGTCCTTTATTCACACCACGTGAATTATACTGCAGTACCTTGAGGGTCATTATCATTATCGGTGATTCCTCTCGCGCCTGTTAACATCTTACATCATTGGCTGGTAATCAAGCGATGTCTTTCCATGTTCGACTCCAGAACAGCTTTCACATGGACCGACTTGTACTTCGAGTGAAGATCGAACGAGATTGAAGACCCCGGATCTAGTTTCATCCATCCGGGCTGCGATATATATTCAAGGAAATAAAGACATCAAATGTACATCATTGCTGCATAGATAATCATCCAATCAAAAGGATGATGGCTCTATCAGAATCATCAGTCTACACTCAGACGATTGTATGTCCTATGTACATGAAAATGAATTTATAGAGCTGAGCATGGGAATTCCCGCCTCAGCTACATCATGAAAATATTATGAAGATAATGTATTGTATTATATCTTATTACAGGTCTCCTCCCAGCTTGGAAGAACTTCAGATCCTCATAATAAAGCATTTCACCTGACATCAAAAGATTAACGACCTCATGCTTTAGGGGGAAACTGTTATAGACATTTTTGGGCACTACAACCCCAAGCATGAAATGTCCGTAAACCAAGGGTTCCTAAGTCCCTAAAAGTGTTGTTCTAACCCCTAAAGGAACAAGGTCAACAGATTACAGCTTCTCCCAGAAGTTCTCCATGAAAAACTGCTCAGAATTGTTCAAAATAGGATCATTTCAGCTGCTCCACTGGCCAAGTACATTGCATCTCACCTAAATACACTGTGTGGGTGCGTTGCATTTCAAAAATCCCTTCTATGGGGTGCGATGGGTGAGAAATGACAAATGCCAGTGTCATTCCGCGAGGTGGAGAGGCAATGGAAGCTTCTAGAATCTTCTCCTGTGACAATTGCCTCTCTGAATTCGACCAAGGATGAGTAAGAGATCATCAATATCCAAGTGGAAGAAAGAAATATCAGAGGGAAGACACTAATCAAATCATAATCTGACTCATCTCCATTACAGATATCTATATATGGATCCCTCATCCCAGAGATCCGGAGGCTGGAATTTTGCATATTGTAAGGAATTGTTGTTGGTTTCTTGAGACAAACATCATATTGTTGGGTGATCTAAGCTTTGTATGAGGTAAAGAGGGGCTTCCTTGCTGAGAGGTTGATGCTGGGTCAGAACAACTGGTTGTAACTCCTCTTGGCTCTTTCTTTTTTATCAATAAAAGCTATTCAAGTTCTCCTCCATGCTCTTTTTTCATTGATGTTTGCTACATTTGTATGGTCAATTTACATCTGATCCTAGATTGTTTATGATTATAGATCCATATCTTTGTATAGTGCTATGCTACTGTGATCTTACAGGTACTTTGTGAATCTAGGCATGCAAGGGAGGAGGTAGCTAAAGACTATCAAAGAAGAGAGGAATCAAATCAGGAGATAAGCGCAAGACAGAGGTTGGTCTTTCTGTTCCTCTTTATCTATAATTCATAAAGGAAAAACGAAAGTAGATTTTCTCTGTTTGTTTCTAAGGCAGCTGTCACACCTTAGTGGGATAGAGCAGTTCTATATAGAAACGTTTCCCTGTAACACTTTTCCCCCACCATTTCTGGCAAGTACCTCTTTATTTTTGATAAGCTTGAGGAGGATAACATTTGCTTGATTATAAGCTCATCCTTCGGATGAGTCCAACTTAGTTTAAATTCGAACCCTAAGAAGGAGTGGTTCGTTCCTGTTTGTAATTGAACAGGTCCTTTACTGTGAAATTTTAACGAGTCGAGCATAGGAGAAACTCGGCGTTTTTCAATTTTAGAGAGTCTGAAAAAACTTAAGAAGACTCCAAGGTTGACATTTTTCGTAAATTTGTGTCTCCCAAGCCCGAAAAAGTATAAAATAATACTTGAGAGAACCACTTGATCTTTTACGACCAAGGAGTACTTTTCGTCATTAGTGCCTTTGACCCGAAAAAGTAAAAAAGCGATCAATGACACGTCGTTTTATGACCGATATCAAATTTGAAACGACAAAATCCGGCAATCTTTTCATGTTTTTATGGTCGGAAAAGAGCTGTAAGTGGATCATCTTTTAATTCTGTTTTAACGAGTTCAAAAGAAACACTCAGCAATCTTTTCATGTTTTAGGAGTCAGAAAAGAGCTTAAAGATGACTCTACATGTTTTTTCATCGAAAATGATAGATTTCGCTTAAATAATCCTTTATTCTGCACAAAAACACAAACATTACTCATACCTATTTGAAATGGATAAAAATGTCGCAAAATACCTTTTCAAAGTGAAACATAAACAAATTTGCAATTTATTTACTCGAAAAACTTATAAAAAGGGCCTTTGTCAATTCATTTTTACCATTTGAGTTTGGGTGAGAAAATAGTGCTTTTGCTCAGAAAACTTCCCGTGAAGATTGCGGAAAATTCAACCATCGGAATCGAACGCCGTCTTCTCTAGGTAATCCACATCATCCCACTCTTCATTTTTAACCGTTTAATTTTTTGTTTTAGTCCTTTATTTCATTTTTGGGAGGGTTTTTAGGCACAAAACCCGCGCGCGAGGGCCCGCAGGTTTACCATTGCAGGCCTGCGGACCCCGACTTTTTCTCCATTGGGAAAAAGCTCGCGGTCCGCACCTTCCGTGTAGACAAAGTGCGGTCCCACGCACTGTGCCTAACCTGGAGGGTGCGGTCCCTGCCGCAAGGGTTTTGAACCCAAAAATTCTCAAAAATGGACCACACAAAATATTTTCTAGCATTTTAATTTCTCTTTATACTTGATGCAGAGAGTACATCATGCTATATTGGCATGAATGAGAGCATGAGGACGTGGATGCCGCTGCATGGAATCATCAACCTTCACTTGATGCTTTGAGGGTGTGCGGATTGTACAAATTCTGGGCCATTCCTGGCATGAGGGCTTAGGTGGATTTCTTATAGTGGCTGGTTTACAGATGGAGCATACAAGACCAATGCTTTTTCATCGGCGGCCACCAACTCAAAATTGAGTTGGCGGACATATATTTCTTGACTGGTTTGCCTAAGAGAGGTGAAGACTTGACTCTACACAAGACTAGGCCAGGTGGCCAGTCTATCAATAGCCTCCAGCTAGAGTACTGCAATAGCCAGGCTAGAGACAAAGGGATAGACATAAAGATGATATCCTGTCCTGAGCTCATGGTGATTGCATTCACTGTCACCAGACTTTGCAGAGATCCCACATTAAATATTACCATCGGATCCAAGATGCGTATGGCAGTTGATTGCTTTCGAGGCACCATCTTCAACTAGTGCGATGCCGTGTTGGCCAATGTGAAAGGCCAACTGACCAGGGCCAAGAACGGATGACTAAATACATTTGGTTATGGGACTTTAGTCATGAGTTTTAGCCTGGAGAGGGTTCCTATGCTGATACCACAGCACCTTACTGTTGGAGTTGGGCTTCCTCGAGAGCCCAAACTGATGCGATGGGTTGCAGTCATGGCCCGTCGCCCGAACGAGAGGACAGAGGTTGCTCGATTCAAACCTGAGTATTTCCAATGGCTGGAAAACCAGGTCTTTTCTATTCAGGACTTCCCTTACGCTAGGATAGATTTTCGTGGTGACCCGGACATGGTTCTTCCACCAGGAGAACAGTGGAACGAGTCAGGTAAAATCCTTTTCAACATTTTTCCTATTTTAATCTTTTTTATTTTTCCATCGTCTCAAAACTGATAGTAAAAATTTTAAAATGCAGATGTGTGTCCACAGCGACCAGCCGTTCTCTGGCCTTTCGGGAGGAAACAACCAGTTGCACCCGCGCCAACCCCACAAGACGAATCAGCAGAGGTTTTGGTCGAGTTGGAGGGTCATCTCGAGCGCTTGACAGGAGATATTCCTGAGACCACTATAGACAACATTCCTTGTCGACTTCAGCGCTATGTGATTGGGGTCCCAGGACCTTTTAGGAGGTTCCTTTGCAAGGTGGCCCGTGCAGTGGTTTCTTATAGAGATCATCACCAGTGATAGGATGATCGCCTATTGTGGGCACATATGACATTTTTGTTTTTTGTACTTATCATTTTTGCCGATCATAAGGTGTTTTTCAACCTATGATCGAGGACGATGTATTTTTTGACACACTATATATATATATATATATATATATATATATATATATATATCACTATTACAGGCTTATCTTGTAAATCATGTTATGGAATGGTTTTAAATTTACATGTATGATTATTGCAAATGTCTATTTAACATTCGAGAAGCAATTGCATATGCTAATGTATTTAAAGACCTTGGAATATGCTGATATTCAATATAATCAAATTCATGTTCCAAGAGACGCACTCTCAAAAATAATCTTAATAACACTGGATTTCTAATGGCATACACTTTATTAAGCTGTAATACAACGAGTTCAGAATCTAACCTCACTATCAAACTCTGAATCCCAAATGGAATAGATTCAAATAATAACTCAATCACTGCACTATACTCGGCAATGTTGTTCATTGTTTGACCGAGGCTTACCCCATGCATAGATACTAACTCGTCAGAGGGTGAATAGATAACCCAAGCTGTGGAAGAGATGTTTCGTGTATTACGACAAGTACCATCAGTGAAACCAATGTATGTTTGGAGAGGCATCGACATCTGCAATATCAAGAGTAAAACCAAGATGAGCAGGAATAATGATGAAAGAAACACTCTCTAAGCTAAGCACATTATTTAAACTAAAACACACCAGCTAGAAAGAAAAAACTATCCTAACTAAATCTCCATACCCAATCTTTTAAGCATAATACCTCTTCAAGTAAAGGCCATTTCTGGGTTTACCCAAAGAGTCCCCATCAAAGTCTACCAATTCATAGGCCCCTTTGGCTAGCTTTCGCTTGACAACATAGGGACCATGCCACATAGGAACGAATTTTCTAGCGCCTAATTTATCATTAGATTGATCATAAACTAAGACTAGATCTCCTTCCAAAAAATTTCGAGGGGTCACATTTCGATCATACTGAGCTTTCATTCGTTTTGCATGAGTCTCGATCGCTAATGCAACATCACGTCGATTCTCATCTAATTGAGCCAAGTATAACAAACGCTTTTCCTCTTCGGAAGTGGCTGGAAGTAACTCGATGGCCATTTGCAGTGACAAGATTTCACATTCAATGGGTAACACAGCTTCCAAACCATAGACTAGTTGGAAAGGAGTGAACCCTGTTGATGTTTTTACTAAAGTTCGGTATGCCCAAAGCGCTGAAAATAGCATGTTGTGCCAATTCGACCGATGAATCCCAATGATTCGTCAGATCATGATAGCTAAAACTTTGTTGATGGATTCAACCAGACCATTCGCTTGTGGATAATAAGGGGTTGAACTATCATGATGTAGACCAAGTTGGCCTATAAGTTCGGTCATCATAACGTTTCGAAAATGGCACCCATGATCAGTGATTATCGCTTGCAGGACACCAAACCTAGCAATTATATGATTGAACACAAAAATTGCAGCTGTCTTGTCGTCTGCCTCAAATGTAGGCATCACCTCAGCCCACTTAGTAAAATAATCTACCGCAAGGATGATATACGCATGCCCCCCGGCCGAGTGAGGGTTACATGTAATAAAATCGATACCCCATTTGGCAAAAGGACCAACGACAATTATAGGGTGGAGAGGAGAAGGTGGAGCACGCATCTTACGATCAAAAATCTGGAAGTTGTGGCATTTTCGGACCGCCGTAATACAATCTTTAAATAAAGACGGCCATAAGTAGCCAGCGCGCAATATCTTTTGGGCTGTGGCAAACCCAGACATATGACCACCACATGCTCCAGAGTGATAGTCATTTAGAACCCTTTCAGCTTCCTCGTGAGTTAAACAACGTTGAAAAACAGAATCCGCCCCACGGCGATAAAGAGTATCTCCAATAATCCTAAATTGTTGGGACTGGAATCGAATTTTTCGACATTCTGACCTTGACATTTCTGGCCGAAAGGATTGGGTCTGGAGATAAACGATGATATCCCCATACCATGGATCTAAAGTGCTGATTAGAAACAAGGATTCTTCCGCAATGGGCTCCTCCGCCACAGTTTCCGTGTCAGCACGCGGGAAGTCACACATTAACTCCGCAAAAGCTAAAGATTTCTTAGACTTAGATTTCTCAAATTCCAAGTCGAATTCTTGCAGGATAACGATCCATTTAGAGTACTTGCCCCCTAGCAATTTCTTGGTCAAAATGTAGATCATAGGGTTGCAATCTGAAATTACCGTAGTTTTACGTAGTAGAATGTAGTGACGAAAACATTGGACAGCTTGAACGGCTGCCAATGCCAATTTCTCCACATGTGAGTATTTTAGCTCAGTTGGATTTAAAGTTCGACTAAGGTAATATATCACATGTTCAGTTCCTGATTCATCTTCCTGAACTAAGACCATTCCAATGGTGGAATGAGAGGCGGCGAGATACAAGAAGTAATCCTGGTTATAGTTGGGAGGATGCAACAACGGTGCATGGGTCAACGCGTGTTTGAGTGCATCAAAAGATTTCTGAGCTATCTCATCCCAATAGAATTGAGTGTTTTACTTCAACAACCAGGTAAAACCCTTTGTAACCTCGGCATAGTTAGGAATGAATCGTCGTAAAAAGTTTGCTTTCCCCTGCAAACTTCAGAGTTGGCGAAGACTCGAAGGAGGAGGCAATTTAATGATAGCTTCGACCTTTAAGGGATCAACGCGAATGCCAACTTTCGAAACTACAAACCCCAGCAATCGACCTGTTTCTATACAGAAGACACATTTGTGTGGGTTCAACCGAATATGATAATGCCTACACCTCATAAATA
This sequence comes from Pinus tabuliformis, assembly GCA_031772625.1. NCBI lineage: Eukaryota > Viridiplantae > Streptophyta > Pinopsida > Pinales > Pinaceae > Pinus > Pinus tabuliformis. Next base: position 1,088,180,874 of record CM062815.1, on the reverse strand, counting down.
TTGCTCGTAAATGGACGAGGTGATCAACTCAATGTAATGAATGAGTAGGAAATTCATCGAGATAGGGTTGCACAATGTGCTTGATGTCATGAAACACATAAGACATCGCCCTTTGAAAAGTTGCTCCGGCATTCTTAAGCCCAAAAGGTAATTTGCAATAAGAAAATGTCCCCCATGGACAAATGAAAGCCATTTTTGGTTGATCGGCAGGTAGAATGTTGATTTTATTGTATCCGAAAAAATCGTCCATAAAGGAGAATATTTCGCTGTCGACACAATCATCAATGATTTGATCGATATAGGGAGTTGGGTAATTGTCCTTTGGACAAGCTCGATTAATGTCCCTATAGTCGATGCATATTCTTATTGTTCCTTGCTTTTTGTTAACCGGAACAATATTTGATACCCAATCCGTTAACGGGATCGGATAAATGAAACCTGCTTTCAATAATTTTTCAACTTCTACTTTAATTGCAGCAGCTTTTCATGGGTGAATCTGACGCAAACATTGCCGGATGGGTTTAGCGTCCGGGTAATTCTTGATTTCATGAACAACAATCGTGGGATCAATTCCTGGCATTTCCTCATAGGACCAGGCAAACACGTCGCGGAATTCTTGAAATAGGGCCTTATATAATTGAATTTCGTCATCTATACACGAGGCACCTATATGAATGTTCTCAACAATTCCGGGCTTAACCGAAATGTCAATAGGAATAGTTCGAGAGATGTTTCCCAAATTTAACTCTGGATCGAGATGTTTCATTGGATTCTGAGGTTCCTTGACATATTCAGTTGTAAAAATTGATGAGAAATCATTTTCAAAATGATCATCCTCAGGTAAAAACGAAGATCTGTGATGGAGATCTTCCCATGGTAAATCATCTACACATAGGATTTCATGAATTTGCTCATCAGAGTGAACAAGTTCAGAAAACGTAGTTAAATCCGAGGTTGATGTGAAAAGTGATTCCTCATGGACCACATTCATTAAGTCATTTTCGGTTGAACATGGGTCGGCGAAAGCCTGGATGGCTTCATAGGCAATTTCATATGGACTCAAAGACATGGCATTACCAAACGAGTCTATCTAAAATTCAGAAGGGACGATCCAAGGATCATCATAAATAATGGTGTCTGATGTAATCATATGAATGGTTTCAAATGAAGATGATGTGTTGATTGGAGGAAAAGGAAAAGTTCCCAGTAAACCGGCATCTTTAACTAATCCTACTCCAACATCCTTATATGAAATAGTCGTTTTACCAACATGCTGAATACTCTCCGAAGAGGCTGGGTCGGATGAAAAGTCAGCCAGCTGGTCTATTGTTACGATCTTTCCATTGTGTGGAAACTTTATTACTCGAAAGACCGATGAAACGACCGTTGTCATAGCGTAAGGCCAACTTCGACCCAAGAGAAGGTTGTAATCTAGAGGGGCATCAACCACCTCCACATCTAGACTAATGGTTTTTCCTTCAACCCCTATAGGCAAATCCTGTAGAATGCCAAAAGGATGAAACCCACGGCCATCAAAGGCCTTTAGAATTGTTGGGGATTGATTTAGCGAAGGAGAACCAAGCGATCTCCAACATTGTATGGACATAATACACGTTGAGGCTCCCTCATCAATTACAGTCCGATGAATAGGCCTATTTTTGACTATCACTGGAATCTGGAAAGCCATTTGATGAGGCAAACACGGTGTACTATTTTCTATATCGAAAATTATTAGGTTCGGGTCCTGAACATCAATAGCTCCTATAGCCGACAAAAGTAATTTACGTTGTGCTGGGCATGATTGCAGCACTTCGAAAGCTGACATTGCTGAGGGTGAAACAGCTAAATCCTCAACAATGTTATAATTCTGATCCGCTCTCGCATGTGGATTGAAAGCTGACTTTCGAAGTATACCCTTGGCGGGCGGTTTGATTACCAAGTCTGGATTAGGTTTCTCGATCTGTAGTTGATCGGAACCGGGAGTTGAGGTTGATGGATTAGAATGAGAATATTTTGCTTCTTTACCATCAACAGGACTCTTGCTACCATAATCTTGCGATCAAGTCGCAATCCTAACATGGGACATCATCAGTATGGGCTCTTCATTGGCACTCGAGGATGAACCTATCATCTTACTGTCTTGAGCCGGAAAAGGATCCTTCAAAACAGTAGGAGTTTGGGAACCCTTGACAATTTTCACAACCTCTGCACGATGAGGGCAGTCTCTTGTAAAATGTTCATCATCACAAATGAGACAAGGATAATGAGGTTTGCGCTTTTCATCATTGGATTTCGCCTTTTCAGGTTTCTCCTTTGAACTTTTGTCTGTTTTATTGTTCTTCTTTCCTTTCTTCTTCCCACTGGATTTTGATTTGGTTGTAGATGACTCTACAACGTGAATATCACTGGAAATCTCTACAGAAGAATCTCCTGTTGGGGAATCAGGCAAGGTTATAATGGGAGAAGAATTCTTGGAATACTTCTTCTTACTTTTAGTGTTAACTGTGCCAACCATACCATTGGTGGCATGAGATCCCGAAGGAGCTGTAGTGATTTGATTTTGCTTCGGAAGATCGGGGATTTTTTCATGTAACGTACCCGACTGAGTATAGACCAAGTCAAGGTACTGTGCTTGAGCAATGACTTGCTCCTCAGTAACAACTTCGGCTTTAGCAACATCTTCAGTGATATTTGGCAACAAAGATTTTACAAACCACTCAGCCAAGATTTGATCTGGAATAAATACCTTCAGTAAATGACATCGACGTCTCCACTCATGAATATGATCTAAAATGTATGTGGATGTCGATTGTTTTAACGAATTTAACAATTCCCTGCCATTGTCATATCGGACTGGCAACTAAAAATGAGTTAAAAACGAGGTAGCTAACTGACTAAAATTATAAAAAGTGCCTCACGGTAACTCAATGTACCACTTGGCCGCAAGACCAATTAGAGTGTGCTGGAAAAGTCTAAGACGGATTGAATCATTTGTAATGGAGTTAGACACACACCAGAGGTGGTAAGTCATCACATGGTTCGACGGGTCCTCTCCTGATTTACCTTCAAACTTGGGAATGTCACTGGGCAACTTATTCAGCATTGGCGGCCAAAACGGAAGATAATTAATGGGATCGTTCATTAGGCGCGACAAGTCAGGTAAGTCCAAAGTTGCGATAAACTGTAACTGCTGATTAGGGTCCCTAAAACTCTGGTTCATGAGACCAGCCCTAGGAGGAGGATATCAAGGAAAACTAGGAATGGGAATGGCGTTCGGGATATTATATCCTCCCGGAAAACCAGGATTAACCGGACCGTACTGGGGTTGTTGAGGTTGTTGATAAGTGTACCCAGGGTACGGTTGATACTGATAAACTGGCTGCTTCACAGTAGGACCGAATTGGTACTGTCCCTGGTACGGTTGATAGGTGAATTGTGGTTGACTTGTGACAACTGTACTTAAACCAGGTTGTCCTAGAGGCATCTGAACCGAAGTTTGAATCGTAGATCCAGACGGTGGTAAATATGTCTGAGGAGTAGATACAGGAATAGTAGAAACCGGAGCTGTCGATACTCCAGAAGTAGGTGGGGTAGATTGAACAAATGTTGCGGTAGTTGTAGCAGTCGTTTGAGGCAGAGTACGAGGTGTACTAGGCCTAGGCTGAGAAACTACTGAAGGTACAGAAGTTTAAATGTTAGACTAGACTGGTTGCTGGGGTGTACCAGAAACTAAGGGTTGTCCAGTTTGAGATGACAACTGTACACTTGGCTGCAACACCTGTTGGGTTTGCGATGGATCCCATACTATATTCATTCCGGGGTACTGACCCATAACTGGTTGAGAATATTGAGGACCATAACCGGGTTGAGGGTAGGATTGATAATTGAAAGGTGCATTTCCCATTCCTTGAAAAAACGTTTGACCTTGGGGTGTGTTATAGACATTTTTGTGCCTTACAACATAGAGCATGAAATGTCAATAATCTAAGGGATCCAAAGTCCCTAAACATGTTGTTCTTACCCATAGAGCAACAAGGTCAGTAAACCACAGCACTGCAAATCAGTTCTCCACTGAAGAACACTCAAAAACAGGTCAATTTTGGATCAAAGAAGTTGCTCCAAAGGCTACCTGCGCTGCATAGCAAGTGCAGCAAGGGCTACCTGCGCTGCATAGCAAGTGCAACAAAGGCTACCTGCGTTGGGCGTACTTTGACATGTGGAGGAATCTTTTTCTCAATGTGCCAGTGCCCAGGAAGCTTCCAAAAAGACACTTGATCATAAGATTCGCCTAATGATGAGTTAAGAGCTTCTAAAACTCCAAGTGGAAGACAGAAACTCCAAGTGAAGAACTGAAGAACAACTGGAGTTGAAGAGGGCAACAAGTCACACATCAAGCTCACTTATCTTCACTCCAAAACTCTATATAAGGATCTCATCCCATGGGATCTGAGGGGGGAATTCAGTGCAAAGAATCGCTGTTGGTTTGCAGTTGAGAGTATTGGGTGATTGCTTGAGGGAGGTGAAGAAGAGATTTCTCTCGGTTGGGAAGGTGATGTTGGATTGGACCTCTCATGGTTGTATCACCGCCTGAACCTTACTTCCATATATTAATAAAGCATTTGAGGTTCTTCTATTCGCATGTGTTTCAATGGTGAATTGTCTTACTTGCGTTTTTTATTTATGCTAATCCTTGAATCGATTATGAATGCATGCTTCTTGTAGTTTCCTCTTCTTGTCTCATTTGCAGGATCTCGTGTAGCTGGGCCCGTGAAAAGACTTGGAGCTGGGAGCAAGCGGCAAACAAAGGAGATTGGATCGACCATTTGCGCAAGACATCGGTAAGTGGATCTCTCCCTTTTATCTCTTGCATGTCATAAAGAAGAAACTTTAGATAGCTTTGCTTTCAGCTGTTGCTAAGGAACTGTCACCCTTAGAGTGGGTTAGGGTCATTCCGAGTTGGATATTTTCCCCCATAACAGACTGGCGACTCCACTGGGGATCGTGTCTTGTTGGTAGCTTGTGTTTCTTGCTATTCATTTCTTAAACAAAAGAGTACCGAATCGAACTGCATTCGAGTCCTTCGAATGCAAAGTAGAGGGCAGCTACTCTAGCCCAGTGCTGGGCATGTTTATGACTTGAAGAGCTGATCCACCAGGACTCTTTTTAGCTCTTTGTGATAGTGTTCATCTTCCTTTAATCATCCTCTAGTGTATACTTGACTGACAGCCTCTGATTTGGCCAAAAACCATTGATTTTTGAGCAAACTGTGAGCCGGAATCTGAGAGAGACGAGAGTTGTCTCATCAGTGCAGCTGCAACAAAGGCTACCTGCACTGCAACGCAGGTCCCGAAGGGGCTACCTGCACTGCATCTCAGATTGACAGTGCAGCACCTGCGCTGATCCAGTTTTGCCTTGTGCAGCTGGGATTTCCCACTGTCTGTTGCCCAGTTTTCAGTATTGTTTTTGCAGCCTGTTGTCAAACTGTATACCCAGCTGAAACCACTTCTCTTTGCCTTCATTCCTCCTCAGTTGTATGAAGAAACCGTGGTTGTTCTTATTGTATTTCTTTCTGTCATTCACAGTTTCCCATAGCGAAAATGAACTAGTCTTGCTATGACCTCTTGGATCTAGACCTATGAGAAAGTGTCGTTGTGATTCTAAGAGCTAGTTTATTGTTGTTCATAGCTGCTTGAGCATTTGCTTTAGTTATATGGTTCGGATTTCAGTATTTCTTGTATTGAAACGAGTGAATCTTAAGGTGTTCTTTTGATTATTGGACAAAAACTTGTTTGCTTACGCTTGAAATCGAATTCGAAATTATACAACAGCTTTCTTTTTGTAATACACCAACATTAAGGAAGAAGAAAAGAAATACTTGCATTGTGCATGTGCATTTTGACAGTTTGCATGTCGATTTAGGAAAAGTGCATTAGTGTGTGCTCTATGATCTGTTTGAAAAGATGATGTCTTTCTTTTCCTTCAGTAGTTAAGGTTTTCATAAGTTGAAAGAATTGAAAAAAAGCTTGCTTATCATTCTTAGACTGCATTTAGGAGTTGTCTCATACATCACGTGGTGATCCATAAAGGAAAACTGCTAAGCAAGATCAACCTAAAAAAGAGCTGAATTTATCTAACAACGCTTTGAAACATAACGAAACACAATAGAGGTCTAGGTAGAGACGTGAACCGGCGTTGTTAAACATAGTGACTGTTGATCTATACGAAGGTGGGTGATTCCTCCTGAGGGACGATAGCACTAATACGGACTTGTGCTCCCGCGTACCGTCGCGTATATTGGGGGACCCCTATAGGAACAAAGCCTTTATCCATAGGAAGCCGTGTCGACCGCCCTACTGATCGTGATGCAGTGAACACAGCATTCACGAAGATCGACCACTCGTACCATAAAACGTATTTTGTGGTTTCGCGAAAGGTTTGGCACACCCTTGCCTAGAACTCCAGAGTAGTTTCTTTTGGCCTTTTTCAAACTCTATAACTAAAAAAGTCCATCCGAGCATTTGTCACTTCGGGCTCGTTAATACATCGAAGGAGACTAGAGTCATCTTTAGCTTTTTGTCGACTCTTAAAAAGTGAAAAAGCAAGTTGTGTCTAAAGCGTCGTCATATAAAATTCATCTTAAACGGAACATAATTACCCCTGATTCCTACTTTGATCTTAAGGTTGAGAACATGGAACACACCAACAAAGGGATTCCACATGATGGGACCCCTATGTTGGAAATAATACTGAGAGGGGGGGTGAATCAGTATTATCAGATTAATCAAACTTTTTAAATGCTCAGAAACATATACGCTACTTCAGTTAAGTGAACCAGCGTGTACACGCTACTGTGACGAAGTAAAACAGCGTATAAGAAGAAAACTCACAATTTAGTTAGCTTATTCTTCAATTAAGTGCATCAGGACATTATTCACCACATTAACAGTAAACATGTGCAGTATAACAGAATAGATAAAAAGCCACACACATGAACACCAAGATATAAGGTGGAAACCCAATGTGGGTGAAAACCACCTGCTGCAAGTTGTCTCTATCTTTCTTTAATATGAAACTTCAGTTTACAATCTTTTGTACTGGTGCAGCCTTATACCAGTACGCAGGCTACAACCTGCAGAAGGCTACAACCTTCTCTCGTTCTCCAAACTTCCTTGGAAGGGAGCTCCAACCCCCTTTGCTCTTGTACTAGCCAAGATACTAGTACGTAGGTGCTGACCTACAATCTTCCTTCTTTCAGATATCACTTTTCATACATTTTCAGACTTGGATATTCCTGAAGCACAACATTACAATCTGAAGACCACAAATCATTCAATTTCCACAACAGATCATTGAAGCATAAAACAACCAAACTTTGAATCACTGAACCACTGAACCCTGTCAATCACCAGTTACCAGAACACAGAGCAGACTACAGAACTCTGCAATAACAGTCAGACCCCACTGTAAACCCAAAATCAAGCTTCAAAAGATATACGCTACTTCAATGAGCAAAACCCGCGTATACACGCGCTTTTACCGAAGCCAACCTGCGTACAGATCTAAAAATAAACTTTCTCAATTTGCAGCTGTACCAGACATTAGTTAGATCCAAAACGTAACATTGCGACAATATGCAGATCTAGAAATACGCATAATCAACCATATCATGATAGTGCATTTCAAACCATTAGATCCCGATCTATCCTTAGATCTAGTCTTCCATCAACCGATGTGATCTCTCCTTGGCTTAGATCAAGCAACCCAGAACCTGCATATCAGATCTCTTTCTCTCTTAGATATTCAAGCCTTGTCGAAAGATGATCTTGCCTAATGATCTTCTTCTCCTTATATAGTCTTAGGCCTAGTTCAATACCAAGAGCCAAAACCATAGTAACACAATACCATCAACTTCAAAACTAGGGATCGACACGCCCGTCGAGACACAATGGTCCGAAATCATAGGCACAACTTCCAAGGACTAACCACCATGGACCAAAGATACTTTTCCACATACACGCGCTTTTTCTGAAACCAACTTGCGTGTACACGCGACTTGGGCTTAACGAACATGCGTATATGAACTTCCTTGGCATGCTGTACTAAGATCTGTCTTCTGATTAAGTTGCCATCACCTGTACCAACCTCTGAGCACCTGTACCATCCTCTGAGTGAGTTGCCATCAAGGACAACACTTGAATCATAATGCCAACAATCTCCCCCTTTGGACTTGATGGCAACCATCACACCAAGTCACTCTCCCCCTTTGACATCAAGGGCAAAGGGCTGTGCTCCCCCTGAGGACATGCTGATATCTCTGTTTGGCTGTGCTGACTTGTGCTCCCCCTGACCGAAGGCCAGATCTGCAAAAGATGTTCTTCAACAAGAACCAAGACTTATACACCATAAGGGACCTTCCTATCACCAAAAGACTCAATACATACATCCATACTCCCTACCAAGAGGGGACATAACAGAAACAACCAATTATATTACAGCATTCATCCCAGGCATAGTGGGGAAACCAACAAAGGCCGTTACATGACCTTGATACCATAAAAGAGATATGACAAGAGAGATACATGACATAGAGACAACAGATCTAGACCAAGACTTAGGAAAGGCACTAGCAGCATCTGATAAACATCTTGTTAGATCAGCAACCAGAATTTCTTTCTGAGCTCCTTCTCCTGAAACCAACAACCAAAACATCTGAATGCCAACAATGCTTTATGAGACTTTTAAGCTGCTCCCCCTGAACCTGTGCCTGTTGCACTCCCTGAAACTGTGCCTGAAGAATTCTGACATTCCCATTGCTGTTCAGAACTTCAGAGTTTTCCCTTGCTGTTCAGAACTTCATATACGCGGTTTATCCTGTATAAAACAGCGTATGTACGTGGATATTCTTTCTGCAACAAGCGTCCAGCATACACGCGACTTACCCAGCATGAATCCGCGTATATACGCGTATATCCCTTCCGTAACCTGCGTATACCAACTTTTTGTAGAACAAACAAACTTCAACAACAGGATGAAGCATCAACTACTCCCAGCTTTTGTCTGAGATATTCAAAAGTTTCCCTAGGCAGTGGCTTTGTGAGAATATCGGCAACTTGCTCCTTAGAAGGAACATACTCCATCTTGACCTTCTGCTCAAGCACTTGTTCCGGAAGAAAATGGTACTTGATTGGTATGTGCTTGGTCTTTGAGTGCATGACTGGATTCTTTGAAATGCTGATTGCACTTGTATTATCACATAAGATAGAGACAGGTGGAGTGCAAGTGATTTGAAAGTCTTGCAAGGTCTGCATCATCCAAAGAAGTTGTGTGCAACAAGATGCTGCAGCCACATATTCTGCTTCAGCTGTAGATAAGGCAATCGAACTTTGTTTCTTGCTGAACCAAGATACTAATCTGGAACCCATGAAGAAAGCACCTCCACTTGTGCTTTTCCTATCATCCACACTTCCAGCCCAATCTGCATCTGTGTAAGCATGAAGAGTGAGATCTGTATTTCTAGGATACCATAAGCCATAGTTTTGGGTCCCTTGAAGATATTTGAAGATTCTTTTGACTGCCTGAAGATGAGTTTCCTTTGGGTTGGCTTGAAATCTTCCAACCATTCCTACTGCATGTGTAATATCTGGTCGAGTACCTGTCAAATAAAGCAAACTCCCAATCATGGATCTATAAGTGGGTTGGTGGACTGCTGCTGATTCATCATTTGCACTGAGGCTGCATCCTGTAACCATGGGTGTACATACTGGCTTTGACTCTTCCATGCCATACTTCTTCAAGATCTGCTTGAGGTATTTGGTTTGAGACAAGAAGATACCTCCTTCATTTTGTTGGATTTGCAATCCAAGAAAATATGTCAATTCTCCAAGAAGTGACATTTCGAATTCTTTCTGCATAACCAAGGCAAAATTTTGACTCATAGTCTCTTCATTGCTGCCAAAAATAATATCATCTACATAAACAACAAGAATTAGCAATTTGTTATTTTCAACTTTTATATAGAGATTGCTATCTGCTGATCCTTTTGAAAAGCCTTGTTGGTGAAGATATTTGTCCAACCGATAGTACCAATGATCCGGATTTAAACAGGAACGCAACAAATTACAGAGATAACCATATACACAAAGATGCAGCGGAAATAATACTTCATTTCATTAATGGAAAATACTGAAATATGCTTACAAACAGAAATGGCAATAAACTAGCTAGGGCGATGGTAGCTTATCTCTGAGAAGAGATGTGATGGCTACATGCCTCTGAACTGTGTTACAATGAGGCTCGAAGGCCTATTTATTGTTGAGAAACAATGGACAACCCTTAACATTCCAAAACCTAACCCTAGGAGATGAAACGCCAAACTGTGGGCCCCGTTTGGGTAAATTGGTACATCAACTTCCCGGGGTCGTAACTTTGGCATACGATCTCTGTTTGACGCGTACAATAGCTCGTTAGAAAGATCTATCCGAGCACTACCACTTTGGGAAGGGCAACATGGTCCATGGACCCATGTTGCCCCCAGATTTCCCAAAAAACGTCGTTTAGGGCCTCAAAACGGCTCCGGAAGTTCAGGACCCGAAAAACTGCTAAAAATAGTAAGTTGTGCTACAATTAAGGAAACTGAAAATGCTGAGAAAGACAATGGTGGGGGTCCAGGTGGACTTGGCAGGTGGCCACCAATATCCACCTGGATCATTCCTCCCCCCTTAGGAAGCAATGGTCCCCATTGCGTTGAGCTCCTCCATGAGATGAGGAAACTTCTGCTGAACTTGTTCCCTGGTGAGCCACTTGCCCTGCTGAAGGAGTTGGCCCGCTTTGACAACTCGATACAGTTGGATATTCTGTTGGCGAGTGTTCTTGATCTGTGTGTCCATGATCCGATCAGTTGCAGCTTGTTCCATGCAATCTGGATTTAATTCTGTGGGTTTGAGCTGTTCTGCAATGTCGGATGTGTCTAACAATGGTGGAAAGTATGGCCGAAGGCGGTCCACATTAAATACTGGGTGCAGGCCAAGGAATGGGGGAATGCTGAGCTCAAATGCATTGTCTCCCATAGCCTTAGTAATGGTGTAAGGACCATATCGGAGTGGTCTCAATTTTCGATAGGCTCCAGTAAGGCGTTCCTTTTGCAAATGCAACCAGACTTTGTCGCCCACCTGAAACTTGTGTGGCACCCGATGTTGATCATGTCGCTGCTTGTACTTGGCATTTGATTTCTCAAGAATGTCATGGACCTGCTGGCGAATATGTTGGATTCGCTCAATGAAGCTGGTGGCCTTATCTGTTTCGGACTGGACATGAGCTGAATTCATGTGAGTAGCTGCAAGTGGCATGGCCACATCAATGGGGCATAGTGGCTGGAATCCCAAACCCACCTGAAAAGGGCTATGGCCAGTGGAGCTGTGAAGAGCTCGGTTGTAGCTGTGCTGAACGTAGGGGAGGCTCTCGTCCCATGTGCGTGGATGCTTTGAGTTATACATGCGCAGAATGTGCACAATCATCCTATTGACAACCTCCGTCTGGCCATCAGTTTGAGGATGGAAGGCTGTGGACTTCGTGAGTTTGGTGTCCAGCATTGACCAGAGACTGGACCAAAAGGTGCTGAGGAACCGACTGTCCCGATCTGAGATGATAGACTGTGGGATCCCAAAGTGCACCCACACTCGTTCAAAGAAGAGTTTAGCAGTGGCTTCTGCTGTGATATTCTTCTTGCAGGCCATCATAATGGCCATCTTTGAGAACCTGTCGACGACCACAAAAACACAGTCATTTCCATGCTTAGTGGAAGGAAGGCCTGACATGTAATCCATGGAGATGGATTCCCAAGGTCGACTAGGGGTAGGCAACGGGGTATAGAGGCCTTGCTTCTTAATGGTCGGTTTGGCAATGGCACATGCAGTACATGATCGGATGTACTTCCCAACATCCTGTCGAAGATTCGGCCAATAGAAATAGTTTTGCAGTACTGCCACTGTTTTCTCGACCCCGAAATGCCCAGCAGCCCGACTGTAGTGTGCTTCCCAAATCATCTTGGCACGCTCGCTTGAAGGAACACAGAGGTGACCGAGGTGGCATAATAGGGCATCCTGGAGGTGAAAATCTGCAACTTGCCGACCCTCCAAGAGTGTCTGGTATGTGTGGCCGAATTCTGGGTCGCTTTTGTAGAGAAGTGGCCAATCAGAAGTCTCGTGCCCGCAAGAGTTGAGCACGGTGGTTAGCGCCATGATCGGTGGTCGACTGAGGCAATCTGCAACATTATTGGTGCTGCCCTTTTTATACTTGATATTCAAGTGAAACTGTTGCAGGTATGTAGACCACTTCTGATGGCGATCATTCTGCAATTTCCCTTGGGTCTGTATGAACTGCAGAGGTCGGTGGTCTGTGTGGATGACCGTTTCCTTCCCCAAAATGTAATGCTTCCATTGTCGACAGGCCTGTACAATGGAATACATCTCTTTATCATAAGTGGGGTACTTCCGGACTGTGTCTGAAAGTGTTTCACTGTGATATGCCACTGGATGTCCATGTTGAGTAAGGACTGCCCCAATAGCATAGTCAGAGGCATCTGTCTCGACCTCAAATGGTTGTTGTAAATCTGGTAACGCGAGCACTGGTGCCGTGCAGAGGCGATCCTTCAACTCCCTGAATGCCTTCTGTTGAGATTCAGACCAAAAGAATTTTGCTTTCGCCCCGCCCTTGGTGACTTGACTCAAGGGCCAAGAAATATGAGAAAATCCCAACACAAACCTGCGGTAGAAGTTGGCAAGACCTAGAAAGCTGCGGAGCTCTGTTAGAGTGGTTGGAGAGGGCCAATCCCGAATGACTTGGACCTTGGCTGGATCGACATGCACCCCCTGTTCATCAATGATGTATCCCAGATACTGAACCTCGGTCATGCCAAAAGTGCATTTCTCCAAATTGGCACATAGCTTGTGTTGCCGCAGTGTTTGGAGAACCTGTCGGATGTGGTGGAGGTGCTCTTCCCAACTCTGGCTGAAGATCAGAATGTCATCCAAGTATACTACTACAAAGGAGTTGGTGAATGGCCGCAAGATGTCATCCATTAGCCTCATAAAGGTTGCAGGAGCATTCGTCAATCCGAAAGGCATGACCAACCATTCGAAGAGGCCCTCCTTGGATTTGAAGGCAGTCTTCCACACATCTGAGGGTTCAATTGGTACCTGGTGATATCCTGACTTCAGATCGATCTTGCTGAAATATTTCGCCCCCTTTAGTTGGTCTAGGAGGTCATCAATCCGCGGGATCGGGTACCTATTACGGACAGTGATCTTGTTCAGCGCCCGATAGTCAATACAGAGTCTCCACGTCCCATCCTTCTTCTGTACCAACACTATCGGGCTACCACAGGGCGAAGAACTCGGACGGATGTGACCTTTCTGCAGGAGCTCCTGAATCTGTCTCTTGATTTCATTGTTCTCCAGAACGGAGCGCCGATAAATTGGTCCATTGGGTAGCGGCGCACCTGGGGTCAGATCGATGGAGTGCTTGACTTGACAGTGCAGAGGAACCCCTGCCGGGGAGGTGAAGATGTCTTCGTACTCCTCCACAATCTTGTCCATCTGTAGCTGCCGTGCAGAGGAACCCCGTTTGGAGGCCGTGGCCACTGTCTTCTTCTTCCCTTGAGGGCGTATCATCAGGAAAACAAATTTCCTGGTTTTGGAAATGATCTTACTGCATTGTTTTGCAGTAATCAAAGAGATGGCGGCAGGTGGTGCTACCTCTGGTATCCTGAACAACTTATTTCCCAATGTAATAATAACAGCACGGGGCCTTGATTCATACACAGCATGTCGCTTCCACAAGTATGGTTGTCCTAGTAATACATCACAAACTTCAAGGGGAGCAATGTCACACAATACCTCATCCGTGAAGGGCTTGATGTTGTATGGAAGGCGACACTGCTGGCTCACGCGAAGATCTCGCCCTTGGTGAAGCCACCCAATGGTGTATGGTTGTGGATGTGCTGTGGTCGGTAAGCCCAACCGCTTCACGACCTCTGCCGAAATGAGGTTCTTTTGACTCCCGCTATCAACAATGAACTGTATCGGGGAGCCCTTTACCCACATCTGGGAGTGGAAGAGACGCTCCTCCTCCTCTGGATCTTCGGGTTCATTTTTCTGGATCTTTGCGGTAGCAACAGTGGCGCTGGGATCCGCATCAATGATATGCTTCCCTTTTTCATACCCCTTATCGGGTTCTGACTCAGAGTCGGAACATGCATCTGATTCTGAAACCTTTAGCTCAGCCACCAGTGACTGCTTGGCCCGACACTCACTTGTGTTGTGAGTGGAGCTCTTATGGAACTCGCACCATTTTCCAGTGTCCTTTCTCGGCTTCGCGGCGTTGCTCTTTGCTTGCAGCTTCGGCTGGTTGTCTTGGGCTGTCCCGCCTTGGCTTTGTCCTTTGTTCTGTGGTTTAGGGGCACCTTTCCCCTGCTTTGGATTCGCAGATCCAAAGTCTCGCTTCTTTTGTTTAAACTTCTGCTCGACCTTGACGGCATACCGGTATGCTGCGCCGAGCGAGGGGATGTTTAAGAACTGTATTTCTTCCTGGATGTACTTGTGCAGGCAGCCACGGTATTTGAGTATCAAATGTTGCTCCGAATCCTTGATACCCAACTTTGTGCGAAGGGTATGGAAAAGATTGGTGAACTCCGGCACGTCTTGGTCCCTTCCCTGCCGCAGCGTGGTCCACTTTATGTATTCATCCTCATAGCTTCCGACAGGGTAGTACTGCTCCTTGATGGCATCCCGGAACGAATCCCAGGTGGGTGCGGCTGAAAACAGTGAGCCAGTACTTTCATCCTTCTGCTCGCAGTAGGTTTCCCACCAGTCCTTGACGTGGGGGGCTGCTTTGAGAAGAGCAAAAACAATCTTTTCCCGACTCGAAAATTCATGAACAGAAAAATAACCCTCTAGCAGATTTAACCATTTATCTACGGCATCGGCGTCTATCTGACCCTCGAATATGGGGATTTCAAAATTAACTTGTACCTTAAAGGGTGTGGTGTTTCCAGAGGAGCTACTGGAAGCCGATGCGCCGCTTCTGGGTAGCCGCTGAAGGATCTGCGCAAAGCTGTCCATCATCGCGTTCCGTTGTCGCTCGAGCGCTTCTTCGAGCAAGATTTTGATGGGATCTCCTGCCCCCTCGTCTTTCTTCTCGTCCGCCATGGGAGGCCGTCGGGATTTGCGAGGCTGGTCTTGCAAAGGTTCAACCAGTTCAAGCCCTAACTCCTTATATCCCGACCTTGTTGGGGACATGCAAAGAAAAACAGAGAAAAAGCAGACCGCTCTGATACCACTGATCCGGATTTAAACAGGAACGCAACAAATTACAGAGATAACCATATACACAAAGATGCAGCGGAAATAATACTTCATTTCATTAATGGAAAATACTGAAATATGCTTACAAACAGAAATGGCAATAAACTAGCTAGGGCGATGGTAGCTTATCTCTGAGAAGAGATGTGATGGCTACATGCCTCTGAACTGTGTTACAATGAGGCTCGAAGGCCTATTTATTGTTGAGAAACAATGGACAACCCTTAACATTCCAAAACCTAACCCTAGGAGATGAAACGCCAAACTGTGGGCCCCGTTTGGGTAAATTGGTACATCAACTTCCCGGGGTCGTAACTTTGGCATACGATCTCTGTTTGACGCGTACAATAGCTCGTTAGAAAGATCTATCCGAGCACTACCACTTTGGGAAGGGCAACATAGGTCCATGGACCCATGTTGCCCCCAGATTTCCCAAAAAACGTCGTTTAGGGCCTCAAAACGGCTCCGGAAGTTCAGGACCCAAAAAACTGCTAAAAATAGTAAGTTGTGCTACAATTAAGGAAACTGAAAATGCTGAGAAAGACAATGGTGGGGGTCCAGGTGGACTTGGCAGGTGGCCACCAATATCCACCTGGATCAACCAAGCCCTTGGAGCTTGTTTGAGCCCATAGAGTGCCTTTTTCAATCTGCATACAAGGTTTGGATCATTTCCAAGAATGAACCCATCTGGCTGCTCAATATATACTTCTTCTTCTAAGTCTCCATTCAGGAAGGCTGATTTCACGTCCATTTGAAATACCTTGAAGTTTTGAAAGCTTGAGAGAGCAAGGAACATTCGGATGGCCTCTAGTCTTGCCACAGGAGCAAAGGTCTCTTCAAAATCTATTCCTTCTTGCTGTGCATACCCTTTACAAACAAGTCTGGCCTTGTTTCTAATTACTTCTCCATTTTCATTTAACTTATTCTTGAAGACCCATTTTGTTCCTATTACATTCTTATCTTTTGGTCTAGGAACTAATTCCCAAGTGTTGTTCCTTTCGATTTGCTCAAGTTCTTCATCCATTGCTTTGACCCAACATTCATCTTTGCATGCTTCTTTCACATTTTGTGGTTCAATGGAGGAGAGTAGAGCCAAGTAGCTTGAAGCTTCTGCAAGTGTCCTTCTTGTTTGTACTCCTGCTTCTTTCTGCCCCACAATCTGAGTTTCTGGATGATTCTTTTGGACATATCTGGATGGAGTCTTCTCTTCTATTCTTGTCTGCTCCTCTGGTTCTTCTTGAGATTCTTCTTCTTCTTGAGGTTCTTCTTCTTCATCATTTCGCCTTTGAGAGTAACCTTCATCTTCTTCAATGTCTTCATGATGAACTTGCCTAGGAATATATCCCTTCTCATCAACCACTATATCAATACTGTCAACAATTCTGCCAAGTCTTTTATTGTAGCACTTGTATGCTTTGCTATGTGGAGAATAACCAAGAAGAATGCCCTCATCTGCTCTAGGTTCAAGTTTGCCAAGTTGCTCATCAGTATTCTTAATATAACATTTGCTCCCAAAGATTTTGAAATGCTTCACGGAAGGAGTTTTACCACTCCAAAGCTCATGAGGTGTTTGAGTGCTGTTTACTCGGACATTTGTTTTGTTAAGAATGATAACAGTAGCATGTGCAGCTTCACCCCAGAAGGTTGCAGGAGTACCTGATTCATCGAGCATAGCACGAGCCATTTGTTGGATAGTTCTGTTCATTCTTTCCACAACCCCATTTTGCTGAGGAGTTCTAGCTGTAGAGAATTCTCTTCTTATCCCATGTTCATCGCAGAAATCGAAAAATTCATTTGATGTGAACTCCCCACCTCTGTCAGATCTGAGGCACTTAATTTTGTGTCCTGATTCATTTTCAGCCAATGCTTTGAAGGATTTGAATTTTTCGAATGCTTCATCTTTGTGCTTCATAAGCCCTAACCAAACAAACCTTGAGAAATCATCAATGAATAATATCAGATATTCTTCTCCTCGAGGTGTCCTTTTCCTAAATGGACCACATACATCTGTATGGACTAGCTCAAGAGGCAAGCTAGCTGATCCTTCCTTTTCTGGAAAGTTAGTTCTGGTTTGCTTTCCAAACTGACAAGATTTGCATATAGTGTTGTCTGGAATTTTGATATCTGGAAGATCGCGAACTGCCTGATATTTGCATGCTTTTCTTATTTGTGAGAAGCTTAGATGTCCCAACCTTCGATGCCATAACCAGTGCTCTTCATCCTTGCTAAGATAGCATTGTTGTTGTCCTTCTTCAAATATGTACAGATTATTTGGAGTTCTTTTGCCTTTGAGAACTGTTTTACCTGTATCAAGATCACGAACAAGACATCCATTCGATCTGAAAATAACCTCGGTTTTTTGATCACACATCTGACTGACACTTAGAAGATTATGCTTCAATCCATCAACATACAAAACATTTCCAGCCTTGACCTTTTCTTTCAAAGGAGCAATACCTTTTCCTTTTATAGTTGCAGGAGTATCATTTCCAAAAGAAACTTTCTTTCCCTTTTCTAAAGTAGAATAAGATTCAAGTTTTTCTTTATCACCTGTCATATGTTTCGAACATCCACTGTCAATGTACCATAGATTTTCCTGTCCTTCTGCATAAAACGCTATCCCACATCTTTCTGTCTGAGGTTCTTTTATTCTCCATTTTTTGGTGCTCGTGGCTTGTTCCTTTTTCTCCTGAAACCTGCTCCTGCATTCAGATTCTTTATGACCAAAATTATTGCAAATAGAACATTCAACTTCATTTTCAAGAACCGAAAAGTTGTTATAGGTCCTCTTTGTAATCCCTGTCATACTTCTTTGTTTTTGAGCTTCCCTAGTCATGATTGTTTTATATGCAACACATTGAGCTGCTTTGTGACCAAAGTTATGGCAAGAAAAGCATTGTCCATTGAAGAAGCTTCTGCGGTTATTGAATCTACCAGCCAACTGATTCTAATTTCTATTTTCATCTATTCTTGTGCCAAACTGAGAAGATTTTACCTATGGTTGGTTGTAGCTTTTGTTCACCCTTAAGAAGGATTGTCCCTGATAGTTTCTGTTTGTAATTCGTCCCTGCTTTACCTGATTATCTTCATTGTTCTTCTGCTCATTTCTTCTTGCTGCATCAAGATAACTCTTTGAGGTGGATGCTTGAGAGGTTTCTCCATTATAGCCCAAACCTGTCTTGTTTAGAGGAGACCGCTGCACATTGATAATCTCATCCAAAGTTTCAGATCCTTTGACAAACTTAAGATTAATAGCTTTTGTTTTCTCAATTTCTTTTCTGAGACCAACAATTTCACCTTCTAGTTTTTCAAGATGTTTTTTTTTCCTTTCATCAATTTGAAATTGCAAAGTATCAATGATCACACTCTTTTCTTCTATGCATCTCTTGAGTCTAGTAATTTCATTATAGAGATTATCCACATCTACAGCATCCTCATAATCATCATCTTCAAATGCCATTAATAGCTTATATTTATTACCTTGTTCATCTTCATCACTGTTTGATAAGCCATCACTATCTTCATGGGTGTAGTAGCTTTTCTTATTTGCACTTTGTTTCTTATTCCATCTAGCAGGTTCTTTTCCTTTATCCTTATTAGGACATTTTGCAGCATAATGACCTACTCTTCCACAAGCAAAGCATTTGAAAGGTAGCTTACCTCTGAACCTTCCAGCACCCGTTTGAAGATTTCTGACAAAATTTGATTCTTCTTCCTCTTCTTCTGGAACATGGCTTGCTTCATAGTAATCTTCTTTTCTTGATGCCTTAAAAGCAGCTTCCCTTCTGTCTGATGGACCTCCCTTTCTCATTTCATAAGCAGTTAGAATTCCATGTAGCTGAGACATAGTGAGAACTTTGAGATTTTCCTTTTCTTCTATTGCAGATACTTTGGATTCAAACTTGGGGATAATGATCTTAGAATCTTTTGAACTACTATAGTCTCTTTTATTTCTTCACCCAAATTTTTCATACAATTAACAATCTCATCTACCCGAAGAAAATAATTAGCCACACTTTCATCATTATACATCTTGAGGGTCTCATATTGAATCCTGAGAGTTTGAAGTTTAGCTTGCTTTACCTGTTCATCTCCTTCATAGCTAGTGATCATTTTGTCCCATATCTCTTTTGCTGATTTGAAGTGCATGACCTTCATGAATTATGTTTGAGATATACTTCCTAATAGAGTACTGACTGCTTTTGCATTTGTTTCATATGCCTTTTTCTCAGCTGGATCTGTAGGAGTAGCTGAAGGAAAAGCATAGCCTGTTTCTACAATGTCCCAAACTTCTGTACCAAGAGATTGAAGATATGCAGTAACTCTTACCTTCCAATAATTGAAATTTGTTCCATCAAAAACCGTGGCCTGATTGATGCTTCTTTCTCGTAGTTGCTCATGATGAATGATCTTCCTTCAAGCGATCAAGCTTCTCTGAAGGACCTGCTCTGATACCAATTGTTGGAAATAATACTGAGAGGGGGGTGAATCAGTATTATCAGATTAATCAAACTTTTTAAATGCTCAGAAACATATACGCTACTTCAGTTAAGTGAACCAGCGTGTACACGCTACTGTGACGAAGTAAAACAGCGTATAAGAAGAAAACTCACAATTTAGTTAGCTTATTCTTCAATTAAGTGCATCAGGACATTATTCACCACATTAACAGTAAACATGTGCAGTATAACAGAACAGATAAAAAGCCACACACATGAACACCAAGATATAAGGTGGAAACCCAATGTGGGTGAAAACCACCTGCTGCAAGTTGTCTCTATCTTTCTTTAATATGAAACTTCAGTTTACAATCTTTTGTACTGGTGCAGCCTTATACCAGTACGCAGGCTACAACCTGCAGAAGGCTACAACCTTCTCTCGTTCTCCAAACTTCCTTGGAAGGGAGCTCCAACCCCCTTTGCTCTTGTACTAGCCAAGATACTAGTACGTAGGTGCTGACCTACAATCTTCCTTCTTTCAGATATCACTTTTCATACATTTTCAGACTTGGATATTCCTGAAGCACAACAAACAATCTGAAGACCACAAATCATTCAATTTCCACAACAGATCATTGAAGCATAAAACAACCAAACTTTGAATCACTGAACCACTGAACCCTGTCAATCACCAGTTACCAGAACACAGAGCAGACTACAGAACTCTGCAATAACAGTCAGACCCCACTGTAAACCCAAAATCAAGCTTCAAAAGATATACGCTACTTCAATGAGCAAAACCCGCGTATACACGCGCTTTTACCGAAGCCAACCTGCGTACAGATCTAAAAATAAACTTTCTCAATTTGCAGCTGTACCAGACATTAGTTAGATCCAAAACGTAACATTGCGACAATATGCAGATCTAGAAATACGCATAATCAACCATATCATGATAGTGCATTTCAAACCATTAGATCCCGATCTATCCTTAGATCTAGTCTTCCATCAACCGATGTGATCTATCCTTGGCTTAGATCAAGCAACCCAGAACCTGCATATCAGATCTCTTTCTCTCTTAGATATTCAAGCCTTGTCGAAAGATGATCTTGCCTAATGATCTTCTTCTCCTTATATAGTCTTAGGCCTAGTTCAATACCAAGAGCCAAAACCATAGTAACACAATACCATCAACTTCAAAACTAGGGATCGACACGCCCGTCGAGACACAATGGTCCGAAATCATAGGCACAACTTCCAAGGACTAACCACCATGGACCAAAGATACTTTTCCACATACACGCGCTTTTTCTGAAACCAACTTGCGTGTACACGCGACTTGGGCTTAACGAACATGCGTATATGAACTTCCTTGGCATGCTGTACTAAGATCTGTCTTCTGATTAAGTTGCCATCACCTGTACCAACCTCTGAGCACCTGTACCATCCTCTGAGTGAGTTGCCATCAAGGACAACACTTGAATCATAATGCCAACACCCTAGCCCTTTCTCCTCTTGGGGAGAAGTTGGTGCGCCCCACATGGCCACATTGTCGCTTCCAGGGCTGACAATTGCCCTGCCAGTTTGGCTATTCTCAACCACTGTAGTTCAGACCACCACGGTTCCTGAACAGTCGAGTCAACAGTTAGACCAGTCTAGAGCTACCCTCCAGCCTTCCACTTCTTATACGCCTTCCTCTGATCCTTCTTCTTCGAAAGGTCAAGCCGCCAAAAGCGCGGCTCCCATAGAAAAGAAGAAGGAAAAGAAGAAGAAAGAAAAGAAGCAGAAGGAGCCAAAGGCGCCTGGGGGCAAGCAAAAGGTATCTAACGAAAACCCACACACAGCACGGACCGGGCCCAAATCGCCATGTGTCATATGTAGAGGGAACCACCTCCACCGTGATTGTCCCAGTATTCCCCGGATACTAAGGGACTGGTCCCCTCGTTTGCACAGTTCGGAAGCGTCAACCTCTGACAACCAGGTTGAATGCTTACCGTCGACCAGCGAAAGTGAAGGTTCTAGATGACGAAGGGGAATGAGATTCCCCTTCGAACTGTGTGAAGGCAATCACACCCTTCACCGTTGTCCCTTTTTAGACGAAGCAAAGAGATTTTTGGAAGATCAACCGGTTGCACCGTTGCTACTTCCTCCTGGATACCAAAAACTCGCGCCAAGTCCTTCGTTGGTCGAAAATACAGCTGCCCCGCTCATAAGGCCAGCTGAAGTGTCAGTCACTGAAAGTGAACCTACTGAATCCGGACCGGACGAAAGTCCAAAGGTCGAAACGGCAGTTGACCCGGTTCTCCCTTCAGAAGTTTCATCTTCAAATACCACAGTCACTGAGGATTCATCTTCAGTCGACACCCTCACCGAAGAGAGTAAGGATGACACCGTCCAGGTTCTCTTCATCAACACCGATTCTGATGAACATCAGGGCAATGTGCCCACTCCTTTATCGCAGGAAGGAGCGTCGTCAGGATCATATCCGGCCGTATATTCGGTCCCACCACCAAGCAACCTAGTTGTGTCCTTTGATTGGAACCAACTAGGCAGACCCCGATTACCAGCCAGTATACCATTTAGAATTATAGTCTAAATATACAAAATGGTGATGGCTGGAACTATCATTGATGAAGGGGAATCTATGAGTATCCTGTCCTCTATTGCTTGGAAAGCACTGGGTTGCCCAGCGCTTTTACCTGAGATAAGAAATCTCTCGGGTTTTGACAAAGGAACTAGTCGACCATTAGGGATTCTACCTAATGTGCCTATTACATTGAAAGGGAAGGCTGTCAAGATGAATTTGATGGTCGTCCAAGGACCCTTGGATTATAACCTACTCCTTGGACGAGACTACATATATTGCATGGAAGCAATAGTCTCCTCGCTCTTTCGAATAATGTGTTTTCCATACGAAGGAAGGATGGTCAAGCTCGTAGACCAACTTTCACTTCCGGGATCACGCATCGCAAGTAGTCACATACCTATCCTCAATGGTCTATTTGATCAAGAAAGGTCTCTACCTCCGGTTCTTCTTCCTGATGAGCGCGAGTTATTCGGGAAAGTAGGGCCGGAACCAAGGGGGCATGCATCCTGGTCTGCTCTAGAGGCAGAAAAAACCTTGGGTGTAGAGTAGAATTTCCACGGGAGAATATGACTAGTCTGTACCCCGTCCCCTCCTTCTTCTTCGTAAAACAGAAGAGCTGGGAAGAGCTCTCATGCGGAAGAAGGGGCTGTTAGGAATGGGGTTGTTCTGGAAAAAGATTCTTTTGTTAAAGTTATGAGTGTGTGGCGGAGCATCGTCATTCACCGTCGCCTAGTCGGCATCACCAAGGAAAGTTCTGTTTGAAAGAATTAGCAGAACAATCTTTGGGTAACCTGAAAGAGGTAAGCCTCACCTGTTGAAAACAAAGGTTTTTAATGGAAAAGTAGGGGCAGCCTTGAAATTAGACTTACACCTGGGGGCATGCAAACCTCTTGGAATGCAAGCGCGGGCGGCTTTTTAGTTTTAGGTAGGACTAACCCCTCTAACCCATAGGATAGGCCGATACCCAGCTTGCATGAAGAGAGGATATGGAGCAAAGCATGGGGAGATGAAGCTCCTTAAAAAATTGGAATCTTCCATGAGACCTTACTACTTTATGACTGGTAAAAGCGAGCAGTTTTGGCAAAGTTCATGCTCGTTAAAAAATAAACGCAAGATCCGAGCAGTTTTAATGCGGAAATTCATGCTCGTTAAAAAATAAACATAAGCTTGTGAGCAGGCTTCCCCCAGTGTTCAAGCTCATTCAGAAAAAATGAACCGGTAAATAACCATTTGAGACCGTAAATTCATCAGCCATAAAAGCCTTGGTCGTGTTTGTGCACCGTCACCTCCACTTTTCATTTGGCCGATCATTCACATCCACTTGATTGTTTACCTATTTTGAGGAACAGCTGCGAAGAGTGATCCCACCTAGCCATCCTTGTAATACTGTCGTGATTGGAAAATTCCAACCTGTACCTGGAATCTGCTGCTATCCCTGTTTATCACTCGTTCCTCAAAATACGAGTCTTCTTTGAGCTCTTTTCACTGACTCGTAAAAAATGAAAAGTTTGCCGAGTCTTGGCCTTCCAGCTCGTTAAAAGGACTGGAAGAGCTATCCCTCCTCTAGATTTTAATCTTTTTGGACATGAGGGATTATTGCACAAAAAGATCGAGCGCTTGTCTAGTTCGGCTCGATAAAGATATCGAACATTCATCCCTTCTGTATTGTTTTATACTTTTTCGGACTTAAGGGATTAGATGACGAAAAAGGACCCCTGGAGTCTACTTTATGTACACTTTTCAGACTCTCTAAAAATGAAAATGACCGAGTTGTCTTTGTCGCTGGGCTCGTTAAAAATATTAGATAGCGACAAACTTGTCTTTAGACAAGAACGAGTTTCCCTATCGCTAGGCTCGTTAAAACATAGCGATGGGCTTGCCCGAAGGGCAGGTTATAGATCAAGCATATGTTATCCTCCTCACGCTTGACAAAAATAAAGAGGTACTGGTCAGAAATGACTGGGGAAAAATTGGGAAGAACCTCAAAGCTTAATGGTAGCAAGTCGCTCTTGAACATGACACTTTTGCCTCCGTAAATATCGGGTTGGGTTATTATCATTCACCGGTCCCTTCACCATGGTCTCGCCATACCATCCATACATGGGGTAATGCTACCGATCCATCACATCAGTGTCGTTGTATGTTCAAGAGATGTCATTCAGAAAGTATCAACCGGGTCCCATCCACTACCGTACATCATCTTTCATCCTTCCATGACCGCCACCCTGAATCATATTTCACAGATCGTTTTCACCAATCATCACTAGCTCCGTTCCGTGTCACTGATGTGGGATTCACTAAGGCCCTCCTTTGACGGATCACTTCTTGTCGACATCAGCTCGTTATCCAAGAAGTTGATCTAGGAACACCCCCTCAGTACTTTGAAGCTTGCATGCCTCAATGGCAAGTTTCTCACTCCCGGCAATAGGTATACATTAATGACCTTCGACCAGGAGACTTTGCGTGGTGTTCGACGTCAGATCCTATATTCACACCACGTGAATTGTGCTGCAGTACCTTGAGGGTCATCATCATTATCGGTGATTCCTCTCGCGCTTGTTAACAGTTTACATTATGGAATGGTAATCAAGCGATGTCTTTCCATGTTCAACTTCAGGAAATTCTCACATGGATCGACTTGTACTAGAGTGAAGATCGGACAAGTTTGAAGACCCCGGATCTAGTTTCATCCATCCGGGCTGCGATATATATTCAGGAGATAAAAACATAGACATGTGCAGCAGATGAGCATCCTACTAAAAGGATGATAATTAAAAGCAGAGAATTATCCGTCTCTTATCATACGATCATCTGTTTATGTATGGCAAATGTATTTATAAAGCTGATCATGGGAAATTCCCGCATCAGCTAGATCATGAAAAGAAAGTATGAAAAGATAATGTATTGTATTGTATTTTGTTACAGGTCACCTCCCGGCGATTGAATGAACTTCGGATCCTCCTAATAAAGAATTTCACCCGATAAACGACCTCATACTTTAGGGGGCAACTGTTATAGACATTTTTGTGCCTTACAGCATAGAGCATGAAATGTCAATAATCTAAGGGATCCAAAGTCCCTAAACATGTTGTTCTTGCCCTTAGAGGAACAAGGTCAGCAAACCACAGCACTGCAAATCAGTTCTCCACTGAAAAACACTCAAAAACAGGTCAATTTTGGATCAAAGCAGCTGCTCCAAAGGCTACCTACGCTGCATAGCAAGTGCAACGAGGGCTACCTACGCTGCATAGCAAGTGCAACAAAGGCTACCTGCGTTGGGCGTACTTGGACATGTGGAGGAATCTTTTTCTCAATGTGCCAGTGCCCAGGAAGCTTCCAAAAAGACACTTGATCATAAGATTCGCCTAATGATGAGTTAAGAGCTTCTAAAACTCCAAGTGGACGACAGAAACTCCAAGTGAAGAACTGAAGAACAACTGGAGTTGAAGAGGGCAACAAGTCACACATCAAGCTCACTTATCTTCACTCCAAAACTCTATATAAGGATCTCATCCCATGGGATCTGAGGGGGGAATTCAATGCAAAGAATCGTTGTTGGTTTGCAGTTGTGAGTATTGGGTGATTGCTTGAGGGAGGTGAAGAAGAGATTTCTCTCCGTCGGGAAGGTGATGCTGGATTGGACCTCTCATGGTTGTATCACCGCCTGAACCTTACTTCCATATATTAATAAAGCATTTGAGGTTCTTCTATTCGCATGTGTTTCAATGGTGAATTGTCTTACTTGCGTTTTTGATTTATGCTAATCCTTGAATCGATTATGAATGCATGCTTCTTGTAGTTTCCTCTTCTTGTCTCATTTGCAGGATCTCGTGTAGCTGGGCCCGTGAAAAGACTTGGAGCTGGGAGCAAGCGGCAAACAAAGGAGATTGGATCGACCATTTGCGCAAGACATCGGTAAGTGGATCTCTCCCTTTTATCTCTTGCATGTCATAAAGAAGAAACTTTAGATAGCTTTGCTTTCAGCTATTGCTAAGGAACTGTCACCCTTAGAGTGGGTTAGGGTCATTCCGAGTTGGATACTTTCCCCCACAACAGGGTGGTTGGAAACCTTGGTTCGAGTATTGACCTTGGGGTTGATACCCTTGAGGCACATACTGATACTGGGGTTGACCTTGAGGTATAAATTGATACTGGGGTTGACCTTGGGGTACATATTGAGTCTGGGGTTGACCTTGAGGAACGTATTGTCCCATAGGTATGTACTGTCCTTGAGGTTGCCCCCCAGATGCAAATTGTGTACCTTGAGGTTGCCCCCAGGCGTTAATTGAGGCTACCCCCCAGACGGTAACTAGCCACCTTGAGGTTGAGGATTGGGAATAGAACCTGACATCATAAGAATGTCTTCTACGCTCAACGACTTAGTACCATTGTTTCCAATTAATAACCCTTGCTCAATGGGTTGAGGAGATGCTCCCAAAAAAGTACCAAAAAGTGACTTATACCCGGAGGGAACAGAAGGACCGTCGTACAAAAAAGATTCGGGCGATTGAGTAAACATGGATGATTGTCCTGCCATATTGACGGGAGTATAAAAACCTCTAGGTGTTGGGTGATAATGAACACGAGGTGGTGAAAAACTTAACCCTGAGTTTTCTAGAAAATTAGTCAAAGAAAGATACCAAGAACTACTCCTAGGTGGACTGTAAAAAATTGATTCACGCTCCCTTAGTTCAATAACAGGTTGATTTTTAGGGATAGGGATGCCTACTTCTTCTTCCAAAGCAAGTTCTTCAATAGCAATAAGTCCAGAAGGAAGATCTCGGGTGATTACTCTTTCTACCCTAGGTGAACCAGGACCACTAAAAGTTGGAGAAACAAACCCCGATGTCGGAGTAGCAGCAAATTCACTTTCAGGCTCGGATATTTCTAGTTCTTCACCTATATCACTAGTAGATGAAAAGCTACCAGCAATTTCGAAAACAGACACTGACTGGGGATTATAATCTGCTACTAATGGTTGAAAATCAAGATGTACTATCAAAGAAGATTCTCCTTTATCATGTGACCCAACTCTACTGTCTCTAGGAGTTACGATGACTTTTAAGCCTTCAATTTGGCTCGATACTTCCTCAGGAGGTTGGCCCCAAAGTCTACGGGACTTCCTCAGTAACTCAGCCACGTTTACAAACTTAGGAGACTGGCCCCGAAGTCTACGGGACTGTCTTGTTAATTCAGCCCCAGTTGAAAACTTTTAACTACTTCACATGCAAACAAAGTAAAATATCAATGAAAAGCACCTAAAGTCTCTAAAGAACCAAACAAATTTGAATCACACGCCTAAAGAATCTAAGAGATCAAACACACACAAACAGTAACTTTCCGGACTGAAAACACTAGTTGGTGATGAAATCCAACGTCGCAGAGTTCAATATAGAAATGGTGGTTGGAACAGTTACCCGGCAACCTGCTTAATGAATAGACTGGCACAAGTTCCTCCACTTAACCGTCTCGAGTAAAGAGAACCCCCCAAAAAATCCAAGTGATTCTAGCCGACATCTGCTCTAGGTACAGTGGGATCTTCCTACCACTGTCACCTCAGGAAGAGTCCTAAAGAATATGGCCACTAAGGTTACCAACTGAGACAAATACACCTGGGGTAATAGTCTACGATCCGATACGCACGCAAGGGCAGAGTAGCAAGCTCAATCCCCTTGAAGGCTCCTTGAGATAATCCAAGGTTTACCAACAAGTGACCCCAGGCTCCTCGACAATGGTTAATCCGAGTTTTACCGTTTTTAATACATGAATATCTGGCGTCGTTCCCAATGAGGAAGGATTGAATCCCACACTGGTTCGGACACGATCTCGTTCTTCTCGTTTAAGAGGAGCTTTCCCAGAGCATAAATGCAACAATTGGATTTCTTCCCTACCACAAGATACAGCTACTTGTTTGTTTTTACTATCTTGGAGAGTTAATTACCCTCCTACTCCAAGACACTAGCCTAAGCTAAGTTGGTGTATCAGAGCCCTAGAAATAAAAATGTTACTAGGTGAATTTTACTTTAAGCGTTAATTTTAGTGGTTTTTGTTTAAGTCCAAAGGTGCGGAGATGAAACTCGTGGTATGAAGAGTCGACTCAAAATCACTAAAAATGCACCTAAGATGATCTAAACAATCTTTTTCTCTTCGATGAACTTCTAACTAAGAAAGATTTTGAGAATGCAAATACTTTGTAAACACAAATCTTTCTCAATTAAACAAATTAAAAGAAGAGATTTTCCTTTCCAAAGCACTCAAAACGAGACAACTAGTTATTTCACAAAAATTTCCCTTTTTCGTTTCAAAGCACTCAATCACTACAAAAAGAAAACTTTTTTCAAAAGAGATTTTTTATATTTTTTATAAAACACTTAAAACTAATGAAAATGACTAACTTTGAGATCTACAAATTATAAAAACCTATTTGAAGTCAAAGCCTACTAAAAGTCTTTTTTTAAGGATATTTTACTTAGCTGGATGTAAGCTAAGGACCAATTTATGCAGAATCACAAATAACTCAAGAACAACCAATCTTGTTTTCTTTTTGAAAATGAAAATCCAAACTCTCAAACACAAGTTTTTCGAAGTTTTATAAAGAGAAAACTCAAAGCGGATTCCTCAAACAAGGGGAGATTTCATAAATGGTCAGACTCGTAAGAAAGCTGGTAGACACTAAGGTGATCTGAAGTCCCTACAGCTTCTAAGCTCAAAGCCACTACACAACAAAGTGAAAAACAAACCCAACAAGCAAAACTCTTAGGAATTTCACCTAAAACCCTAACACTAACAAAATCAATCCAAGGAAAGCTTTTGACAAGTTATATGCAGGTCTGGGCAGTGGATAACAATTTCTAAAGACAAACTAAGCTGACTAACAGAGGAAATCTTAGGGTTTTCAAAATTTTGACAGGGTCCGCAGGCCCACAGTTGGCACAGGTGCGGTCCCGCTCTGTGCTAAAAGCCAAGCTGCGCGTAAGTACGCACTGTGTCAAACGGCTAGGGTGCGGTCCTCTCCCAAAGCTATGAAAAACAAAAAATAACCCTGGATCTACAAACTCTACCCACTTTTACACACAATAAGCCAAAAATAGAAACGAAAATAGAGTTTCTCGGGTCAAAGTAAAAACAAGGAAAACAATCAAGTCCCCAGCGGAGTCGCCATTTTGTCACACGGAATAAGTCGATCTTGCGGACAAGATAGACCTTCCTAGAATCTAAAGAAGACCTAATGACAAGAAAACCAACCAGACACTATCTTTCTCTAAATATGCTTTGATAAACAATAGAAAACAAGTGTTTTTAGGGCCTACCTTAGGTCCAACGCAAGCTTGTGGATGCCTCACTTCTTTGATCCAAATGAGTTCCTTTTCGCGAATCTGCAAACACAAACAAGGCAAACAAATTAAATAACACCTGAAAATCCAATTGCATAAAACATATTTAACATGAAAGTCAAGGAGTCCACGAAACAAATAACATAAGATACTTGTTGAGAAAAATGATTTTGATTGTATTAATTCAAAAGAAGAAGAACTTTACAACCTTTGCCTTGACGTTGTACAAGCTCCTCCCAGGGTCCAGCAAGAAGTCTCCTCTACTTTGACAAGTTTCACTCACTCCCCAATGAAGCCAAAAAGATGTGTGATCTCTCCTCTTAAGCTCAACTAGGAAGTCTTGATTTCACCAGCATTTACCCTCAAAAAATGTTCAGCTTCTAACCTCCTCAGCAACCAGCCCAATGCCTGTATTTATAGTGCAATGGAGGGAGGTTACTAGGTCCTCCTTCAAAGGGATAGCTCCTCTCATCAAGGGATTAGCTCCTTCCCTTTTGGGATACATGAACCACCTCAAAGCGAACAATCCACATCAAAATTCCTTCTAGAAACCTCTAGAATTAACCCAAAGTGAGTTTTTTAAGATAAAACTTGTGCCTTTTGACTTTCACAGGTGTTATAGACATTTTTGTGCCTTACAGCATTGAGCATAAAATGTCCATAATCTAAGGGATCCAAAGTCCCTAAACATGTTGTTCCTACCCCTAGAGGTACAAGGCTAACAAACCACAACAATTCACATAAGTTCTCCACCAGAAACGGCTCAAAAACAAGTCAATTCAGGATCAATTTAGTGGCTCCACTAGCTGTTTGCACTGAATGTCAAAGCCAACACTGGCTACCTGCGCTGAATGTCAAAGGCAACACTGGCTACTTGCGCTGAGCGAGAGTTGACATGTGGCAAGTCCATTCCAAGAGGTGTCAAGACCCAGGAAGCTTCCAGAATCTTCCTCAATGACACTTGCCTCAGTGAATTCGACTGGTGATGAGTAAGAGGTTCCTAATATCCAAGTGGAAGCAAGAACCTCCAAGTGGAATCAAGAACTGACAGAGAGGGAGGACACTAGTCAGGTCTCAAGCTAACTCATCTTCTCTCCAAACATCTATATATGGATCTCTCCTCCATGAGATCTAGAGGCCGGAATTTTGTTATTGCAAAGAATTGTTGTTGGTTTGAGATTGGAATCATTGGGTGCTTAATGCTTTAAAGGGGTTGAAGATAGGAATTCCATTTGCTGGGAAGGAGATGTTGGATTGGAGCCCTCTGGGTTGTATCTCTTTCTGAACCTTGTTATTCATCAATAAAGCTATCTTGGTTTCTCCTATATACTGATGTATTTTTTATGTATGATTGCATTAGTATGTTTAGTTTATTTCTAATCCTGAACTAGTTATGAATATGAATCCATGTCTTGTGTAGTGTTCTCTTCTTGTGATCTTGCAGAAACCTCTTGAAGCTGGGCGAGCAAGAAGGCAAGTAGCTGGGAACTCTCCAAGAGAAGAGAAACCGGATCGAGGGACAAACGGAAGACACTGGTTAGTCCATCCATCTCTCTTCATTCTTAATTCATAAAGGAAGAATACTAGAATAGTTGTCTCTGTTTGTTGCTAAGGCACTGTCACACCTTAGGTGGATAGGATCGTCCTGCATAGGCATTTTTCCCCACAACAAATTGGCGACTCCACTGGGGAGATCTGTTTAGTCATTTTATTTGTGTTTCTATCATTGTTTGTTTCATAGACTTGACAGCAACAATCGAACTGCATCTGCTATTCCCAGATGCAAAGTAGACAGTTGCTGCTTTGATCCAATCACTGGACTTGTCTATGATCTGAACAATGGACTCACAAATGATTTGATGATCCTTTGTGATAGATCTTAGTACTCCCTCAAAGCATCCCTTTGATTGTACCTTGCTTGTTGCTTTTATTTGGCCTGAAACAGTAGATTAAATAGCAATCTGTGACCCAGAACCAGTGAGAAACGAGAGTTTCTCCTTCAGCACAGACCCTGTGAAGGGATTCTGCATTTCAACGCAGGTCCCGTGAAGGCTACCTGGTCTGAATGTCAAAACCCCTGTGTTGAGGTTGCGCTGAACCAGTTTGGCCTTATGCAGCTGGGGTTCTCTGCTCTGTTTTGCCTTGTTTTGATCTCTGATTTTTGCAGCCTGTAACCAGCATAGGTACCAGTCTGATAACTCCTTTTCTCTACTTAAATTCTGCCTCCTTTTGTACAAAAAGACTGTGAGTGTTTTTATGTGTTTGTGGCATCATTTACAGTTTTCCTTTGCATGAGTGAAATAGTCATCCTATAGCCCTTGATTCAGATCTGTTGATTGTGATCTTAGAAGAGAGTTCATTGGCTGTTTGAAGTTGATTATACATTTACTCTTGCTTATTGGTTTGAGTTTGTCTCTTTTAAGTGTCGAAACAAGTATTCATATCGAAAATCGTTAAGTGTTGTAATCTCTTCTACCCTCTCTGATTTCGAAAAAGTAAACTTGTTTGTATTTCTCATTTAAAAGCAAATTCAAAGTTGTACAAAAAGCTTTCTTTGTAGGCATCAATACTAAGAAAGCGGAAAACAAACACCTGCATTGTGCATTTGCATCTTGATAGTTTGCATGTCTGATTTAGGAAAAGTGCATTAGAGTGTGTTGATTGCTCTTTGAGAAAAGATGGTGTCTTTCTTTTCCCTTAGTAGCTAGGATTTTCAAAGTTGAAAAGATATAAAGCTTGCTTATCATCTTTAAACTGCATTTAGGAATTGTATCATACATCTCGTGGTGAACCTTCAAAGGCAAACTTCTAAAAAGATCAACTTAAAATAAATTGAATGAACTTAACAATGCTTTGCAACATAACGCACAACATAGAGGTCTAGGCTAGAGACGTGTTCCAACGTCATAAATCCTGGTGACTGTCGATCTCGTGGATGGTGGGTGATTCCTCCTGAGGGACGATAGCGCCAGTACGGATTGTGCTCCCACGTACTGTTGCATATATATTGGGAGACCCCTATAGGCATAAAACCTTTATCCTTAGGAAGCTGTGTCGGCCGCCCTACTGATCGCAATGCACTGAACACAGCATTCAGGAAGATCGACCGCCCGTACCCTAAAAAGTATTCTGCGGTTTTGCGAAAAGTTTGGCACACCCTCTGCCTAGAACTCCAGAGCAGTTCCTTTTGGCTTTTTTAGACTCTATAACAGAAAAAGTCCATCCGAGTATTTGTCACTTCGGGCTCGTTAAAACATCGAAGGAGACTAGAGTCATCTTTAGCTTTTTCTCGACTCTTTAAACGTGAAAAAGCAAGTTGTGTCTAAAAGCGTCTAAAAAATTCATTTAATTCGGAAACACATTTTCCCCTTTTGTATTTTGGTTGATCGAGTAATCCGCAATCATAGAAGAAAGTCAATTGAAACCCCGTCGTTTGCGGAGGCTTACGAGTCAACCGTCTTTGTCTCCGGAATCGAAAACAGTACGGACAAAGCGAACTCGTTTAACCGGTTCGAAATCTCCTATCAAAGTTAGAACAAGTGTTCCAACGACATCTGAGATTCTGGTTACTCCAAACATTTCTGGAAACCCTGCCTCTATAGAAGAAGTTCAGCAGCCACAGAGGGACAGTAACACTGATCCTAGTCTGGGAGCAAATACTTGCGTTACTGAACCAGTTCCATCTGTAACTGGTTCAGAGAGTCTTGCTCCTCAAACAACTGTTGCTGTCGATTCAACCCCTTCTTCGGCACCAGAAATATTTTACGGACCTGACGGTCTTCCCCTTCCACCTGGTTTGATTGCGATAGAGGAAATTGTAGAAGATCTGCAAGCAAGCACTCCAACTCATTTTAAGGTCGGGGTCACTCTATTTGCTTCGACATCAGAAGTTAGTCCATCACCAGTGGAAGTTCCTGTAGAATCGCTAGGCAATCTATTGGATAGAATCAAAATGTCTAAACAACCGTCAACATCTAGGACTGTGTCAAATGACACAGCGACAGCAGAAGCCCCTGCCGTCACTCCGACAATGTTTGTCGGCGTACCATCTGTCCCAACTAGCTCACAACCGCTAGAAGGAGTCCACCCAGGGACTATTTCGACAGTGTGGTCTGTTCCAATTTGTTCCTCCAGAATAATATCTGGCAACGCTTATGTTGAAGCTCGCCAGATTGATCCATTTCGAGGTCAATTTGGGCAATCCAGTCCCCAAGGACAAACAATCCCCTTGAGTTCCAGATTGCTACCGTATGGGGGGCAATATGCCCTTTCATTACCCCCTCCGGGAGGGTATCCATACGGGAGTTCACAACAGTATTCAGGTTATACTAGAATTACATCAAGTGGTTGGGTACCTATGCTACCTCAACAACCAAGGGTTGTGTATTCTATGCAACAATGTGTACCTATGTCGAACATCCCGACCACACCAGCTATTGTAACAGTGTCACAAGTTCAAATGTTGCCTGTTGTATGTCAACCTCAGATTTCTCAGGTTGTAATGCAACAGCCCCTTGACCCTGTGACTCAACCACAATCGCCTACCGGTGGGGCGACACAGGTCCAAATGGGTACAATTACCCCACACCTTGGTCCAACAGTTAGTATAGCGCAACAGAACATGGCTTCACAACCGTGGCTGGTGCAATACCAACAACCACAATTCCAGCAAGTGTACCAAGGTTCTGAGCAGCAGATCTTTGCGAACAGTGGACAACCGTACATTCAAAACGGTCAAAACCAACCGCTTTACAGTGGTCAAGTCCACCAACCGTATCAATCATACCAACATCAATTACATTATACTGGTATGCAAAGGCCCACTGCTCAGGCAATTCCATCCTACCCTGGGTATGCTTCACCTAACCTGAATCAACAGTTACCATTCGTGGCAACTTTAGAGTTACCCGATTTACATCGGTTAACAAACGATCTGATTGCTTACGCCCCATGGTGGCCAGCGATTCCCCACAAACTTCCATCGGACATTCCTAAATTTAATGGAAATCCAGGTGAAGACCCATCGAATCATGTGATGACTTTTCATCTGTGGTGTTCATCAAACACCCTGAACAATGATTCGATAAGGCTTCGCCTTTTTCAGAGGACGTTAACGGGTCCAGCGGCAAAATGGTATATTGAATTACCTAGAGCCTCGTTCGACAATTTCAATGATCCAGGTGGATGTTGGTGGCCACCCACCTATCCCATTTGGACCCCCACAACTGTCTCTTTCAGTCTTTTTAGTTTCCTAAATTGTATCACAGTTTACTATTTTTAGCAGTTTTTCGGGTCCTGAACTTCCGGAGCCGTTTTGAGGCCCTAAACGACGTTTTTTTTGGGATTCTGGGGCAACATGGGTCCATGGACCGATGTTGCCTCCCAAAGTGGTAGTACTCGGATAGATCTTTCTAACGAGCTATCGTACGCGTCAAACGGAGATCGTATGCCAAAGTTACGACCCCGGGAAATTGATGTACCAATTTACCCAAACGGGGCCCACAATTTGGCGTTTCATCTTCTAGGTTAGGTTTCGGGATGTGAAGGGTTTTCCATTGTTTCTCAACAATAAATAGGCCTTCGAACCTCATTGTAACACAGTTCGGAACAGTTCAGAGGCATGTAGCCGCACATCTCTTCTCAGAGATAAGCTACCATCGCCCTAGCTGGTTTATTTCCATTTCTGGTTGTAAGCATATTTCAGTATTTTCCATTAATGAAATGAGGTATTATTTCCGCTGCATCTCTGTATTTATGGTTATCTCATCTCTGTGTTTATAGTTATCTCTGTAATCTATTGCGTTCCTGTTTAAATCCGGATCAGTGGTATCAGAGCGGTCTGCTTTTTCTCTGTTTTTCTTTGCATGTCCCCAACGAGGTCAGGATATAAGGAGTTAGGGATTGAACTGGTCGAACCTTTGCAAGACCAGCCTCGCAAATCTCGACGGCCTCCCATGGCGGATGAGAAGAAAGACGAGGGGGCAGGAGATCCTATCAAAATCTTGCTCGAAGAAGCGCTCGAGCGGCAAAGGAACGCGATGATGGATAGCTTTGCGCAGATCCTTCAGCGGCTACCCAGAGGCGACGCATCGACTTCCAATAGCGACTCTGGAAACGCCACACCGTTTAAGGTACAAGTTAATTTTGAAATCCCCATCTTCGAGGGTCAAATAGACGCAGATGCCGTAGATAAATGGTTAAATCTGCTAGATGGGTATTTTTCTGTTCATGAATTTTCAAGTCGGGAAAAGATTGTTTTTGCTCTTCTCAAAGCAGCCCCCCACGTCAAGGACTGGTGGGAAACCTACTGCGAGCAGAAGGATGAAAGTACAGGCTCACTATTTTCAGCCGCACCCACTTGGAATGACTTCCGGGATGCCATCAAGGAGCAGTACTACCCTGTCGGAAGCTATGAGGACAAATACATCAAATGGACCACACTGCGGCAGGGACGAGACCAAGATGTGCCGGAGTTCACAAACATTTTTCATACCCTTCGCACACAGTTGGGTATCAAAGATTCTGAGCTGCATCTGGTACTCAAATATCGTGGCTGCCTACAAAGATACATCCAGGAAGAGATGGGGTTCTTGAACATCTCCTCACTCGGCACAGCATACCGATACGCTGTCAAAATCGAGCAAAAGTTCAAACAGAAGAAGCGAGACTTTGGATCTGCAAATCCGAAGCCCAAAGGACAAAGCCAAGGCGGGGTAACCCAAGACAACCCGTCAAAGCCGCAAGAAAAGAACAACACCACGAAGCTGAAGAAGGACACAGGAAAGTGGTGTGAGTTCCACAAGAGTCCCACTCATAACACAAGTGAGTGTCGGACCAAGCAGTTGCTGGTGGCTGAGTTGAAGGCTTCTGAATCAGATGCATGTTCTGACCCTGAGCCAAAACCCGACAAGGGGAATGGCAAAGGGAAGCAGATCATTGATGCGGATCCCAGCGCCACTGTTGCCACCGCCAAGATCAAGAAAAATGAGCCCGAAGATCCAGAGGAGGGGGAGCGTCTTTTCCACTCACAGATGTGGGTGAAGGGTTCGCCGCTGCAATTCATTGTCGACAGTGGTAGCCAAAAGAACCTCATTTCAGCAGAGGTCGTGAAGCGGTTGGGCTTACCGACTACACCACACCCACAACCGTACAGTATCGGGTGGCTTCATGAAGGACGAGATCTGAAAGTTCGCCAGCAGTGTCGCCTTCCATACAGCATCAAACCCTTCACAGACGAGGAATTATGTGATGTTACACCTCTGGATGTTTGTGATGTATTATTAGGCCAACCATACTTGTGGAGGCGACATGCTGTGTATGAGTCCAGGCCTCGTGCTGTCATTATTTCTTTGAATAATTCATTATACAGGATACCGGAGGTAGCCCCACCTACTGCCACATCTTTGATCACCGCTAAGAAAGGCAGCAAGCTCATCTCACAGACCAGGAAATTCATATGTCTGGCTCACTTCCAAAGTAAGGGGAAGACCGTTGCTACATCCATGACCCCTGCAAAGGGTTCCTCCACGCAGCAGCAGCAGCAAAGGGATACGGTCATGAAAAAACACAGGAACAACTTCTCCTCACGCACATGGGTACCACACAAGTTTCAGGTGGGCAACAAAGTCTGGTTGCATCGACAGAAAGAACGCCTTACCAGAACCCATCAGAAGCTCAGATCACTCCGACATGGTCCTTACAGTAGTACCAAGGCTATGGGGAACAATGCTTTGGAGCACATCATTCCTCCATTCCTTCGTCGGCACCAAATGTTCAATGTGGACCATCGTCAACCATGCTTCCCACCATCACTGGACACATCAGAGATTGCAGGACAAGTTCAGCAGATGGAGGAACTCAACGCAATGGGGACCATTGCTTCCTAAGGGGGGAGGAATGATCCAGGTGGATGTTGGTGGCCACCTACCTATCCCATTTGGACCCCCACAACTGTCTCTTTCAGTCTTTTTAGTTTCCTAAATTGTATCACAGTTTACTATTTTTAGCAGTTTTTCGGGTCCTGAACTTCCGGAGCCGTTTTGAGGCCCTAAACGACGTTTTTTTGGGATTCTGGGGCAACATGGGTCCATGGACCGTTGTTGCCTCCCAAAGTGGTAGTACTCGGATAGATCTTTCTAACGAGCTATCGTACGCGTCAAACGGAGATCGTATGCCAAAGTTACGACCCCGGGAAATTGATGTACCAATTTACCCAAACAGGGCCCACAATTTGGCGTTTCATCTTCTAGGGTTAGGTTTCGGGATGTGAAGGGTTTTCCATTGTTTCTCAACAATAAATAGGCCTTCGAGCCTCATTGTAACACAGTTCGGAATAGTTCAGAGGCATGTAGCCGCACATCTCTTCTCAGAGATAAGCTACCATCGCCCTAGCTGGTTTATTTCCATTTCTGGTTGTAAGCATATTTCAGTATTTTCCATTAATGAAATGAGGTATTATTTCCGCTGCATCTCTGTATTTATGGTTATCTCATCTCTGTGTTTATAGTTATCTCTGTAATCTATTGCGTTCCTGTTTAAATCCGGATCATTCAACTCCCTAGCCACGACTTTCTTAACCCATTTTCAATTACCAATAAGGTATGAAACGGGAACGGAAATCTTAACCAACTTCAAACAGACAATGGCCACTCATATATCCGATCATATACATGAGTGGCATCGTCGTCGCAGAATGGTGAAAACATACGTTCCCGATCAGCTATTAGCAGAATGGTTTATCAAGTCGTTACTTCCTGCCATAACAGAAGATGTGGCCAAGGGGGGAGTCATAACGGAGGAGCAAGTTATTGCTCGTGCACAATATCTAGACTTAGTCTACACTCAGTCTGGCACGCTCTATGACAAAATACCTGACGCCCCTAGACCGAAATTCTCAATTCCTCCTCCTCCTAAATCAAATAGTGACTCTCATGCCGACGATGGTGTGATTGGCACGGCAAACGGAAATCGACAAAGGATTCGTCTAAGAAAGCCCGTAAGACTTGAGATCAAAATGCAAAAGAAGAAATTCTTGCTTCGGAAGTAAATGCCGTATCAGCAGATAAAGTCCAAGAAACAAATCAACCAGGAAGCAAGAAGAAGCAAAACAAAGGGAAGAAGAAGAAACAGGGTGAGTCATCCCCTGAAAAAACTTCTTCAAACCCTCCTAGGAAAGGGAAACCAAAAATTCCATGCATGATATGTGACGAAGATCATTGGATAGCTGATTGTCCATACAAAGCTGAGCTTAGAAGGTTCTTCAAAAGTTCGCAAACCTCAGTTGTGTTAACTGATCTGTTTCCCAATCCAGGTCAAAATCTGGTTGATAGTGGAAATGCTTCCCCGTCGCAAGTGCTCATGTTGTCGGTTTCAAAATAGCAAAATGATACTTTGATTTCGACAAGGAACAAAGATTACGGGAATCCGCAGTTGTTGAACGAAAAAGGTAAAGATCAAGCAAGTAGTTCGACAACAACTTCGACATAAGTTGTACCACCCATCTGTTATAGACATTTTTGTGCCTTACAGCATAGAGCATGAAATGTCAATAATCTAAGGGATCCAAAGTCCCTAAACATGTTGTTCTTACCCTTAGAGGAACAAGGTCAGCAAACCACAGCACTACAAATCAGTTCTCCACTGAAAAACACTCAAAAACAAGTCAATTTTGGATCAAAGCAGCTGCTCCAAAGGCTACCTGCGCTGCATAGCAAGTGCAACAAGGGCTACTTGCGCTGAATAGCAAGTGCAACAAAGGCTACCTGCGTTGGGCGTACTTGGACGTGTGGAGGAATCTTTTGCTCAATGTGCCAGTGCCCAGGAAGCTTCCAAAAAGACACTTGATCATAAGATTCGCCTAATGAGTTAAGAGAGCTTCTAAAACTCCAAGTGGAAGACAGAAACTCCAAGTGAAGAACTGAAGAACAACTGGAGTTGAAGAGGGCAACAAGTCACACATCAAGCTCACTTATCTTCACTCCAAAACTCTATATAAGGATCTCATCCCATGGGATCTGGAGGGCGGAATTCAGTGCAAAGAATCGTTGTTGGTTTGCAGTTGAGAGTATTGGGTGATTGCTTGAGGGAGGTGAAGAAGAGATTTCTCTCCGTCGGGAAGGTGATGCTGGATTGGACCTCTCATGGTTGTATCACCGCCTGAACCTCACTTCCATATATTAATAAATCATTTGAGGTTCTTCTATTCGCATGTGTTTCAATGGTGAATTGTCTTACTTGCGTTTTTGATTTATGCTAATCCTTGAATCGATTATGAATGCATGCTTCTTGTAGTTTCCTCTTCTTGTCTTATTTGTAGGATCTCGTGTAGCTGGGCCCGTGAAAAGACTTGGAGCTGGGAGCAAGCGGCAAACAAAGGAGATTGGATCGACCATTTGCGCAAGACATCGGTAAGTGGATCTCTCCCTTTTATCTCTTGCATGTCATAAAGAAGAAACTTTAGATAGCTTTGCTTTCAGCTGTTGCTAAGGAACTGTCACCCTTAGAGTGGGTTAGGGTCATTCCGAGTTGGATACTTTCCCCCACAACAAACTGGCGACTCCGCTGGGGATCGTGTCTTGTTGGTAGCTTGTGTTTCTTGCTATTCATTTCTTGAACAAAGAGAGTACCGAATCGAACTGCATTCGAGTCCTTCGAATGCAAAGTAGAGGGCAGCTATTCTAGCCCAGTGCTGGGCATGTTTATGATTTGAAGAGATGATCCACAAGGACTCTTTTTAGCTCTTTGTGATAGTGTTCATCTTCCTTTAATCATCCTCTAGTGTATACTTGACTGACAGCCTCTGATTTGGCCAAAAACCATTGATTTTTGAGCAAACTGTGAGCCAGAATCTGAGAGAGACGAGAGTTGTCTCATCAGTGCAGCTGCAACAAAGGCTACCTGCACTGCAACGCAAGTCCCGAAGGGCCTACTCTGCGCTGCATCTCAGATTGACAGTGCAGCACCTGCGCTGATCCAGTTTTGCCTTGTGCAGCTGGGATTTCCCACTGTCTGTTGCCAGTTTTCAGTATTGTTTTTGCAGCCTGTTGTCAACCTGTATACCCAGCTGAAACCACTTCTCTTTGCCTTCATTCCTCCTCAGTTGTATGAAGAAACCGTGATTGTTCTTATTGTATTTCTTGTTGTCATTCACAGTTTCCCATAGCGAAAGTGAACTAGTCTTGCTATGACCTCTTGGATCTAGACCTATGAGAAAGTGTCGTGGTGATTCTAAGAGCTAGTTTATTGCTGTTCATAGCTGCTTGAGCATTTGCTTTAGTTATATGGTTCGAATTTCAGTATTTCTTGTGTTGAAACGAGTGAATCTTAAGGTGTTCTTTTGATTATTGGACAAAACTTGTTTGCTTACGCTTGAAATCGAGTTCGAAATTATACAACAGCTTTCTTTTTGTAATACACCAACATTAAGGAAGAAGAAAAGAAATACTTGCATTGTGCATGTGCATTTTGACAGTTTGCATGTCGATTTAGGAAAAGTGCATTAGTGTGTGCTCTATGATCTCTTTGAAAAGATGATGTCTTTCTTTTCCTTCAGTAGTTAAGGTTTTCATAAGTTGAAAGAATTGAAAAAAAAGCTTGCTTATCATTCTTAGACTACAGTTAGGAGTTGTCTCATACATCACGTGGTGATCCATAAAGGCAAACTGCTAAGCAAGATCAACCTAAAAAAGGACTGAATTTATCTAACAACGCTTTGAAACATAACGAAACACAGGAGAGGTCTAGGTAGAGACGTGAACCGGTGTCGTTAAACATAGTGACTGTTGATCTCTACGAAGGTGGGTGATTCCTCCTGAGGGACGATAGCAACTAATACGAACTTGTGCCCCCGCTACCGTCGCGTATATTGGGGACCCCTATAGGAACAAAGCCTTTATCCATAGGAAGCCGTGTCG